>CM024552.2:57859577-59059577 GCA_014182405.2 Eucalyptus sideroxylon
CTGAAATTCTGGAGCTATTGAAAGATTTCAGAAGCACCAAGTTTTGTTTAATTAACAGAAAAGCCGATAATTGTACTAACTGGTCAGCTAGGCAATTCATAAAGGAAACGTCCAATGCTTCTTGGGAAGGTTATGCCCCCACCACCTTTGTCTGCACCATTGACTTCTGATGTATGGGGGAAAAAATACTTAATGTATTTAGTTTCGCTCAATAAAGTGGTTATATGGATGAAATGAAAGATTTGCAATCTTTCCACAGTCGTAGTTCCAATGAACATGATCAGTGGTAGATTTTACTTACATCAGAACCATCACAATCTTAAGATAGAAAAAGTAAATACGTACGTAGATGAAACTCAAGGGAGAGTAAAGCATTGTGTTCATGCAAGTTCTAAGTCAACAAGCTAGCTGTACCGAAGAAATGTTGCCATTCTTTGGGTGCATAACCACACGACTCCTCTTTGATCTCCACATCTACACTTAGGCTACTGGAAGAACGGCTCCAATAGAGTGCGAATATTGGTGAAACTGCAAAAACCCATCCAAAGTATTAAGCCCTTTTAGGTAAATAAAATGGGAGACATCTAAGATTATTAGATTAGAGGTTAGAAAATTAAAACAGTGGTGACATTATTCTATTATAAGATTTTTTTTAGAGAGAGAGAGAGAGAGAGACCCTGCAACATATTTAGCAAAACAAAGTTAAGACTGCGTCTGTTTACATTTCAGGGTAAGGGGAAAAATAAGAAAGGCTTCAAGCAAGTAAATGGCACTTTAGACACCAATGAATTTTCAAGATGTGGTATATACATGTAGTGTTGAGTCATAAGGATGAAATACAAATGTACCTCTTTCATAATATCTTCACATCTACGCAATAGCTCTTGTTGTTCAGCTGCACAGGATTCTCTTATTGAATTGGTACTTGAGGTAATGGAATCCACCTAAAAACTCAGAAAGAAGGAAACACATAATCACCACTTTGAAAAATTTCTGAGGCAAGATCATCCAGAATTATCAATTTCAGATGTGTTGTTTTGCAACATAAAAGAAGAGTTTCGATATTGTGCTATACCTCTCCCACCACACTCTCGACCTTCCTTTG
This sequence comes from Eucalyptus sideroxylon, assembly GCA_014182405.2. Classification (NCBI taxonomy): domain Eukaryota; kingdom Viridiplantae; phylum Streptophyta; class Magnoliopsida; order Myrtales; family Myrtaceae; genus Eucalyptus; species Eucalyptus sideroxylon. The sequence continues at coordinate 57,860,683 of CM024552.2, forward strand.
TCTCTCCTCCAATTCATGTTTCCTAGATTTTATTTCCATTTTCACGTTATTGAATTCTCTTGTAGCTTCCTCACATTTGGTATGACTTTCCTTTTCTACCTGCTTTCTCAGTTGATCCAATTGTTCCTCTGGCAGAACACACATTTCAGCTCAAGGCGTGTGGTGAAAATTAAACTATTGTTGAACAAAAAAGAAGCAACAGAAGCACCTCTTCCCTGCAGCTCAATTAGGTTGGCATCATGTGATTTATCCAAGATTCCATCATCACTTAGCTTAGACTTTAGTGCTTTGAAATCTTTATCAATAGCTTTGGCAGAGTTAACCTACCAAAAAGAGCATTATCACAAACCCCAGTTAAAAAGCCTACATAAATGGTAAATCTCAGAGAAAACCAGAGATCATTATCATATTTCTTATATTATAACGTCACGATCACCAATGCATAAAAATATCTTAATCAAAAGGCCTGATATCACCTGTTCCTGTATCTTTTGCATCACCATTAAGTGCTTGGACAATTTTTTTGACACCTGAAAAGAGAAATTAAAAAAATAAGCAGAAGTGGAACAATACACCAGTGCTGAATCTTCATTATTACAATTAAGAAATGAAATAGAGATAGTCTATAGAGATTTCTTTGAAGACTACTTGTTAGCATGTAAGAAGTGAAAGCAGGTCATGTGAAAGGATATTAACAACCCTTTGCCTAAGTCAAGGAAGAACTTGAAAGCTGGAGACTCTACCAATTTCTTGAGATATGCTCAAAAAATTCCTCTCCTCCCTCCAGCCACTTGGAGGAGCAGAGAATTTAATAAGCACAGAGTGAAGAGCAGAATCTATTGAGATTTTGTGGATTGTAGTCACTAGCTTTAAAAAGAGGAAACACAAGGTTAGCAATCATTCATAAGTTGATTCCCTCAACTTATACCAGAAGGATCGGAGACTTAGAAAGTAATACCAGTGCGATAACAGAAATGCTCAACACCTAAGATATCCCTCTTGATACAGGGCATATGATAGGATAAATGCTCACCCCCTAAGAAATCCACCTTAGATTTAGGTCAGTAACTCATCACTCAATGGAATCCACCAAAGAGATGTAGAGTTAAAGTGAAATTCTAATCCACGAGTTCAACTATGAAAACCCACTATTTAAAACACTAATACACACGAGAAAGCCTTAGGGTGGTTTATGTAGACTGAACTTGAAAAAAACCTTCCAAACACAAGCAAATGCCAAGTCAATATATTTTTCATGATGAAGACTAACAGTCCCCAATCAAGACATAGAAACATTAACACTGACTCTTGACATAACTCTATAAATAATAAAACAATGCAATGGATTCAACAAACACTTGGAAATACTAAAAGACCCAATCTCATATTTCCTTACCACCTCTTAGTATTTTGGGCATAACTTCCTCTAGAAGACTCCCAAATGCATAAAACTTGATTTCTTTGAAACTAGACAAAATAGTGTTTTCCAGCATTTATTATTTAATCACATTGGAGCACGAAAATCCTATCAAATATCAAAACAAAGTGACCCCTCAAACTCTGCAGAAGAGATGCATTTAACCTCCAAGCAAGTTTGCAGTAACTGTTGGATGAGGTTTAATCTTCTTGAGATGTCCATCATATAATTTCAGCAATAATTATCCATGTACTTTTTCATACTGTACACTATCACCAACTGTACCTTAGCTAACCATATATTTAGCAGTCGCTCTTGAAAGAGCATTCTATCTGATCTCTGAGTACTTGCTCATTTGAGAAAAGAGAAGCAAAACAAGGAAATATTTCAGATTCAGGTTGACAAACTATAAAAGGAAGAATTACCGCAGCTCAAGCATGACATCTCCATTTAATATTTTTTTGGGCATCCCTCCCTCTGCCATTTACAAATTATAGGGAATCAAAAAAAAAAAAAATTCTTGTGTAGAGATGGCCACGAGCACTTTTATGTGGACTTGTCAGATATAATGCAAATGGAACCATGGAGGATCAGTCCAGTTGAATTCAGGAAAGTCCAAATGGTTGCATCTGTTGCCGATTACGGCAAGCACTGGGGGGTCTATTTAAATATGGTGAAAACAGTGTCTGTAAGTCTAGAGGCAGCCTTGTTTTGCAAATCAATTTCCACGACAATGATTTTATGGCCTGTGTAAGTGGGGAGTGCAAAGTATAACAGGTTTCTATTCTTTCTCATTTAGCTATATAGTGACATGTAATATATCTTATGATGAATGCATCATATAGGAGCCCAACTCTTATGCAATTGAAACTTGGAAAGAAGATAAGGAAACTGGCAAGAATCAGACCTTTCCAGTACAATCTTCTAACTGCAGGTACACGAAATAAGTGGAGGTGCATGGAGTTTTTTGGCATAAACTCTCTTTCATGTATGTAGCAAAAGCAAATGGTTTCACTTATCACAGTGGTACTCAGGCCAACTGTTCACACACACACACACACACACACATTCACTCTATAAAATTGCTTTTAACCTATCCGATATAGGTCAGCAGACCAAGGAACCTTTCTAATAAATGAGCTTATTGCATTAAAGAGGACAAGGTCGATACATGGCTAGGATTTAATACGTGTCAGGACACACACAAATGATCAGAAATCCTACCAAAAGGACTAGATGTGAAATGCTTTTTTTCAGCTGTGACTAGTCATTCAGATTTAAGTCCACTTTGTCAGAAATATTACAAATAACTGATTAAGCCTTAAATAAATCGTACGTTACAGAAAAAAGACTGATGAAGATTATGAACATAAAACTCAGAAAGCCAAAGATTATCTCAGTAGCATGAGCATTGACGACTTCTAGGAAAAACCTGAATATGCACTATCATGTTGTTCTATAATAGCTTAATGCAACAAACTGCTAGAGAGCTTGAATTAAACAGATTGAAGCCTCAAGCAGGCAACCCTGATTTGGGAAATAATGATTAACATATGGAAAGAGTATCAATTACCTTTGTGAAAACCTCCATAACGGCATTCTTGTCCTCAAAAGATTGCTTTGCTAAGTTTTCAGCATTTTTTGCCTCTTCGCGAACTAATTTTTTCTCTTCCAGAGACCCCTTCATGCAAAAACAACTTGAATCTCATACTATATATGCAAAGATAAGGTTGAAGGAGAAAAACCAAAAAAGTAAAAATAAAAATAAAACATGGACATCATATGATGGGTTCTTATCATGTAAACATTGCTACTTCAGAAAGTTATGAGCAGATTAGTACTTGGTAGCAACACACTCAGACAAGAAAATCACATACACAGGTTCGTCTCTACAGATGCCCCTATCTGAGTCACAGGATGACAGGAGACCCCAGAAAAAGCATGCTAAAAATCATACGATCATGACCTCTAAAATTTGACAAGAGATGGGGCAGCAAATTGCAAAGTTCTACTGTCTCTTGCCCTTCAAATCTGGAGTTTTCCAAGTTGGTAGCTCGTTGAAGTTGCTAATAGTTCTCCAATGCTGTTGGTAGAACAATATGACTGGCAACTTGTTTTTCAGGTCATCCCTTAGTAAGTTACTGACACTATCAGAATTTTATCAATGTCCAAACAAATTAGTAGATTACTAACTCCTCTGCAGTTTTACAAGGTTCATTAGTAATTTTTCCACCACTGTAATATATTTACCAACATTCAATACAATTAGTAATTTATGAAATTATTTGAAATATTACAAGCATAATTAGTAAAATACTGACTATTTAACAAATTTACTAGCCTCCCAAGTTAGTAAGTTACCAAGTTTTTTGAAGTTTTACAAGTATAATTTGTAAACTACTGACTAGATAAAGAGTTTGCAAGTATCCCAATAAATTATTAAACTACCAACCTTTTGAATTTATCAACAATATCAGGATTTTACCAATGTATAAATGAAATAGTAAATTACCAACTCCTGAGAAATTGTACAAATGTCGTTAGTAACTTACTGTGACTATGAAAGATGTAACAATGCTCTACTAAATTAGTAACTTACCAACTTCTTTAAAATTTACAAGTTTGTCAAGCGAAATACCAACCCTAGAAGGAATTTACCCATATTCCAATAAGTTAGTAAGCTACAAAACTTTTTCAAATTTTACAATAAATGTTTGTAAAGTACTAACATTGAGGAATTTACCAATACATCAGTTAATCAAGTTCTTTGAAATTTTACAAGTGTAATTGGTAGATTACGGACATTGTAAGTGATTTACCAGTGTCCAATATTGCACCAACAGTCCTAAATGTTAGTCAAATCCTATACATTAGAAAAGTGCAATCAAGTTCTAAACATTTTGAATTCAATATAGTTAAGTCCTTCCAAAGAACTCTCAGCCAATTTTGCTTTTGTGGCATGCGAAAATCCAACATGACACTTTTGTAATAGTTATGTATAAATGGTGCCAAGGGCTGACTAGCCCTTGGAAAGTGCGGGTGAGGGCTTGCAGCCTCACGCATGGTGGCATTACCACTTACGAGGGTTGGCTTGATGGTGGTGAGCACCAGGCACCCTTTCGCAGTGGTGGCAATTGTGCAAAGGCAAGCAGGCAATGAGGGCCCGCCACCCTCATTGTGACTTTGACAATGTTCACCAACCCTTTCTGGTGACAAAGGGGGTGGCAGCGTTAACCCTCATCCCAATCCTGTGGTGTCTTTCTTTTTCTTTTTTTTTAACGCAGCGTCACAAAATTTACATTATTTTGTTTAAACTATTGAAAATAATTTAAAGAAACATGTAGGATAAAAAAATGATTAAAAAAAGGCTATGTGTGCGTTTCCGTCCGCTTGAAAATAGAGGATTTGCTAAAAGGACTGAAGTGGATGAAAGCCAAAACTTTTAGCATTTAAATGAATGAATGGAAGTTAGGATAGAGTGCATGAAGTTCACAAGTTTGAGGACTTGTTTGTAACTATCCCTACTTATTTAATGAGATGTTGGCAAATTCCTTGTAGGGAGATTTCACTAACCATACTTGTAAACTTTCAAAAAAGGCAGACATAAGAGACTAGTCATAGATATCAGAAGGCATAGGAACAAGCTTAAATATATGAGATGAAAAATAGAACTTAAAAATGTTTCACAGCACACCTGAAGTTTATCGGGTGACTGGACTATTTTCGAGCGTAATTCTGCATTGGCTTGAACGCTTTGCACAAGCTCACGCTCTGCATTAAAGATCTGAAAAGCATGACAATAAGAAATAGTTAAAAGGGCATTGATATGAAGCGGGCACCAGGTCAAAAGGGGAGTAGTACTATTTCTACTGCAACTAATCATTAGGCCATAACTGAGAAAAGCAAACAGGATTTCCATTTGTAGACAAATGCAAGCATAACTATCACCAGTCTGATATGAAAGCATGGGTCAACTTCATTAGAGTACTTTTCCAAACAGATAAAAAAGAAGAAAAAACAGAGAGAGAGACTCTACTACTGTAAACTCGATACGCGTACTCACAGGCAAGACAGACTATGTTATTGCAGCATTGAACCTGGATATTCTATGTTAAGCAGCAGCTGAAAGACCATCTCCCCTCAGCTGGATTTTCAGATAAAAACTATCGTGCTTTCATTGTGCAAATGAAGTGATCTGTCCCTATCCTAACTAGAGTTTGATCCTCTAAGGCTGATATCTTAGGGTATGCACGTTTCTAATTTCCCAAACCCTCGAGAAAAGCCAATCTACAATCTGTACAAAATTAACAGATAATGAGATATCAATCAAGCCACCAAGAGTGATATTATCTTTGCACACTTCAAAACACATTATGAAGTAAATATTCACATAGAAAGACATTGAAACATGCAAAGTTTATCCCTTTTAAACTTTCAAAACATTTTAGATTAAAGCTTAACAAGTTCCTGAGGTCACTCTTTAACGTGCTCTATACGTGGAAACAGAAGGTGAATATCACTTTCTTGTCACATAATACCTTTCCTGTTACATAATACTACACAGCAACTTCTTTTTAGTGTGGAAACTCTAACAAGATATTGGTTGCAAGGCAATCTGCAATTACAACACACTCAATTTTAGTGCTTCTGCTTCCATTGTTATACTGTCATTCTTCTTACTGATAGAATCCCGAGACCAACATGTGACGCTCAACCTACAGAAAGGCCTATATCATGATTAAGGAGTTCATGCGGTGTGCTAAGCACATTTATTGGACACAATCTAATTTTTTTTAGTTAATTTCATTGTGTGTACTTGATATTTATAGGTTGACAGTTTCCATCATCAATTTGCTTTAAGAAATGAAGATGCAGCTGGTTGTTTGTAGGGTGTGAAGGAAATAACCCACTTTAAAGATAAAAAAAGATGTAGATTATCTAGTAGTTAAACGATGCTACCATACAACAGGCATCCCGTGGACCCTTAAAGATAGAACTACCAACTTTTAATGCATAATGGAACTGGAGCCCTTCAAAAGCACACTTGTCTCTGTTCAGACAATTCAAGAATAGTTTTAGGGATTCAGATTGTGTTTACCAACTTTTGCTTATTAAAGCAAGAGATGAACCCACAAACACAGGTCTGCTGACAGAATTGTCTTGCAGGAAGTGGGATTCCCTAGTAACAAGCCTATGCACATGACCAAATGACAATCAAGCAACTATTACATTGCCTTCAATAAGGATTTTCACCAATTTCTTACTCGTGAAGTGGATTATCACTTTATTAGACACTTAATGAGAATATCACCAACAGTCATGGCTTTTCTCTGGGGAAAAAGTATGTGGTATCATTAAAAATGCATTAAATAAATGACATTTCGACAATATTTGTGATAACTCGGCCATGATTGATATCTATGCTCTAACTTGATAGGAATGTCTAAAGCTTTATAAGTCCAGAAATTGTGCTGACATCATTACAACTCAGTAAGAGGAGTTATCTTTGGTGAATGGCACTGCCGCATTATTCTCTGCTTAGTTCTTCCTTTCTCACAACAATTCAAACTTGAAAACCTTCCAGCAAAATAAATCACCTTGAAAACCCTAATAATGGCATATGCCACGACATCCCAAAGACTGAAGATGTAATTTCTACAAGAAGAACAGGAGATCAAAAACCGTGAGGAAGAAGGCAGAATGGTAGCAGCCAGAGTATTACAAGTCTAAACCAGAAAACAAAGATGGATGCCATACAAATTATATGGTTCAGACTAATCAAAGTAAGAAAACAAATTATATGGTCCAGAACAGGATGCTGCATTAACTTCAGTTTACTTGCATTGCTCCAGCATTTCTTGTTAAAAAAAAAATTAAATTAGTTATCATAATAGCACCAGAGGACCCTGTCTCCGGTAATGACTCTAAATCGTAAAGTCAACACATCTAAATCTACAATGTAAATTCAGAAGGAGTGCAGAAACAGCAAAGACAACACCTACAAAAAACAGTAAGAAACATGCACTATGGTGGGCTCACCTTAGCATCCATTTCTATAGTCATATCCTTCAGCTTCCGATAGGTAGTTCTCAAAGACATCTGATGATTGTTAAGTTCTGATATTGTCTGGCGCAGTTCTTTCAGTTCTCTATCTACCTCTTGTACAAGAGGTAATTCCCTCTCTCTGGCTTCATTATACTCTGCAATCTCTGCATTCAACTGTATCAAATGTATTATATGAATTCATGCTCGACTTGCATAGAAAGTGCTTTCATTGCAGTTGCTTTTTGGGTACCTGTGATAACTTAGCCTCCCATTCCTTCTGTTGCTCATCAAGGAGGTTCAGTTCTTCTACTATAGGTTTTAATAGATTCATTTTGTTGTCTCTGGAGAACAGTAAAAATGTGAAAGGAAAAAACATGTATTAGGTGCATACGAAAGATGAAACTCCTTGGATACTCATTATCCAGATATAAGTCATCTAGAAAACCAAGTGAGATGGATTATGCCTTAATACATAAAGTAAAAAGTTATGCTTTGCTGTACATAAATGTACCGTACAAACAAACAATTTGAATGATCGTTACAAGACATTGTGTACTTTGCACTAACTTGATCATGCCTGTCCGGGCATGATAGCCAATTTTTACATGTCATATGCAGTTAAACCACAAGCGCCCATGTACTAGATGCATAAACAAAGATGTGTGAACAATTTGGGGAAGGGGGGGAGGGGGGCGGTTGTAGATCTTGAACTTGGTGATCTAGGAAATATTATTTAGCTGTGTACATTGCGCTAGCATTGTTTTGCCTCAAATTCTTATAAGCTTAAACATTAAGGCCCTATTCATCACTTCAAATTTGCAGCAATCAATCCACAAAGGCACGGAATTTGTAAACGATGGTTTCCCGACATAATTACTGCACCAAACTCACTTGTGAAAACAGAAATTTAGAATGGCACTGACGAAAATCTCGGTCCGTTCCCCATTGGGCTTGAGCAGATCTTTCACGGTAAACTGCGTGGGACAATGCAGCGAAGCCACGACCTCCTTGACCCTGCTGTACAGGTTCATCCGCGGCACCATCTCCACGTGGAAGTCTGGGTTCTCGAGCTGCTCGAGCGCCGCGAACTCCATCTGCCCATCTTCCCTGTACAATAATGCTCAATAACTCAAAACAAACACGACCAACCGCGCGAAATGGTCGCGCCTTTAACGGGCCGGGTCGAGATCACGCGGACTCAAGCCGCGAAATTTCGAATTTTGAGGAACTGGGTATTCATGAAATGGAGGAAATGGAGATGGGTAAGCTTACTCTTGGAAGGAATCGAGGTAGATCAGGAGCTGGGTGTAGAGGTCGGTGACAAAGTCCGGGGTGGGATCGGCGAGGTGGTGGGCGGAGACGTTGCTGAAGATCTGGGAATCGACGAGGAACGAGAGGATCTCCGACCGGGTGAGCCGCGGGTACTCGAACCTCGACATCGGAGCGGGCTCCGGGCGGCGGCGAGCGGCGGAGCGAGCGCGGAGGAAGATGGGCTGAGAGAGAGAGAGAGAGAGAGAGAGAGAGGTTTCCCGCCCAAAGGCAGAGGCTTCTTTTTCTATGTTTTTTAACCGACGAGGCAACCGGTAATAGCCGGTTGTCCCCATTTTTCATTTAAATGTTTATTCATTTTTTTTTCAATTTATCAGCCTTTTTTTTTTTTTGACCTGTTGGCTTTTATTTATCTTACTTACCAACGTATTAAATTTACCAACTTTTCTTTCTTTGCAGAATCTACTGAACCTCAATCGTAGCGATTGCTGATTCTTTTTCCGATTGAATTATCAATTTGAGTTACCAGCTCTTTTTAGAATTTCTAAATCCCAAGTTGAATGATCACCAATTTTTTTATTAATTACCGACTAATTTTATGTTATTGGTCCTTATTTGAATTGGTTTCAAATATTCATTTGTTTTTTTATTTTTAAATTACCATCTTCTTATATCTCATAAAAAAAATTACCTTATTATTTATTGCCTTTTATTTATCAATCTTAACAACTTGAATTTACCAAATATTATACGAAATTATCAATCTTTATTAGTGTGACTTAAGAATTCTTCACCAATTAAATTAGCCATAATTTAGACAACATTTTTAAGTAAAAATTCTAAATAATGGTCCAAAATGTCTTCATTTTCTTAAGTAAAGATCTAAAGTGATTATAGTTATTTCAAATAAGGGCTTAGCCTCGTTGACTTGTTGGCCAACAAAAATTTCTGGTTGATTGAGAGTATTTTCATCCAAATACAATTTAAAAGAAATTAAATTAGATTATAAATTTAAAAAAAAAAATTTTAAAAAAAAGAAGGGAAGGAAAAAAAAAAGAGTAAACACAAGTGGAATGGTGCTCCCTCTTGCTTACGACTATCACACCATCGTCGATGGAGCGACAAAGCAAAGGCTGACAGGGTCATCGACACCTGGGGAGGGACAGCAGCCCTAATCGACCAAAGGTGAGGGCTGCTAGACGCAGAAGAGGACAACAACCCTCTCCCAAATCTAGGCAAGAGTGATTGGTGGTGCTAGTTGAGGGCCGCCTAGCTTGTGTGATGGTGGGTGACCCTCGCCCAGATCGGGCAAGGGCAATTGTCCCTTGCCCAAATTTAAGACGAAGGTCATCGCCTTTTGCCACTCGTGGCAAGGGCTTGCTGCCCCTTGACTCTAGTTGACTAAGGTTGCCAACCCTCCCCCAAGCGTTGAAGACATAGCCAATCTTTGTTGTTGCCCCACTAACGATGGGGTGGTTGCTCTTGCTTGTGTTTTCTTTTTTCTTTTTAGTTTTTTTTTGAAAAAAAGACAAAATTTTTAAAAATTCAAGAAGACAAAATTGTCCTTTGCATTTGGTGAGTTCAAACCCTTCTTTGGAATTATATATGCATCTCAGACCCTTTTTTAAAATAAAGTACACTTCAGGCATGTATTTAAGAAAATAAAGATACTTCAGCTCTTATTTGAAATAATATCTATTTTAAGCCCTTATTGGAGAAAATAAAAACATTTTAGGCCCTTATTTAAAAATTTTCTCATTTTTAATTTGAATTACTTTGACACGCTTATTTATTTATACTTTAATTTCCAGCTTTTTTTTTATTGAGTTACCACTTGCGGTTGCACTATTTATTTGTTCTTTTTTTTTTTTTTTTTTGGCTAACCAACTTTGTCCGACAAAGAAAAAGCTTTTCTTATTATTTTTTTTTTACCAATTTTATTGACCAAACGCTTTACAAATTGGCCAGCCAAAGCGGTAGCGAGACCGCCTGATCACATTTGGAAGTGGCTTCAAGAGTAGCAATGCAGCTTGGAAGCGCAGAGCAGATCTTGAACCTCAGGTTAAGAATGCATGCTCAGAGCCGTAGGATCCATTTGTACATTCTGCTCATACCCCAAGTGCATCCTGAATTTACACGAAACAATAGGAAGTGGCAGATAAGCCATCCTCGAATAATGTATATGTGAATCGTTTTTCCGATGAGACAGTGCTCTACACTGCAAAAGAACAGCAGCCAAAGGCAAGAAAAATATCTCATTTTTATGCTATGATCTGCATTGACTAAAATAAGACTGATCATTAGGAGATGGGCATAGTGATCCAACACAGGATGACTGCTCTCGTAAATCCCTCCTCTTTCTACTAAAGAAAAATTTACATTGTACAACAAACGCAAAGGCGTATGCTGAAGGAGGAAAAACTCTACACCAACACCTGTTAGGCTATGTACCTCGCCAAGATAACCAAGGAAGTTCAATTAACAAAAACTCAGGCTAATAAATTTCAACCTATAAGACAGGGAGCTTGTTCTAATCATTCTCCTGCTACATCTAACCTCTGGCCGAGCATAAGCACGTATACTTCTTGACAGCATCATAAACCAGCTGCATTATCAAAGTTTAACCATGAGTTTGTGATGTCTTGCATAATCTGCAGGGGCAGGCACAACATACCAAGCAAGAGAGAACCTGACAAAAGGATTCAGCATAACGGTTAATGCCTCACAGGCAGAAGTTTTCAACACAGCAGAAAGCATCACGCACCTCTATTACTACGGCTAGGATTGCTGCAGTAGGTCATGTAGCTTGACAGGGTTCCAGAAATACCGCTTTCAACAACTTACCACGCTGTAGAGGAATTACGAGTCATGCACAAAAGGCAGAGGAGCCAGTTCCTACAGAAAGGTTAACCAGTAAGGAAAATGCAGCATATAGTCTGCTGAGGATACTTATTACAGATAAAATCACCAAAAGCAACAGCCACATTACTAGGCTTAAAAGGGTCATTCTATCAACCTCAAAATAAAAAGGTGTAACAGATGACTATGAATTCATGTCGTCAAAAATTAAAATAGGTCACCACACAAATCAAGCAACACATATTACCACGGGTTTAATGTCAAATTATCAGCAGAAGTGTGATACGCAACAACAAACAGCAAGAAATGACAGCACCCAACTAGTATTAAGTTATTAACTACAAAAGATCCACATGCTGGTTGTGATTTCTACAGCAGTTGGGAATGGAATTCAGACCTTAATTGAAAAGGCCATAGCAGATGCAACCCACTCTTAAGAGAAATTTGGCATAACTACATTGCAAAAACTCATCCCAAAGTTTTTGTTCTATTTTTCCCACCTATTTTGAGCCCTTGTTTGCGGTTTTATTAGATTAGCATATCAATAGATACAACACTAAGTTGAAGATTTCTAAGCAAACTGACTCTGTCAGTAATCACAACCAAAAAAAGAAAGTGAGCAAAAATTGTGTGTTTTGATTGTGATTGATCTCAATTTTTAATGCAGTTGCAATTGAGTGCTCTCTCTTTCTCATGTGTCAGAAGCCAGAGTCACTCATACAACTTAGATAACTACATGAAAATTGACTTAGAACACTCATAAGAGTCACATATGAATTTGCGTTTATGGGGCAACCTAATTAGTATAACCTGATTTAGAATACTATTAAGCGCATGCCATGTGTTATCGGGCATCCGAAATTATATATCTGGAGAAGTTCATTTGCAGAGTATCTTTTAGAAAAATAGATAAGAGCTATGCTCTACTTAGAGCACTAATAGTCATTGATCCATCACAAAGAAAAAATAGCAGAATTACCTCAAATAACATTACCCGGAAATTCACTCCTTCCTCTTATGAGATCTCACTCCTTTCAAACTTAACTGATGCTTGGACAGTGTTTCCTTAATAAGCTCATCACCAAAGAAGCGTGAATTTTTAGAATAAGGTCTCTTGTTGACAAATCAATAGCATAACCATGACCAGACATCCACTGCAGCAGTTGGAGAAGTAATTCCTTCTTCTCAGGCAGAACAATAAATCGTGACACGGCCATATTAAATATTTTCTGCAAAGGAAAACACCATCATCAATAAATCTTGTAACTAGATATAAAAATCTCTAAAATTTTCATGAACTTTTTTTCATGCACAATTCTTATGAACTGAAGCATCCCACCCACAGAGAGAGAGAGAGAGAGAGAGAGAGAGAGAGAGAGAGAGAGATGAAAGCAAAAGAGATTATTTCAGAAATTGGAGTACCAACTTATGCATTTTAAAGGTCAAGGTCCCAACATGCATAATTAGAGCAGAACATAGCTGCTCACAATCTTGCAGGTCCTCAAACAATTTTTCTCAAGATTGGTCCAAAGAATTGAAAGCAAATTCAGTCACAGAACAAGAGACCAAGCATAAAGAGAGGCACCAAATTCTTAAAATGTATTGCTTAAACTAAGAGAGGCATAAAAGGGATTTTTCTGGCTCTAAATAAACAACCAAAGACATCAAAGCAGTCACTTGCAAAAACAAAAATAACTACTGCGTTTTCCCCTAAGTGGGGTTAGCTCATGGGTCCTATGTCATTGCACTCTATTTTGGACCACATGCTTTGTAATATCCAGTTAATCAAGATCTCTGTTAAAATACTGTGCATGTCTTTTTAGATTTTCCTCTATCCCTTTTACCCCAAATCTCCACCATCACTTTACAATTTGAAAGCCCACATAAGTGAATTGATAAACTCACTTCAATAAGATAACTAGGGGCAAAGAATGTGATGCATATGCCTTAGCTTTCTATTTCATTTGGCCATAAAAAAGCACTTATTTCTGTTTAGTTAGCGCAAATACTGACTGCTTGCCTGATCAATCTTATTCCCAGAGGCATGGATGACCTTCAACACATCATTTATCAAGTTGACATTGCCCGACTTCATAAATGCAGTTGCAAACTTCCTTACTGCTTGCTTGGAGATTGATCCTGCATTGTCCTAGCAATTGAAAGAAAAAATATATACATGTAAGCAAAGGTGACCATTGAACACCCAAAGAAAGCCCAAAAAAAAGAAGTACCTTGACGACGACATAAGCCTCCTTGTAAAGCCGTCCAGAAATCAGAATGTGCAGAATTTTCTCATGGAGTGCCTTACACATACTTCTTTTGCTATACCTCAACATATTGTAAACAGAAAAGGCTTCTGAGTAGGCATTCATGTTACCAAGTTGAAAGATTAGGGAGGAGCAAAGTCCCTGCAGCAACATGGATACTTCAGAATCCTTCAAAATTATTACTAGTTTCTTACAGTAAAAGAAATTCATGAAGTGGCGCCAAGGGGATGCTACCCCGTTTGCAAAATTATTTACAAGATAAAGAGCCCACTAACGACGAAACTAATACTACCAACACCCAGCATTAACTGCTTGTTTTCAACTTTTTTAACAGGTATCTCTTTGTTTTTAACTAAAACTGCTTTTCAATGTTATCAGCAAGACTGTATCTTTTATCTTGGAATAGTAAGAGAAAACTCCTCATTTGTTCGGCATAAAAGGGAGGCTTGCTCCCTTGCATGTAAAGATTAAGAAGTCTGGCCTTGACAAGTGAGGTTTACTGCCCCTTATTCCTACATGCAAACAACAGACACAAAAAGGGGATCTTCACCACAGCTTTCACAGAATACCAGAATAAGCATTGATTCTTCCTCCATGAGTATAGTCTACAAATGTATTCCTATTTTTCTAAAAGAAGAAAAACAATCAGAATTTGGTTAACAGATTCAGCGATTTTGTGGCAAATGATGCCCCTCCCAACCAGAGATACTCCTCTCCTTCAAAAATCCAAAAAAGCCGAAGAACTCCTCACAAGGGTGACTTTCAATCATAAAAAAATGTCCACTTTTGGAACAGCACAGTTCAGTATCAGCAGCCAAAGGAAGCTTGCTCTCCCTACTCGGAGGTAAACAATAGAAGCTGTTTGTTAATAGATTTCAATACAAATTACCTTTTCTGTTAAGCTTGCTTATGTCAGAGTGCTGTCTCTTTGTTTAAAGATGTAATCACTAGTCCCAAAATGAGTGTAGATTGATCAAGCATCACAAAAGCACAAGCGTCAAAGGAATAGGCATTCTAAAACTTAAAATTAGCGTTCCATGTTAAGAGCAATAAACCTAATTTAAGTTATGAGACATCAGGATATCATATTAGAAGTCATCATACCTCCTCTGGTTGGTGCCCCTTTTATGCATGTCCTCTATAGTCCTGTAAGCAAGTAGATATAATTTCTCCTTAAAGAAGTATTTGACTAGGATATGAAAGGTATTGTAATCAGGATTGATAGCTAGTTCATCCATCCTCTTCAATGTTTGCATGACACTCTCCAGTTCACCTGCTCTGCAATAGGTGCATAGCATTGTATTTAATATTACCAAGTCATATCTGTTAAATTTGGCTTCAAAGTCTTTGGCCAAGAGTTTGGCCTCTTGTAGAAGCCCACACCGGCAAAATGCTGAAATCATGATGCAGTGAGCATAGCCATCTGCAGGTAAAACATAACCATTATATTCACATAAGCATTGGCATTACACTATAGTAATGATACGAAGTTCTCCCTGCAGGAAAAAAATTGAAGTCCCTGCTGCCCCCCCCTCCCCCTTTTTCCTCCTTTCCCTCCCTCCCTGCACACTTGCAGACTGTTGTCTGCTTGACTTACATTAAAAGAATGGGACAGCACAATGGAGGATCTGATGCCACCAGACAGCAACCCAAAAGAAAACCATCTTTGCTAAGGACATCAAAGCTAATACAAGTAAAAGGATGAAATGATGCTGGTCCCAGATCTCATTTAGAAACTGAAAAGTTTAAAGAAACATACTGGAATTCATTGAACTCATTTCAAAAGTGCATGTGAGGGAACTTTACAAAACTCATTTTCCTCCTTAATAAACAAGGATGGTAGAGAAGATAACCCGATAATCAAATGAAATTGTAGTCATGCTTAGTTACCAGATTTGACAGATTTTCCCATCATTTCATCAAATACTGATTTAGCTTCATCTGTCCTTCCAGCCTTAGCTAGGCCATCCATCAATAGACAGTATGACATCTACAAATTGAACACATGGTAAGTTACATAAATGATAACTTCAAGCAAAATCTGAATATACATAAAATGATGGAACATCAGTGAGAACAAATTACAGAAGGAGAACAAAGGATCAATCCACGAGTTTATCAACAGGTAAGCGTAAGACATATGTTGCTTACAGGTTTAAAATCTCTCACATTGGTACCTGTAGATCGTTGAGCAAAAAGTTGAGAATGTTGCACGTCAATAGTTAGCAACCTACCTTTCCTATGCTTTTAAAAGTTATTAGTTTCTTTTGAATTATTACAGAATGCCTAGTATAATATACCTGATTGTTGCTCAGTGTCTGCCATTCATAAGTCTTATCCCGCAAAAATGCAAGACATCATAACTGGCACCAGTACTAAAAATAGGCCATTTACCCACAATATACGTCTTATCAATGAGAGATTCGATAGTTCTATGCCAGAAAGATTAAACATGGTTTCCACATTTTCTACTTCAAGGGTAGTAGAGAGTAACATCAATCAACTAAAGGAGCCTCCATGCTCTTCTTTTTGCACATTCCTCAGTCAAATCCTAATTATCAATATCATGGCACTCAACTACCAAAAGAAGTAAACACATCTGAAAAATCGTTCAAAGAGTTCTAACAGTAGAAGTATAAAAGTTGCAAGACATGCATTATGGAGCTATGACTTTCATATGAACCCACGAAGCGGTACTGCAGGGATCCCCAACTACAAAACCCAAATGAAAAGTCATACTTAGAGCCCTCATCTTTTCACTTTAATGTCAATCAGAGGTGTTATTTCTTGAAGCATGATCTGTGCTGTTGTATGAGACTAGCGCAAGGTAAATCAAAGCTCTTTGAGATAAACTGCCTAGCAATATGAGTATCAACGGCAAGCAAAATCAGAGTAGTCAGAGATGTGAATGCTTTGGTAGTAAAGATAATCATAAAATAATAGATACAATGACCGTATTCCACAAAAGAAGATGAGGTGCAAGAGACTCAGTTAAAGAGAAATGAAATATGAAAACATAACTCAAGATGGTATGAGAAAATACAATTTATGGTAGGAAAAGAGTGTTATCTGGGAGGAGAGGCTGAAGAAGACATGACAAAAACACAAAAGGCAGGATCTAGAAAATGGCTCTTCTAGAGGATATCCCACTAAATAGAGCCGCTCACATAGTCAACCCTCCTTGGCAAAAAGGCTTTGTTCATTTTCATCCTCACACAAAATTAAAGACTTTAATTACACTGTATGATGATATTTGCACAGCATTGAGATCGAAAATGCAAGAAACAAGCTTCAAAGAATCCCTTATTGAATTTATGATTTCATATTGCAGCCCATCAGCAAAGGCATGCGGTAATATATGAGAAATCTAATAGAGAGAATCCTCTGAAAGTCTATGATGGTCTAATTTCTCAAGACTAAACTGTGTCACAGTTTCCCGTCCTGACCAGCTTCTGTCCCTTTTACTTCTGAGGTCTGATGAGAATACTATGCATATCAATTGTTTCAGGTTGGATATATTTCAAGCCTGTTATAGCTTGGTGTAGAAAGCAGAGAGAAAAGCACAATAGTATACCTCATCTTTGGCATGGCCTAAGAGTTCCAGTTCGGCCAATAATTCTCTTGACTTATCAAATAAGCCTCCTCTGACGTAAACCTTTAGCAAAGTAGTCAAAATTACCTGAAAACCTTGCAGTAGTGAATGATGTCAACATGGTATAAGCATACGGTACATGTACACTACAAAAAGAAGTAATCAAAATTTCTGGTCAAGGCAACACACCTATGACACATACAAATTCAAGTGGGAGGGTTTTGACATTAGCCACTAAAGAAGCAGCTAGTAGACATGAAGTGGGTGAAAATGTTAATCACAACTGGGCAGCCTTAGAAGGCACCCTTCTGTCCACCCCACAAAGATTTAAGAGGAAGCTGTAGCAGTAGGAATAATACTTGAAATTGACAGGTACTCCTTTTATTTTGTTATTATATTATTTAATCAAACTGGCGGAGCTTGATTGTCAAATTTTGAGTTACTCAGATCTATTTAACTTTGGGGAGGTGATCAGCATCATCAGTCAGACAAGTGCAGTGTAGTCCAAGGTACTCAAGCTAAACAGAGTGACTGAATCTAACTTCTAGGATGTCAGGGCAACAGGCTTTCCACAAGGCCCCCACCCTTGATGCATACGACATCAGTCATAAATAGGGATGGGCATGAGGGGCCATGCCTCAAGTAAAAATTCCAACAATATGTTTTTCAGCAAATTTTTATATATATCCCCATTTTGATATAATTTTAATTAATAAAAAAATAACGTAGTCATGCCTTTTTTTTTCCTAAGATTATTTAAACAAATTTTCAAATAATTTAGGTAAGAGATATTTGTTCTTCCAAGAGATATTTTTTGCAATGAAAATCCACCCCATGCAGGTCGGGACCTGGTGGGGTGCTGCTCCCCATGCCCATCCCTGGTTGTAAAGTTGCTCTTCCATCTGAGAACATGGGTTTTTAAAACCCTAAAGAGCGGCACCTTTTTCACCTAGTTTATAGAAGTTTGGCAACAAATCAAAATAATAGTTTGAAAAGTAAAAGAACTATTAGACCTTAGGATGAGGAAATAGCACAAAATTTGGCAACTACATTTAAAAATAGGGTCCTCTTTAAAAGTTTCAATCCCAAAATCCACATTACCATCTTCAAAATTATGTGCATGCATTCAAATGCATCTCATAACATAAAAATAAGAGATGAAGTTCGAAACGAACCTTATTGACAACTAAGCCTGCAGATTTCATATCCTGCACCAAGGCTTCCACCTTCTTGTAATTACCATCAGCAGAGTATGCATTTAATAAAGAGCTATAATGGAATTCATTAGGTGTATGGCCTTCATTCACCATTTGCCTGAAGAAGCGCTCTGCATCTTCGCAATGATTGTTCGAAGCACACACAGCAATAAGAGTCCCATACATTACACTATCCATTTTAAGACCATTATACTCCAATTCCTGTATCAGTTCCAATGCTTTGGCATAACCATCATTGACCTTCATGCAACCTGCAAGTAACTAAGGATGATGAAGAAAGTAAGGGATTGCTACTGCTCAAACCATGGACTTTACCAAGGAAGACTGCAATGATTTTCTGACTATTACTTCCTCAAACCTTGGAGCAAATCAAAGAGGTGATGTAGATTAAAATTGGATTTATTAAGCAGTGAAGAAAAGGGTTAAATTTGCTTAGTGGGGCATTATCAGAGCAAAATGAATCCAGTAAAAATTATAGGAACCTTTCCATTCAAAAGACTCCAGATTGCACCCATCGAATTTTCAACTCTAAAGTTGATCAAGAGATTTCTTTGGCACATAATTGATCATTGTTGCAACAAAATGAGATAATTTGTTGCAACATAATGGAAGGGGCACCTAATACCTATCAACTTCCATCAATGAAGCCATATACTATGAGAATGAGCAAAATAAGATGGG
Organism: Eucalyptus sideroxylon; assembly: GCA_014182405.2. Lineage (NCBI taxonomy): Eukaryota > Viridiplantae > Streptophyta > Magnoliopsida > Myrtales > Myrtaceae > Eucalyptus > Eucalyptus sideroxylon. The sequence goes on from CM024552.2 coordinate 57,880,030, forward strand.
TCATTAAGCAGCAAAGAAAAGGGTTAAATTTGCTTAGTGGGGCATTATCAGAGCAAAATGAATACTGTAAAAATTATAGGAACCTTTCCATTCAAAAGACTCCAGATTGCACCCATTGAATTTTCAACTCTAAAGTTGATCATGAGATTTCTTTGGCACATAATTGATCATTGTTGCAACAAAATGAGATAATTTGTTGCAACAAAATGAGATAATTTGCTGCAACATAATGGAAGGGGCACCTATCAACTTCCATCAATGAAGCCATATACTATGAGAATGAGCAAAATAAGATGGGTCAATGTTGTGAAAGTTATACGATTCAAGACTAGAAACCATATGGTCCATTTTAATTTATGGATAATGTTGTCTAACATTCTAAAGAGACTATAGCTTAACAATCCCTCTCCTGTATAAGTGGGGCCATCCATATGAAACATGGGATGCGACCGTAGTAAAACGAACTCAAGAAAATGACAGACTGGAACACTAGAGCATGAAAGCAGACAGAATAACATACAAAATAATAAAAAGGGGAGTATTTTGGATATGAACACCTGACCTGTGCTCTAGCGTGTTAAATAATTATTTTTCCCAAAAGCTTAAGCTGTCAAGAATAGGCCTACAAGGTATTTAGCATAACTCCTCACACAAATTTCCAAAGTTCATGTATCAGAATTCCAATATAATATAACAATAGATATTACGTAAAATTTAATTTTTTATTGGTCACGAATCCATCTACCACAAGTTGCTAATTTTATTACTTAAAGAAAGTTAACCAAGATGAGGTTAGAGTTGCGTACAGTACTATATGTAATGATATCCGGTTTCAGTCCATCCCGCTTCATCTGTTCAAAACATTTCATGCCGATGCCGAATTTACCATTTCTGACAAGGCAACTAAGAACAGCATTGCTTATAAAGACATTGATTCTCATTGAGGCATCTGGAATACTGTTATAGATTTCCAGTGCATTCAAAGGGTTGTGGCTTGTCCTGCGAACTTTATATAACTGCTATAACTTGCAGCACTAATCTTCTCATGTTTCTGCATATACTGAAAGAGCTGCAACAATTTCAACAGAAAATCAATACCAGCTCTTTGTTAGGTAATTAAAAGGAACAGAAAGAAAATGATAAACCATCTACTAAGCAAGAAGACCCATTGCTGGGCAAAATTTAGCCTGCCAAACAGAGGGCGAGCAGGAGACGGAGGAATGAGGCAGCAGAACATGTCAAAGGAAATGAATTAAGATCTTAAGCTTCAAAATCATGAGGGTGAAGCTAAAACCAATACCAAAAATCTTTTTGAGCTGTTTGACAAAATCAAGTTCCTTATAAGTTGTCATAGCTTATTAGATTAGTCCCACAATCCATTAGTATCAGAGCCGTTAGGACGTGTCTTTCTCCAATCACCAGCAAGTACTCATATATGACCCATAATTGACAAAAATGTGGAAAGAGACAATAAGAAAAGATCCGGTGAACTTAGAGCTTACAAAATGGATTCAAAATTGAGAGCATGGCATAGACGCTGATCCCTCATACGAGGATAAGTCTTGGGGTTTGTTTGTTTCGACTTGTGAAAAGCAAAAGCAACTTTTATACATCCCACCAAAATCTAAAATATAGTCAACTTTTAAAAAGCTATAAAGACTTATATGTGAATCCCCATGTCAACATTTCTATAATATGAAAGCTTCAGATGCTTAAGACTAAAAACAAAGTCAAAGTGCGCGCATTATAAGATTGAAAAAGAAAAAAAATAAGTAAAAGCCAGTCCAAACACACTCTAGTGTTTTATAATTTTTTTTTGTCATTGAGATATTCCTAAAGATGCATTACAACTCTTAAAAACATTTATCTCCAGGCACCATCAATTCAATGATTTTTGTGAGCTGCTCCTTGTTCTTGACAAAATTGAAGAGTAAGCATAATTCAGCCACATCGCAATGAACGCATAATGGAACAAAACGCATGGATACCTTAAATCCATGACAGTCAGTCAATGCTAGTCCAGACAATCCAAAATTGTAAGTCAATGTTTGATATGAAATGACAGACGATATAAAACTAGGAAATAATTGAAAGAGATATTCCAGATCACTGGACCAGCTGAGTAGTACCACTGTCGATCATCGAACCCATGAAGAGAGTCCGTCAAAATGCCGATTACATGCTACCTCTATTACTCTATAGGGCTACATTCATTCTTCCCGAGTTCCAGATAATCAATGCTAAAAGAAAAAAGAGTTGTAAGCCCTTCAAAAGTTAAATAAAGACAAAAGAGCGCTTAAAATGGAACAGAGCACGAGTTGAAAAGTTGGTTTGTGCATATATAATTTCAATCATTGATGATAATTCCAAATTTTATGCAACGAAAGGAGACACTTAAACTTATTCGACAGAAAAAGTGAATATAACTTTGAAAGTATTAAAACCTTGGAAATATCTTGCATCCGATTGAGCTTCCCGAAATACCTCAAAATGGCATTCAAGTCCTGCACCTTCAGTGGACCGCCGAGTCTGCACAGACACAAAACTAAAAGTCCTTAACCTCCTGAGAACAGAAGTAAAGACAAGGAAAGAAATGACATTTGGCCAAAAGCAGAAGCGCGAGAAATAGGCCAATTCGGCGGCTTTTTTCTCAATTTCACGCGGAGTCTCATCAGTACGCATCAAGGGAACAGGCGGCCCCATTTCCATATAAAGGACACGACAAGCATAAATACCCTCTTTAACTTCAATTCGGATGGACTGAATATCTTCCATACGAAATCGTAGAAAGATGCAACGATTTTTTCCAGGAAACATGCTTTCAAGACTTCTTTTGCATTAGATGCTGAGAGGGAACATACGAACTTGTGAAAGACGATTTCATCCAATGTTCCAAAATATGCATCGAAATTTTTGTTCTTTTTTCCCTCAAGACATATAAGAGATTCATGCTTTATGACATAAAATTCCATTCGGGATTCATTCTAAAATCTTCGAATGGCGCAACTGAACTCTCAAAATTCAATCTTGATTTCAAAAACGAACGCGCCGCATCGCCAATTAAACGAATCAAAGCACTTCACAAACAGCGTCGAAACAGCGCGGCGCAGGGCCATCGCGTTCCCCCCGCTCAGTCAGGACCGGACCTTTCGAGCGCGGCGTCCAAATCGGGCGACTGCTGAATTTCGAGCACCGCGGCCTGCCTGGCCAGATAAGACTTGGAGCTATGCTTCCAAGCGGCGGGCGGAGGACGGCGGGAGGCCGACCCGGCTCGGCTCGGCTCGGCGAGGGCGGCGGAAGCCGAGGCGGAGAGAACTCGAGAGGACCGAGCGGGTGTTCTCGAAGGAGGAGCCGACGGCGGACAGGGGAGCAGGTGGCGCCGGCGGGCGGGGGCGGAGGATGTTCGGAGACGAGGAGGCGAGCGCGTAGGAAGGGATCGCCATAGCTGGGCCTCTGCTAGCTCGACGTTGAGGAGGGAAATGCGGACGAAGAAGAAGCTGAGAATGGAGAGTGTTTTCGTTTCCTCAAGGGGAAAATGGCGGGGTCTGGTACGACCGGGGATGGGGCCGAACCGGCCTGAATTTCCGGTTCTCGATGGTTGAACCGTTCTGAATTTCCGGTTCTCGATGGTAGAAATGGGTCAGCATCACAACAGTGACAAATTCATCCAAATTAATTTTTTGACCCTTAAAAACTCTAAACTGCAATATTTGTAATAAATTCATACTTTATTAATTTTTTTGTTAAATTGGATTGATACCATGAGAAATCAAAAACTAGATAAAAAAAACCAAAATTAATATATTGTCCATTGCTATTTATATCCAATTCAGCAATTTCACGGCAAAATTTAATAGAAATTGAAATACGGTAAATTTGTCCCCCGTAGTTTATGCTGTGTAAAATGGAGATCTCGTAACTAAATAGTTATGACTTCAATCCAAAGATAAAGATAGGAAACACCAATTTGGGGATAGTTTTAATAAATTTGTTACATGTATACACTAATTTGGGATTTTTCATAATATTAACTCTATAAGGAAAAATAGAATTACTTCTGCACCCATAAAAAGTTGAACCGTGATTTTTCAACATGAATACTGGATTAACGCATGGTTTTGTAATCAAATGGTGCAACTTTTCTATTTTGTTACAATTTTTTTATGCAGAACAAAAAGTGCTTGAGTTTTGGGTAGAATCGGGAATCAAACTGGAAGCAACCAATTCAAGCAACGGTAGTTCCAAAACCGACTGGCTCAGTCCCCCAGTTCGGAGCTTTTTATGACTACCAAATATATAAATTCTTATCCATCCGAGATTTACCCGTGATTGAAAAAATATTAGATTGACTTCAAAGACACGCCAAATTGATTTTTAGTTTTTACAGTTCATTTAATTAAAAGTACTTTGATTTTTTAAAATCAGAAAAACTTGAAATTTCACAAAATACATACATCTGTAAGTAAATTTTCACATGAAGGCAAAAGAGCTCATTTTGTTTTTCCTTAAACTGAAACAAACTCGGGGTACTTACTCTTGGGTTCCTTCTTTTCCAAAAAAAAAAAAAAAAACAAACAACGATCTAAAACCTTGCTATGTTTTCTCAATTATAATTTGATATATATATATTCATTTTTACTGGAAAAACTACTAATTGTAACAAAAAGTCATGAACTGTTGATATATTCAAAATTAATAAAAAGTAGCTGACCAGGTGAAGAACTGAGTAGTGGTATTTAATATATTGGTAATTTCACTTCCATAATATTTGTAAGTGGTGAGCAGCTTTCTGCTTCCACAGTTGAAAGGAAAGCGCCTCAAGCTCAAGAACAGACATCAGATTTCTTGAGCTCCACGAATGGAAATGCTTAAATTTCCACGGGAAATTAAACAAAAAACAATCAATGCGACGTTACTGAAGGGCAGTGCCCGTGAAATGCCGTTCAGTAACTACAGCGATCCTTTCCTAAGTTCGAACCAGGTCGGGAAAACAGAACGAATTCGCTTCAGTCCTTTGGAGATTCAAGAGTAATATTAAGCTGTACTTATTGCTATATGCACATGCAAACTGTTTGTTTTACAGACAAGAGGAGTTCCAACTAGCATCTACAGCCTTCGTGATCCTTTCGTGCAGTTTGGCTCCAGAGCATGCGATTATACCTCGATCCAGACCTTCCAAATAAATACCCTTTGAAAAATCAAGGGGACGTCCCCTCGCATCCGTCACGACACCACCAGCCTCTTGTACTATCACAACTCCAGCAGCATGGTCCCATATTTTCTCCTTGTAACCCGCCCTTGCGAACTTCATGAAGATCTCAGCATCTCCACGAGCTATGGCTGCATACTTGACCATGCTGTACACGCGCAATGGCTGCTTCCTGCAGAAACAGAGGTATTGTCAAGCATGTAAGCTCTCTCGCCAGTGTGTTCTAATTATTCATAAATCTCTTCTTTCAACACCCGGAGTTCGTGGTGCTTGGGGAACATCTGCTTTTCCCATGACCAGATGGGCCTTCTTATGAGTTTTTGGTGTGCCTTAAATCCTAGGGTCTGCTAGTTTGTCATAATTTCAACAATTTTCTTGTTTCGCAGCATTCAGGGAATATCTGTTATTTCGCATTATAAGTTACGCATCCTTTATGAATCATTCACTAATGCTTAAGTGGAGCTAAAATGTATTCCATTCCTGTTCATATCACCATGCAAAGCGGTGAACATAGGGGAAGAGACACGTACGCACCTAAGCCCAACACTGTGAGCTAGTCCAGCTGTGAAGGAATGACTTGAATTTGCCTTCTCAACTGGTTCGCAGAACGTTGCTAATGCTGGATTATCAATGGAAGAAACACGAACGGGCACTGCAGCGTTTGGCCACTCTAAACTCTTATTCTTATGGAGCAATGGCTGCATCCAGGCCTCGCCACTGCCTTCCCTGGCATAAAGTATGCAACCCCGGTCCCAAGATTCCGACGCCGGTGGGGTCAATTTGGTGATAATTCTATGGTAGCGATGGTGATAGTTTAGCCACTCCTTTTTCATTGGGTAATTGGGGCAGCCAAGAACTCCAAGGACCACTTTCCCATCTTCTATCAGTGAAAGAGCAACAGCATACTGATCACCACGCACAAACCCCAGTGTACCATCAACAGGGTCTAGCGCCCAAAACTTTCTGTTTAGCCTGCCAGCAGAGTTGCAACGGCCAATAGCCTCAAGCACTTCCTTAGGGCCAAGGTTCCCTTGAGGAGACATAAGCCCGAATCGGGGTGCTTCCGATAGGGCTTCATTGACTGTTTCCACAACCGCTTTCAACAAGCCAGCTCCATCAGCCTTGGAGAGAGCATGTACATCCTCCTCGGCAACAATCGAGACATTGCTAGTTCCAAAAGACTCAGATAACAACAAACTTATTGTAGCTTGCACGCTCCAGTCTGTTTAGATGCAAGATCAAGAGCATTAGCCAAAATACTTGGTGAAGACTGCAACTGCATCATATAAAGCATGAACACGAAGTACTAATGGAACATGTTAAAAGTACACATTGGTCGAGGCCATCAAAAAATGCCTCTCTAGGATCTAAGCAATCAGGAAGCACTTGCTTCTCATAGAGCATAAACAAAGATTATACACCAAAAGTAGCATGAGGTGACTGGTGCATGCGGAAATAATCTCATGACTAATTCTAGTGACAGAATCTATAATCAAAGAACCAGCAGATTGGTTATATAGATAAACAAGTATGATAGAGCAAATTATAAACATCACGTATGATACTGCAGAATTATTTCAAGTAAATAGACAAGAAAAGGAACAAAATGCTTAAATTTGCTGATGAGGGAAATAACCTAAGGTTCTACTTCATTAGGCTTTAAGGTTTTCATTTTTTGAGCAGAAAAAAGGCAGATAGTACTAATACATGATAGATTGGAGATACTGTCTTGGGGAAAGAAAAACCTACACGTCAAAGAAAGAGGCTTAAACATGTATGCTATCATTTGGTATATGTAACTGAAAAATAATTCATTTTCAACCACACAAACTCAAGGAAGGAAAATTCTGATGTTGCAAATCGCAAGGGAAAAGAAAGGAAAACCCAGCAGTTACGTCACAACATAATTACATCAGAAAATTAAAAATATGTAATTTGCCTAATTGCATCAACAAGGCAAATTAATGTGAAAAGTACAATTGATGCCACAGCGAAGTCTGACCCCCATGCAGAGAAGTTTGCGGGGACCTGGTTCTCGAGATAAAGCACTTAGTCGAATAAACAGTAGACACGTTCATAAAATTTTAAAATACAACTACAACTGAACCTCCTCCAAAGTAGGGACTCACTTGCATGCTAGTAAATAGGTACTCAAAATTTATAAACTGGCATCCGAGTTTCCTTAGGCAAATAGTTATTAGGGCGAATCCATTGCTTGCCTCGTCTAGAATGGGAACTCTATTCCAGACTCAGATTCGACAGGTTTTTAGAAAGCTTCATCAGTAAGCCAATTAAACTCTACTATTGCACCAACAGGAAAAGGTTCCCTTCTTTAACAAAGACTTCACTTAAAGATATTGCAGCTTCGAGCACTAAACATTCCACCAATCTCTCTACACGGTCAGGAACCAAAAGGTCTCTGGTCCAGTCATTTCTTATCACTAACATTACGTGCACTATGCGATGGAAGATATACCATCAGATTACTCACCAGTAAGAATTATTTGCAAATGAAAATGTGTAATTCAAGGACCACAAAGAGTAAAGCTATGTTCTAGCAATTACTCCAGAAATACCCTTAATTTATGGCATAAACCAAACTCAGAACCAATCCACATAATCACTCATCTGAACCAAACAAACAGAATTCACAATCACCACCCAACTTGCCCAATCCAAGAACTGCATAATTTAACAAAAAGTAAACAGTAGTAGTTGGCTTTTCTTTTACCAGCAATAGTGACTGGAGAATTATCATCCTTGGAGTGAACTTGCTTATCATTGCTGCCACTACTGTTGCCGTCGTTGGTCTTAAACACTAGAGTGTCCTGCACTTTCTGGCAAATCCAACATGCTATCTGTACGGCTCTAACTGCAACATCCAGCTCTCTGGAGTATCTCTCCCCCCCTGCTTCAGAGGAAAGACTCACCCTTTCGGGGTCCTCCATTAAAGGGTGTGATGGGCTTGTGCTGAAATTGGATGGGGAAGCGATCTTAAGCACATGTGACCTGTTCTTGGGTGAGTATACTGGTGGGCTGTGGCTTTGGGAGAAGAAAGAGATGAATCTGGCTACATGGTTGGACGAGAATTGAACACATCTCCCCTGTCGCAGCACAACTTGCGGGAGGTTTCCACCAATTCTCGGGCAACTGATAGGCATTTAAATCCCACCACTACCCAAAAGAAAAAGAAAAAAAACCCAACAACAGAACTCCTCTCTCTCTCTCTCTCTCTCAAAAACCCAACATCTGAACTCTCTCTCTCCCTCTGTGCGTAGATTACAAGAGTGGTCGTCGTATGATGTGGTTCGTGAGGGAGAAGGGACGATTAAGGGGATGAATATATAGAGGACAAAAAGACAAACCTCGAAAAAGAAAGAGAGAGAGAGAGAGAGAGATATTGTGAAGTCTTCTTTTCCCATTACACCTCAATCAACGCATCTTCTCCAATCAATTGGAAATAATTTGCTTCGAATCCCCCTCAATTTTTACACCATGACGCGATGGTTTATCTTGCTCAGGAAAACTGACTTAGTCCCACTTCCCACTTTCGGGCAGTATGGAGGATAGAAAAACAGGTTACTACAACCAAAAAATTAAATTTTTAAGGTGGGTAATCTGTAACTTTTCAAAGTTCAGGGGCTATTTTGCAAAAGCCGAAACGAAAGAACCCATAACTTTAATAAGGTTTTTTAATAATTGTCCTGATAATTTACTGACACTTTTTTGTTTTTTCCTTCTTTGGGTGAGCACCCAATTTACCACAACCTTCTGATCAAAATTGCATCGTACTGCATGAGGCTTGCATCAACTCCATACATCGAATAATGACCTTTCTTAGATGGATTTGCATTACTTCATCAATTTGATCAGATTCATCGAAAATATACTTTCCATCAAACATTTAATATTTTCCTCCTTTTATTGGGGTTTTACTTCTTAAACAAACATTCATGATTGCATACAAGCACAGTTGACGAGTACTTTCATGCATTGACTAGTTTACCTATTAGGTCGATAAAAATAAATAGGAAGTCCCCAATAATCAACACTTTTTTTTACTTGATATGTAATCACTTCCTTGAAAAATAATCAATTTATTTTCTTAGCGAACTATATTCTTGTATTACTTTCCCTTAGTCATAAGCAACATGGAGCCCCAGATGACATTTGAAGTATACTAATGGAATGGTACTTATCAATTATCATATATTGAGTCAAAAGAACAAGAAAAAGAAGGGCCAAAGATTTATTTTTCCTTTCTTATGTACCCTTTTTCCTCGAACTAAATACTAGAGCACATCTGAGTGCATGATGGGAAAACTTTTAGTATATAGAAAGTGGAATATTATGTATGAAATTATGAGAGGATTCTCAATTATGATTTAGCCCCCCCACTAAACAATTATTATCTCCTCCAAAAACCTTTTGGCTACTGTGCTTTACTTGCATCACCATGAGATCATCCACACGTAATCTTGAGATTTGAGTTCTAGCACCACTGAGCTTGATGCACATGCAAATCGACAACCAAATAGGGAAATCAATCATTCACCTTCTTAAATTTAGATGAGATATTTCTGACTTCATTAATTTCGCAAAAATTAATAATTTTAAAAAATATTTTTATACAAAATAATCATTTATATCGCTTGAAATAACTAATCAATAAAAAGTATTTCATTATCGACGACAATTATTTTTGTGGATGATGAAATTTGTGTTCGTTCGCTTGTTTTTATAAGCAATACAAGTGGTCACTTTTAAAAATATTTTTAAAATTATTCACTTTTTATGAAATAAACGCATTATAAGCAATTAAAGTTCTTAGTTGTGACATTTGACACACAATGTAAGGGTTGTCTCTTTAGGCAGGAAGGAATCACTCACTCCAATAATTGGTCATAAAAAGAGAATGGCTGGGTTGGTGGTTCATGTTCATGTGCATGCTCATGCTCATATTCATAAATTGGAGTGGATAGATGTAACTAAGAGTCAAGCGCATTATCATGCTATAATGATGATGTATGACTCAAACTAGAAACCTTGGATAAGAGAGATCATCTTTTGTACTGTTTTCCCACTTTGGTAAGTTGTAAGCGCTCTTTTGTTATATGTCCCGTCTGAACATGATAGAGATAATTGTTTAAAAAATCCTAAATTTATTATACGACAGTCTCGATCCCAAACATTTTAATTCGGTCAATTTAATATTAAATCATTTGACGATTTGTCAATATAGTCCTCCTAGGAAAAACTTGACTAAGAATTGTTAATGTAGATACTGGCCATTTTACATGGTACGGTTGACGCTAATATAGACAAGTTTTGCAATTTTTAATTTTTTTGAATTCTTTCTTTCTTCCTTTTTTTTTTCTTTTTTTTCCATTTTCTTTTTTATATTTTTTTTCCTCTTTCACTCCGTCTGTCTAGGGCCTTAGTGATGGCAAACAAAGAAAAAAGAAAAAAAATCCAAAACTTTCTTTTTAAAATTGTACAAAAATTGTTGTTGGCACTGACAAGACCACGGCTTATTATGGCTAGTATTTGCGTTAGTTATTTTGGGCAAATGATTATATTGACAAATTATCAAAAGATTTAGAATTAAATTGGATAAATCGAAAAGTTTAGAGCTAAATTAGTCGGCACGCAATAAGTTTAAGACTATTTGGACAATTTTCCGCTAAATATATGAGTTAAATATGAATGCATGAGCTAAGGGAGTGATGGTACTTATGTGCTTGGCATCTATAGGAACAACTTAATTCAGTCGCTACGGTATTAACCTCCACTGTATCAACCATATTTAGGCAACGATTTTGGTCAAAAGATAAGAAGCAATAAGAGTCCCAATAAAACAGAGCCCACAAGACCATTCACTTTCTCATAATTATGGTCAATGAGCTTTGGCATCACGACATTCCTTTTAACGGCTCGTTTATTCTCATGTAAAATATATATTATTTATGTCAAAATGACGAATGGATTGCGCTGCTTCGAGGCTACTAAAGCTTGTGGGACACCTCTCACATCGAAATTAGCAAATTTCTTCAAATTCTTTATCTTCTATCATAGTCCAATCACATGATGGAGGTAAAACGCCTTTCTTACGAAAGCAACTCCTTCAAGAAAATTACCACGCTGTAGATTTGCTGACTGCAGCCTTAGGTGAGCATGACGCAGAGATTCACTACTTCAGGAAGTTGCAAGGGAATCCACTTTTACTGCCGACCCTTTATGCCTGGCCAATTGGCCAATCAATCGTGGGGCAGCCGCCAGCTTTGACTTGTAGTCAACCCGTTGGTTGCAATTAATTCCATTTTAACGGCGGATGATAATTGAATGCGATGTTAGTAATTTGCAATGATAGTTAATTGAAAGAATTATATTGGAATTTTGTGAAAATATTTAGAGTTATATTAATAAAATCAAAAAGTTTCCGTATGATCGATGTATGATAGATTTATGATTGACTAAATAATTATCTCAACATAAGTATATTACGGATGCATTCTATTGTAGTGAAGATGATGTATAGTCTTATAAATCAGCCATTGGAAATTAATCCCTCCAAAAAATGAAATTGCAAGTAACAAAATTAGTGCACTCAACCCTCTAGTGAATCACTAGGCACCTTTCGCACGTGGGAAGGGAAAGTTGGGACATTTAATTTCAGGTACAGGGTTCAACTCTCACGCTTTATAAAAAAGCATGGCTAAAGTCTGAAAATAAGTTGAAAGTTGGAGCATGATGAAACAAAAAAAGAAAAAGAAAAACATCTAATGGATTTCGAGTTTAGAAATTGGAAATTGCCTGTTATGATTTCACCAATTATGCGTGCTTATTGCCTTTTGTCAGGCTGCCTAAACATATCAAAAGGTTAAGTTCAATTGGTTCACAGGCCTCCAAGTTGCCAAGCCTCTATGTTTGTGTCCTAATCTATGAAAGTGATTCAAATGCACAGAGCAAGTAATTCATGGGACATGGTACAGGTGTGCCTATTTGTGCCACTAAGGATCTGTGCTTGAATCATTCAATCATGTGAAAGCTTGAAGCCGGACTCCTTCAGTAACATCACTGCAATGCGCAGTGAAGGTTGTTATCTCATCTGCCACCTGGGTCTGCCCACTGACTGACGTGGGAGAGTTCCTTCTTACTCTGGGAATTTCTCTACACTTCCATGTAGTATCCCCACTGAGTTTCCAGCCATCAGAAACTTCAGTAGTCATGCATAAGTGGAACCTTAATGATTTCTATTTTTATCTGACAAGAAAGCACACTATAATTCAGTAAACCGACTAATGATATGTATTTTTACTTTCATAAATCAGATAAGCCACAAATCAATACTTCCATGAATGATTAAATTGTACATGAGATTATTTTGATCAGACCGTAGGTAAGATTATTTTGTAGTTGATGTGGGTGGGAAATCACTCGAATTTGTGTTTCGCACTTAAGACTTCATCTATATCCATCTATCGAGTGCCGGGTCGTCCATGCCACAAAGTGGGTTTTTTTTTTTAACATCTTCTAGGACAGTTCTTGCATTCAGATTCATGAACCCATAATTGTCTCAAAGCTAGTGGAGAAAATGCCTAATGCATGAAAAGTTAGTAGCTAACAGAAGGCTCTTAAGTACTGAGCTGTCCTTTTAGCAAGCTGATTTTCTTGACAATTTTGGGTTGAGAAGTCCTATTCACGATCATGTGAGATCATGACGAGAAACATATCCACATTGAGCTTGAATCAATTGACTCAATGTCTTACACGTCGTTCAGTTAAAGCTACAGCACTTACCTAAAATGGAATCTACCGTAGTCAAAACCAAATGTAAAGAAACGTTCTGATCTGAATTGAAGCCACTGGAAACTAAAAAAGGTGCTTGATGAAGGGGTTTGACAAAAGCATCCCACATGGGAAGAAAACTGTGTCTTCCGTTGACCTTGAAAACTATCATCATTCACTGTCCTAAAAAATAAAACTGATGACATGACAAATACTACTCTCATCGCACCCATTGTTAACCTTTTGGAATTGGCTTAGTAATTAAAGAATGGACATGGCCTGCATCATGCACGAAACTTCAGTTCTCTGCTGTAACGACTACGAAGTGCATGAATTATTCGTGAAAGTTCTTACTCATGTCTTACCTGGTTAAATTAGGGTAAAAAATGCTTCTTAAACTCTAACTTTCCTCACTTAAGATGAAGCTCATCATCATAAACAAAGGAAGCATTATTGCACAAATCTTTTATGAATTACCATTTCACTTTCAACATGTACAACAAATGTAGAAGTTGGAACGTGATGCTCTGGCTTAATGAAATTGCCTGGGTAGCATTTCCTCTCTTTAAAAGGAGTTCTAACCAACAAACTTTGTTTATGGTGTTCTTGTCAAGAATCCTTTTTATGCAGATCGTCGCTGCAATAGCTTTGAATAAAAAAAACTCGGTAGCATTTTTATAGCTATTGATAAAAATCCAAATGTACATCTTTAACTTACCGATCAGCCATGCATCGGTATATTCAATTCTAAGTTGATAATGACAACTTACAAACACGTAACCGACCAATTTCATATTGCTATCAGACATTGAGATTTTTCCATTCACAGACAACCAGTCTGGGATTTGGACAACTTATTTCAATGACTTATCAAAATTTGCCCTAATTTTGCCTATCGCCCTGCCCTAACATCCTTAAAGCTGCCCATTCATCAGACAACTGGAAGATGATGGCAGATGAACAGGAAGCAAAATCTCATGGTTCTTTCATTTGTTGGGTGATCAGCAACTGTAACTACCTAAAGACCGCACTTCCATATAATAAAGGGGAAAAAGAATCATACAAGCTGGTCATCAGAGAAGAACTGATACCACTACAATTGTATCTATCCATGTATTTCCCCATAACCCGGACACCAAGATGAAAAAAAAAAAAAAAAAAGCCAAGTGCACATATGGGACAAACTACCTTCAACAATTTCATTTTGAGCCAAGAGCGAATGACAACTTGGGCCGCAATTTGTTCTTGCCCAACACTTTCATTTGATTTAGCCGTTGCTCCTCCTCTTCCTGTTTCTTCCTCCGCAAAGCCTCCTCTTTCTGCCTCTGGAGCTTCTCCAGCTCCAAATACCGTTCCTCTTCCCTCCTCTGCTGCTCTATAGCTTCCTTTCTCTGAGCTTCTTCTACTCTCCTCCTGTTCTCTTCCAGCATCCTTTCTAGTTCCTCTTTCTCTCTTCGCGCTTGCTCCTGCAGCCGGGAGATTGTTTTAAGCTCCAAGAAAAGTAATAATATAATAAGATCAACACAGTTACTTTCAGACTGGGCCCTCCAAAGGAAATGAAGCAGAACAGCTTGGATTTCCGAATTATCCTTCTGGCCACAGTTCCTTTGCTATTTATGCAATAACTACAAATTTGGCTCAAAATCTATCAGAGGTTTCAGGAGATCATGTTAGCATATCTTGAAAATGTCGTCTATCAAAGCAAGAAGATTCTAAAAACATAAGAGCAGACATAACTGCAAGAACAACAAAGCTAGTAAAAATGAATACAAATCTGATGAGTAATGATACGCTTCTGCATTTTGACTAGGTGATGGCAGTAATTCATCTTCAAATGATCCTAGAGATAGGCTCGGTGATATACAAAAGACAAGTCCAGCGAACTCTACCTCCTTTTGTCTGGCCTGAATAAGGCCAATTTCCTTTTCTTTTTCAAGCTGTGCTGCAACTTCATCATGAAGCCTTCTCCGGCCTTCCTCCAACCTTCTCTGTACCTCTAGTTGGATCTCAGCAGAGCTCAAGCTCTCTTCCACTTTCTTCTGGATAGCTTCCTCTACCCTCTTAGCAGTTTCCTCTTCGATTAATTTCAATTCTGCCTCACGCTGACGCCTATAAAGAAAGAGAAGAGTCAACCAGGAAAAAATGAACACCCACCAAGAGCAGAATGATGTGACGAAAAGCTCAAACGAGGAAAAAAATAACCAAATTGGTTTTCCCACATTCCACGCTTCTTTCCTCATTTTATTAACTCAACTATTTCCAATCTGCAATAAAAGTGCAAGCTCACCATTATGACGGCAAAGGCACAACAATGCATGCTTATGTTTTAAAGCATACCTCTAATTGATTCCAGATCCAAATAAATGAGATTCAAAACTGGAACAGTAGATAAACGAAGCACCCATCAAATAATAAGAACTTGACTTAATAGCAGTATCTTCCTCCAGAAAATCCTGTGGAGAAGAATGTCAAGTAACATGCTGCAGTTTTAATCCTACTCAGTGAAATTCTTCAGAACCTGCACTAAAATACATTTTAGAGGAAAGATCTGCGGAGGCCTACATTGACACATTCTTCTGCTTTGCCACAAAAGGCACCGATAGATAGATGGCTAGAATTCGTAACTCCATAGTGAAAAGAACCGTTAGGGACAATCCTAAGCTCCATCACAACACAGCAGAAACATGACAGGCGAGATGACTGAATTAGAAACCACCTACAATCCCCATGAAGCAAAGCATATGTAACGAATGTTCATACACTCCGTTCTTAGTCTACACTTTTGCTATTTGCTTGTGGCTCCCACTGAGCATCCAATGCTCAATACACACAGCAATGGAGAACTATTTCAGACAGCTAAATTGCTTTAAAAAGATAAAAGCAATGACGATCGACAAGTCATCTCATTAAATCAGTATGAAAACACAGTAAGACATCTAAATCAAGATCTTGTCAAATCACTGACTCAATAATTAATTGCAGGCTAAACAGAGAAGATAGCAGACTGCTGCTCAAATAATGTGATGACCACCACAAAGTGGAATAACTGAATGAAACTTTGTTTAACAATCATATGCACACAATCCATGTCAACTTAAACAAACAATAAATCCAGGAAACATGATGGGATAGAGTGACAAGAACAGATAGCAATTTAACAATCAAGCAACTGTGCCTTATTAACTACCCTTTTCTGATTAACAAACCCATTTGATGATTGTAATAGTGTAAACCTAGTGCATGAACTTCGTTTTCTATTTCCAGATCACAATTGATGTTAATGCCATTTGAAATCTCCCATATACCAGAAGAATATGAACCCCACTACTAAGAGCTTCACTAAAGCAAGCATCAGTGCCATATGCATTATGTGTGAACTGGCCGTTTCCTCATTTGCTTAAACTGTCAGAAAATGCATCCACAATGTATTTACCATATATCGTAACATTGTATGTTGACACTTGTACATGAGAACAGGTAACTTGATTCATATACATCAATCATTCATCAAGGAACAAACAGGAGTAATAGATATAATCGCTCAAGAGAAAGTGCCGAGCATATCAAATCATATATTGCCTTGTGAATTAACCATTCATCCCGAAAATTCATATTAAAGTGTCTACAATGCATATCAAGCATACAATGCTTTGCGTATCGATTATAGAATCCCCCAGAAATAACCTCATAATTGTCACCAACTCATAGCCAATGCAGTGATCATGCTTTCAACTCCTTTCTTATGGAAGAACTCATGCCCTAAGGCCCGCTCATAGTACTGCTACATAACTAATTCAGGAGAGAAAAAATTTTGGTTGTTGTTTAATGTACATGATCTTTTGTCCCCAAAAAGAATGTCTTCTCGCAAATAATAATACATTAGAATGCACTTTCTTGACGTCTCTTGAATTTGAACACTGAAAAGTGACATTAGTCAAAATTGGATGAGCTGGCACTCAACAGCATTCCAATGAAAAGTTAAACTCAAGATACTTTCTTAGCAATGTACAAATGCAAATACCTCTAGTTCTTGTGCTTCTAGTTCTTCACAGACAAATCTTCCATAAAATTAAGTCCTCAAACAATTCCGTTAATAAAAATAAAGAAAAAAGATCCATCAATGAGAAATAACCATAACAAATTCCCAACAAAATCAAAAAATACTTGTTCTAAACATGGCTCATATATATATGAAATAGAAAAATCCAAGTCCAAGCCATTCTTCCCCTACTGTATGATTAGGAAGTGATATATAAAGCTCTCCCAAGAAAGAGCATATTCTAACAAACAAATCCTTCAATTCCACTACACCAACCTCCCCCCTTTTCCAAAAAAAAAAAAAAAAAAAACAACAACTCTCAACCAGGGGAAAATCAGAATTAGAACACAGCAGAGAAACATAACTTGACTCAGATCTACCTTTTCCTCTCTTCTTCTTCCTTTCTCAATTTCTCAATGGCACTTTTGCGCTCCACAGACCCAAGGCTTGGACTAGAAGAGCTATGAGTAGGAGCCAATGAGGGACTTCTACTCTTTTGCCTTCTGTAGCGCTTGGGGGTAGGGGAGCGGCTTTTGTGACGCCTCACTATTGGAGAACGACTCTTGCGTCGCCGTGGAGATATAGAACGACTTTTCCTTCTGTATATTGCAATAGAAACTATTCAGCAGGTAATACAAGATTACACATTAAATATTCTCTTGCATATCAAGTCAGCATCAAGAGACAATAAGCAGGAAACGTTTACAGTTACCTCAGATACTGTTAAGAAGCTCCATCTTTTATCACATGAAGCTAAAGTCAGAATCGAGCAACAAAAGCACACTGACCAGCATTCATAACCTGCCGACCTCCCACAAGATAGGATCAAATTGAATTTCCTTAATATCACGAGGAATGCTATGCGTCATCTTGTTTTCATTACACTGTCTATTGAAGCCCTGATGTCTATCTAAGCTTCCTGTTGATTTTCAGTGTAGAAGCTCCCAAAACCAAATACCCACCAGCCAGATCATGAACATTCACCAAATTCTTTTGTACTCTTTAAAGACTCAGCTTGGTCATCAGGAAGTAGGTACAGACCAGGTAGAGTTTCGAAGCCCATACAGAGAGAAGTCGCAACTTAAACCCAAGCAGCCAAAATTTAATAGTCAAGCAAGACTTGAATATCAAGTTTGCGTCTGCTCAAAAACTATGCCCACCAAATTGCACAATCAAGTGGCATAAACTCACTCATGCAGTAAGTTACATGCCGAAAATTTCTAAGGACTGCATCTTCATATCAAACCTTTTTCATGTTTTCACTAGAACATCGAGTCATGTAACGACTCTTACCTGACAATATGCATCAAATTTTTCATACTGCAATGCCTCAGCTTACATCTGATAATAAAATGATACTCACATAACATCTACTTTAACATCTCGTAGCATCAAGCATCCTTCACATTCGGAGCTAAACCACATTCAGCAGAAATATGGGTGAAACAGCAACATCCATAGAGGAAGGATGTGCCTCACGCAGGACGTCGATTTGCATTTCATTTCAGCAAGAGTTACACGAAAGCCGCTTTCTTTCTTACAACTGTTAAAATTAAATTAAGCCAAGATATAAACGGGATCACCTGCTATAGGAATAAGATGAATAGGGAGAGCGGCTTCTGTCTCTTCGACTCCTGCGGCTATACCTATGCCCCAAAGGAGAAGGTGAACGCCTTCGTCTATATGTAGGTGAACGAGACCTTGATATATCGCGAGGCATCTCCACCAATCTTAGCTTCACAAGAAATCAACCCAATATGAAGTTTCCTCTATTAAAGCTCAATAAAGAAACGGCTCTCTCCTGCAATGTCAAAGCAGTTGAAATTTACTTATCAAAGACGACAAATGTCAAAATAGTTCAATTCAGTAAGTGAACAGTTTGCTTCGTTGAGAAGTGAATCCACAAGACAAAGATACAGGTTCCAGCCTAGTTGCCCACATACCGAAGAAATTCATCAGCTGCAACCACAAAAGTGCAGGTGACTCGAAAACCTTTCCATTTTTAACTAGCGGGTGACAAAAACCCTCCAAAAGTTTCTCAATGGCACTCGAAAATCGATGGCAAGACATCATTTTGCTCACGAATTAGGGCACTGAAGGAGCTAATTTAGCTCCAACCATACAGAACCATGTAGCAAACAACAGAGGCAAAAAAAACACCACCACAATCATTCTCTTCCAGAAAAAAATCTCTTGGCTCACGGAAAAGCACAAAACAGCTCAAACATCTCCAATCACCATCTAATCAGCATCTCGCCTCAAAACCAACGCTACCCAAATCCATGCACGTCACTGCACTCCCGAAAGGGCGAGACTTTACCGAATTGGACAATCGAACAACAAAATTAACACCAACCCAGATCAATCCAGAACCGACAAAATCAAAGTTCAACGACAAAGAACGACGGGCGCGATCATCGCACAACACGGCCGTGGAGGTCATCCCGCGCGATTGCAAGATGAGGTCACCAATTCGACCTAACAAAATTACCAGTCGCAACAACGAGGAAGATCCAGCGGCGGCCGATCCTCTCATGTAGAATCCCAGAGAGAGAGAGAGAGAGAGAGAGAGAGAAGAGAGAGAAAGAAGAGAGAGAAGGAAGAGCTGCAAGAGGAACGGATTGACCTACGAAGAATCAGAGCATGCAATGCAGAGAGAGAGAGAGAGAGAGAGAGAGAGTTTGGGGCTTTTTTGGAGGTCACAGGTTGAACCCCTGTAAGAATCTAGAGAGGCGCGGCTGAAATCCTTTGATCGAACCGGTTCGCTACTGAACCGGTTTAGTCATAGCTTTTCGAACTAGTCGGCTCGGTTTTGAACAGGATAGAATATGAAATTCAGGAATTTTATCGTATTTTCAACCATGTTTGATGAATTGCAGTAATAAGATCGGGATTTTTTTGCATGTGCAATATATTTAGAAACCACATATCAATGTAAGTGATATTATTCTTGATATCGGTGTCTCCCAATTCCAATAAAGATAAACAAAAACAATGAAAATCCGACTAATTGTCAAATTTTCATGTTGATTGTTAAAAAGAGTTATCAAAAGATAAGCTTGTGCCCAGATTGTTAGGCCACGTCAAAAGCACGCCAGCCAAAAGAAGTGCAATCTAGATCTTTAACAGAAGTTTGTACGAATAGAGTGACAACATCTCTTTAGGCTCCCATCGTCCTCTCAATCTCTAAAAGACATCAAAACCAGCATTACAATTCAATCGAAGAAATAGCACATGTTGTGACATGGAGTTTGCATGTGCACTAGACATGGTCTATCTTTATAGAGACAAAATCTTTCACAAAAATCACCTTTGACACGATAATGATATTAAAACACACAACCCTTCAATTACTAAGACAAATAAGTGCACTAGAAACCTTAAAACTTATTGAGAAAGTTCAATTTTGAAAGTTTTAAAATTCGATTATACTTTTGTGACAAATTTTGAAAGTTGTAAGATTCGATTATATTTTCGTAATAGGTTTTAAAACTTGATTATACTTTTTAAAATCTTTAAGGATCAATTGTACTTTCATGACAAAATTTTGGAACTTTCAATGCGCTTATCCCTTAATAAGAAATACCACATCTACGTAGTTTGCAGCTTTGGAAAAAAAAAAAAAAAACATTATTCAATGTCGTTCAACATCGTAAAACAATGAAGGGACTGCACAATAAACCTAATATTTACAGGCATCATTAACCAAGCTAAGAAACCATTATGCATTTCAACTCACGTAATAAAGTTATGTACATCTATCCATCCTAAGTTTTTCCAAACCATTTAAGTCAATTGCTGTTAATGAGGCTATTAAGATAATCTAAGCAAGCTTGGTTTATAACAAACGTGTGATACTTCAATGTATGCTCGTGGTAGTACCTTTCAGTAGCAGGGTACACCATAATCATACATGTCATGTAGTTTTATTCTCTTCTAACATCAAAATGCTATGAATTTCTTTTTTATTATCGTGATCCATATCTACAAGACAAAAAAAGGGGGACATTAGGCGAGTGTAGACTCCTAGATTTAGATGATGGCAAAATCATTCAAAGCCCCACTACATATCCTTCTCAAACCAACGAAGCTATTTGAAGAGATAATAATATGAGCCTAGAATTGAAATGGGAAAATTCTCACAAGTGCACGCTTAATTAATTAATTTTTATTGCTGGAAATGCACAAATGAAAAGTATTGCCAACCCTTTCTCACAATTTGCCACTAAAAAACCTGAAATTGCATAACGAAAATGGTAAAAATCTTTCTTGATTCACTGCTAAAGAACCTAGGAATGCACAAATAACTTCTAGCAATCAATCCATAATTATTGCCAAGTCTTTCTCACCTCCCTCAACCAAAAGAAAATGAACTCTCAATACCAACTAAGGTGTACAATCTAAACCTTAAAAGGCAAAGAGCTTATTGCAGCATCTCGAAACCACACAATCGATCACAACAAGAAAGGTAAACGGCCTACGGCGACATCGACAAGATAGATTAGCTAAAAAATAACAAATCTAGTGAGAGAGAAAAGGCGTGATTGTTCACCTCTGCGCTCGAGCCTCTCGCCGCTTTGGTGAACCTTCGACATGAACTCTATTGGGGAGGCGGACCAAAGGAATGGAGGAGAAAGTGAGAATAGGGTTTTTGAGAAAATAGCTTTTATACCATAAAAATAAGAAATTTTATCTACCTTTATTTCACTCTTACATACGATAATTTCATCCACGTTGGATACCACTTTTGTTCGGCCTTATCCTACCTTGTACCGCAACCAAACACACGATCTTGCCTTAATCCTAGTCACCAAACATCGCCTTTAGTTCTAACTTCTTCTTTTTTTGCATGTATTTAAGTCCTAATACCTTCACACTTATGCATTTTAGGACTTCCTTAAAGTTCGTCAATTTTTTGTGAAATCACATGCGGTTTTTTTTTTTTTTTTTTCTGATTTCACGTGGTTGTTAACACGATGATGGAGGCTATTCGAATATGAAACGACATTGTTCGAATGGTGCCAAGTATTTGACACAAAAAAGAACAGTGCCACGTCAAAAAAAGAAAATTCAAATTCAAAATAAATTGAAGGCTAAAAAGGGAAAAAAAACTTGCAAGTGTTTTTTTTTTCTTTGGGGAGCAACCTCTCTTCGAAATCACGACTAGAATCGCCCTCACTCCAATGATGGCGGCACCACCCCTCGCCACCACCGAGAAGGGGTTGGCCGTCCCTTGTGTGGGCTTGCCCTCTCCCTCCCTCCCTTTGCGCAAATAGTAAAGAATAGTGCCATGTCAACAAAAATTAAAAAAAAAGATTAAAATTCAAAATAAATTGAAGGCTAAAAAGGGAAAAAAAAACTTGTTAGTGTTGTTGTTGTTTTTTTTTATGAGAGCAACCTCTCTTTGACATCGCGACTAGAAGCGCCCTTGCTCCAATAATGGCGGCACCACCCCTCGCCACCACCGAGAAGGGGTTGGCCGTCCCTTGTTTGGGCTTGCCCTCTCTCTCCCTCCCTTTGCGCAAATAGTGGGGGGTGGCATCGCCGCCACGTAGATTTATTGAGGGGCTGTGGTTGTCAGAGAAGTGGCCTAGCAAGGGCCAGCCGTTCTCGTCTTGACTCAAATGAGAAATTATTGGCCCTCCTCAACACAAAGTGAGAAAATTATAAAAAAAAAAAAAAAAAAAATTCTTAAATTTATTGTAATTATACCAATTCAGTTCACTTGGCCAATTTTGATCGCCTGATGTTAACCAGGATAACTTTTAATAAAATTTCATTTTTTCAAATTTTTTATCAATTTTTTTTTTTTTTGCCTTTTCCTCTTTTTCTTTCCTCAAGAAGGAAGAAAGGGAAAAAGAATAAGAAACAAAAAAGGAACAATAAAATTTTTGCAAAAAAAAATATATATATTATTACAAATTTCGTCATCATTTTCAATCGGTCAAAATTAGCTAGATGAACTTGACACAATTGCAAAATGTTTGGGATTTGGCAAAAAAATAAAGTTATGACTAAATTTACATAATTATAATAGATTTAAAACTTTTTGGTAATTCTCCCGACACAAAGTGGTCGGTTGTCATAGCATTCCTCGAGCACAACCCCTCCCTCAAGACCCCTATCTCTTTCTTCTTTCTATGTTTTCCTTAATGTTTACAAAAATTAAGAAACATTGATTAAAAAATGCCACGTAGATTTCTCGTCTACTTGGGAAATTAATATGGCGAAGTGAAGGATTCAAATGTCAAACCTAAACAAGTTTAGGTTTCGAGTGTTGGTTCGACATAAATTTAGAACTGCGATTGTCATTGTCCCTTTCTATTTTATATCTTAACCGGCAATTTTCATACTAGCGTTTGATAAACCTACTTGTGTGCAAAAAATAGAAGTGGATGGTTTGTGTAGTGGGTGAATGGTGGCAACTATCCTTACCCAATTAGCTAAAAATAATTTTAAGAAAGTAGAAGTTTTACATAAGATGCAACGCGTTGAAATCTTGTAATCAAAATTGTCTACAGATTACTGCCATAAATTGATAGCTTAGCTATATGAGGTCTTACCCTCAAAATTATTTCCTTTCATAGGTCAGAGGTGCAAATTCTGCTTATTTGGAATTTGAACTTTGAGTCAACCTACATTACTCTTATCTAATTGGTATTTTGGTAAAGGTCATGGTAATAGCCTAGTCCATATTGTCCGTATCGTTCATGGTTTGTTAGGATTGATGCAACATTGAACTTGAGAGATTCACAAGCTAGACATTTCGTGACCGGATGTGGAGACTCTATCATAATACCCACATCAGTCAGAAATATTAGTTGCCTCATCTTACAATCATATTTTCCACGTCATTTCACTCTCCTGAAATTAAAAAAAAAATGCGGTTAGAACTTTTGCAAATTGTGCAATGTGATTGTCAAAATTTTCTCATTTAAATCCTTGAATTGATGTTTTATTTTCAAATTGGTGTCCTTTTATAGACTTTGACAAATTATTTCATGTCATCCCTAAACTTTTCTTAATTGGATTCTTGAACTACATATTTTCTTGCTAACTTAGCCAATGTCGCATCGGCATCCTACATGCAGCTCTATCGCCCGGCGAGCCTGGCTGAACCCTAGCCGTGCTCAAGCGATGATGTGGTCATCCTGTCTACATCTCTTTCATTATCCATTTGCCGTTGTCTCGTTCTCTTCCCCACCCACCCCCGGCACTTCCACGGCTGCTTGATGTTCAGCACGACTTCCATCGCATACATGCTGAAAATCTCTTAAACATTCTACACTTTGATAAATTTCATCTAAAGTTAAGTACTGCAAACTTGATTACAAGCCCCATATGAGCTAGGTCTCTGCTTTTGTCGCTATGTCGGGCCGAGAGAAAGTGCCTTGCATGCAGTGGCGACTGGTGAGGGGCGCAACCTCACCTAGGCACGACAACGAAATGCAACCCTAACCAATCTTTGCACACGTTTGTATGGATGTCTTTTTTTTTCCCCATGCTAATCTAATTTGTTAGACGTGATGGACACTTATCGGTCTAGGGTTTGAATTCTATGTAGAGTTTATACTGCGTATGAAAGATAAAGGAGATCGACCATAAACAATGTAGTCTCACGTCTTCTATAAGGAAGACACAATGGATGGGAAAAATGCGTAGAAATCTGCTTATGACAGATACTTTTTTCATGAAATCAACCTTTTGGATTCTACAAATAGTTTGTAGGCTAAAACACATTTCGTTGGTAATTGTTATTCAATAGAAAAAGGAAATTTTTGACCTAAACTGATCATCTTTGTCATCATTAATTTGAACTTTTACAGAATCCAATCTTCACGAAAAGTCAAAACCTTTGCTTTTGCCACAATTATAACAAAGACTGCATTGCAACTTGCACATAATTACTTATGGATTTTGCTTTTTCAAATCTTGATCGATTTTTTTAGATTTGAAAGCAGCTATTGCTTTGCCTTTCTCATGTTCTTAAGTTAATTGTCGTGTTGCAAGTCATGAGATGAACGCGGTTTGATAGTATTCTACTTACGGGTGGTGATTGGCAGATGAAAATTGGTGTGTTTGGGCAATACTCTTATATGTAAAAGCTTGATTTGTCTATCTTTACTTTGGCCCGGCCCAAAATTACTATTTAAATGACATGTGATGGGCAGGCTTGGACAACACATTAAGCCCAACCCGTGGATCCAATCCGGTCGAAGCACGCCCACTGATCACCTCTTCTGTCATTGCGACGAATACTTCAGCTTTTTCCATTATGCCAAAGCTTGAACTTTGTCGTAGAGAATCCTTCTGGACCAACCTGAGATGTCCGTCATCGACTCCCAGGATCGGATACTGTGAAATATTATAATTTGCGAACTTGACAATAATACATGTTTTGAAAGCTGCAGTGTGGAAAGTAGGGCGAGTGAGCTGTTACTGGTTTTGTCTTTTTATCATCGAACGGTCATCCATTCCAAGGATCGGATACCCGAAGATCCACAGAAGGGCCCCCCCACAATAATTTATTCTCCAAGATAAACTTTCCCAAAATGCTTTCACAAATCTCTCCAAAAGATAAACCTATCCTCTTGAACATGGTGAAGGTGCGAATTAACTTGGAAGATACCAGCAATTGATCCATATATTATTTCAATCGGCCTTTAAGGCCTCAAGCAAAGTGGCAAAAGTACAATTGACACCAGAAGTAGACCCACCATGGACATTGAATCATCCTCCACCACTACATTCTCAGCACGACCAGATCTCCCTATCTCAAGAAGGATGAACCTTGTGAGACGAAATCCCCTTCCAAGCAGACTTCATGGAAGCAGTGGCCGAGTTGACCGCAGCCTCAATGTACTTCTTGGCGGCCGCCGTGGCCACCTTCTCCATCATGTTCCCCATCCGCCTGGCCTTCTCCGCCGTCTCCAGTAAGCTCTCCATCTCCTTCTTCGCCATCTGGTCCATCTCCTCCTCGAACCGCCGCATCTCCTCCATCGCCTCCTCCATGGCCGAGTCAAGGTAGGCCTCAGCCCGGTCCACCTCGGCCTCAGCTGCCTCGGCCTCGGCCAGGAAGTCGAACTCCGCGGCCGCCCACGACTTGTAGGCCTCGACCTCGAAGAGCCTCATTAGTTCCTCAATTGTGGCCGGGTCGAAGTTCTTGTCGTGGAGGGATTGGTCGGAGAGGAAGGTGAAATGGTTGAAGAGATCATCCATGGCTGCAGTCTGCCTTGAGAGTGAATAGTGAGAGGAGGAATTTGCAGATCTAGAGAAGAAAAAGTTGGGTGCGATAGGACAAAGATGATCATATTGAAAGGGTGGGTGGTGGGGTTTGGCTTTTTGTGGAATAATAGAAGCCACTCGATGGCAACTTTTAAAACGTACATTTTTTTTTTTTTTCATTTTTCTCTTTTTGCGTCATCCATGGACATGGCCATGGGAAAAGTCTAAGAAAAATATAAAGCACTTTTAAGCTAAAGACATTTTTCAAAATACAAATTACGTTTGGTAAATTATAATTTAAAAATTCATTATAAAGTAAATTTTAGCAAAATAGTATTTGGATAAGTTATATTTACAAAACCCATATTATTTAAAAAAAAAAAAATTAATTGATGAAAGATTGCGGTAGTCAAGCAACTATCGTCGTATTAATGTTGGCAGCCGTCGTCTGACCCGGGGTCGAAAGATTGCTAGTGGGAGTTTGACTGCCACTAAATCAAGCGAGACCCTCATTTGAGGTTACGTGGCCTTGGCAAGGGTTGTCGGTGGTCGAGCAACCCCTGGCAAGGGTTGCGAAACCTAGTTGAGACCCTTGCCAAAGTTGTCAACCATAGGCAAGACCCTTGCATGAGGTCATGCAGCCTTGACGAGGGTCACCTAAGTTCGTGCGATCTCAACAAGGGTCTCGCTTGTGTATCGTGACCCTTGCTAGGGGTGACCCATCGGCGATGGTCGCCTTGGTCATCATGACCATCACTGGCCCTCTCTAGTTTGTCACCTACCCTCTATAGCCCTGTGCAATCCAGACATCTATCTCAACGGAGAAGATAAACAGTAGAAACAAAGGCAAAACCAAAGGCTAAAAGCCCAAGGCATCCCAAGAGGTGCCTTTTCAGAAGGCTGGCTTTCCGTTAATGGAGTTTCTAAAATCTTTCCCAAACACCTAATATTTGGCCAAAAGGCCTTTAGGTGTCTAAAGTCCATTTCTAATGCAGGTTCGAACACACCCAGACTTTACTATGTATACGTCTATAGAATACCCGGCAAGTGCCATGAAGCGGTTAAGTCCGGCTTTTTGCTTGTACAGGTCGCCCCAGCCTCCACTTTTCGTAGGAAATTCTTGAATTCTCCGATAAACCACGTCGACAACAGTCGGGTTATTGCTCGGCATGCTCGTCCTTCCAACTTGAGGCATGGATTCAAATTACCAAATCCGTCCATGAGCTGTCTCCGATGTTCGCTCAATACGCACAGGATGGGAGGACTGTCACATCCGACGGGAATTGGCTAGATGCTGAGCCTCGGACACTCGATTGACATTAAAAAACAACAAGAACTTGAGATGTGTTGCCCCACTTTGCGGTGCTTCAAAAAAGCAAACGACGTGGAAAGAATGGTCTTCATATTGGGCTTGAGATTGGGAATACATTCGTTTCTTAATCCTCAAAATTCGAAGAGGGCTTTAGGCATCAGACCTTTGGAATAAGATCTCATCGTTCAAACGAGGGATCGTCCTTTTCTCTTTCGTGTATCGCATTAGGTGAGAAAGTTTATTGGATCCTTTGAACTTGACCAATATATTCCATAAATTTTCATTTCCGTATCAAAATCAATCTCCGATTACCGATATTCATAATATTAACATGTAAGAAATTCTTGAGAAAAAAGATTCATCAGAAGTGAGTCAAAAGGGGATATCCAAATGTATTTGTATTGGAAGTAGATCAATTTATGTTACTCAATACAATATAGATGATTTATTTTGAATACTCATAACCTTGTAGATATACGATTGTATGGGCAAATTCCCGATATGTGGCTGGACTTAGCAATTAGCACAACGGATAAAAGGATCACGCCGACCTTCTATGGCCCCAGTGAATGGCGACCTTCACAGTAACGGTCCCGAGGTGGAGATTTTTTTTTTTTTTTGTCGGGTAAGTCCCAACCTGCACAAAAGGCGTAACCCTAGAGGAACAATTTCTCTAGAATGGCAATGTGCCGTAACATCTTTTATATTGTAATTACCCAATACAAAATTGTTGTGACTTATATAGGTGTCAATGGGACGCGATGAACGACGATTTCTCACTCGTTGTTGGCAGCCGAATTGAAATTACTTGATACGAGAATTGCTCTTTTTACGAGCTTTTATTATATGATACTCAGTATTAAAATTAAAACTACGGAAAAATGCTATGAGGCGATGATTCCTTGATGGATTTTTTAGACTACTACAGCGGCTCCAGCTCCATTCACCTTTTTGGAAATGTCAAAGCTGGGAAATGTCACAGCATCGACTTTATTGTCAGATTTGACATTTATATAGGAAGAAGAGGACTGTAAATCCACATGGGCTAATT
Source organism: Eucalyptus sideroxylon (assembly GCA_014182405.2). Taxonomy (NCBI): domain Eukaryota; kingdom Viridiplantae; phylum Streptophyta; class Magnoliopsida; order Myrtales; family Myrtaceae; genus Eucalyptus; species Eucalyptus sideroxylon. Next base: position 57,908,654 of record CM024552.2, read on the forward strand.
CAATGAAAATCATCCGTCAATTGTCACATCGAGTCACGACCAACCATGTAAATTTTAGATACTCATTGCCTACGACATTAGGAGCGATAACCGAACAGTCCCTTTTAGAGGGAAAATACAAGGAAAAAATAGGCAAAAATGATAACGTTGTTAACTTAGCATGTTGCGTCAATGTAATAAATATAAAGCTGTTGTGCCTTGGATTCTCTTAGGTTGTGAATTATGGTGGACCTTGAATTTTTAAGCTCAGTCAAAGTATGTTGCGATGATTTTTAACTCTTCAGTTTTAAAATTTGTAAGCTTGGTTTTTTACTTTTTAACATTTTATTCTTAATACAATACTAAATATCTCAGATGCTGAAATGTAAGTTGGCATTTTTCAGTCAAGTAAAAAAAAAAAAAAAATCGTAATCTTTAATTTTTTGTTCAATTTTAACTAAAAAGTCAAAAGTTACATAATTTTCAAACACATTCAAATAATTAGCAATTTTGTGGGGCAAATAATTTTTTAAAGAAATTTATATGACGCATCGAAGTCTGATTCCGTTATATCCATTTCGAACAAATATTTTCCAATAGTTAAAAATAACAAGAACTCGAGATGTGTTGCCCCGCTTGCGGTGCTTCAAAAAAGCAAACGACGTGGAAAGAATGGTCTTCATATTGGGCTTGAGGGTGAGATTACATTCGTTTCTTAATCCTCGAAACTCGAAGAAGGCTTTAGGTATCGGATCATCGGAATAAGATCTCATCGTTCAAATGAGGGATCGTTCTTTTCTCTTTCGTGTCTCGCATTAAGTGAGAAAGTTTATTGAATTCTTTGAACTTGTTAGCTGACATACTAAAATAATTTTGTGGAAATGTTTTCTTTAATAGTTTTTCTTTTTTTTCGATTTTTGGTCTAAAATTTCGATGGAAGTTCAATTTGATTAGATAATATTTGGGTCACTTGAAACAGCGCACTAGAGACCAAAAGTGGACAAATAACTTGAGTGCTAGAGACATCTTTGGTCTAACATTCCTCAAACCTAAAAGGAGACAATGGGGCAAGGGATTATTCACCATAGGTATTGAGGAGGATTGATTTGTGGTCCGAAGCAATTGCGGTGAGGTGAGTGATGGTGGCTTTCTAAAGCTAATGACGCCAGTCTGGGTGACATTTCGACTGGTTCCATGGATTGCTATACCTGTCAACTGTTCAAAATAATCCAAAATGAATATGTTGAGGACATTTCAACTGGTTCCATGGATCAACCTGGAAACTGTGGTTCTCGATTTCAATTTTTCAAAATCAATCATTAGTGAGTGATTCTAAATTCCAGGGTGAAAGGTCCACCTTGAAACCGATCACCCATACTTACAATTTAATTGTCATCAAGAAACTTGATGCTTTTGCATCACTTTAATGATTCAATTTTACAGAATCTTTAAAGTAGGTTATTTTCATTTGAAAATTGTGTTTGTAGGATGGTCACGCAAGAACTTTGCATCTAGGAAACAAAAAAGAACGTAATGATAAAGCAAAATATTATTGTTTTTAAAATATTGACTATCATAAAATTGGAGTTGAATCGATATTTAAATAGAGTGTTCTAAATTACGAGGGCCGATAATTTATATTGTAAAATCTGTGTAACAATTAAAGTATATCGCACCAGCATTTGCATTACTTTTTCATATTATGAAAAAATTTCTTTATCAAGCTTAAGTAACTTAAGCATTTGACTCTCTTAGAGAGAACTGGACAGCTCTAAATATCATTTGCGTACAACATCTCTTCTAAAGTCTTGTATTAGTAAAGTTCAAAGGCTGTAATGGTGGGCGCCAAAATGCAATGCCAAACCAATTGAAAAGAACATTCAAGAAATCACAAAAATATTACAACAACAACAACAAAAGTAATAATGGTGCATTTGTTTTGACAAAAATGAATCATTCAGAAAATATTTTTTAAAAATAACTGTTTGCATCACTTACAAAAACGAACGAATAGAAAAAACTTCACTGTTCATGAAATTGTTAAACATAAATTGTTATTGATAATAATAAAATTTTCATTATTTAATTATTTCAAACGATATATGCGATTATTTTTTAGGGAAATATTTTCTAAATCATTTATTTTTTTTCTAAACAAAGGCAGTCTTGGTAATGTTATAAATGCTAGATATCATCATGACTTACTTACTATCTTGAGCTTGTTAAGTAATCGTCCCTATTTAATGTGAAATCTGGTATTATTTACTCAAATTCAGTGGACAGATTTATTTTCTACAATAGGCATTCATGAGTCACTCAGACTGCATATGAAGTCCAAATAGGATTCAAAGTACATGCTAGATGTCATCCAACCAGTGTGGTCTTGGTTTAAGTTTCTTCGGGAGCATTCTGAAAGTAAAATCTTAAATGTGGGTTTCGATTGTAGAATGCGTTACGCCTCAAATCAGCGAAATTTAAAATTTTCATTTTTGACTAGGAAGATTACAATCGGCCAGATGGTTATTGATCCCCCTGGCCCCGGTCCCTTCCCCCCCCCCAAAAAAAAAAAAGGATAAGTGTTCTAGAAGTTCTACAACTTGTCACGAAAATGCATTTCGGTCTTAAAACTTGCAAAAAGTGCATTTAAGTCCTAAAACTTGTAAAATTGTTTCAAACGAGTCCTAAAATTGACGTCGTTAGCATTTTCTATTAAAAATGCTGACGTGACATTTTAAATAATTTTTATTTTCCACGTGGATTTTTAAAATTATTTTTTATTAATTTTAAAAAAGATTTAAAAGCTAAAAAAATCAAATTTATTCATTTTATCTTATTTTCACCAATTTTTTTTTAAAAGAGTCCAACCCCTCGGCGATGGGCGACGGCGGCGGTGGGGAGAGGAGTCGCATTGATTTTCTTTTTTAAAAATTTTAAAAATAAAATTTTTAACTTTTTTTTTTTTTAGTTTTTGTTGAAAATAATTAGTTTTTAAATATTTTTTAAATGGATAAAAATTAATTAAAAAATACACCTGGAAAATAAAAAAATTATTTAAAATGCCATGTCAACATTTTTAACGGAAAAGGCTAACGGCGTCGATTCTAGGACTCATTTGAAACAATTTGACAAGTTTTATGACTTAAATGCACTTTTTCCAAGTTTTAGGACTGAAATGCATTTTCGTGACAAGTTGTAGGATTTCTTAAACACTTATCTCAAAAAAAAAATACAGTATCTTGATTTTGGCATAAATCCCACAATATTTTTAAAATTGACTTTCAATGTCCCTAGCACCGACTCTGACCACAAGTTCACCTTAAGGTTGATCACATGACATCACGTGACCATGGGCGGTGAGGAGTTCAAGGGCAATATCGTTTTTCGTAGCGAGAGTTATATTTTCGCCCTTAGATTTGTTGTGTAGTTGTAAATTGCCTCTTGATGTTTCAAATCTTTCAGCATTGTGCTCCCCATCTTTTGAATCAGTTGCAATCATTCCCTGAAAATAATTGTGGAAAATGAGAGAATTAATTTTAACTAAGGAAAAATGATAGGGAGTGAAATCAATAAATAGTTCTAGGGATGAGAGATTATAGAAATCATTTTCAAAGGAATATTTACTCTAATTAAAATGCTCAAGTCAATCTTAGGTGAAAAATGAGTGGAGACCTAAGCAAGGGATCAAGGACCTCCCCCCCAATTTCTTTTTTTAGTTTTGTTTCATTTTTTAAATTCTAATTAAAATCTTGTAATTTACCAGGAGAAGACTGTAAAGAATTTTAAAAGATCATGAGGCATATTGCAAAATTTTGATACATCAAAATGTCATTTACATAGCAAATTTCAAGGCAAAATGAAATTCTTGTCTTAAAAAGACGAGGTTACCTTCAAGTTCTCTTCAAAATGGGTCATGTGACATCCCACGATTAAGTGAGAATGTCATTAGAGTCAATGCTGAAGACATTGAAATCAATTTAAAAACAACAATGATTGATGCCAAAGTTGAGATGTTATGAGGCAAGTTGTGACACTGTCACAATTTGGAGGGCAAATAATAATATTCCATTAGTAACTTCATTTTAAAATAGTCGACAAAAAGCACCGCGTGAACATATAAGTGGGAATAAAGGGTAAGAGTTTAAGTTATTGGAAAAATAAACATAACATAAATATTCATTACATTTAGGAAAAAAACAACCATGGGGGTTGAAATCATAGCGTACTTTCTATCACAGGGAGCATCAATCAGGTCTAGGCGGTTTCTGGTTTAAAAAATTTGTAATTGGTTATAAATGGACAGTTTGCAATTCCTTATATACTCTTATTATTGACTAGAATTTGGACTCTTGCAGTTGAGAATGCACCCCCTATTTACAAAGAAGAAAAGACATAGAATCTTAAAACATAGAATTAGGAAACATTCAACTCTCAGAAATTCTATCTTGGACCCCTTCTCCTCATTGGTCCCATTAAATCATGTTTTGGCCCAAATTTCCATTTGTTTGCACAAATATCAAATGTATTTAATTTATTGAAGAGGTTTAAGGGGGCTTATGAGACAGAGTGTGCAAAAGAACCAAAATTGCTTGGAACCGAATTGGATTGTTCCATTCGATTACTAGTTTTAGGCATGGACTCACCCATCCAGACTGAACCAGTACACACACATATATAATTTTTTTTTATTTATAATTTTTATGTAGAGCATCTATGTTCTCTTGAGTTTGATGTATTTGAGCCAGAGATGACCAAAGTGAGTTCGTTCTAGCTTTGAGGCTCTTCTTCTTTGTTTTTTTCCTTCTTTTTTTTTTCCGGTTAGTGTGGGACTCCCTTAGCGAGTTTGATTCTATGGGCCAAATGAAAAATAGGGGAACCCCTTATGGGTGTTTTCCATGACCGGCAAATAACTTGAATGCTAGAGGTGTTTTGGTTTCAACATTCTTTAAACCTGAAAGGAGATGATAGGCCAAGGGATTATTCTCCATAGGTGTTGAAGAGAATTGATTTGTCTTATGAAGCAATTGCAATGAGGTGAATGATAGTGGCTTTCGAAAGCCAATGACACCTATAAGGGTTGGAGCTACGCCTATCAACTATTTAGATTACTTGAGAATGAATTTGTTGTAGATATTTTGACTAGTTCAATGGATCACTGGAAAGCTACAATTGTCAATTGTTCAGAATAATACCTTGGAATGAATTTATGGGGGACATTTCGACTGGTTCATGGCCCACCCGGGAACAATGATTCCTAGTTCTAATTTTTTTGAAATCGATTATTAATGGACGGTTCTTGGTTGCAAGTTGGAAACCACCCCTCCTTGAATCGATTACCCCTACTCACATGTTAATTGTCATCAAGAAACTTGATGTTGCCCCATCACTTTAATAATTCAATTTTAGAGAATCTTTATAGTAAATTATTTGACAAAACTATATTCATTTGAAAATAGTGTTTGTTGGATGGTCACGAGGGAAACCATACATCTAGAAAACAAAAAATGTAAAGATTAAGAAAAATTGTTCTTGCTTTTAAAATAGTGACCGTTAAAAAGTTGGAGTCGAATTGATATTCAAAGTGAGTGTTTCTAAAATACAAAGGCCAACTAATTTATATTGTAAAATCTGTGTAACAATCAGAGTATATAGGACCAATACTTGCATTCCTCTTTCATATTATGAAAAAAAAATTCTTTATCAAACTTAATTAACTTAAGCATTTGGCTCTCTCGGAGAGAATTGTCTGGCTCTAGCACCATTTGAGCACAGCGCCTTTTTCAAAGTCTTGTATTAGTAAAGTTCAAAGGCTCTAGTTGTTGGCGCCAAAATACAATGACAACCAATTGAAACGAACATTCTAGGAATCGCAAAAATATTGGAACAACAACAACAACAACAACGTAATAATGGTGAATTTGTTTCAATAAAAATTAATGATTCTGAAAATATTTTTCTAAAAATAATTGCTTATATCGCTTATAAAAACGAATAAATGGAAAAAAATTTCACCATTCACAAAAATTTTAGACATAAATTGTTGTTGACAATAAAACATTTTTCACTGTTTAATTATTTTAGATGATAAATACGATCATTTTTAGGAAATATTTTTCAAGTCATTTATTTTTTTTTCTAAACAAACGAAGTCTTAGTAATATTTTAAATGCTAGATATCATCAACTCGACTCATTATCTTCAGTTTGTAATTTAGTCATCTCTATTGAATGCGAAATCTTGTGTTATTTACTCAAATTCAATGGGCGAATTTACCTTCCACAATAGGCATTAATGGGTCACTCGACCTTGAATGGAGCCCAAAAAGGTTTCAAAGTACATGCTAGATGTCATCCAACCACTAAGATATTGGCTTAAATGGTAATGGAATTTGTTTCTCTTTCTGTGATCTTGGGGTAATTCTGTTTAGGAGAATTCTGAAAGTAAAACCTTAAATTTCCCAAACTAATGTAGGGGAAGCGCGCCTTTAAGATTATCCTGGAAAGTGGACTGAGACGTGCGAAAGCGGTCCGAACACCACTCTCGGCATGAAAAACAAAACCAAACCAGTCAAATATCATCCTAATGATATTTTAAAAGATTGGCAGGATGTTACAAAACTTAGAATAGTAATATTCAGAAAGAGAGAAGTAGGGTCAATATTGTTCCGCCATTGATTTAGTAAATTTTCTTCTACTCATCACATTATTTTCTCGATTCATAATCCATAAATCCACCCTTTATCTGTATGAATCCTCAGCAAAATCATGTCATTTTCCCTCCCCTACATTTTTTATTCCTTTTAATCGGCAAAATAATTTACTTTTACCCAATTTTCCAACAATTTTAACCGGATGTAAAGCCACCAAGTCGTGGTAATTCAATCTCCCAAGCAAGAAAGTGACTAGATTGGAAGAACCTCTTGGAGGACGAGGACGAAATTGAACAAAAAAGGCAAAAGTCTTGTGCTGCCTTTTTCCTTTTACGCGAGTGATTTATAATCTTCTGCAGCGGCCCCTCCATTTCTTCATCTTTCAACTTTTCAACCCTAAAATTCTCTCTCTCTCTCTCTCTCTCTCTCTCTCTACTGGCTAGCCGCTTTGCTACAATGTGAGGTGTCTTTGGTGGTGGGCGAGAAGGGATGGCGGTCGATGGGCTATCATGCGGCGGTTGTGCAACAGTCGGGCGATGATCGGGCGGCGGTTGTCAGCCGGTAGGCGGCTGGCGGTCGAGCGGTTGGTGGTGGCTGTCATCAGCCAGTGGGGGTGGTCGGTGGGCAGCGGCGATGATGGTCACTGGCGGTTAGGGGTTGTGGTGACGACGGTTGGGCGGCGACGATGATGACAATTGCCGGCGGTTAGCAGACGATGATCGGGCATTGGCAGTGATGACGGTTGCCGGCGATCAGGTGGTGGCTGACGGTTGGCCGACAATGGTCATGGGTGGTAGGCAGTTGGCAGGGGGCCAGCGGTGGCTGCAACAAGGAAGAAGAACAAAAGAAAAATAGAAAAGAAAAAATGGACTTATTTCTAGAAATTAATTCCGGGATCAATAAGTTACTTTTTTTGGTTTCTTGTTTCCGTTCCGAATCTATTCCCTAGCTACTTTTCTATTATGGGGAATAGAAAAATAAGTTGGCATTACTAAATGGATTTCTTTTTTTTTTTTTCGTTTCGGGGAACAAAAAAATAGAAATTGGGAGAAACAGAAACTTTGCCATGCAGGCTCTTAGTGTTCCTATAACTAGTTCATTATGTATTGTGTAATTTATTCCAACAAACTCTTGTTTATGTATCGAAATCAATCTATGACTACCGATATTCATAAATATTAACACGTAGGAAATTCTCTAGAAAAAGGTTCATTGGAAGTGGGTCGAAAGAGGATGTCCAAACATACTTATCATTGGAAGTAGTTCGATTCATGTTACTCAATACACTATATTGGGGTATATTCTGAATACTTGCGGGTATAGGATTGTATGAGTAATTTTTCAATAAATGGCTCGGTTAAGCATCTAGCACAATGGATAGAAGAATTTTGGGGAGTTTTCACGGCCCCGGTGAACGAGGGCCTTCATCATAAGAGTCAGGAGGTTGCAAAATGCCTAATTTGGTAAGTTCTGACTTGGACAAAAGGTATAACCTCGTGGAGCTATTTCTTTAGGACGATAATGTGTCATGACATCTTATACATTGTAATTACCAACACAAAAATGTCAAGACTTAAATTGGTGTCAATAGGCTGTGATCACCGACGATCTCCTGCTTATTATTTGCTACAGAGTTGGAATTATTCACTACGAGAATCGCTCTTTTTATGAGCTTTTACATTGTATGATACTTGGTATTGAAATTACAACTATGGTTAAATGCTATGCGGCGATGATTCCTTGATGGATCATCTAGCTACTATAACAGCTCTATTGGCCTTTTTGAAAATGCCAAAGCATCGACTTTATTGTTAGCTTTGAAATTTATGGGAGGAAGAGGACTATGGTAGGTACAGGTTGGATTGCTAAGTTAATGAAAACCATAGGTCAATCGTCACGTTGGGTCACCACCTACCATGTGATTTTTAGATACCCTTCGTGTACGACATTGGGAGTGAGAAACAAACTATCCATTTTAAATGAAAAATACAAAGAAAAAATAAGACAGACGATAATGTTGTGGAGATTAAGGCTTTAAATTATAGATTTGGTCCACGGAGTTTCGATTTATATCTCAATTTGAACACTTAATTTGGCATGTTGCGTCGACGTAATAGACGCTAAGCTATCTTGCGTTAAATTTTCTTAGGTTGTCGATATGGTGGACATTGGATTTTAAACTCATCCTGATCCAATATGCTGAGGTGACTTTCCAAATATTAGGTCAACTGGACCTTAAAGTCCAAGGTAATGTAGGATGGTCCCATGCCAATTAGGTAAGCGAAATTTATGAAGGCTATTAATTTGGGAAATTCATCTATCACCATCTCAGTATTTGATTATGTGCAATGAAGGATCAGTACTAAAGTTACTTTTTTGTTTCCCAATCATATATGGAGTCTTTCTTTGATTAAGTAGCATGTGCATTTACCAACATATGCTAAGCATGGAAAGTATTTCTTAGTTTTTTTCATTTGAAATGAACTTTGAAACTAATTTGTAGTAAGTGGGGATTTTAAAATGGCTTTTGTATTTTTGAATTGACCTTGACCGATTGTTTATTCATCCTCATAAGTAGGGATGTCAGCAGACCGGTTCAATTAATCCTCGGATCCTCTTGAAATGTAGTGGCTTTAAGTCAAGTCATGGATGTCCGGATTTCTTTAGGATTAGAAAATCCTATTAGGTTCCGGACGAGTTTGGGATGCAAATATTATATGGCGTGCGTTTGATTATGAATGTTTTGAATGGGACGATGCACGTTGTTTGACCAAGTTATTTGCACTTTTTTAAATGGTAATTACAATTTATATTCGTTGAGTTATGGAATTCACTTATTAAATATTCATTAAGAGAAAATCATAATTGGGGATGTTCTAAGTGAACTTTAGATTTCTATATATGTAAATAAGTGCAGTACGAGATTAAATGCTGTTATTATGAATTAGGGATGAGTTCCCCCAACTCGATTGCCTTGTCAAGTTCATTCAGACTCAATTATGATCACGAGCCTCAAGTTTCTAAATCACACCCCATGAGCTCAAGATCATCTGGCCTTGCTCATGTACTAAGCCGGTTCGATGCAATTGATTCATACTTCGAAACTCTGATAAATTTGATTGCGAATTTATGGTTAAACTTTCCTAGGATTCTTTACTTCAATTCACATCTCATGATCCATAATTTTTGAAATTTTTATTTGAATTCTGTTGGTCCACTCGGGTTACGGATTCTTACTATAAACAAACTTAAAGGCCAAAATTTCATCTTGAACATCAGATGCCAAATCAATGCAAAAACAGTTTCATTTGTATTTGTAAAAAATATTTTTACAAATAGCAGAGGCAAAAAGACTGAGAAAATTAAAGGAAAATTGAATTTATGAAATGGGCAATCGGTCCCTATTCAGTCCAATAAAACTAGTTACTATTTATTTTCATGTTTTCATTCAAATATCTTATTGTCCAAAATATGATCACACAAATCGTTTACCTATAACTTTTCAATATCCTTATGAAAAATTAATTACATCTTAGCGTTTCTGCGGTTGAATCCATTTTAAAATTGGTAAATGCATTGCTTGTGAAGTATGTGTGTCCAATGGATCACACCTACTAAAAAAAAGTTATTTTTTTCTAGTTCATATAAAGTATCATATGGTATAAATTTAGCAATACTCTTCCTCCCGATCTGTTACAAGAAAGGGATAATATGCAACTTTCACGAATTTAGAGCTCCAACAAACCAACCGGGTGCTTTCATTTGAATATCTTATTCTCCCATTACAACTTCATATTTCTTCAGAAACAATAAACTAAATCTACTAATTTATTTGAAAAAATAAAAAATAACGATGAAAAAAAAGGTACATACAATCGGTCCCCCTTTAGAGTCATGAATCGAACTTTTAAGAATTGGGGAGCCAGACCAATATCAGTTTGGGCGGTCTGTTTTGCACAACCCCAGGATGCTATGTCATGTTAATTTATTTAATTTTCCTCGAGACAAGTAGTTGAGGAAGTAACAAATTCTCAATCCAATCCTTCTTCTCTTTCTTCTTCTCGTCTTCTTCGCAAATCCGAAGACCGATCCAATCGAAGCCGACCCGGGTCCATACCCGCTTTCTCCATATTCTCCTTCTTCATCAATGGCAGTGAAGAGGGCGTTGTCGCTGCTCTTGCTGCTGTCGTCGTTGATTCTGCTGTGGCTGGCCGCCCATGACAGCAAGGATGCGATATGGATGACCCTACCCCCGATCGGCACCAAGTGCGTCTCTGAGGAAATCTAGGGCCATGCTGTCGTCCTCGCCAACTACGTCGTCGTCTCCAATGACCACTTCCACATCCCCACCATCTCTGTCAAGGTTCTTGCTCGAATCCTATGCTCCTTTCCGTTCTTGTTTGAAATTCGCCTTTTTTTTTTTTTTTCCCTTTTACGCGAGTGATTTAAAATCTTTTGCAACGGCCCCTCCATTTCTTCATCTTTCAACTTTTCAACCTTAAAATTCGATTGCTGATTGTCGCTTGTTGCTGCTAGCCACTAACCGCCGACCATCGTCACTGACCGCCGCCCACAGCCCATCGACCGCAAGGGGCGTCGGCGGCCGTCTTGTAGTCGTGGGACAGTCGTACGGTAGTTGTGCGGTAGTCGAGTGACTGTCGTGCGTGGTTGGGCAGCGGTCATTGGTCGGCGGGTGGCTAGTAATCGGGCGGTCGGTGATGGCGGTCGATGGTGGTTGTTGGTCGACGGGCGCGGCGGGCGATGGGCGGCGACAAACGGTGGTGGCGGCAACATATGAATGATCGGTTGACGAAAGATGAGAAAATTTTTTATTTCTCATTTCTGTTCCAGAAATAAAGAAATAGGAAATTTCTACTTCTAATTTCTATTCCAAACCTATTTCTGAAATAGAAATCTATTTCAAAAATAGAAAAAAACGGAATAATGTTATCAAGGCGATTTCTATTCCGAAACAGTCTAGAATAAAAAAATTGTTTTCGGAATAGAAATTCTGGTTTGTCATGCACCCTCTTATTCTCCAATTACAACTTCATATTTCTTCAGAAACAATAAACTAAATCTACTAATTTATTTGAAGAAATAAAAAAAATAATGATGAAAAAAAAGGTACATACAATCGATTCCCTCTTAGAGTCAAGAATCGGATTTTTAGGGCGCGCATGATAAAATTTTTATTTCTCTATTTCTCTATTTCTCTGTTCCCCGGAACATGTTTGGAACAGAAATTCATTTGGTAACACAATTTGATTTTTCTATTTCTGGAACAGATTTCTATTTCAGAAATAGATTTAAAAAATAAATCAGTGGTGGCGTTGCTGGTGGCGAGCTTTTCCCCCTAACCCAAGGGGAGGAGTTCGATTCCCGTTACCCGGGACACGAGGGGTGATGGTGACTCACGTGCCTCCTCAGGGTTTATTCCGCCGCACTGTCGGCATACGGGGCTTCCTTGGGTCATAAAAAAAAATTAGAAGGTAAATTTTTTAATTTCAGAAATTGAGAAATCAATTTCTGACCAGAAATTAATTTTGTCATGCACACCTTTAAGAATTGGGGAGCTAGACTAATATCAGTTTAGGCGGTCCATTTTGCACAACCCCAGGATGCTATGTCATGTCAATTTATTTAATTTTCCTCGAGGGAAGTAGCCGAGGAAGTAACAAATACTCAACGCTTGCCGAGAGACCATGGCATCAAAGGAGTTTGCCGAATTCTCAACCTAATCCTTCTTCACTTTCTTCTTCTTCTTCTTCTTCTTCCTCGTCTTCTTTGCAAATCCGAAGCCCGATCCGATCGGAGTGGACCTGGGTCTGTACCTGCTTTCTCCATCTTCTTCTTCCTCTTCTGCTTCATCAATGGCGGCGAAGAGGGCGTTGTCGCTGCTGCCGCTGTTGATTCTGCTGTGGCTGGCCGCCCTCGACGGCGGGGATGTGATATGGATGACCCTGCCCTTGACTAGCACCAAGTGCGTCTCCGAGGAAATCCAGGGCCACGTTGTCGTCCTTGCCAACTACGTCGTTGTCTCCGATGACCACTCCCACATCCCTACCATCTCCGTCAAGGTTCTTGCTCGATGCTCCTTTTCGTTCCCGTTTGAAATTCGCCTTTTATTTTTCCTTTTACGTGAGTGATTTATAATCTTTTGTAGCGGCCCCTCCATTTCTTCATCTTTCAACTTTTCAACCTCAAAATCCGATCGCTGATCGTCACTTGTTGCCGCTAGCCGCTAACCGCCGATCGTCGTCACCGACTATTGCCCACAACCCATCGACTGCAAGGGGTGGTTGGTAGCTGTGCGGTAGTCGTGTGATAGTCGTGCGGCAGTCGTGCAGTGGTCGAGTGACTGTCGTGCAAAGGTCGGGCAGCGATCGTTGGCCGATAGATGGCTAGTAGTCGAGCGGTCAGTGGTGGCATTCGGTGGTAGTTGTCGATCGGCGGGGGTGGCCGGTGGGTTGTGGGCGGCGGCGATGACAATCACCGGCGCAGTTAGGGGATGCGGTGACGACGGTTTTAGTGGCGATGACGATGATGATCACTGGCAGTCAGTTGATGACGGTCGCTGGCAATCAGGCGGCAGCGGTAATAGCGGCAATGAGGACAATTGCCGGCAGTCAGGTGGCATCGGCGGTGGCTGGTGGCTAGCGGTCGGCTGACGATGGTCGTAGGCAGTCGGAGGTGGTTGGTGATTGGCAGGGGGCCATCGATGGCTGCAACAAGGAAGAAGAACAAAAGAAAAATAGAAAAGAAAATATGGACTTATTTCTAAAAACTGTTTCCGGGATCAATAAGTTACTTTTTTTTATTTATTGTTTCTGTTCCAAATCTATTTCTTGGCTACTTGTTTATTCCGGGGAATAGAAAAATAAGTTGGCATTACCAAATAGATTTCTATTCTTTTTTTGTTCCGGAGAACAAAATAACAAAAATTGAGAGAAATAGAAACATCGCCATGCAGGCTCTTAGTGTTCCTATAACTAGTCCATTATGTATTGTGTAATTTATTCCAGCGAACTCTCGTTTATGTATCGAAATCAATCTATGACTACTGATATTCATAATATTAACACGTAGGAAATTCTCTAGAAAAAAAAGGTTCATTGGAAGTGGGTCGAAAGAGGATGTCCAAACATATTTATCATTGGAAGTAGTTCGATTCATGTTACTCGATACACTATATTGGGGTATACTCTGAATACTTGCGGGTATAGGATTGTATGAGTAATTTTTCAATAAATGGCTGGGTTAAGCATCAATTATGATGGATAGAAGAATTTTGGGGAGTTTTCACGGCCCCGGTGAACGAGGGCCTTCATCATAAGAGTCAGGAGGTAGCAAAATGCCTAATTTGGTAAGTTCTGACTTGCACAAAAGGTATAACCTCGTGGAGCTATTTCTTTAGGACGATAATGTGTCATGACATCTTATCCATTGTAATTACCAACACAAAAATGTCAAGACTTAAATTGGTGTCAATAGGCTGTGATCACCGACGATCTCCTGCTTATTATTTGCTGCAGAGTCGGAATTATTCACTACTAGAATCACTCTTTGTACGAGCTTTTACCTTGCATGATACTTGGTATTGAAATTACAACTATGGTTAAATGCTATGCTGCGATGATTCCTTGATGGATCATCTAGCTACTATAAGTTTATAACAGCTCTATTCGCCTTTTTGAAAATGCCAAAGCATCGACTTTATTGTTAGCTTTGAAATTTATGGGAGGAAGAGGACTATGGTAGGTACCGGTTGGATTGCTAAGTTAATGAAAACCATACGTCAATCGTCACGTTGGTCACCACCTACCATGTGATTTTTAGATATCCTTCATGTACGACATTGGGAGCGAGAACCAAACTATCCATTTTAAATGGAAATTACAAAGAAAATAGAAGACAATGATAATGTTGTTGAGATTAAGGCTTTAAATTATAGATTTGGTCCATGGAGTTTCGATTCATATCTCAATTTGAACACTTAATTTGGCATGTTGCATCGACGTAATAGACGCTAAGCTATCTTGCGTTAAATTTTCTTGGGTTGTCGATATGGCTGAGATGACTTTTCAATTTTCAGTTTCGAAATTTCTAAGTTTGATCTTCACTTTTAAAACATTTAATTCTTTACAAAATTCTAAATATCTCAAATGCTTAATGTAAGTACATATATTTTTAGTCAAGTAAAAATAAATCAGTAAATTTTAAAGTTTTCTTTTTTGAACTTTTATTGAAATATCAAAAGTAACGTAATTTTCAAGCCCATCAAAATGAAGTAGATCCTCATTTCGCATAGTCACGTTAAACCCATATGCTTACTGATAACTCGTTGTTAGGTTTATGTGTACATGATGGTTTGTGTGCATCCTTGAAAACTAAAAGAGTCAAAAGTTTCGAGACATCGTGTCAAAGATCATGTTAATTAATTTCCTAAAATTCATTTTGTGAAGTCACCATTTAATGTCGCTTTCCGAATATTAGGTCAACTGGACCTTAAAGTCCAAGGTAATGTAGGATGGTCCCATGCCAATTAGGTAAGCGAAATTTATGAAGGCTATTAATTTTGGAAATTCATCTATCACCATCTCAGTATTTGATTATGTGCAATGAAGGATCAGTACTAAAGTTACTTTTTTGTTTCCCAATCATATATGGAGTCTTTCTTTGATTAAGTAGTATATGTATTTACCAACATGTGCTAAGCATTGAAAGTATTTCTAAGTTTTTTTTTTTTTATTTGAAATGAACTTTGAAACTAAATTTTAGGAAATAGGGATTATAAAATGGCTTTTGTATTTTTGAACTGAGCTTGAGCCGATTGTCTATTCATCTTCATATGTAGGGATGTCAGCAGACCGGTTCATTAATCCTCGGATCCCCTTGAAATGTAGTGGCTTTAAGTCAAGTTTTAGATGTTAGGATTTCTTTAGGATTAGAAAATCCGATCAGGTTCCGGACGAATTTGGGATGCAAATATTCTATTGTGTGCGTTTGATAATGAATGTTTTGAATGGGATGATGCACGTTGTTTGACCAAGTTATTTGCACTTTTTAAATGGGAATCAGAATTTATATTGGTTGAGTTATGGAATTTACTTATTATATATTCATTAAGAGAAAATCATAATTGAGGATGTTCTAAGTGACTTTTAGATTTCTATATATGTAAATAAGTGCAGTATGAGATTAAATGCTGTTATTATGAATTAGGGATGAGTTCCCCCAACCTGATTACCTTGTCAAGTTCGTTCAGACTCAATTATGATCACGAGCCTCAAGTCCCTAAATCACACCCCATGAGCTCAAGACCATCTGGCCATGCTCATGTACTAAGCCGGTTCAATGCAATTGATTCATACTTCGAAACTCCGAAAAATTCGATTGCGAATTTATGGTTAAACTTTCCCTGGATTCTTTACTTAAATTCACGTCTCATGATCCATAACTTTTGAAATTTTTAGTTGAATTCCGTTGGTCCACTCGGGTTACGGATTCTTACTATAAACAAACTTAAAGGCCAAAATTTCATCTTGAACATCAGACGCCAAATCAATGCAAAATCAGTTTTATTTGTTTGTTTGTTTTTAAATATTTGTATAGATAGCAGAGGCAAAAAGACTGAGAAAATTACAGGAAAATTGAATTTATGAAATGGGTGATCGATTCCTATTCAATCCAATAGAATTAGTTACTATTTATTGTCATGTTTTCATCCAAATATCTTATTGTCCAAAATATGATCACGCAAATCGTTTACCTATAACTATTCAATATTCTTATGGAAAATTAATTACATCAGAGAGTTTTCATGGCTGAATCCATTTTGAATTTAATAAATGCATTGCTTGTGAAGTATGTGTTGTCCAACGGATCACACCTACTAAGAATTTTTTTTTAGTTCATATAAAGTATCGGATGATATAAATTTAGCAACACTCTTCCCCCCGGATCTGTTACAAGAAAGGGATAATATGCAACTTCCACAAATTTAGAGCTCCAACAAACCAACTGGGTGCTTTCATCCGGATATCTTATTCTCCAATTACAACTTCATATTTCTTCACAGACAATAAACTAAATCTACTAATTTTTTTGAAGAAATAAAAAATAATGATGAAAAAAGGTACATCAATCGGTTCCCCCTTAGAGTGAGGAATCGGACTTTGAAGCGCACGCATGATAAAATTTTTACTTTTTAATTTTTTTGTTTTTTATTCTTCAAACATGTTTGGAATGTAAATTCGTTTGGTAACATAATTTAATTTTTCTATTTTTAGAATAGATTTATATTCTAGAAATATATTTGAAAAGGAAATCAGAAGTTTTTAATTTTTGAAATAATCAATTTCTATTTTAAAAATTTTATCGTACACACTCATAAGAATTGGAGAGTCGGACCAATATCATTTTTTTTTTGAAACAGGACCGATATCAATTTGGGCGGTCCGTTTTGCACAACCCGGGATGCTATGTCATGTCAATTTATTTAATTTTCCTCGAGAGAAGTAGCTGAGGAAGCATAACAAATACTCAACGCTTGCCGAGAGACCACGGCATCAAAGGAGTTCGCCGAATTCTCGACCCAAATTTTCTTCTCTTTTTTTCTTCTTTCTTCTTCTTCTTCTTCTTCTTCTTCTTCCTCGTCTTCTTCGCAGATCCGAAGCCCGATCCGATCGGAGCCGACCCGGGTCCGCACCTGCTTTCTCCATCTTCTCCTTCTTCATCAATGGCGGCGAAGAGGGCGCTCTCGCTGCTGCCGCCGTTGATTCTGCTGTGGCTGGCCGCCCTCGACGGCGGGGATGCGGTATGGATGACCCTGCCGCCGACCGGCACCAAGTGCGTCTCCGAGGAAATCCAGGGCCACGTCGTCGTCCTCGCCGACTACGTCGTCGTCTCCGACGACCACTCCCACATCCCCACCATCTCCGTCAAGGTTCCCGCCTGAATCCTTCTCTCCTCTCCGTTCCCGTTTGAAATTCGCCTTTTCTGTGTTTTTTTTTGGGATCACGCTTGGGGGTTTTGAGGAGGAGAGAAAGTCGAGAGGAGACGCGGCCGAAAGATCGCTTTTTTTTTTTTTTTTGTTTCTTTTTTTGTATCTTCCTTTTGAGATTCTGAGGGAATCGATTGAAGCCGAGGATCTTGGATTTTTCGGCTGTCTGTTGTGGTGATCGGAGCCCTTTTTGCGTTACTGATTGCATGCGTGTTTGCGCGCCGGAGTTTCGTGTAGTCTAGCGGATGATAAGCGTTGCTGATGGGCGGATGAGCGGTTGGTGCTTTGGAAGCACAGGAGAGCCGACTCGGAAGAGAGGGAATTTCATCGAATTTGGTACTGCTGTAGAGCCCGGTCCGTCGACTTTCTTGGGGTCTGTGTGGAGGGAGGGGATGTGAATGTGCTGCATAATTTTGGGGTTGGAATTCCCTCTCTTTCAAGTCGAATTTGTGCTGAAGGTGAGGATCTTGGATTTTCGGCTGTTTGTGTAGTTATTGGAGGCTTTCTGCATTATGGGTTGCATGCGTGTTTGCACGGTGGAGTTTTGTGTTGGTTTTTCGTAGTGGATGGTGAGTCTTTACTGATAGCGGGATGAGCAGTTGGTGCTTTAAGCAGGAGAGAACTGACTCGTGAAAGAGAGAATTTCTTGAATTTGTTACTTGTTTGGAGCTTTGTCCATTGACTTTTTTGGGGTCTATGTGGAGGGAGGGAGGGGGATGCGAATGTGCTGCATGATTTCTGGTCGGAATTCGTTGTTGCTGGGAGAGGCGGAAGGGGGAGCGCTCTTGTAGGCTCGGATCTCGATGGCGATCAGCATTTTTCTCCATCGGTGGTTAGCATAATTGCTATGTGAATGCTTAAGATAGATAAACCTGCTGTGAGTTCCCATCATCGCTGCCAATTCCCCATTCTTTGATGGGGATTTGATTTTGTTGAATTTTGAACTGGTGATTTGATACTATGAAGTTCAGCTCTAGACACTGCACCTCCCCTGTATTTTTCTTTCGGGTTTTCTGAAGGGGGAAGAAAATGGGGGGGGAGTTGGTGCTGATGAGCCTCGAGTTGAACTCCCTTCGGTACCACAAATAATGGAACTGCTTCATAAAGGTGTTGCCTCAGCAGTCATCCTAGTAGTTCTACCTTACTGACTACTTTGGCAAGTCCAAGCTGAATAGCTGATTACTGGTCTAGAGATCTAAGGCATTCACTTATCTTTGAAGATATCTGTGGTGCTTTTTGCTACATAATATTTCTTACTTACCATTAATGCTTATTTTGTGGCACATCATATGCTCAAAAGTGAATGTCTAGCATTATCATGTGCTTGTTGGTATAAACAGCGTCCTTTTATAAGAAACTTTGCAACTAGCGAAAGTAAATATCATTGCTTCTTCCATGATACAGAGGATTGACTGATTCAAAAGTGGAATATTGGATGCTACTAAATTGCATAATTGGTTTGTCTATTCTAGTTAACTAGAGAGCCAATTAGAGAGATATCTTCTAGTGATTTTTGAAGTCATTTTCTTGAAGCAATCAGAATCTTAACAATGATTTTCTTCCTCTTTCTTCTCCAGTTTCTGAGCCTTTAGCCTAAATTCAATTGCTTAATGCCAATTCCATCTGTTTTTGTAATCCCTATATTATGCCTTCCTAAAAAGATGATGAAGATCAGATAATAAACCTTTAGTTGTGAGTCTTATGTTGCTATATTCATTGCTAAAGATAGCTTTGGAAACCCCATGGAATTAATAACATGACCTTTTTACTCTTCAGAAAAGTTGATTTTGTTAACCTAACCTATTTCCATGACAATTTGTTTTGCACCTATAATTATGGTGAAACCTAACCTATTTCCGTGGCAACCTTAAGACATTCTTTGAACTTTGTGTATTGTTCATAGCAAGCACGGCTGTCCTTTATCTTGAACATAATCTGCATTTAAAACTTGCGTATGGAATCAAGGCATACTGACTCGTATCCAAGTTATTAACAAGTGAGCAAATCCCTAAGATCTAACCTATTTATCTCGTGGACAGGATTTCACACCTCAATACAGAATTGAACCTATAGCACCATGTCTTCCTTGACAGTCAAATAGTTCCTCCTTCTTTGTACTTTTTATTTCTGTGCCCTCATTTTTGGGAGACCTTCATAAAACTATTTTGTTTTTTGTTTTTTTTTTTTAATCCCCATTGAATACATCATTCTCAAAAGAAAGAAAAGGTGTTTAATTTGCTCACAGCGTTGCTGATACAACTTCACACCTTGACAAGCTGCAAATTCACTGAGCATTTGTTTAAAAATGGAGCATATAGATAAATCAAATTACCTTTTCTTTCATATGCATGACTAGTGCCAAGTGATGTTGCAACTCGAAATTACATATTTAGAATTAAGTCTCGGGACACAAAAAGATGATTGATTGCTATATATGCTCGCACTGGAAAATTTTCAAAACTAAATTGGATGGTGCAAATGATGTTTTACAGGCCTTGGCATTAGCTTTTCAGAAATTGTGAGATCCAGTTTACTCTGTTGTTTGAGGCTTAGAGATGTAGACTTATTTGTAGTGTGTGTTGAAAGACTTCTTTTGCAGTTTCTTCATTTTCCCGTTAGTCAACTATTGCTTTTACTTCAGTAAGTCCTTGTATATCTCCGTTAGGGCCATATGAATGACATAGAAAGTTTGGAATAGAAGGTTAAATAAAAGACTTACGGTTCTAAGTTACTGAAGGCATTGTTGTCATTTCAAAATCCTTTGTAAAAGTTCAAGTTCTTGTTTCTGGATTTGAGGATTATGAGTGAATTGAATTACAAGATTTTCCTTACCAAAAAAAAAAAAAAAAAAAAAAAGAATTACAAGATTTAGTTGGAAAAGTGTCAAGCAGAAGATTACATGCATTGCGCATGATCCTTTATTAAAAAATGATAAACCATATGAAAATGAAGAAGGTCCTTGGTATCTATGTTTTCATCAGTAAGATATTCGTTATAGTAATGAGACAACAGAGATTATGCTAGATTTCCAACATTTAGCTATTATGAAAGCTGAAATACCTTTTAGGTAGTGATATAATTTGAAGAATAGTGATAATACTCTGCTTTCTTCTGAGTATTGGCATGTTTGTTCTACAGTAGACAAAGCCGAATAACCTGCAGTTACTTGATTTACCTTTCCCTCTGTGCTCTCTTTTGTTCTTTTAGGAGATTTGACCCAGTTGATTAAAGTAGACAACTTAAGCAACGATGAAATATGAGATGAGCAACTGTGCTTTGACAGATGGTGCAAGGAGACCCCCTTAATGCCTTAATCTTGACTTTCAAAACCAACTCAATGTATTTGAATTCTATATGTAGGCATAAACTGTTTCGCAAACTCAGTGTTGTTCTTGTCATGACACATCTCGACCAACCCTATTCCTTTGAATTTATCTGTATTTTTAAGGGGAATGTTTTATTTGTCTCACTTCTTGGATTTTTCAATATTACCCTTCCTACTCACTGAACTCATTTTATCAAGTAAACACCCACTTCATAATGATCGCTATATTTACTCCATTAAATAATCACCCAAATCCTCTTAAAATGTTTCCTTTTTTCTTCATATGCAGTCTCTCACCATTGCCTGCCTCAACACTAGTTGAATAAATACTAGAAGACTTATGCCGCCCAAGGCATGAGCTAAATAAGTGAATAATTAACTTTCTTCTCTACTAACAAATGAAAAAAGTAGCCTTTTTCTCACATAGATCTACTGATATTTGGAACTAGATGAATTTTTGATTGAAGGCCAGCTCATGCTTGTCAAATTTTGGCTTCCATCTTTGTAGGTGACTTCACCATATGGCAACAATCTACACCACAAGGAGAATGTCACTCATGGTCAATTTGCATTCACAACTAGTGAAGCTGGCAACTACCTGGCCTGTTTCTGGGCGGATGGTCATAATCAAGGAAGTGGAGAAACGAGTGTCAATATTGATTGGAAAACTGGAATTGCTGCGAAGGATTGGGAATCAGTTGCAAGGAAAGAGAAAATTGAGGTAAGGACTGTAGTTTCTTGTTTAAATGGCCTGCAGTATTTCCATCCTAAAGGTAAATATTAGGAGATGATGCCTCTATATAGGGACTAACTCTTACGTGCCTCAGGAAGAGAATCTCCAACAAACTGGATTGTCTCCTAGACTCCAGAATTTAAAATTTCATACATTTGTTATGTCGTTGTCTGTATGTTTCTAACATGTGGACAATTAAAATCACAAATTGACTTCTTTTGTATTAATTTTCATTGGAGATTCGTAACTTGATATAGTAGGGACTAACTCTTAAGTGACTGTTTCTGTTGTTTTTTTCTCAACATGAAGTAAAGTGGTGAATCTTGTTAGAAGGTGGACTATATCTCTATATTGAAATACGACAACTAAAATATTGTCCCTGAGCCCTTTCTTTGTCTATTTTTTCTGGGATATCCATTGAAACTCCAAAATCCCGTGGGATTTTCTTCCGACAGTGGCTTTCTCAATGTTTTCTCTTTAATGTTCTACAGGGCGTTGAGCTTGAGCTCAAGAAGCTTGAAGGAGCTGTGGAGGCCATACATGAAAATCTGTTGTACTTGAAGAGCAGGTAATTTTTGCATTTCTATTTGATATTGATATCCTCCTTTCACATTTCATAGTATTGTCCCTTAATCATTGCCTGTAATAACAGAGAAGCAGAGATGAGAATGGTGAGCGAAAAAAACCAATGGTAGAGTTGCCTGGTTCAGTATAATGTCCCTGGGTCTATGCATTGTTGTTTCAGCCTTGCAGATTTGGTACTTGAAGCGATTCTTTCAAAAGAAGAAGCTTATTTAAGCTGGGACTAGCTACGTCACTGGTTAAAAGTGGATTCCTGAGACTTTTTGATTATTTGTTGCTATCGTAGTGTAGGAGGAGAAAAATTTTGACACAGGAAAGGACTAGATTTCACTGCTATAACAAGTAAAAATTATCCTCATATCCTGCAGCAATGCACTCGTTTGTGGAGGCCCAATTTTGCTCTTCTGATTGCATGGTAATCCGGTCTGCTGTTAAGTTGAATTGATGATATTGACATTTGAGAAACGGTCCAAAATGCGTGGAAAGTTGATGTGCTGGGTCCTGTTTCTTTCAGGATTGCCCATGATTTTACCTAAGAATGGTAGTCCAAAACTTTGAGGAGCAACTTTAGTAGGTCAAATGCTTAAAGAGTCACAAAAATGTGGCAACGGGCATGGTTTAGCTTGCCAAATTGATTTCAGTGTTGTTGGTGATTTGGAATAGGCAAGGATTGAGGGAACCGAGTGATATTGGCTAGTGCAAATGCCTGTCTTACCATGTCATTGAGAAACAAATGATTTTTGGTGCCGCAGTCACTTAAAACAATCTCATCGAACACCCACAAATTCCGCAAATTGGTGAAGTGATTGAGCCTGAGCTTGTAGTTTGTACAGGTGATTCTGATCCGGACCGGTTCACATGCGATTCATGAACTCGAAATTTTCTTTGGCATCTTCACTAACGAAACCACTTTGGGGGTTCTCTTCCTTTTTGACCTTTGGGGTCGAGTGTGTTTCTTTCCTTTTGATACCTTAAATTAAGGAGACCAAACAAACTCTCGCTCGAATCATGCAAACCTTCGGATGTTTTAGATGCAGAGTATTTCATGAGCTTCGATGGCGGCGAGCTTCGATGGCGGCAAACGGTTCACGGTCAATTCGTTAAACAACATTCATACAGAGAGAGCTGACTCTTCCGGTCCACCCTTACAAGAGCATTTCTTGTTTTTCCTTTGTTCTATCTCTCTCTCTCTCTCTTTTTTGGGCGTGTGGCACAAACCTATTTACTCTCTGAGTTTTGAAATTCAAGAATATAACGCTGAAATTGAGATAAACAACAGACTACAATGAGATGAGAATCCTTACACTTTTAGTCGGCTCAGCCCATCGAAATCCGGTATCTTGTTGCGGAAAACTTGCTGAACTCCTCTTCTGCTCTGTCTTGCCAGTTTGTCTACTTTGCTCAACAAAATCTGAGTCCACATAAGCCCAATAGAAGTCGTCTGTTGGCCCGCTATGCTGAATACTTTGGACTCTTGAATTACATCGTCCATGCTCACACCCTTTAGATGCCTAGATTCTCGAACTGCTTTCATGTTTGATTTGAGCAATATTCCTAGGAGATCATTTTCATCTACTCCTTCCTTCATTGCGTTCTCTCTTTTGGTCATTACTTCTTTCAGCAATCCTTTAACTTTTATGGTCGATTTCTTTCATCCTCTTGTGCAGTTTAATCGGCAAAAGGGTGCATCTTTTTTTTTTTTTTTTTTGGCAAGTCTACTTCAGGATGAAGACTTTATACGTTGCATACACTCAAATCATTTTTATCCATTCTGTTGAGTTGAGAAGTTGGAAAAAAGCAATCTCCCTATATACTATCTTGCAATCACAATCCAACCACTATCCATGATTTGCAAAATCATAAGAAAGTTGTCTTCATAAATTTTTCAAGTTCCTTGTGTGGCAAGATGCTTAAAGATCCGCACATGATTTGCTAAACAATTGCAAAATTTTGAAAGGTTGCAATTGACTGTAGGGTGAGGATTGAGGATGTCAAACTAAATTCTGCTACTCTGTTTTCTAGTTAAGTGCTTTTAAACAGTTCCACTATATCGGGATCGACTATTGCCCTAATCATCTTGACTAACCTCCACCGAGGGTACTATATAAAGGATAAGAAATATTGTATATATATATATATATATATAGAAAATTGTTAAGTGATTTGTGATTTAATCTAAACATCTACATTTGTTTGGATTGGTTAATATGTGAAATTTTTTTATAGGTTCTATATCTCTAATGTAATCGTAAAAATCTGCTAGTCGTGTGAAATTGTCTAATACGAAGTATAATAATTCAAGATAATGATAATAAATAAGAACCTATAAAATGATAATTATGATTTCAATCATAAAATGATATGAAACGTAATTAAAATAACAATGTGATCTCATGCAGGGGTGGTAGTTCACACTCGAACAGAGATCCCATTGATATGCGTAAATAGTTATTAATATAACAATGTGATCTCACGAATGAGCGATAGTCCGCACTCGAGTTGAGATCCCATTGGTATGTGTGAATAGTAATTAATATAATAATGTGATCTCACACAGGGGCAACAATCCACACTTAAGTAGAGATCCCATTGATATGCATGATAAAAGAAAATGTGACCTTCTACCAGGGTGGTAGTCCGTGCGCGAGTAAAAATCCTACAAAAGTAAAAGAAGGGTAATAATATGAAGTGATAATGCCAACCAAAATTTGATTGATTATATCATTGAGTGATAAGAAAACTTACAAATAGTTGATACGAGTGATTGGAGATGATTACAAGTGATCAAAGATGTCTTGAAGAAGTGATTATAAGTGATGAGGAGTGATTACAGGTGTTTGGGAAAAGATACAAGTGAAAGATATATGAAAATGAAAGGATGTGATCAAAGGAGGCTTTTAGGATGTAGGAAGGCAAGAGCACAATAGTGTAAGTGAGTTGAAGGCAAGCGGTGATCCCCTTTCTTCTTTTACTCCTTTTATAAGCAAAGCTTGGATGAAGTAAATTTTTTTTTTTTTTTGGACGAATCTACAGTAGCATCTTCAGTCCATCTATAACATATTGAGATTCTTCAAATGGAAAATGATGATGTGCTTTGAAAATTCCTTTTTTGTCTTCTTCAATTTTTGTCTATTTTGGTGATTGGTAATTTCCTCAACTCGTCTCCATCATCATCTAACAAGTTGATGCCATAACAATCATCTTCATTAGTATTGCCACTGTGATGGGATTGATCATCATTAGAGGAACTTGGAGATTTTGGAGGTGGCTTGGTGATTGAGAATGTCAGCCAATGCATGGCCATATTCTTCTAGTGATTGCATGGTAGCCAAATGAGCTTGGGCTAGTAATTTTTGCTAAAAAATTTCATTAATTTTGTGATTAGGTGATTTTTGATTTCGCTGATTTAGCCAATTCAAAACTACTTTCTCGAAAATATTTTATGTGAATTTGAAATTATCCCACCACTTAATCCTCTCCTAAGTAGGTGGAGGGGTGTGAAGGATAAGAAGACTGTCTATAGTTAAATTCTCAAGCTGTTACCTAGGAAACTCGGAAATTGATGAAAAAATGCATAAGATTTGAAAATTGTGATTCATGATTGGTTGGTTTGAAATGGGTGTAAAAATTTTTCAAGCTGGTTTTAAATTGGGGAGATAATATTTCAATGACAAGACCAAAGTGACTTTACCATTTTGGAACCGGAAAAGTAATTGTTCAGTATTAAAATCTATTTTGAAATAAAAAAAACCAAATGTGACAATCATCTTCATTTTGACGAAAAAATATTTCACCGGGTTTCTTGATAATCCCAATAAGTGAAGTTGGAAGATATGGTAATTTGGTAGTTAGTCTAACTTCGAAACATACTTAGGTATGACGATTGGGCTTTCACATCTCTGGGAGTATGAGTTAAATGATTGTGGTTGTTGAATGAGTGATATTATTTGGATTTTTAGATGATGCAAAATGTTTAAATGTGATAAATTTGGTTTCAACAAGAATTTGTTTATAATAAGCTTGCGATTTTGACAGATTTGTTGGTGGATAATGCCAGTTTTCTAGGGAAACATGTTTTGCATAAACTTTAAGATTTTCGGGATGGAAATCTCTTTTGACGACCATGAGATCTTGATGTTGGCTTTTGGTGATGAATTATGATTTGGCTGAAGATTGTGATATGGTTGCAAAAATAGTTGAGGTAGAGGGCTTTGCTATCATAGAGGAAAGAGATGGTTTTATGACAATTTCACTTTTTATCTTTTCAAGTGATTGTGATTCTCTTGGATCGTGAGAGGCTAATGGTGATGGATTTAAAGTGATCTTAATTTGTTTTGATGGATTTTCTTAAGCAACATTTGCCCAAATTTTGATCGGAGCGGATAATGATAATGATTTTTGGGTTTGTGATCTAGATTGAGCTTTGTATAATTGTGATGAAACAGTTTTTGATTTTGCTTGGGAGAGTAATGGAGACAAGTATGGAGTAAGATCATGAGATATCAATTGTGATAATGGTATTTATTGGGCTTTGATTGTATCTAACCATATCTATAACTACTGAGATGATTGTGATGATGGTGGTAATAGTGGTGGTGATTATTGGACTTTAGTTGATTGTTGAGCTTTCATTATATCTAACCAAGCTTGGAGTTGGTCTACTATTGGTGATTG
The DNA here is from genome assembly GCA_014182405.2 of Eucalyptus sideroxylon. Taxonomy (NCBI): domain Eukaryota; kingdom Viridiplantae; phylum Streptophyta; class Magnoliopsida; order Myrtales; family Myrtaceae; genus Eucalyptus; species Eucalyptus sideroxylon. The sequence goes on from CM024552.2 coordinate 57,935,598, forward strand.
GGGTTGTGATTTTGAGGTTCCAGCAATGGCTTTGCCTTTATCTTTTTGGACTTCGGCATTGTTTTCCTTGCAAAAATTCTTTTGTTAGAAAATCAAGCAAAGAATTTGATGATCCATTAAGGAATTCAATAGCAAAATCAAAGACAGATAATATGGCTTCAAAAATTTGTTTTGGAGCAATATTTAAAACATTTTTTTTATAATACTTCTTTTGCTGATTTACAATCAATACATAATAAAAACTTTTGATTTAAAAGATCACCTTTGAATTTATATATTGCCAAAACAATGGCTAATATTTCTTTTTTGATGGTAGAGTAATTTGTTGAGTTTGGTTTCAATGTTTAGAAACAAATTGTGCTATTTGTTCTTTATTATTTTTTACTTGTTTTAGAATACCTCCATAACTTATGTCAAGCATCTGTTTCTACTATTTTGAAAGCAGAAGGATCGGCAAGATGGAGGCAAGGTATTTCTTTAACATAGGTTTTGATTTGTTTAATAATATTAGTGTGAGTTGAAGCCCATGGTGGAGGGCTTTTTTTTTTTTTTGTAATCTTTGATGTAATGGTTAACATAAAATATTAATATTTAGGAAAAATCTATAATATAATTAAGACTTCCTAAGAATCTTTGCAATTGGATTTTATCTTTAATTTCGTCAGGAAATTTTTGTGCAAAAAGGATTGATCTTTCAATTGGGATGATAGTTTCTTGAGAAATATAATGTCCTAAGAATTTAATTCTTGTTAGAAAAAGTGATATTTTGGTTGGGGAGACTATTAAGCCATTTTTTTAATAATACTTATGAATACTGAGATATGTTTAAAGTGTTGATCTATACTAGAAGAAAAAATTAAAACATCACCTATATAAACTAAAATATATTCAAAGTAAGGATTAAAAATATCATTCATTATTCTTTGAAATTCAGAAAGAGCATTTTTCAAATCAAAGAGCATTACATTTCATTCATATTATCCAAATGTTACTGTAAATATTGTTTTATATCTATCCGATTCATCTATTTGAATTTGCCAAAATCCAGATGTCATATCAAACTTTGAAAATATTTTTGAGTCATAAAGTCGGTTTAGTAAATCCTTTTTGTTTAGAATTGGATATCTAATCCATTTTAATGCTTTGTTCAAAGGTTTATAATTGATAACTAACATGGATACTCCTCTTTCTAATTCAACATTTTTATTGATATAGAAAGTAGAGCAATTCCAAGGTGATTAGTTGTTTTTAATTAATTTCTTATCTAATAATTCTTGAATTTCCTTTTGATAAAATTGTAAAAATTTTTGATTCATTTGAGTTGGTCAAACTTTTGTTGGATTTTTTTTTTTTTTTTTGAGAAATCTAGTTCATAAAGAAGACTAACAATATGTTTTTTCCTTTCCCAAAACACATTGGGTAAGGTAGAACATATATTTTGTTTGATATGTTTTTGGAGAGAATAAATTTTTTCTTTTATTTTTGGATCAAATAATTTATCTTCTATCTTTTTGAATTCCAAATCATCTTTTAAATATTGAAGTTGATCTTGTTTTTTATTTTTTATGAGACAATTGATTTCACTAATTGAATTTTCTTGTAATATATTTAAATTCTTGTTTGTGGTTTAGTAATGAATTCAAAAGTAATGTTTTTATTTAAAGCTCGTGTTTCAATTCCCTCATTGGTAACAGTAAAAGGTTGGAATAATTGGATAAAGGGTGTTCTTAGTATCACACTCTGTCTCATATCTTTAACTAAAAGAAAAGATGCTTTATATGACATTTGAAATTTTTATTTATTTATTTATTATTTTTTTATAAAAGCTCCAGCCAACTTGTAACTTATTCTAAGTTTGTCTCCCGAGGCTGACTTTAATGATTCTGTAGTTTTGTGAAAATATTTTGTTGGTATCAAGCCTTCTCTTATACAATTAAGATTAGCTCCTATATCAACAAGTGCCGTGATATCAATAGTGAATTTATCATTGATTTTTATTGTTATTTTTATTATCCATTTTCTCGATTATTTCTGATAAAGTCATTAAAAAATTAGGATAAGTGTTATCGGTTGGATTTTCTTCTTCTTTTTCTTTTCCTTTTTCCATTTTAGATTTTATTGCTAAAATTTCTTTTTGTATTTAGGCTTGGGTATCTTCGAGAGCTTTTATTTCTAATTTTTGCTGATTAATTTCATTACTAAGGTCATTTATATTGATAGGTCTAGATTGAATTTTCTTATTTCTATTAAGAATATCTTTGAAATTATAAGTTGTATTAGAATTAGTTGGGATCTTCATAGAAGACTGGAGTCTATCTAATATTGTTTTTTTGGCTTTTGAATCCAATATATTATCAGCTATTTCTAACAAGAATTGTTCTTCCTTTGTTAGAACATTGATTTCAAGTGTCGATTCTTTAGGAGGGGAATCATTTTCTTCAGATTCTAATGAAGTTTCTATCTCGTTGATTTGGAGGCCTGCTTCTTCAGGATAGTCTTTTGAAGAAGAATCATCATCTGTAGCAGCCATGATGTTATTAAGTTAATAGAGAGTCTCCTAATCTATGGAGAGTTCATTTCATCTTTTGTTTATTTGGCAATATTTAAAAATATGTCCTCTTTTCCCACAATTGTAACATTTAATGTCTCTATTAATTTTCATTTTTGGTTTTTGTTTGGGTTTATCATGTTTATTGGTTTGTGATTTATTTTTGTACTGATTTTTAGATTTTCTTTTTTTAGAAAGATAATTTCCTTTATACTTTGGTTTTGATGGAGTGTATTAAGGATCATATAGTGCATAGAAATGTCCTCAATCTTTTTTGCCTAATGTTCTTTCTTTCATTGCTTTTGTAATTTTATTGAATTATCCTTGTCTATGAACATAAGAAATTAGTTCTCCATATGATAATAAGTGATAAGGAATTTGGCCATCATATTCTTATCTTATTTTATTACGAACCTAATCTCCTATTAAACGAGGTAAACTAGCTAAGAATTTTTCTTTTCAAAATGGTCAGTTTAAGTCTGGTCTAGCCAAAACCCTTTGTAGAAAAGGATCCTTATATTCTTGGAATCTCCCTAAAGATTTGCATTTCTTGTTCGAAAGAAGATCTTGATTTATGATTTTTATATGGGAAGGATCTCCTATGAAATGCCGTGATATAGAATAGATGAGAGTATCGACAACATCTTGAATGGCTTGCCCATTGGCATCTTCAATATTTTGTCCATAAGAGTATTAATTTCAAGAATTAATTCACTTTCAGACTCTTCATTAGATTTTTCAAGGACATTTATTTGAGCCAAGGGGGAGATATATTGGTTAACTTGATATTTTCTTTTAATAGGGTTGTCACCCCCATTTTTGTCCAAAAAGACGTTGCAAATGAAACAATTTAATTATGTAAACTTTATCTAGTGAACTTGTGGACACCTAAATTTTGGTGACCTGTTTAATCATTTCCACTAAAAACGAGAAGTAGGTATCACTCTTTATCGGTTGACACCATCAATGATGCCAACGATCCTTATTTTATCTAGCCGATTTAGAAAAGAGAAGTAGATATCACTTCTTTTTTGCTGCTTCCGCAGCCGTTGATCCACTTCTGTTGTCGTTGCTTAAGCCACTATTGTGGCAGTTGGGGCCATAGGCGGCCTTGTGTTGCTCGAGCTCGGCGGAGCTTGAAGACGGGACACAGCGCTCGCACTTCACTTTAGCTTTGCCTCGAAATTCCATGCCCCAAAACGGAGAGATCTCCAAGGACCTTGGGATGTGGCTTCTCAAACTCATTGATCCTTGTCATAACCATTTTTAGAAATATCAAATGGTAGGGAAAAGAATACCTAGAGTGTCAAAACTTGATAAGGGGAGCACTTAAGTATTAAAATTTACGAAAGTGACATTTAAGTGCTATTTCTTTTTTTTTGAAAAATGAGACACTTGAGTGCTAAGTCCGGCGAAGGTAGCCAGAAATCCTTTGTGGTAATTTTTAATAATATAACTCACCTACATGGCTTGTCAAATAGTTGAGTCAGTAATGAAGAACCAAAATGACGTCATTTTATCATTTTATTTTATTTTATAATTTTTATATAAATATTAAGAAAAGTAAAATATTATATTTATTTTATATTATAAAAAAATGAGGAGGCAAGAGGCGAGGACTTAGCCTTTGCCGCCACCTCCCCACCATCACCAAGAAAGGTCGGCAACGGTGGAGGAAGGGTTGGCTGGGGTGGCCGAATTTTGGCTAGAGGTCGGCTAGCTTGACTGATCGGTGGTGAGGGCTTACGAACGTTCACCTAGATCCGGGGCAACGGTTGCGGTCCTCTTCTAGATCCAGGGAGGGTTGCCGGCCCTCGCTTGATCGGGCGAAGGGTCATCGCTTGCTAGGGGGCTAGGGCCTAACAACCCCAATTGACCCTTCCCCCACTGTTGTTGGCCCTTCTTAGCAACGGTGAGGAGGCGGTGAAGGAGGGCTAAACCCTCGGCCGCCTACAATCTTCATCTTCTTCCTCCTTTTTATTTTAAAGAATAAAATTAGTTCTAAATTTCATTTAATTAATATTTATATTAATTATTTAGCCATGTTAGCAAAACAATGTCATTCTATAGTTGTCTTGTCGGAAAATTGCCACATTGGTATTTTGATCAAATTTTCTTGCCGTTGGCACTTAACTGATCAATTTTACTCTAATTTTGGCGCTTAAGTGTCATTTTCATAACTTTTGACATTTAAGTATCCCTCCATGTCAAGTTTTAGTACACCAAGTGTTCGACACTCTCAAATGGCAACCGGATTCCAAATATCACTCATACGTTTGTATATTGATACCTAAGTACACTCAAATCATTATCATTCATTCTATTGCTTTTAGATGCACCGGATATGCACCAGTGCATTTCATGTAAGTTGCATGAAAAATCCACGTGGGATGCATGTGATATGCACAAGCTTGCAGGCTGATGAAGCTTTAGGTGATAGGTGAGCTTGAGGTATTATTTGAGATAAGGTTAGCCATTTCCGAGTCTTCTTTGGGTCAAAGGTCCACTTTGAGGAGGTCTCTCCTCAGGCATATATTTGAAATTTTCCCAATTCTATATATTGCCCATTTGAGTACTTTAGGTGATTGACCTAGCGAATACATTGTTTATTGTTTTTCTATGACGAAATTGACTTTGTTGAATCGATAATATCATACCATTGGCAAGAAAAAAATCAATTGTGTCTTGACTTTGACGGCATGCGTATTGTATTTGTTGATGAAGTGATGACATAAAGGGAGAACGCGAGGCGGGATGCCTTTAGAGAGAGGAGTAATGGATTGAGATTGAGTTTGCTTGGTCATGATGGGAGAACGGTAATAATTCGAACAATATCGAATCAACGTAGCGGAATAAAATAATCTCCCATCTTGTGTAAACCTAATAGGAATCGATATAGTAGAGTAAAATAAATACCAAGCACGCAAACACAAGACGATTTTTTACGTGGAAAACTTCCTCGGTGTGAAGAGATCAAAAACCACGGGACCGGAGTTCACCCGAAAATCTTCACTATCAATAAAATTGTTCTTCTTTAGCAAATACTAGAGGTACATAGTAGCAAACACTAACATAATTCTTGGCAATACACATGAACTTTACAAGAGATCAAGGATAAATCTGACCAAAAATGCAGGTTTTGATCAATCTACGAAAAACCTGATGTAGGGAGCTTCAAACGAAAATCAAACTGTTCATATTCGAGAAAATTGCGCCACAAACATGCTGACAAAATTTTAGCTCAATTGGACCACGAATTGACCTCCGACGCCAGCTTGATGTAAATTAGATATTACCCAAAACCCAGATTTTCTGCTTTCTCTTTTTCTCTTGTTATTGTTTCCTTTTTTGTGGCTATCACTTTATATAGATTGTGATAAATCCTTTTTTCTCATATAACTTATCATATGAGCTCAAGCCCTTTTTGGGTTTACAACTCATTAGGCTTCCTCTACATAGGAGTAAACCCAGTTTACAAATCTCCCCCTCACGACAATGTGGAGGGATTCACCGTCCTTGCTATCAATTGACAATGTTCAAGCTTCTTTTTTGGTAGAGTCTTCGTCATCATATCAGAGCCATTATGATCCGTATGAATTTTCTCAAGTTCCAACAACTTTTCATCTAAAATATCTCTTATACAATGATATCTAACATCAATATATTTCGATCTAGAATGAAAAGATGAATTCTTACCAAGATGAATTGCACTTTGATTATCACAAAATAGCACATACTTCGTTTGCTTGAACCTAAGTTCTTCTAAGAACTTTTTTATCCATAGCATCTCTTTACTAGCTTCAGTCGCTGCAATAAATTCAGCTTCGGTTGTAGAAAGTGCAACACACTTCTGCAATCTTGACTTCCATGATACAGCTCCACCCGCAAAAGAAATCAAATAACCAGAAGTAGATTTACGAGTATCAATATCTCCTGCTAAGTCGGAATCTGTATATCCAACTAATTCAAGTTTCTCGGTCCTGAAACTGAGTTTTAAATTTGAAGTTCCTCGAAGATACCTCATAATCCACTTTACTGCATTCCAGTGCTCTCTGCTTAGATTTGACAAATAGCGATTAACAACGCCAATTGCATGCGCCAAGTCTGGGCATGTACATACCATTGCATACATTAAGCTTCTTACAGTTGAGGCATATGGAACACTTTCAATATCTTTCTTTTCTTTATCAGTCGTAGGACTTTGCATCATATTTAACTTAAAGTGGGCAGTAAGAGGAGTACTAACCACTTTAGCCTTGTCAATGTAAAATTTATGAAGGATCTTGTCGATATATTTCTCTTGCAACAAAAATAACTTCTTAGCATCTCTGTCTTAGGTAATTCTAATGCTAAGAATCTGCTTTGCCGAGCCCAAGTCTTTCATGGCAAAAGACTTGTTCAACTGCTTCTTCAATAACTCAATTTTTGAAGCATTCATGCCAATAATTAGCATATCATCAACATAAAGCAAGAGAATGATAAAGTTATCATTAGAAATTTTTTGGACAAACACACAGTTATCCGAGGAAGTCTTCTTATAGCCCTGTTCTGTCATAACTGACGCAAATTTCTTATACCATTGCCTCGGTGCTTGTTTTAGACCATAGAGACTTTTCTTCAATTTGCACACATAATCATCTTTTTCTTTCACTTTAAAACCCTCAGGTTGTTTCATGTATAGTTCTTCCTCTGAGTCATCATGTAGGAAGGCTATTTTAACATCCATTTGCTCAATTTCCAAATCTAGGCTAGCTACCAAGCCTAGTATCACACGGATAGAAGAAAGATTTTCACTACCGGAGAAAATATATCATCAAAATCAATACCCTTTCTCTGACCGAATCCCTTAACAACTAATTTAGCTTTGTACCGTGGTTGTAAAGTATGTTCATCTTGTTTCAACCTATATACCCACTTGCTCTTCAAAGCTCTTTTACCTTTAGGTAACTTCACCAACTCAAAAGTATGATTATCATAAAGTGACTGTATCTCATCTCGCATAGCATCGAACCAATTGCTTTTGTACACATCTTCTATTGCTTCTGCATAGCACTTTGGTTCACCTGCATCAGTTAATAATACATACTCATCTTTAGAATACCTGGTGGAAGGTCGTCGGTCTCTAACGGATCTCCGGACTGGAACATCCAGTGGAACATCTAATTGAGCCTCTGGTTCAGGAATAATATTATATATTTCAACATGTTTAGGAATATGTGCGTTATTTAGAATATTGACTTCCTGCTGCTCTTCATCAACCTATGTAAGAATATTTGTAAGAGGAACTAGATCCAAATCAACCAGATTATCACTAACCTGTGGTGCTGAAATCATCTCTGCTTTCTCAATATCCTCTATTGTTTGATCTTCTATAAATACAACGTCTCTACTTCTTACAATTTTCTTTTCAAGTGGATCATAAAATTTGTAGCCAAGCATATCCTGTCCATAACTAATAAATATACACTGTCGTGTTTCCACATCAAGTTTAGACCTCTCATCTTTGGGAATATGTACAAATGATTTGCACCCAAAGACACGCAAATAATCATAAGAAATATTTTTGCCTATCCAAACTTTGTTAGGAACATCAAACTCTAAATGAGCAATTGGAATAAGATTTAATAGATGCACAATTGTACTTAAAGCCTCACCCCAAAAGGATCCAAGTAGCTTTGACTGTGAAAGTAAGCATCTTACCCTTTCAACTAGTGTTCTGTTCATTCTCTCAGCTAAGCCATTTAACTGAGGTGTCTTGTGAGATGTCTTTTGATGTCAAATACCCTGTTATCTGCAATATTCATCAAAATGTCTAATATACTCTCAATCGTTATCAGTTCTGATGCATTTCAATTTCTTTCCAGTTTGTCTCTCAACTGAAGCCTGAAATTGCTTAAAAGCATATAACACTTGATTTTTAGTTTTCAAGGTATAAATCCAAATTTTCCTTGAAAAATATCTATGAAGGTAACAAAATAAAGAGAGCCACCAAGTGATTTTGTTTTCATAGGACTACAAACATCAGAATGCACTAAATCCAATATACCTGACTTTTTGAAGGAGGGGAGCTTTTAAATGCAACTCTGTTATGTTTTCCTGCTAAATAGTGAACACACTTCTTTAGTGCTGAACTTTTCAATCCTGAAAGGAGCTTCTTCTTGGCCAATATTGACAAACCCTTCTCACTGATGTGACTGAGTCTCTTATGCCATAATTTAGTTGCATCTTCGTTGTCTACTACATTAATTTTGTCTGTAAACAACTTTGCTTGCATAATGTACAACGAAAAATATTTTTCACCTCTAGCCACAACAAGAGAACCTTTAGTGAGCTTCCATTGACCATTATTGAAGGTGCTGTAATACCCATCATCATCTAACTTGCTTGTAGAAATCAAATTCAAGCGAATATCAGGTATATGTTTAACATTATTCAATACTAACCTCGTGCCATTGCTGGTTTCTAGGCACACATCACCGATGCCTACAGCTTGAGCTAGTCCATTGTTTCCCATCTTCACAGATCCGAAGTCACCTAGCCTGTATGATGTAAAGAAATCCCTACGAGACGTAGCATGAACGGATGTACCACTATCAATTACCCAACCGGTCTCATGAGATACAAAATTTACCACATCACCATAAAAAATAGTGAGAAAGTCTTCTTTAAGTGTAGCGACATGATTGTCATCATTGTCATTATTACTTTTCTTCTCTTTACCTTTCTCCTTTGGTTTTTTCCTTTTTAACTAGCGACAAAACCTCTGAATATGTCAATTCTGATGACAATAATGGCACTCAATATTAGCAAATTTATTATACTTACCTCTACTTTTGTCTCGACTTTTATCTCTATTTCTTGGACCTCAAGACTCACTTCTCCCCCTTTTCTCGACAACCAAGGCAAGAATGTGAAGAGGACGATCCTTGTGTCTTCCTTCTCATCTCTTCATTCAAAATACCACTCTTGGCCAAATCCATGGTAATCGTACTATGTGGGGTATAATTAGATAAATATGTTCAGAACGTCTCCCATGAGTCCGGCAAAGTACCAAGTAACCATAGTGCTTGTATCTCATCATGAAACTTGATTCCCATCGCAGCCAACTGATTTATAATTCATTGAAAAGAATTTAAATGATCAGTCAAATGAGTACCATCATGATATCTCAGAGCCATCATCTGTTTTTATAAAAAATAACTTATTATTCCCAGTCTTTCGAGCATATAACTGTTTGAGCTTATCCCATAAACTGTATGCATGTGTTTCCTCAATAATATGGTTCAAAACATTATCATCTACCCACTGCCTGATATAACCACACACTTGACGATGAAATATAGACTATTCAGCGTCAGTTTTATTCTCTGGTTTCTTCTCAGCAAATACAGGCAAATAAAAATCTTTCACATATAAAAGATCTTCCATCTTCCCTTTCAAACCATTCAGTGTAACCATTTTGCTCGTATTCATTTCCATTGTTTAACATAAGGCAAAAAAATAAAATAAAAATCAAGCAATAACCTGATGCTCTGATATCACTTTGATGGGAGAACGGTAATAATTCGAATAATATCGAATGAATGCAGTAGAATAAAATAATCTCTCCTCTTATGTAAACCTAATATGAATCGATATAGTAGAGTAAAATAAATACCAAGCACGCGAACACAATACGATTTTTTACGTGGAAAACCTCCTTGATGTGAGGAGATAAAAAATCACGGGACCAGAGTCCATCCGAAAATCTTCGCTATTAATAAAATTGTTCTTCTCTAGCAAATACTAGAGGTACATAGCAGCAAACACCTTAAGAACATAATTCTTGGCAATACACATGAACTTCACAAGAGATCAAGGATAAATCTGACAAAAAATGCAGGTTTTGATCAATTCATGAAAAACCTGATGTAGGGAGCTTCAAACGAAAATCAAACCGTTCAGATTTGAAAAAATTGCGCCACAAATAGGCTGACAAAATTTCATCTCAATTGGACCATGAATTGACCTTCGATGCCAGCTTGATGTAAATCAAATATTGCCCAAAACCTCAGATTTTTTGCTTTCTTCTTTTCTTTTGTTACTGTTTCCTTTTTTTGCGACTATCACTTTATATAGATAGTGAGAAACCCTATTTCCTTATTGTCACGACCTAAATTTTCGGGGTGTGAACCACCTAGGATTTAGCTAATGGATTGTTAAGCCTAAACTTAACTCGGGCTCTTCCAAGCCCATACCAATTCGCGACTTAAGTTCAAGTTCTTAACATGCAGATAGATTTTATTTATGAGTCGTCACTAATCTATTTTTGGTGGGTCGATTAGAAACTCAAGTAAAGTAACAGGAGTTTTACTTTACTCCTACGAACCGGAGATTATGGGTACTTGGACTTGTTTACACTAGATTTCTCTAATGCCCTTCTGGTATCATTCTTTTATTTTGAAAAATGTTTTTTTTGCAGGCAGCTTGAATTGATTTTAGATATATCTCCCTAACATATGAGGTGATCATGCGGGTGCGCAATTCACCAATTTAACACCCAAATAAACAATAAATAAATTGCAAAAACTTACCTCAAAGTAATAAAAACATCTGCAATGTTAAATTAAAATCCACATCAACAATCTAGATATGGTTTCTAATTAACACGCAATTTCCTTTTTTTGTTTTCACTTAATTAATGAAAATCATGCAATATGCAATGCAATATTAACTAAATGACCTAATTCTAACGACACGTAATTTTTAATTAAATGGGCCTAGCAAAAATACTAAATGACATGCATCTTAGTGAACCTAGCCCTAAATGACATGCAATGACAATTTAAAAAAAAAAAAATGCAATCTATCTTAGGGATTAAAACTAATTTATCCTAAGTCATTTTTGTATTTTTTCATGAAAATTTGAATTAGGAAAAATGTGAAAATTATTTAACTAGATTAAGATTCTATTTAATTTGCATTAGGAATTAGGTTAAGCCAAATCCTAATTTAAACTAAAATATTATCTTAACCCAGATAATCCTAAAATGCAGAATATCTAAACTCATAATAAATTAAGAAAAATATTATCTAGAATTAAATTAATTACAATTTTACTCTAATATGCAATGACGTGAAAAAAGATGCCTTAACTCTACATGACATATGCATGATTTTTTTATTTTTTTAATTAATTTCGAAATTTAAAAATCAAATAATTAAACATGCAATTCAAATTAATGAAATAGAAACCTAACATCCTAAATTCATGTTTTTGGTATTTTTTTTTAAATTCAAAATAATAAAGTTCCTACCCTAAACATGCAAGATAACCCTAAAGAATGCCATATTCTAGCTCAAACACATTTTAAGATAAATAAAGCAATCTAGACAAAATAGATTATCCAAAATCATCAAAAATATCACACATCGTTCAGATCAAGGAGTAATATTGTTGCGACCCTTCCCGGATTTTTTTTTGAAGGTGAATTATTTGAAAGGGTTAATGGATTACTAAGTCCGAAGACTTGGCACGGACCCTCCCAAGTCCTACCAATCGCGACTTGATAGAAATTAATTCATTTAAACATGCAATTTCAATTTGGAGCCACCACTAACTAATTAGGGCCAGTTAGAAACCCAAGTAAAGTATGGGAGAATATTTTACTATTGCGAACCAGAGATTCAATAGGTCCGGGGACATGGTTACGCTAGATTAGTCTAACGCCCTTTCGGTACATTTTATTTTAATTTTAAAAATATTTTGCAGGCAATGTTGATTAATTTAAACCTAAGTTACTAACACACAAATGGTGGTCATGCGGGTGCACAATCAATAAAATAACATTCAATGAAAAATGCTGATAAAAATGCATGCCCTAAACATGATTTCTAAACGACAAGACACCTAATTTTTCTTTTTTTCTTTTTTTAAAAAATGTTAATTATATGCAATCTTAATCTAAATTTAATATGCATGGATTTATTTTAATGACATGTGAGATACAATTTATATGATATGACTTAAACTTATCACTATATGTATGCAATCTAATTTATATAATCCTAAATATGCATATGCTACATGATATGGGATGAATGACGTGGTAATTCTATATGCATGCTCTTTTTATGATTTTTTATGATTGTTTTTATTACACATATGCAACCTACACTAATAATGATGACATAAAATGAGATTAATTATGAACTAACTTATTAGCTAATTAAACGGCTTTTGTGTTTTCTTTCTTTCTTTATTTATTTATTTATAAAAATGACAATAATTCTTATTAAAGAAATTGACATAATGATGCAATGTTAAAAAAAACTACATGATGGGAATATTAAAACATTAATCTATGACCCACTAACTAGAGTGCAACATGTGGTGTGATTTATATGACCTAAATAACATTTTTTATTCTCTTTTTTGTTTTATTAAAGAAAAATTAACCTAATCTTATATGAATCTAAAAAAAAAAAAAAATGCATTGCTTTAAACATGAAATGTTTATGGACCTAAGTACTTAAATTCAAGATATAACACATGATATGATATGCGATGTGCAAATAACATACCGAAATATGTCCTATTAAAAAATTCATCAATATAAATCAATGACATTATTTCAATGATGCAAAGCAATTCATGAATTTGTCATAAAAAAGTCGAAATAATCAAAAATCTAACCCGACGTCTTGCGGCTCAATATTTTTGATTATCATGATTTAATATGACAAATTTTCCAATTGGATAATAAATCAAAACAAATCAAGTTAGAATAAAAATAATAAGTAAATAATAAAAAAACTATGAAACCAAATACCTAAAAATTTACCTAGTCTAACTCACGGTGGACTTGAAGAAATGGCGAGGACGTAGTAATGGTTGAACTGCGATGGTGGCTCGCCAAGGGTGAAGGGTCCTGGTGACCGGAGCTGGGGTGGTCGTCGGAGAGCACGTGGAGCCGGCGATCGGGGGCCGCGAGCAACAAACGTGGAAGGTCGGGGTGCAGGCGCTGCAGAGAGCGGGTCGCGCGGCGGAACAGGAGCGGCGGTGCTGGTGCAGTTGGCCGCGGAGCTCTTTGTGGGTCCGAACGGTGGCGCGGCTGCAGGTGGAGCGAGTGCAGATCTCCGGTGAGGCTCGGCGTCGTGGTGGTGCGGCTGATTTGGGGCTTCGGTAGCGTTGGGTTGCGATTGGGTGCAGGGGTGGCGGAGCGGGCGGAGCGGACGCAGAGGGGCGTAGAGCTGCAGAGGGAGGCGGAGTGCGGAGACCAGCGGAGCGAGGCGGGTTGCTGCGAGGCAGTGGCGCGGCAGAGCGAGCGAGCAGTACTAGAAGCTTCACGGGCGGCGGTGACTGGTGCAAGGCGTGCTGGTGGAGATCTCGGACCGGCGGTGATGTGGGGCGCCGGACGGCGGTGGTCGCGGTCGTGGAAGCAACAGCAGCGTGGGGCTTCGCGGAGGAGGAGGAATCCACGAGGAAGATGAACAGTGCACAACTTTTTTTCTTTATTTTTTGTTTTTCTCTCTCTCTCTCACGTCACTCTCCCTCTCGCCCGTGTACCTGCAGGAGACTTTTTACTTTTCTCCTCTTTTCTGCTGTTTTCCCCTTTGACTCTTGTTGCAACTTTCTTTTTTACCTCAAAAAGCTTTTTTCCTCATTCTTCTTTTGTGCAGATTTTCAAAGGAACGAAGGAAAAAGAAGCTCCTGAAGGAAGAACCTTTTTTTTTTTTTTTTTTTTTGAATTTTTCTTGTTGATTTTTTCTGAATTCACCCCCTTGAACCGAAGCTCCCTTTTCACTATTTATAGAGAAAAACTCAAATTTGTTTTTGCAGGTGAGATATTCACTCAACCGTTCAACAAATTAGCAGCTCCAAAATCACACGATTTTCGAACTTTTTACATTTTGAAATTTGGTTCAATTTTTTTTTTTTTTTTTAAATTTCCTCCACAACTAAATGCTCTATTATTATTTTCTAAAATATAAATTAAATTTTAAAATAGGTGTCAACAAATATTTCGCTGATAAAATTGATAAATTGATCTTAAGCCTTAAAGATCGAACTATCAATTTTATTCCCACTTGATTAATTATTTCATCTAAAGCCTTATAGATAAAATAAAAATCCAGACGCGGTTGCGAATCAGGTAATATGTTGGAATTTCCAATCATATATTAAGGACTAATTATACAAATAAAGTAAAATAAGAAAAATAAAGATAAAATAAGATAAATAAATAAAAGGAAAAACTACCTAAATTGATTCTTTTCTTTTGTGTTTTTTTTTTTAAGCGAAGCAGCAACATGGTCGTCCGCGTTGAGGGCAGGGGCGGTGACGGCGTTGCAGAGGTTTGGCGCAATGACCAACGGGCGTCGGTGCGTAGCGGACTGCTGGATGGTGATGGTGTCGAGCTTTCGGCACAGGCCGAGGTCCGGCATCCGGGCTTCGGTGCAAATGTGGATGAGGCGAGCAGCAGCAGCGTGGGCACGGGGTTGGTTGTCGGGCACCGGGCGGAGGCAAACGACGGCAGTGCGGGCTTCGGTGGCGTTGGGTTGTGGCAGGGATAGTGGCGTGGCGTTGCGGGAGGCATAGTGAGATCGGCGGGCGGAGCAGGGAGCGACGGCTCGACATGGGCTCGTGGGTGGAGGCTCGGAGTGGCAGTCTGGTGTCACGGGTGTGGTGTAGACGGAGTCGAGCATACCAGCAAGGTGGCGAGGCGCGGTGGTATCCGACGTCGCGATGCTGGCGCAACGGCCGGTGTGTGTAGGGGAAGCGGTAGAGCAGACGGGCGGAGACACAATAGGCGAAACGTTAGCGGAGGATGAGTGGCAGCGGCGGGGGAGTAGAGAGGGCTTGTGGGTTGGTGGCGGAGCAGCGGTGGTCGGCGGCTCGGTTGCCGGCGTGGGTGGTGCTGGTGTAGTGCTCACGGACGGAGGCCGGTAGTGGGGCGAAGGATGCCCTGCGCGAGGAAGAAGACCTGCTTGCTGTGTTTCTTTTATTTATTTATTTATTTTTTCCTCTTTCCCACGTTGCTGTGGACTTTTCCCTTTGCTGCACCCTTCTTTCTTCTCCTTCTGCAGCTTGTTAGAAGAAAAGAAAGATGGCTTTCTGTTGACTTGAAAATGAATGAAGGAGGTTTGTCTCTTTTTCTTCTCACGTTTTTCGAATTCCCTCCCTCACGCTTTTCTCTGTACTTTTTGCACGAATTCTTTTCACGGATTTTTTCAATTCTCCTCCCTTTGTCACGAAAAATGCAACTCTCTTTTATAGTGATTCTAGATGACCGCTTTGTATGGCATTTTTCGAGTTTCCATCTTTTCTGCAAATCAAAGCGTGATTTTATAATCAGTTCGATTTTGCTCCGATTTATTCCGTTTTGTGAAAATTCTTGCCCCTTATTCACTTGATTTTTAAATTGCTTATGCATTTAAAAAAATATGCATAAGAATTTCAACTTTTCATGCATAATTAATCAAATCAATTCCCCTCATTTTTTTTTTTTTTTTCATTTTTTTCCTTTATTTGTTCCAATGCAATTTTATTTTTCCAAAATTAGGTGTCAACACTCATATAATTTATCATATGGGTTCAAGCCTTTTTTGGGCTTGCAACTTATTGGGCTTCCTCCACATAGGAGTGAATCCAGCTAACAGGTCATTCTCATGATGTCTCTTGAAACAAAAAGCAGGTAAGTAGTTCCATTTAGACCTTGCCATCTTTCTACCTTCTTTGGCCTCAATCATGATGAGACACTGAGATGATCTAAGAATAAGTTTTGGCATTAAAGCGAGTGTTAAACAAAATTCATGACATTATTAGTATTATTTTCTCAATTATTGAAAGAGTGAAAAAATGTTCAATTCTTTCTAGAAAGGAATTTATGTAGTGGTAAAAAAGATGATATTAGATAGTTTATTCTCCATTTAATTAAAGTTATAAATCAACTTATCTTTTGATAATGATGTGGCACAAGGGATGAAAGTAGTCACGCTTGCCTCTAGAGCATGCATGAAATGAGGTCTATATTATTAAGCTAGAACTTGCGCTCTTTTTGTCTCACTTATAAAATCCCACTATTACCCTTGTATTTGACGGTAAGATGATAAGATACTTTAAGTGCTTGATGTCTTCCTGATTCCTTGGTGAAAGGCACCGCTTCTATGGTCAAGGTGCAACTTTTTCATTTATCACCCTGTAAAAAGGGGAGACAAAATGAGTTATCTCCATTCTTAGTTAGGTTCAAATGAGGCACGATATATCCTTTTTGATGAATTTGGCAATGTTGTTCCAACACACTTCATTGATAGGTGAATGAGAGATTTTTCTCTATATCAAATGTTGTTCTCCCACTCTTTATGTGACAAACATTTGTTTTGTTCGAATCTGTCCTGTATCAAAAAAAGGACATGTCATTTTTTATGATGAAGAGATTCAAGTTTAGGAACGAGATACATTCTTTTCATAGTCGAGCGATTAACATCCTAAGACATCTCTCATGGAGGAAGGGATAATATTGCCCCTTTGTTTCATCATTTGAATCTTTCTTTGTTTAAGATGACATGACTCAATAATGCTCCATCACGTTTGTTGGAACGTTACAAGACTTGGCACTCTTGATGTCTCCTTGATAATGAAAAGAAAGTCATATAAAAAACGGTATAAGAATTGAATAACTAGAATCGATACAATTTACTCTTCCTTCGATTTTGCCTTTTTGGATGCTTGGCAACTACCTTCATTTGTCTCATTATGCAAAGTGAACGAGATCGATGGATTGTTTTGGCATCTAAGAAATTTGCAAATAACAAAACTTCCTAGAATGGAATTCAACTTCGTTTTGCCTCTATGGAAAATTGGCGCCGAGAATGCTTCGATGCATGCTTACTTCTCAAGTTCTATGAGTCTACACTTTTATCTTTTAGAATGAGCAAATGTCGATCTCAAATAAACTCATCGTCCTACCGGAAGGTAGACGTAAAGAGGGCCTCAAGCAAAGTTTTCTTGAAATTCATTTTGGAAGGTAGACGTAAAGATTCACTTGAAACACTTATGAATCCGTTTTTTTTTTTTTAAAGGGATGATTTTCATGAAGTTGAATTTCATCATAAAAAAAAAGAGTCGCATGATTTACAAAGACATTAATTGGATTCACAATCAAAACTCAAAATGGAAAACACGACTCTTAACAAGAGTGAAGACAATAATAAAATACAAGAAACTCTTGCACAAATGAAAGTAAAAATCAACTTCTGTCCTAGTTCTTGAATTCACTTCTCTACGTGGTCAAACACGAGAATGTCATGGAGCATTACACATAACCTGCAAATAGATGACAATGTCAGTGCGCGAATGAGAGAAAATGATATCTCAATGAGGTCGCTTCTTACAATAAAATCGAGGCGATGGTATATGCCCCACAATCCTTGTTACAGGATTTTAGTATTTCGCCAAGATTTTATCATAAAAGAAGACATCATTAAAATTATCAATACATGGCCATCGATTGAATGTCCACTTGTATTCCAAAAGTTTCGTATGCAAAAGCATCATTGGTTTTTGAAAGATTGATTTGTGATTTTACTCCTAGAAAAATGAAGTGATTTCTATTTTGAGAAATTTGCACACAAAATGATTTGCATTATAGTCCCAAAATGTGAGAATGAGAAAATTTGATAAAAAATGCAATTTCAATTTTTGTGCCCCAATATAAAATCACAACTTGAAAGTTTTTTTTTTCTTTCCCTTTTTTTTGAGCCCGTAACTAGGAATTTAAACAAAACTATGAGTTCAACAGGGCCAAATCAAAATGTTTAGAACTTGCATTCAAATGCTCACTTATCAAAACTTACTGCCATTTTTTTTTTTGCATAAGCTTGCATCACCAAGGGCATTCGATTGATTTCCGCAAATTTCAAGATGAAAATGCAATACAAAATGAGCAAATAAAAAAGAAAATGATACTTACAATGGGTGCCGACCTTTGTCTCATGCTTTTTTTTTTTCAATCACATAGACATACACATGGAATGTGGTTCAATTTCTACTCTATACGGCCCAAAATGAAGCCATGGGATCACAGGATTGAATCAACAAGCTCGTGGCTAGGTCGTGTACCCATGACTTCGGCTTTGTCAAAGGACCGACCCGTGTCGCATGCTCGCAGACTAGGGTGGGGACCTCTGACATCAAGAAAGAAATTTCGGGGTTAAAATGGGCGACTCGTACAACATGCTTGTAGTCGGAGTGGTATCCACATCAACACCATCCTAAGTGATCTTATGCTGCTCAGGTCCGGTGGCAGGTTGTGTGTGCTAAAATGTAGTGCAATGCAAGAGATGCGGGCATGACGATTCATAAGCAATCAACACTTCATATATGAACAATAAACCATACATTCCCTCACCTCCCTACAAGACAAAGGTGAGCAAACACTTCCCCTTATACCTCCCATTCTACAAAAAACATCTAACACATTTAATGTTAGGGACGTACCTGAAATCCTCGTTGCCAAACAAAAATATTTATGAACAATATTAATATTGGCCTAAGTCCTCTAAGGTTTAAAACCAAGTTCCCAGCGAAGTCGCCAAGCTGTCGCGACCTACCCTCGGGGGGAGGGAACAGGTTTAGGGGTATTGCCTAAAAGACGGGCTTAAGGCCCATGATTGGGCGCGGGCTCTCCCAAGCCTATACCCCGCATGACATTGGGATATTCTTAAGGAATTTTGCACAAAAGGAGTCGCCACTAGCCTATTGGGGTCGGCTAGAAACCAAGTGAGGCGTGGGAGCGTGCCTCACTTTCCACACAACCAGAAAATCTAGGTTCGGGGACTTGATTACACTAATTAACCAATTAGTGCCTTTTCAGTACCTAATCTTGTTCATTTTAACAAAATGATTTTTGGCAGGCAGTTTGAATTGATTTTATGCTTATCCACTAACATGTGAGGTGATCATACGGGTGCACAATCATTAAAGTAATAACTATAACTACCAAGATCCTAATTGCCATAAAATTAAGCACATGCCATCAAACATAATTAGATATGCAAATTAAACATGCAACATAATTAATATACGAGCACATAAAGGTCTAATTATGCTAAAAAAGTAATACATGGCCATTCCTAGTCAAAACCTACATTTTTTTTAATTTTTCGAATTTTTTAAAAATTAATTTTTAAAAATTTTAAAAATTTTTATTTTTATTTAAAAATATTATTTTAATATTATAATAATATAATATATTTGAAACGAACTGGGTCGGATCCCCGGGTTGGGTCCGACCTGGTTCGGTGAATAGGGCCCGAATGTGGACCGGATCGGGCCAGGCTGCCCGAAACAAGCAGAAACCAGCCGGACTAGGCCTGATGTGTAGGCCCGGCCTGGGTTTTTTTTTTTTTTTTTAAAACAAAGCCCATAAGCCCACTACTTAAAACAGCCTAAACCAAGCCTTAACATTCAGCCCAAATTACTCAAAACCCTACCCGATGGGGGTTTCGCCCGACCCAGTCAAGACTCGGTTTGCGCCTCCTCTCTCCAGGGCTTCTTCGCGGCAAGGCACGACAACACGGTGCCGGAAGTTGGTCACAGCGGCGCGGTAGGGCGACCGAGGTGCGATGGCCGGCACGGGTTGCTGGTGTCGAGCAGAGACGGTGGCAGTGGCGGTGGCGTCGTGGCTGGGCAGGGGCGGGCTGTTGCGTTGCGGAGCAGACGTAGTGGCGACTGGCTCTGGCGTCGCGGGAGGGTGCTCGTGCAGAGGTGCTGCTGTGGCAATCCGGTAGAGGGGAGCGGTGGAAGCTCGGGTGGCGTCGGGGATGGAGGGCGGCGGCAGCTCGAACTACGTCTAGCGCCGGGCGAAGGTGGCACGAGCGTTTGATCGTCGCAGTTGTAGCAGGGGGTAGTGGAAGCTTGGGCTGCGGGCGAGTCGGGGCGCAGTGGTGGTGGTGTGGTGCTTGCGGACAAGCGGCTCCGCCGCGAGGCGACCGGCACGGCGAATGCTTCGAGCGGCCGCGGGGCGGAGCCACCTCTCTCTCTCTCTCTCTCTCTCTCTCTCTCTCTCTCTCTCTCTGTTTCTGGGTTGCTCTTCTGCTGAGCCCTCTCTCGAGCTCCGATTGCTGGCGCGATGGTCGTCGCGGTTGCGGGTGTTGTAGCGGCGTCATGGCTTTGAGCTGCTGGTGGTCACTGCGGCATCAGTGACGGAGTTGGTTGCAGCAGGTTGCTGCGGCGGCGTTGGATTGTAGGTGGAGGCGAACGGGCGACGGCACGGGTTGTAGTGAGGTGGGTTGGCTAACGTCGGGCCGACATCGGGTTGAGGCGGCGAGGGGGGCAGCGGCTCGGACGGCATCAGGCATCGCCGCTGCTGCCCTCCTCCCCTCCGTTTCTTCAAATCTGGATTCCGAGGAAGACAGCGGTGAACGGCGTCGATTGGGCGGCTCGTCCGTGATAGTGGTGGCGGTATAGCTCCCTTTTCTTGAGCTCCCTCTATCTGCCGAGAATTCCCTCCCTCGTTTCTCCCCTGTGTTCTCTCTCTCTGTTGTTTGTTGTCTTGGTCCCCCTTCTCTCCATCTCTTGACTTTTGGTCCCCCCTCTCTCGATCCCCCTCCCCTCTGCTATTGCTAGGGTTTTACGGAAAATGGAGGAGGGAGAAAGCGGCATGGGCCAGGCCAAGGCGAAATCCAGCCCGGCCCCTTCCATGTCTTTTTTTCTATTTTTTTGTTGTTTTTTTGTTTTGTTCTTTTTGTTGTTTTGTTATTTTTCTTTTTTTCTCTTTTTCTCTAATTTTTTATGTATTGGAAAACAAAAATTAGGTGTCAACACCCATCGAGATCCGTTATCTTGTTGCGGAAAACTTGCTGAACTCCTCTTCTGCTCTGTCTTGCCAGTTTGTCTACTTTGCTCAACAAAATCAGAGTCCACATAAGCCAAATAGAAGTCGTCTGTTGGCCCGCTATGTCGAACACTTTGGACTCTTGAATTACATCCTCCATGCTCACACTCTTTTGATGCCTAGATTCTCGAACTGCTTTCATGTTGGATTTGAGCAACATTCCCAGGAGATCATTTTCATCTACTCGTTCCTTCATTGCCTTCTATCTTTGGTCGTTACTTCTTTCAGCAATCCTTTAACTTTATGGTCGATTTCTTCCATCTTCTTGTGCAGTTTAATCGGCAAAAGGGTGCATCTTTTTTTTTTTTTTTTTTTTGGCAAGTCTACTTCAGGATGAAACCTTTATTCGTTACATACACTCAAATAATTTTGATCCATTCTGTTGAGTTGAGAAGTTGGAAACAAGCAATCTCCCTATATACTATCTTGCAATCACAATCCAACCACTATCCATCATTTGCAAAATCATAAGAAAGTTGTCTTCATAAATTTTTCAAGTTCCTTATGTGGCAAGATGCTTAAAGATCCGCACATGATTTACAAAACAATTGCAAAATTTTGAAAGGTCGCAATTGACCGTAGGGAAGAATTGAGGATGTCAAACTAAATTCTGCTACTCCTTTTCTAGTTACATGCTTTTTAAACAGTTCCACTATATCAGGATAGGCTATTGCCCTAATCATCTCGACTAAACTCCATCCGAGGGTACTATATAAAGGATAAGAAATAATGTAGAGTGATTTCAATATATATATATATATATATATATATATATATATATATATATATATATATAGAAAATTGTTAAGTGATATGTGATTTAATCTAAACATCTACGTTTGTTTGGATTGGTTAATATGTGAAATTTTTTTATAGGTTCTATATCTCTAATGTAATCGTAAAAATCGGCTAGTTGTGTGAAATTATCTAATACAAAGTATAATAATTCAAGAGTGATAACGATAATAATTTAGGTGAAGAAATGAAATATAGATGAAGATTAAGCTAATTATGATTTCAATCATAAAATAATATGAAACGTAATTAAAATAACAATGTGATCTCATGCAGGGGCAGTAGTCGGCACTTGAGCAGAGTTTTCACTGATATGCATAAGCAGTAATTAATAAAATAATGTGATCTCACGAAGGGGCTGTAGTCCGCACTCAAGTAGAGATCCCAGTGATATGCGTGAACAGTTATTAATATAATAATGTGATCTCACGAATGGGCAATAGTCCATACTCGAGCAAAGATCCACAAATATGTGTGATAAAAGAAAATGTGACCTTTTACAAGGGTGGTAGTCCGTGCGCGAGTAGAAATCCAATAAAAGTAAAAGAAGGCTAATAATATGAAGTGATAATGCTAACCAAAACTTGATTGATTATATCATTGAGTGATAATAAAACTTATAGATAATTGATATAAGTGATTCGAGATGATTACAAGTGATCGGAGATATCTTAAAGAAGTAATTATAAGTGATAATGAGTGATTACAGGTGTTTGGGAAAAGATACAAGTGAAAGATATATGAGAGTGAAAAGATGTAATCAAACGAGGCTTTTAGGATGCAGGAAGGTAAGAGCACAAGAATGCAAGTGGGTTGAAGGCAAGCGGTGATCCCCCCTCTTCTTCTACTCCTCCTTTTATAAGTAAAGCTTGGACAAAGTAAAATTTTTTTTGGATGAATTTACAGCAGCATCTTAGTCCATCTTCAATCCATTTATAGCATGTTGAGATTTTCCAAATGGAAAATGATGATGTGCTTTGAAAATTCCTTTTTTTGTCTTCTTTGATTTTTGTCCGTTTTGGTGATTGGTCTCGTTTCCATCGTCATCTAACAAGTTGATGCCATATCAATCATCTTCATTGGTGTAATGAGATTGTTCATCATTAGAGGAAGTTTGAGATTTTGAAGGTAGCGTAGTGATTGAGAATTCTGACATGAGTTTTGCCAATACACAGCCATATCCTTCTGGTGACTGCATGGCGGCCAAATGAGCTTGGGCCAGTGATTTTTGCTGAAATTTTTTTAGTAATTTTATGATTAGGTGATTTTTAATTTCGCCAATTTAACCAGTTCAAAACTACTTCCTTGTAAAGATTTTTTGTGAATTTGATATTGTCCCACCATTTAGTCCTGAATCTTCTAAGTAGGTGGAGGGGGTGTGAAGGATAAGAAGACTGTCTATAATCAAATTCTCGGGCTGTTACTTAGGAAACTCGAAAATTGATGAAAAAATGCATAAGATTTGAAAATTGTGATTCATGATTTGATTGGTTTGAAATGTGTGTAAAAGATTTTTGAGCTAATTCTAAATTGTGGAGGTAATATTTCAATGATGGGACTAAAGTGACTCCACTATTTTTGGAACCAGAAAAGTAATTGTTCAGTAAAATCTATTTTGAAATAAAAAAAAAAGCCAAGTGTGACAAATTTACCCCAAACTATTTTTTTTTTGACTATGAAAAACCCAAAACTGGTACACTTGTGATAAATTTACTTTGATTGACCATAAAAAAAATCATAAATTAGTACATTTATGACAAATTTACCCCCAAACTAATTTATTCGACTGCAAAAAAACCCAAATTGGTAAATTTGTGACAAATATATCATTTGCTAAATTAGATTAATACCATAAAAAATCACCGAAATTGTAAATTGTGGCAGATGGAGCGTAAAATCTTAAATTGGTATACCAATTAACTGTCACGTGTCATTTAATTTAATAATTTGATAGTAAAATTAAACAAAAACTAACAGAGAGTAAATTTGTCACAAGTGTACCAAGTTGGGGTTTTTGGTGGTCAAAAAAATTGTTTGGAGTAACTTTGTCATAGGTGTACCAGTTTGGGGTTTTTCAAGGTATTAACCCTAGATTTTATTGCCAAAATTTCTTTTTATATTTTGGCTTGAGTATCTTTGAGAGCTTTTATTTCTAATCTTTGCTGATTTATTTCATTATTGAGATCATTTATATTGATAGGTTTAGATTGAATTTTCTTATTTCTATTAATAATATCTTTGAAATTATAACTTGTATTAGAATTAGTCGGGATCTTCATAGAAGACTGGAGTCTATCTAAATATTGTTTTCTGGCTTTTGGATCCCATATATTATCAACTATTTCTAACAAGAATTGTTTTTCCTTTGTTAAAACATTGATTTCGAGTGTCGGTTCTTCTTCAGGAGAGGAATTATTTTCTTCAAATTCTAATGAAGTTTCTATCTCGTTGATTTGGAGGCCCGCTTCTTCAGGATAGTCTTTTGAAGAAGAATCTTCATCTGTAGCAGCCATGATGCTATTAAGCTGATAAAAAGTCTCCTCATCTATAAAGAGTTCATTTAATATTTTGTTTATTTGGCAATATTTAGAAACATGCCCTCTTTTCCCACAATTGTAACATTTAATGTCTCTATTAATTTTCCTTTTTGGTTTTTGTTTGGGTTTATCATATTTATTAGCTCGTGATTTATTTTTGTAATGAATTTTAGATTATCTTTCTTCAGAAGGACAGTTTTCTTTATATTTTGGTTTTGATGGAGTGTATGAAGGATCATATTGTGCATAGAAATATCCTAAATCTTTTTTGCGTAATTGTTCTTTCTTTAATTGCTCTCGTAATTTTATTAAATTACACATTTGGGTTCCTTGTCTATAAACATAAGAAATTAGTTCTCCATATGATAATGAATGATAAGGAATTTGGCCATTATATTCTTCTCTTATTTTATTACGAACCTGATCTTCTATTAAACGAGGTAAACCAGCTAAGAATCTTTCCTTCCAAAAGAGTTGGTTTACGTTTGGTCTAACCAAAACCCTTTGTAGAAAAAGATCCTTATATACTCGGAATCTCCCTAACGATTTGCATTTCACATTCGAAAGAAGATCTTGATTTACGTTTTTTATATGGGAAGGATCTTTTATGAAATGCTGTGATATAGAATAGATGAGAGTACAGACAGCATCTTGAATGGCTTGCCCATTAGCATCTTCAATACGTTGTCCATATTCATCTATTTTACGTGCATTTAAGATTTGAGTTCTTCGTTCATCAGTAAGATAATTATCCCCTCAACCTTTTAGTTGTTCTGTAAATCTAGCTACTAAAAGGTTAGCATCGGCATGATTAGAAATTTCTTATTGAGTTTTATAAGCATTTGCTACCATAGCTATTTGATTAGGAATATTGACGGTATTATTTTCAAAGACACTATCTATATACCATTCATAAATGGTATCGGGAGAATACTTATTGAACTCTTTGTGATGACACTTCAAGGACAATATCAAGAGGAGTGGCTCTTTGATAGTAAAGTTTTTGGAGATTTTTCCATGAGAGTATTTATTACGGGAATTGATTCACTTTCAGACCCTTCATTAGATTTTTCAAGGACATTTATTTGAGCCAAGGGGAGATATATTGGTTAACTTGATATTTTCTTTTAATAGGTTTGTCACCCCATTTTTGTCCAAAAAGACATTGCAAATGAAACAATTTAATTATGTAAACTTTATCTAGTGAACCTGTTGACATATAAATTTTGGTGACCCATTTAATCATTTCCATTGAAAACCAGAAGTAGGTATCACTTTTTAGCAGTTTACGCCATCAATGATGCCGACAATCTTTATTTTACCTAGCCGAGTTAGAAAAGAGAAGTAGATATTACTTCTTTTTTGCCGCTTCCACAGTCGTTGATCCACTTCCGCTGCCGCTGCTTAAGCCACTGCTGCGGCAGTTGGGGCCATAGGTGGCCTTGTGTTGCTCGAGCTCTAACTGGAGCTTGAGGACAGAACCGCAGAGCTCGCACTTCACTTTAGCTTTGCGGTGGACCATCTAGGCGTGGTGCTCCAATATGCTCTTTGAGATCTTCTTCTTACAACAATTACACTTTTGCATAGTTTTCAATTTGAGGGAGAGTTCAGACTTGAGGAGAAAAAGAGACTGAGGGTTGGGGGAGAGTTCGAAGGCGAGAGGAGGCAAAGTTGAGGAGAAGAGGAGACTGAGGGTTGAGGGAGAGTTCAAAGGCGAGAGGAAGAGAATAACATTTGTATATGCAATGCATGTGGAAGTGATTTGGTAGGGCCCTAGATGAAGGAACGCGCAATTTTATGCCCCGAAACGAAGAGATCTCCAAGGACCTTGGGATGTGGCTTCTCAAACTCATTGATCCCTGTGATAACCATTCTTTAGAAACATCAAATGGTGGGGAAAAGAATAGCTGGAGTGCCAAAATTTGATAGGGGGGATATTTAAGTATCAAAGGTTACTAAAGTGAACCTTGAGTGCCACTATTTTTTTTTTTTTTTTTTTAAATGAGATACTTGAGTGTCAAGTCCGGCAAAGGTGGTCGGAAATCATTTATGGTAATTTTTTAATAATATAACTTGCCTATTTGGCACGCTGAGAACCGAGTCAATAACGAAGAACCAAAACAATGTCATTTTATCTTTTTTTTTTTTTAAATTTTAATATAAATATTAAGTAAATTAAAATATTTATATTTTTTTATATTATAAAAAATGAGGCAGAAGGCGAGGGCTTAGCCTTTGCCACCACCTCCCCACCGTCACCAAGAAGGGCCGGTGAGGGAGGGTTGGCTGTGGTCGTTGGACTCGGGCCAAAGGTTGGCTACCCCGGCTGACTGATGGTGAGGGCTTACGAGCCCTCACCTAGATTTGGGATGAGGGTTGTGGTCCTCTCCCAAATTTGGAGGGTTGTCGGCCCTCACCCAACCGTGCTAAGGGCTATCTCCAACTGGAGGGCTAGGGCCTAGCAACCCCGTTGTCAACCCGACGATGGTGAGGAGGCGGCGAAGGAGGGCCGAGCCCCTAGCTGCTGCAATCTTCATCTTCTCTCTCTCTCTCTCTCTCTCTCTCTCTCTCTCTCTCTCTCTCTCTCTCTCTCTCTCTCTTAAATAAAATAAAATTAGTTTTAAATTTAGTTTAATTAATATTTATATTAATTATCTAGCCATGTTAGCAAAATGACATCATTCTACAGTTGTCTCGTCAGAAAATCGTCACGTTAGCATTTTGATAAGATTTTCTTGTCGTTGGTACTTAACTGTATCATTTTCCTCCGATTTTGGTACTTAAATGTCACTTTTGTAACTTTTGAAATTTAAGTATCCATTTGTGTCAAGTTTTAGCACTTGAAGTATCCGGTACTCTCAAATGGCAACCGGATTCCAAATATCACTCATATGTTTGTATATTGCTACCTAAGTACACTCAAATCATCATCATCTACTCTATTGATTTGAGATGCACCAGATAAGCACGAATGCATTTCATGTAAGTTGCATGAAAAATGCATGTGGGATGCATGTGGGATGCATGTGATATGCATGAGATTGCGCCGACGAAGCTTTAGGTGACCGGTGAGCTTGAGGTATTATTTGTGATAAGGTTAGCCATTTCCAAGTCTTTTTTGGATCAAAGGTCCACTTTGCAGAGGTCTCTCCTTAGGCCTATATTTGAAATTTTCCCAATTCTATATATTGCCCATTTGGGTACTTTAGGTGCTTGACCTAGCGAATACAATGTTCATTGTTTTTTATCACGAAATTGACTTTGATGGCATGCGTACTGTATTTGTTGATAAAGTGATCATACAAAGGGAGAACATGAGGCGGGATTATGACATCCAGATTTTCAACCCTGTCTTCTACTGAATAAATTGGGCATTTCATTGACGCGCCTATAGGGCTATTTTCAAAGCCGATCACTCTCGAGATAACTAGGCTAACTGGGTATGCTATTAAAGAATTTTAGGGCAATAGACTTGAGAATTCGACCAGGAATCGACTTCTTGACCGTGTTTATCTTTAGATGTCATTACGGCACAGTTAAAAATCGAATTGAGATCAAAGATAGGTCAGTTCAACTGAAATGTGTGGCCGATCGTGGGTGACTCCACTAAATTGAAAAATTCTCGTTGACCGGTACTAATTTGATTTTTCTGCCGTTTTGGTACCCTATATCCGTAATTGAATCATCGAGATTTTCACGACA
This sequence comes from Eucalyptus sideroxylon, assembly GCA_014182405.2. Taxonomy (NCBI): domain Eukaryota; kingdom Viridiplantae; phylum Streptophyta; class Magnoliopsida; order Myrtales; family Myrtaceae; genus Eucalyptus; species Eucalyptus sideroxylon. Next base: position 57,964,058 of record CM024552.2, read on the forward strand.
ATCGAGAGTTGCCAATGAGTCGAGTGGGTTCATAGTGACTCGAAGAAAATCGACCATGAGTCAATTGCCCTGAAAAGTTCTGAAAACTACCCGGTAGTCTAGGTCACGCTAAAAACGCATCGAATGAAAATTAACCACCACAAGTCTGATTTCAGAAATTGAAGATTCTGTCGTGTCACAATAAATTTTAGAAGTGTCGACTTAGTCTCAGAAGATTTTTCAGAGATTCCGAGATATTTACGGAAAAATCGGTTCGGACGTCGCGGAAAATCAACAGAAATTCGAATAGGTCAAATTAAATGAAATTTTGTTTTGCAAGCTGAGCCATGTGGCGATGAGGACTTGTAGAAATTATGTGGGCTTTTTCTACATCAAATTGGACGTCGAATTTGGGAAATTTTCGAAGAAATAGATGTCCCAAAAAATTGTGAAATTCGGATTTAAAGGAGGGCAGCATTAATTTGGACTTTAAATTGATTTTTGGAGGCCATATGAGATGAAATTGAGATGTGATGAGTGTCCCATTTGAAGCCATGATTTTAAAAATTCGTAGCCCCCTTCCCCTAGCATTTTTTGGACCAATTGAGATGTGTTGGAGAGTGCATTGTTGGCCTAAGGTGAGCCAAGGAAGAAGATTTGGCTAGGAAGGGTTTGAGGGGATAATCATGTGGAAAAGGAAGGCTAGTGGGCTCCTCAACTTCATCTCTATCCATCTCTCTCTTCCCTCTCACTTAGCTGTCGTCCAAGACTTCTCCTCTTTGCTCCATTCCGCACGCCTGCAGCAACGAAGAAGCCAGCGGAAGCAGAAGCAGCCAGCAACACCAGCTCAACCGCCGTTCATCTCCTTCGCGTGAACCTCTGGCTTCGCTTTCATTTCCTCGGCTGTTCTTCTTTTTCTTTTACTTCACCGAAGCTGCAGCGCCACATGTCCACGGCCTACCTTCCCTCAGTCAACAAAACCATCAAGTTTTCCCCTTGTTTGATCGTAAGCCAGCAAAGCCCACGTCTTCCCTCCACCGAAACCGAAGCTGCTCCTCCATCCATGTCTTTTGCCAGGCGTCGTCCATTTCTTCGGTCAGCAGATGCCAGTTTTGTCGACCTGCTCTCCACGGGATTGAAGTCGGCGTGCGTCCTCTCTCCAGCTCGCCAACACCACCGAAGGAGGAAGTCTTCACGCGTCTTCATCTGTAGCTCACGCCTGCGTCAACGAACGGTGGAGCTCTCCTCTTCGTTGACTCCCTCACGGCCCAGACGAAGCTGCTCCATCTCGCTTCTTCAACGCCACGGTTCCATCGAAATTTCATGGGCCCAAGAACTCCGTGATTCTCAAGCGAGCAGCCCAATAACAGCCCACTTGGCAACTCAAATGATCAGCATTTTGGTCCATCAAGTAGTTTGCAGTTTGACATCTTGAGGCCCAAAGCAATTTCCTTGTGAACTCAGCCCATCATCAATTAGAATTGAAGCCCAACAAATTTTGGCCCAAGCTTCAACCCAAGTTGTTTGAAAGGCAGACCCAATTTAGCTTTGTTTCAAGCCCAAGTTCAGGCTCAGCCCAAGATTTTCAGCAGGCCCAAGCCCAGAGTTTCTTTGGGCTTGCAAAGTTCTTGGCCCGGCCCAAGTTCGGCCGCCATTGCGTCATCGTCGCAGTGTCCTGGTCTTCGTTTTGTGCAAGTGAGTTTTACTCACTAATGCTTTATTAGTAGACTAATATGCCTAAGGGTTAATTAGATTTAATTAATTGCAATTAGGTGGATAGATTAGATTAAAATAATTAAATTAGAGACTTGTTAATGCATGTTAGTTAAATTGACGGTGTAATTAGTAGGTAGACATGTCCTATTAATTATTGAACGCATCTTGGGATTTTTCCCGTCCCTTATCGGGAATTATTTAAGCAATTCGAGCCTAGAAGGAATTTTTAGGAATTAAATATTAATTTTCGAAATTAATTTATTTAATTATTTATTTCCCGGGAATTCAATTGGGATGGCCAGTGACCAGGATTTTATGCTGACGATCGTGGTGCAGTCTGTTTATTTAATTGAGCTTTATATTGTGCTAAATTGAATTTATCGTATTTATTTATTTAATTTTCGAAATTAATTAATTAATTAATTATTTTTCCGGAAATTCACCCGGGATGGTCGGTGACCGGAATTTCGTGCTGATTTTCGTGGTGCAATCCGTTTATTTATTTGAGCTCTACATTGCATGAAATTGAATTGATTGTGCAAATTAGGGACTTATCACAAATTGAATGAAATTGAGTGATTGATTGATTGATGGCTGAGTATGACTATTTAGCATTGATGAGCTGTAGAGCAGAGGGAACTATGAAAGTGAATTGGGGAAATTCTTGGCCGAAACCAATCAGGACCGATGTAATGAGACATACGTGGTTCGGTGATTAAAATATATCATTGGTGAAAACGACGCTTTAAAGAATGCACAAGTGCTGTCTATTACATGCAGCAGTATGGACATACTGTTGGAGAAATCTTTCCAGAATATTTTGAAGCTGACAAAACGTTTCTATCAGTCTAGTCTGGATAATTGCAGACCTTCTGTTTAGAGTCTGAAGACTTTCAGATCACCAGACTCAAGACTCAAGACTCAAGACTCAAGACTATTCTCATTGACAGTTTTTCTAATTCAGTGACGAAGGCAATCCAGAGCCGAAGTATTTGGTTGAGGATTTAGTCCTATCCTCTGGAGAAGATCTCTTGGCTGGATAAATATAACGGATTCTTTTATTCGTAATCAAGATCGTTTGAAGATTCGATGGTCTACGAAATATTCTTGAAAGGTTCTATTCTTGGAAACCAAAATCCTGATTGTATGGGTGGACAAGATTGATGGGCTATCGTTAGGTTCCTTTAATAGCTCGAATGATCTTCTTGATTGATTCCGTCCAACGGGTAGATTGGAGGAATTCCTTTGGTAAGTGCCAACGGGTATGATGGCATAAATGAGTATAAAAGAAAGACGTTCTAGTTGCTTTAGTGCATGATCGATAGAGAAATTCAGAGTCCGAAGCACCTTGATTATTAGTCGATACATTTTGAGCGAAATTGTATACACAAAGAGTGTCTATACTTAGTGAGACCTTGAGCGAGTGTGGTAGATCATCTACACCGAAAAATCAAGGAAGAACAACGCTGTAACATCTCTTTGTTCATAGTGGAATCCAGCCAATAGGCTGTTAGTGCAGAAGAGTGGACGTAGGCTTGAAATAAGCCGAACCACTATAAACCGCGTGTTCAATTTTCTCTTCCCTTCTCTCAGTCTTACTTTGATTATTATTTGTCTCAAATCTATCAACTATCTAATATTGTGCAATTATCGAGAAAAATCTTTTATATACCTATTCACCCCCCTCTAGGTACTTATACTAGCTATATCAATTGGTATCGAGCTCGTGTACTCACTTTATTTGAAGTGTTTTACTTGAGTAAAAGATCCATGGCTAGTATGCTAGCACCGGGGCTGGTGGAAGGGCAAAGCAATACCAGACCACCCTACTTTGATGGAAAGGATTACAACATCTCGGAAGAACAAGATGAAAGCTTTCCTACGATCAAAGGATCCTCCGGAATGGGACGTTGTAGAAAAAGGAATTACTCCTACAGCTGCATCGTCTCGAAAGAGGGAAAGAAACTGTTGAAACCAGCGGAATGACTCAGGAAGAGATAATCAAGAGACAAGCACTCGATGCAAAAGCAATTTACTCTTTATATTGTGCTTTGTCACAAACTGAATATAACAGAATATCTTCTTATGGTTACAGCAAAAGAAGTTTGGGACAGATTACATATCACCTATGAAGGAACAGATCGAGTGAAGGAAACCAGAATTAACATTCTCCTCGGTCAATATAAAGCCTTTAAAATGAAACCAGGAGAATCTATAACTGACATGTTTAGCCGTTTTACAGATATTGTCAATGGTCTTGAGAATCAATGACAAAAAATTTCTGATCCCATGAAGGTAAACAAGCTACTGTGTGGACTCTCCAAGGATTGGAATCACATAAAGACTTCAATAAGAGAGATGCAAAGAATTATGCCACTATCCGTCGACGAGCTGATTGGAACTTTTCAGTCTTATGAAGTGGAATGAATTAATGAAGACGAAGATCCAAAAGGTAAGAAATCCATTGCATTAAAATCAAATGATGATTCGATGATACAGATTCGAAGATGATATGGACGATGAGGAGCTTGCTCTCATGATAAGAAGATTCAGAAAACTGAATAGAAAAGGAAGAAGGTTCAACTCAAAGAAACAAAGTTTTCAAAGACAGCAGACCAAGTCTATTGATGATGAGGAACCAAACAAAGATGTAGTTTTCTTTGAATGTAAGAAAAATGGACACATCAGACCCAACTGTCCTCTTCTGAAGAAGAAGAGAGGAAAAGCTGAAAAGTTTCAAAAAGCTCTCAAAGCCGAAACCTGGAGTGATACAAAGTGTGAAGAAAGTGATAATGAATATGCCAACCTATGTCTGATGGCACATTCAAATTCAGACTCAGATTCTGGATCAGACTCATAGAGTGAATTTGAGGCAAGTAATTTTAAAATTCCTGTCAAAGTTTCTAAATACATTGATGAACTGTGTTTTAGTCTTAAGACTTCTCTCAAAAGAATTTCCGAACTTAAAAGGAAAACTCAACTCTAAAACAAAAGGAAAACGTTTTAGAAGAAAGAGTTAAAAGTTTAGACTTGAATGTTTCCACTCTTAAAGGAAATGAAGATAATCTTTTGAAAGAAAATGCTCTTTTAAAAACTGACTTATCAAATATTTCAAAGAAATTTTCAATAGGGTCCGAAAAACTTGAAAAAATTCTTTCAGCTCAAATACCTTACTTTAATAAGTCTGGTCTAGGTATGACAGCAGAAATAATTCCCTTGATTGATTTTCCTAAAGTAAAAGAAAGAATTAAGGAAAGACCCTCGAGAGAGACTTACAAAAATCATTTCAAGAAAGTTTTTGTAAAGTCTGTAGGTCGAAATGCCCTCAGTGTTCAAAATGCAACAGTCCGGATCACTTTGAAAAGAGTGTCCTATGGTTTGGAAACCTGTTAAAAAAGTATGGGCTAATACTGTTTATCTTACTAACACCAAATGTGACACCTCGAACCCTTCGCAGGTCGTCACCAGCGCCAATGTTACTCCATATTACCTTTCTCTCCTTTAAAAGATGCGTCGTAATTTATAGACACACACACACAGATATATATAAAACAAAACGGTCCCAACGCGACTCATTAGCGGAAGCAAATTAAACATCACCATCTATCCCCCTACCAGTCCATGATACCAATACACACCAGCTAAACATCAGGATTTTATAACCAAGCTTTGACACTTTACTTACATACATATATAACAAGATGGGATTCCCTTCGGGTCGGTACAACAAAAAGGAAAAGCTAGGACTCAGCTACGTCCAGCCTAAAACCTCAAAAAGAAACTCTCGATCCTCAACATCATGCGAGTACAAACCCCCATCGAAAGTGTCGACTATCTACATAAAAAAGATCCAGCTCCTACTCATCGCGCACGGGTCTCGCATCCAACTCGGTGCATTAGGCGGTGGCGGCGGCAACATCCCTCGCATCGCTCCATCCCGACGAACGTGCATAGAAATGAACTCCTGAATGACAGGGCTCCCAGCCAAGCCTATGTCGTACATCACTAGACAACGTACTAGAATAAAAGTCAGTCCGGGAACAGAAGGACAGTCTATCTCAGCACACTCGATCTCTACATCGAATGGTAGACCATAAAACACCCCCCGCGAGACGGCAGGTAGCGGCATACTGTTAATCTGAAATGTTATTCCCCAAAAGGGGTGAGTACAACCACTCAACAGATAGGGAAATCTAATAACAACTCAATACATCATGCATATTATCATACGTTGCAGGCATTACTTACCTTGAAGTCATGCGCATACTATCATGCATCATCATATCATCATCATCATCATGGCATCAGCATATCGTACATGTCATCATGCATGTCATATATCATCATCATCATCTTCATCATTGCATACCATATACCATTATCATTATCATGCATATCATACCATGGATGATCATCATATCACATCACATATCTTCATCATCATGCATATAATATCATGCATATCATATCATGGATGATCATCATATCACATCACATATCATTACCATAATGCATATCATCATGCATATACTATCATGGGTGATCATCATATCACATCTCATATCATTATCATCATAATCATCATGCATATCATAATGTATAAAATATCATGCATATCATCATGCATATAATATCATGGGTGATCATCATATCACATCTCATATCATCACTATCATGCATATCATCATGCATATAATATCATGCATATCATCATGCATATAATATCATGGGTGATCATCATATCACATCTCATATCATCATCATCATCATCATCATCATCATCATCATGCATATCATGTCATGATTTAATTTTCATTTTTATCTTTAAATTTGATCACCACATCACCCATTTCTTAATCATCAATTTCATCATCCCCTCGGGCAAAGACCTCCGAGGTTCCCTGGCATTCAGCCTCCCATGCCACCAGGCTTCCGGCCCCTCACATTCCGGGCATCTCGCATCTCAATTAGCATCACGAGGCATTCCCTTTGGGCAGAAACCTCCGACGGGGCTTCCGGCCTTTACCCTTCTAGCCAGGCATCTCACACCCACATCCTAGCATCGCGAGGCATTCCCTTCGGGCAGAAATCTCCGACAGGGCTTCCGGCCCCCCACATTCCGGCCTCATCCTCCACCACAACCACTTACTCACTTATCATCATCCACATTTATCATTCTTTTGATCTCATTATTACATGGCATATGATTCACACATACATCACAATTCATGATCATACATACACCAATGTCTTATCATACATGTAATGATGCATAATTATTTATTAATAAATTAAATGGAATTTATGGCCAATAAAATAATCCCTTTTTATTTTATTATTATTATTATTTAATTTTTTTATTATCATATTTTTTTTATTTTCATAAATAAATATTAAATTCAATATCTATTATTTTCCCAAAATCATAATATTCAAAAAATTATTAAACAAACTAATAGAATAACAATTTCATGCAAAATTCATGGCCAATTCGAATTTCACACAATTTCACAATTTCCACAAAATAGCACATGATATTCGGATAATAACCATAATGCACAGTTTCCAAATGAATTCGATTAAAATTACGAAATTTTACAGGGTGATAGCCAAGACATTTTCGTGCATCTTTCATGAAGAACTCCAAGTCATATTCTTTTTAGATTATTTTATACAACTTCATGAAGCTTCTGGAACCATTACCGCATCGTCCAGAATACACATTTCCGAAATATTAAGATTTCACCCATCTATTCTCTTTCGTTTCCTCTGAAATTTGGATATGTTATGTATCAAGGTGTCCTTTACAAGTTTCATGAAGAGATCTAGGTCAAATAACCAAATTATGGTCACCATTTAAGTCCATGAAGTCTCGGGTGTCTCAGAATACATCACCAGAATCATCGTCTCCAAGATCTAGCCGATTCACTAGGCTATACTGGTTCATTTCTCTTCAAATTTGAGTATGTTGTAGTTTAAGGTGTTACCTACAACGTTCATGAGACATCGAAGTCAGATCTTCAACTGAAATCAACATGCAATCAAGAATCCAACAAGAAGTCAGTGAAAACTTCACAGATCTGGGGTCTCCGTAAAATAGAACTTTAACCCCCCATATCTCCATCATTTTCCACGAAATTTCAGTATGTTATAGTACAATACGTTAGCTACAACTTCCATGAATACATCGAAGTCAAAATCGGACTCCAAACACACATGCAAGCTCAAACAAGTTACTGACTCCTACAACTTGAGCAAGAACAGTCACACGGTTTGAGAACAAGCCACCCTTACCTCGGTTTTTCGCACTTGAAGCACCTAAAATCTAACATGCAATCAACAATACAAACATACAAGAGAAGTTAGAGGACTCCACTTGCCTCTAGGATGGACAAATGACGACGTACGGCGGACGGACACGGCGAATGGACGGCGGCACACGGCGGTTCCTCCTCAGCTCCGCCTCCTCTCCCTCTCGGTCTCTCCCTCTCTCTCGGGATTTCTCTCTCTCTCTCACCCTCTCTCTCGGCCAAAAGAATCCGGCCACTCCTCTCTCTCTCTTCCCTTTTATTTCCCCCTTGAGCTAATGATTACATTGTCTCAACCATGGCCAATGCATGGCCTTCCCCTTTGCCATTTGTCCAATTGACATTTTGAATTGATTGGGCTTCTTGGGCTTGGGCCATCCGGCCACCTCTCTTGGGCCTCTAATGGGCCGGTCGAATTCCCTTCTTGGGCCGACTAGCTTGGCCCACCAAGCTTAGGCCAATGGGTCCAAGGCCCATTCGAAAATTAACCATTTTTTTCCCTTTTTTTTTTTTGAATTCCTTTCTATAATTATTTTTAAATTTCAATTTTCATCTTGGCCAAAGTCTTAGGGCATCTTGGTTATTGAAATTTAATTTATAAATCTTATGGCCAAGCATAGATTATTAATCTATTGAATTTAAATTTTTCAAAATCATATGCACAAATCATTTAAATAAAAAGACTAATGACTAAAGCACAAGCCAAGGGAAATTTTTATCACCTAATTAAAGACTTTAACACATCTTATGGCTTGGCTCTGGATTTTGGGATGCCACACCAAAGGACCCAAGAAAATTTGGGTACCAAAGAAAGCTTGAGACTCTCTTTTAAATGCAGGTTTCCGTCAAGAAAAAGGTAAAGTGGTATCTTGACAGTGGATGCTCAAGACACATGACAGGAGACTCAAATTGCTTCATAAAGCTTGTTCAAGTAAATGGTGGAAAAGTTTCATTTGGAGGAAACAGCAAAGGAAGTATTGTGGGATTTGGAATTAGTGGAAGGACTCAATTACAATCTTCTCAGCATTAGCCAATTGTGTGATACTGGTTTTAAGATCTTCTTTCAAGAAGGAACATGTTCTGGAACCAGTAAAGACTCTACTCAGTCTTTCATGGGTCGGAGACATGGAAATATCTATCTTATGGATGTGAAACCAAATGAATAGCAATGCCTAATCTCAATTCAAGACGAAGCAAGCTTATGGCACATAAAGCTTGGTCATGTCAACATGAAGCAATTAGCCAAAATCTCATCAAAGCAGCTTGTTTGAGGTCTACCCAAATTACCATACCAAAAGTCCGATCCATGCACACCATGTATTCTGGGAAAGTAGAACCCAGAGCATTGGAGGTAAGAAATATTGCCTAGTAATTGTGGACGATTACTCCCGCTTTACTTGGGTATATTTCCTTGCAAGTAAGTCCGAAACCTTCTCGTATTTTGAAAAATTTGCTAAAAAGGTTTAAAATGAAAAATGATGTGTTATCTCAAGTATAAGAACAGATCATGGAGGTGAATTTGAAAATCAAGATTTTACAAAATTTTATGATGAATCTGGCTTTAAGCGTGTGTTCTTCTCTCCATATACTCCTCAGCAAAATGGAGTTGTGGAAAGAAAGAATAGATCTCTTCAAGAAATGACTAGAACTCTTTTAATTGAAAGTAAGATTTCTTCACGATTTTGGGCTGAAGCTGTTTCAACAGTGTGCTATATCATCAATAGAGTCTTCTTAAGACCTATTCTAGAGAAAACCCCTTATGAATTATTTAAAGGTAAGAAGCCTATTGTTTCATACTTTCATGTGTTCGGTTGCAAATGCTTTATATTGAAAAATGCAAAAGATCGAGTTGGTAAGTTTGAAGAAAGATCAGATGAAGGCATCTTCCTTGGATATTCTACATCAAGCAAAGCCTACAAAGTCTATAACAAGAAGAGCCAGTCTGTGGAGGAGTCAATGAATGTCATATTTCAAGACTTTACGCAAGATGAATCCAGTCAGACTCATCATGAAGAGTCTGAATCTGCTCCAGACCCTCCAAAGCTTACAACTCAAGAAGCATGTAAGACTCTGGAAGACTAGCATCAAGCTGTTCGTGAAGATTCAAATAAAGAAAGAGATCATCAACCAGACAAATCAACCAAGAATGCTTGGAAGCATAGGTCCGGTCATCCCAAAGATCTCATTATCGACGAAATTAATGAAGGAATTCGCACCAGATCCAAAAGGCGTGAAGATTCTAGTGCTGTGGCTCTCATTTATGAAATTGAACCAAAGAGCATAGAAGAAGCTTTATCTGATGAAAGCTGGATTGAAGCTATGCAAGAAGAGCTCAGACAGTTTAACATTAATGATGTCTGGGAATTGACATCTAAACCAAAAGGTAAAACTGTTATTTGAGCTAAATGGGTGTTCAGGAACAAGATGAATGAGAAAGGAAAAGTCGTACGAAACAAAGCAATACTCGTGGCCAAAGGATATACGCAAGAAGAAGGAATAGACTATGATGAGACTTACGCACCAGTAGCAAGGTTAGAAACTATTCGACTATTACTTGCGTTTGCTTGTTATAAAAATTTTAGGTTATTCCAAATGGATGTCAAAAGTGCCTTCCTAAATGGATTTATCCATGAGGAAGTTTATGTGGAACAACCACCAGGGTTTGAAGACTCAAAGAAGCCAGACTCAGTCTTCATACTGAAAAAGGCCTTGTATGGTTTAAAGCAAGCACCTCGAGCTTGGTACGACATACTAAGTAAGTTCTTAATACAGAATGATTTTGTCAAAGGTAAATTAGATACTACTTTATTTATCAAAAAGGAAAACAAAAGCTTTTTACTTGTTCAAATATATGTGGATGATATTATTTTTGGATCCTCTAATGAAAGTCGTGTAAGAAATTTTCTAAGTCTATGCGGGATGAGTTTGAAATGAGTATGATGGGAGAGTTAACATTCTTTCTTGGTCTTCAAGTAAAATAATTGAAGGAATGAATTTTTATTTATCAAGAAAAATATGCTAATGATCTTGTCAAAAGGTTTGGACTGGAAAAGTGCAAAAAGACCGACATACCGATGTCAAGTTCTTTAAAGATAGACAAAGATGAAGAAGGGAAGAAAGTTGATCAAAAGCTGTACAGGAGCATCATTGGTTCACTTCTTTATCTTACCGCTTCTAGACCTGACATTTTGTTGAGTGTTTGCATCTGTGCTAGGTTTCAATCAGATCCTAGAGAATCCCATCTCAGTGCTGCGAAACGTATTATCAAATACGTTGCTTTATCTCCAAGCATCGTTCTTTGGTATCCTAAGAAGGGAGACTTTAATCTTCTGGGATATTCAGATGCAGATCTGGCCAGTTGCAGAGTTGATAGAAAGAGCACTTCGGGAACTTGTCAGTTGCTTGGAAGCAGGACAGTGTCTTGGTTTTCAAGGAAACAAAGCACTGTGGCTCTCTCAACAACAGAAGCAGAGTATGTAGCTTTTGGAAGTTGCTGTTCGCAAATTCTATGGATAAAACAACAGCTACAAGACTTTGGAATTGAAGACTCATGCACAGAGATTAGATGTGACAACACCAGTGCAATCAATCTCACTAAAAATCCAATCCTTCACTCAAGAGCAAAGCATATAGAGATTCGACATCATTTCATTAGAGATCATGTTCAAAATGGAGAAATCTCGATTCAATTTGTTGATTCAAAAAATCAACTAGCGGATATATTCACAAAGCCTTTGGAGAAAAATCAATTCGATTTTATCCATTCCAGACTCAACATTTTGAAGCTTGAGGAAGTTAAAGTCTAGAGACTCTCCAACCCTCAGACTCAGACATTCATGGCTATAGATTGTAAGTTGTTATTATATTCAATCTCGAAAAGGTACAATCTTTAGTTCAGTTAATTTATAATTTCCGTGAAAAACGAAATCTTGTCTTTTCAAAAGATTAACTTCTATTTGGCAGTTATCGATTTTAAAAGAGGCATCTATTCACTTTCCTTTGTGCCGATTTTTTTTTTTTCCTTTTTAAACTGAGTTATATATATACAATTTTCCTCGCTTAAACTTCAAAACCCTAAAAAGGCATTCTCCCCTCAATCCTGTATCTATTTCGTTTTCATCTTCGAGAAAGTTGTCATCTTTTCTTGGGAAAGCGAGTAAAGGAATCTTTCAACGACAATGAAGGATATCTTCTTCGAGGAAGTCTTCAAGAATCGCGAACAGGGGACCACAGAGAATGAGGGAGGGGCCTACCTATTTCGATCTCACCGAAGAGGAAGATTTACCGAGTCGCAACGAGCCCGATTCACTCTCCACCACGTCACTCAACACCATCTACCCCACAAGGTGCGGGTCAACAACCGGAGGAAGAAATAATCGAGGACGCAGACCGTAAGAGTCCAAAACCCTCTTTTATTTACAAGCTCTATTGTGCGTTGAAGAGCACTGGGACTCCGCTGAACTACGTAGATGATTTCCTTAAAGATAAGAATTATGGGAATGAGTATATCTTTTTGCGACAAATGGAGGATTTGGGAATTGCTCCCAAAGGAAAGGTTGAGGAAGCACTTGCGAACATTCCAAGTGACCCTCGTGTATCGGGACTGAATCCGACTGATGGGAACGATGATGATAAAATGTTCAGTGAATTTCAACCTAGAATGGGTGTTGCTGCGAAGGTGAAGGGAAAAATGATGGATTTGTTTAAATCGAAGGAACAGGAGAATCTGTTCTTGACCGTTGAAACGAGGGGTGATAAACCCTAGAAGTGTTGATTTCGATTTCTTGGATGCCATTAATGTGAACTTAAGGGAAAAGTTCAATCTGCTTCAAATTGAGCAATTTTGCTCAGATACCACAGACGGTTATGCGCAATTGACAACATACTTCTATTCGAATCTTAGCTTTTTAGATGCGAATAGAATATCATTCAGTGTTCGAGACCAAGACTATGTGGTAGATGTGGACATGTTGGCAGATATAATTGGAGTTGAAAGAGGACGCTATCAACCAATCAAAGTTTCGATTGCTCGTGCCTCATTGGAGCTTGTCAAAGACGGGGATACGAGAGGGAAGAATTACCTACTCAAGAATGCGTGCCATCAACATCTTGCTTCACAAAATTGTGATCAACGTATCAGGCCAAAGTCTACATCCAAGGCGACGTGTCTAACTCCGAGGCGAAATTGATGTACGCGATCAATTCAGGGAAGAAGTTCTCTCTCCCTCACACCATTCTCTTTCACATGTACATAGCAATGGTGAAGGACAAGGGCCAATTACCTTACCCAGGTCTTGTGACCAAGATCTTTAGACACTTGAACATTGAACCTCCACATACTCTTTGTGTTCGACCATGCGACAAAATGGTGGTGGGTTTGAAAATGCTGACAAAAATGCATCTGAAAGAGCTTGCTAAGGCAATGGAGAAGTTTAGAGTGAAGACTCCAGTATCTTCTGCATCAAAGAGAAAAGGGAAGGAGCCCATTGGTGCCCCATTCAAAAAGAAAAGAACTCTTATCTTGGAGGATGAAGATGAAGAGGAAGATCTCACTATCTTTGCATTAAAAAGGACCAGACGTTTTGTACCTGAATCAACAGAACAACAGAAGAAAGGAAAAGAAGCAGAGGAAAAAGAACAGAGAGAAGAAGAGGAGCAAGCAAAGAACTGAGAAGTAGAGGAGCAACAAGAGAAAGAGAAAGAAGACAAAGAGAAAGAAGCTGAAGAAGAAGGAGAAGCAGTGAAAGAAAATTCCGCAGATGAAGCCGGAGAGAAAAGGAATCAAGATGCTGAAGAGCATGACCATCACTCTTTCCCATTTGAGGTCCTAGAGACAGGGGGAGATGGCGAGCAAGGAAGAACTACACCACATGCTGTCAACAGTGAAGGTGTGAGTCGCTCACCAGCAAATCCAGAAGATTTTCAGGCTTCTCAAATGCCTGAGGAAGGACATGATACGTCAACACCAAATCTGCAAGATTGCACAGAAGTTCCATCGTCTGCCTTCACTCCATCCGAGAGAGCAAATGCGAGCACACAGGCGGACAATACAGCAGATTTTCGTCGTATCCTTGATGTTCTTCTGGAAATGCAGGGTCAAATCTATGCTCTGGACTGTGAACTTCAAGTCATAAAGAATGCTGGACAAGCATCTTTTGTTACCCTGGCGGATCAAATGAAAGACCCCGCTCTTCAAATTCAAGCCAATGCCAAAGTAGAAGAGGTGGCTCATCTACGGGAAGACTTGAAGAGGCTGGAAGGCATCGTACAGTCGATGGGAGATTTCCAGATTGTGCGCATTCCCAAGCAGACTTGACTCTTTTCTCACTTTTTTAATGATGACAAAAAATGGGAGAATTGCAATTTGAACTATTTAAACTTTGACTTTTAAATTTCTTTTGTGTGTTTGAATGTTTGTTTTTGAGTATGACTTGGGTGTGAACTTGAATTTAAGCGACTTGGGTGTGGATTCGATGCTTGACTGTTTGCATTTATATCAAGTGTTGTTGTATGGTCTTACTCATGAAAGACTAACCGATTTTTACGTGGATGCAGAGTCTGGTTGATTTATTAATCTTTATGAGATAGCTATATTGCTTGAGTAATGTTTTGCAGGTCAAAGTTGTTCAAATCTACAGGAAAGTTTTGTCACCATCAAAAATGGGGAGATTGTTGAAGAAATATTTCCAGAATATTTTGAAGCTGACAAAACGTTTCTATCAGTCTAGTCTGGATAATTGCAGACCTTCTGTTTAGAGTCTGAAGACTTTCAGATCACCAGACTCAACACTCAAGACTATTCTCATTGACAGTTTTTCTAATTCAGTGACGAAGGCAATCCAAAACCGAAGTATTTGGTTGAGGATTTAGTCCTATCCTCTGGAGAAGATCTCTTGGCTGGATAAATATAACGGATTCTTTTATTCGTAATCAAGATCGTTTGAAGATCCGATGGTCTACGAAATATTCTTGGAAGGTTCTATTATTGGAAACCAAAATCCTGATTGTATGGGCGAACAAGATTGATGGGCTATCGTCAGGTTCCTTTAATAGCTTGAATGATCTTCTTGATTGATTCCGTCCAACGGGTAGATTGGAGGAATTCCTTTGATAAGTGCCAACGGGTATGATGGCATAAAGGAGTATAAAAGGAAGACGTTCTAGTTGCTTTAATGCATGATCGATAGAGAAATTCCAGTACGAAGCACCTTGATTATTAGTCGATACATTTTGAGCGAAATTGTATACACAAAGAATGTCTATACTTAGTGAGACCTTGAGCGAGTGTGGTAGATCATTTACACCAAAAAATCAAGGAAGAACAACGCTGTAACATCTCTTTGTTCATAGTGGAATCCAGCCAATGGGCTGTCAGTGCAGAAGAGTGGACGTAGGCTTGAAATAAGCCGAACCACTATAAACCGCGTGTTCAATTTTCTCTTCCCTTCTCTCAGTCTTACTTTGATTATTGTTTGTCTCAAATCTATCAACTGTCTAATATTGTGCAATTATCGAGAAAAATCTTTTATATACCTATTCACCCCCCTCTAGGTACTTATACTAGCTATATCACATACGTGGTTCGGTGATGGAGACTATCACTAGTGAAAACGGTGCCTTAAAGAACGCACGAGTGCTGTCCATTATACACGTCACCTTGGCAGAAGTAACGCCTGAGAGCACTAATGAAGGTCTGTGACTAAGTGTACTACTGGGGGTGTGGTGATGGGAAGTGAAGTGACCCAAAGATGGTCTGACTAACATGTGAATTGATTAGGTCGATTAATCAATGAGTTGATCTAGAGGTTGTGAATTGATTGAATGTTTTAATGCAATATATGAGGCATATGTGCATAACCTTAAATTGCAGGTTGGAAACTAATGCTAAGGTAAGTCATCTGACTCGTGTTGTGCTAGGTAACCTGGTGGTGTATTGGTTTCCTAATCGAGTTTTAGGGGGTAGAACTCGCTGAGACATAGTCTCATTAGTTGTTGAAAAACCAATTTCAAGCTCTTAGGTGGAAGATCTTCAAGAGGAGGATTTTAGGAAAAGCCTAGCGAGGAATTAAAGGAGGGTGAAGAGGATAATTTTGAGTACAACCTGCAGAAGGATTGAGACCTCCCTCATTTTGAAAACCTTGTGAATATTTGTAGATTTGTTAAATCAGACCATGGTGACTAGTATTGTGAAGTATAATGAAAGCCTGTTATGCTATGTATAAAAGTTTGGTTATGCGTTTTCAATATGAAAATATGGCCTTGCTTTTCTATCCCATTATTTTATTGTTTGGAGATTTATAATTGCTTCCGTATGTGCTTAATAAAAGAAAGGGTTGGCAATATATAATCCTGGGATATCGCATTCTAAAATCGACCAAGTAGAAGGATGTGCGCGCGTCCGAGGATCGGGGCGTGACAGGGATGCCTTTGGAGAGAGGAGTAATGGATTGAGATTGAGTTTGCTTGGTCATTCTCATGATGTCTCTTGAAACAAAAGCCAGTGAGTAGTTCCATTTAGACCTTGCCATCTTAGACATCTTTCTACCTTCTCTGGCCTCAATCATGATGGGACACTCAAACGATCTAAGAATAAGTTTTGACATTAAAGCAAGCGTTATACAAAAATCATGATATTTTTAGTATTCTTTTCCCAATTATTGAAAGAGTGAAAAAAATGTTCAATTCTTTCTAGAAAGGAATCCATGTAGTGGTAAAGAAAATATAATATTATATAGTTTATTCTATATTTAATTAAA
Source organism: Eucalyptus sideroxylon (assembly GCA_014182405.2). Lineage (NCBI taxonomy): Eukaryota > Viridiplantae > Streptophyta > Magnoliopsida > Myrtales > Myrtaceae > Eucalyptus > Eucalyptus sideroxylon. The sequence goes on from CM024552.2 coordinate 57,980,817, forward strand.
GTTATAAATCAACTTATCAATTGCTTATGACGTTGCACAAGGGATGAAAAGAGTCACGCTGGCCTCTAGCGCATGCATGAAATGAAGTATATATTATTAAGCTAGAACTTGCGCTCTTTTTGTCTCATTTATAAAATCCCAATACTACCGTTGTATTTGACAGTAAGATAATAAGATACTCTTCTTTTTTTTTTTTCAATCAAGAAGGCATCATATGTTTACATGACTAATCATTTATTCTCAGCAAACGGAATGAGCCGTTTTATGCACACAACGAAGCAAACAAGAGCACAGAACCTGATCAAACGGAATGAGGGATGGTCATAATAAGGGGACCAAAACCTGTTGCGTACCACTTGGTCCTGCCCCATTTCGATTTCTATTCAATACTGATACAGACTTAAGGTTTAGAAAGTACTTATTCTCTGAGAAATCATTCTGATGACTCGTGCATGAGGAGGTGAAGCTCTTGTGGAAGAGAAAAGCGTCAAGCTCTCGAGCTGCATGAGGTGTGATGAAAAATATTGCGAAAGATTTGTGCAAAATTTTGTACTTAAAACATAATCAAGTCAATCACATGGAAGAATTATATGCCCAGTCAATCACTATGGTACTAAAACTTTTCAAACAATCATCTTAATGCCACAACCTTTCAGGGGATCACTAAGTGTTTCTGGCAACTTAGATTGTTGGAAAAATGGACTTAAATATTATTTTAATAATGTAGACTTGCTCAAGTTATTTAAATGGATGCTTTTAAAAAGTTTGGGCGCTAAAATGATTTCTCATAAAGTTTTGGCATCAAATTGATTGATTGTATGGTTTTGACACTAAACTCTGTATTAAGTGCGACCTACTTCGCTGTTCGAGGGGGCAATACATTTTTTGGATCAATCATGTTAGACTTTTTTTTTTTTCTGACTATCATGTTAAAAACATAAATTTGTCTGAAGTACACTTTGTCATATATTGGCCAAATGTCAAATAAAAGCACCAACTTATACCTCAGGACAAAAATAGTCTCAAATCACACGAAAAAAGCACGACGGAAAATGTCCAACGGATATAAAGAAACGACTTTATACCCTCTAGAAAAAAATAATCCCATTTTCAAATGACCCATTAAAAGGCATGAAATTTTATTCGAGCGACAAAAAATATCCATCATTGGTTTTTTCGTCAAATTTATTTGGCATCTCATGTGACCAAAGATCGTTCGTGCACAATAGACATGTCAACTAAGCCAAAACAACCCTGTCACTTAGACTATAATGGATTATTTGCTCAGTTCGCTTAAGTAGAGATCATTTGGAACCCTAATTTGCAAACTCAAGACTCTAACCAAACTTCACGATTTTCCAAAAATCTAAAAATGAGCTCAAAATGTATATTTAATAAAACCATACTTAGTGGACTCATCTTATGGCGAAACCCTTCCCATCTAATCTACAAATTCGATTGGGGGCTAAACTCTTTTTCTCTTTGTTATCTATAAAGAATGGACCAAAATACTACTGAAACAACGTCATCTTAGATGTCTACGTTGTTGATTTGGCTCAACTGATGTGTCCATGGTACACGTCAAGCATCAGCCATTGTAGACGAAGAATAAGCTTTTTGGTCAGAAAAGCTATGCGATATTTTGGTCGCTCGAGCAAAACTTTGTGCTTTAATTTGGGATCATTTGAAAAATGGGTTTAGTTTTGTCCTAAGGATGAAAGCTTGTGCTTTTCTTTTATTCGGTGGATATTCGTCCTTTAAGCGAAAGTTTTTGCTTTCTTCGAATCTTTGAAAACTGGGGTTATGTTTGTGTTGAGAGTACAAATTCATGCTCTCTCTCTCTCTCTCTCTCTCTCTCTCTCTCTCGGCATTTTTGGCCGTCAGTTCACTAGCAAATCTTACAGAGAATGATGCTATCATGAGAGGAAAAAATACAATGGGACGTGGTCTTCATTGTGTTTCTGTTGCTTCTTATTCAGTCAAGTGCAAGTACTTTCGTGCAGTGTTTTCTCTCTTTCTAATACAAGCGACTTTACAAAGAGTATTCATGCATCCGATGCATCTTTTTTTTTTTTCTTTTTTGGGCTAATGATGCCTTAGAGTTTCGAAGGCACCAAAAAAGTAAGACACAGTTAACTAGGTCAATCCAAGAAGAGCATGCGGGTGAGTAGTGAAGAATTAAGAAAGAGGAGGTAAAACACATTTAACTAGCTTGAGAACCACTTTTCTAGTCAAGAAGGCATCATATGTTAGATGACTTTTGGTTTATTCTTTAACACACATAACAAACTGTTTTAGACACGCAACGAAGCAAGCAGAGCACAGAATCTGATTAAATACGGTCCAACGATCCGATTCTAGTCAAGATCAAGGGGACTCCATACTGGGGATGAGTAGTAAGCATAGGAATAGGGGCATGCTTGTAAGAAGGAGATAGCTGCACTGAGAAATTCTGCAAAATCAAAGTCAGAGCGACTTTGGCTTCAGTGAAAGAAAAGTTTTGGCCAATGCAATTTCTTGGACCCCAACCGAAAGGGAGAAAGCAGAGCTTGTTCTTGGTTGCTTTTGACACTCCCTCGGAGAATCTCTCTGGATTGAACTTGTCACGCCCCGATCCTCCGAGCGCGCGCACATCCCACTCTGGTCGATACAAATGCGACTTCCCAGGACACGTCGCCGACCCATTAAATTTTATTATGCATGCGGAAGCGAAACAAATCCCCTGACAACATTTAACTTGGGATAGAAAAGCAGGACAACAATTTCCAAATCAAAATACACATTCATAAACACCTCAAGCTTATACAAAAGGTCTATGTCAAAAAGAACTACTGAGCCACCTATGCTCCTGATCCTTCTGCTTCAAGCTCCTGGCTCTTCACACTAGGGACCTGAAAATGGTTATTCAATAACCAGTGAGATATAAATCTCAGTGAGTTCCACCCCTAAGCCCCGGTTAGTACACCAACTCAACTCGGGGTATCTATCCAGAACTACCCCACCACAAGGAACAACCAACAGTCGATTCGCATACAACCTTACCTGGTATGCCATACCCTGCACGATATCACTCAGCATGATACACACAAAGCACATGGCCATTAGCTGATACATTTCATCAATCACATACGAGTCGCGTCACAAGCAATCTCACTTGGCCATTGCCACACTCTGCACGTTATCAATTCATGCGTGTGTGCCATAAACGATGTGATTCACTCACGCATATTTCACACATCAATGCATCGATTCAAATCGAGCTATCGATCAATCGACTCAGTCGATTACATGTCAACTGGACCTTGCCTCGGTTACTTAATTGATACCGTACATTTCTCTCATGATGGGATATCTAGTCGTCGAGCCTACATGCATTCTTCAAGACGACATACTTATTCATAGAGCCCACGTGCATTCTCCAAGGTGATGCATCAGGTCACCGAGCCCACGCGTCTCTTTAAGATGCCATACTAAATCAGTGAGCCCACGTGCATTCTCCAAGGCGATGCATCAAGTCACCGAGCCCACGTGTCTCTTTAAGATGCCATACTAAATCAGTGAGCCCACATGCATTCTCCAAGGTGATGCATCAGTCACCGAGCCCACGTGTCTCTTTAAGATGCCAAATATACTCATTGAGACCACGTGCATTCTCCGAGGTAATGCATCAAATTACCGAGCCCACGTGTCTCTTTAAGATGCCAAATATACTCATTGAGACCACGTGCATTCTCCGAGGTAATGCATCAAATTACCGAGCCCACGTGTCTCTTTCAGGATGCCATACTTAATCACCGAGCCCACGTGCATTCTCCTAGGTGATAGACCAACTCACCGAGTCCACGTGCCTTCTCCGAGGTGATGTATAACCTACCATGGATCCACTATACACATTTCTGGCGTTGTAAACCGACGCCCATTATTTTCAAATTAAAATACCTATATTTCACAATCATCTCACAATTATACAAATCATAACTCAATTCATTCGGATGCCCATGCATTTACACATCCATTCACTTCATAAAATCAACACACATGAATTTTAGACATTTTTCGCATTCTGGATGAACAGTGCTCGTGAACAGTACTCGGTGAACAGTACTTCATGAACAGTAATCGCGAACAGTACATCGTGAACAGTAAATCATGAATAGTGTCGCATGAACAGTAAATTCCAGAATTTAATAAACTATAAATTAAATTCAGAAATAATTAAAAGCATTAATTAAAGCAACCATCAATTAATTAAAGCCAAGCATACTTAATTAACCACATAAACCACATTAAGCAAATAAAGCAAGATTAAGCTAGACTAATCTAATCCATCCATCTAACCACCCATCTTAGGGCTAATACAACTTAATTAAATCACTTAAACTAGAATTAAATCTAACTAAACCAACCCTAAGCAAGTTTAGGCACTAATCGAAGGATTAGGAGCTAAACTCACCCGTTAAGCGGGCCGGAGACACCGACGCGGCGGCGACGACGGTGGCTACGCACCGGGACCTCAACAACGACGATCCAAGGCGATCTCAAGCTCAACACAGCAACCACAGCTCGGACTCCCACTGAAAACACTGAAAAACAGCCCTGCCGGAGGAGAAACTGAGTTGAACGGCTTGGCCGGAGCTCCGGCGAGGAGGGTGGCTGGCAACCGGTGACACCCGAGGGTCTTGGGAGTCTTGTTGGAGGTTGGGATGAGCAAAGGAACGGCTGGAATGGAAGAAAACGGGCTGCAAAGTCGAAACAGGCGAAGCAGGGTGGAACCAGGCGGTCCGGCGACCGGCGTCTTGAGACGGCCGTACAGGACGACTTACAGCTCCGTTCGGGACGAAACTGGGCTCGTTGGAACGGTCTGTCTCTCCCGGTCACGGTGATAGGTGGATCGTTGGCTGATTCATCCGGGAAGACTACTTTTGACTCGATTCTTTGACGAAGGGTCAGCTGGAGCAGAAACTGAAGGAGAGGGAAAACGAGAAAGAGAGGAGCTCGTCCGCTTGGAGGCCGAATGGGGGGGAGAGAGAGAGATGTGAGGGCTGGTGTCACACCTCATTAAGGCCATTAAATGGCCACCTCAATTCCCCATACAAAGTGACATCATCTTCTCTCTCTTCCTTTGCCTTATCCAAATGCTTTTAGGGGCATTTAGGTCATTTCCACCTTGCACAAATTACTCATCTGACCTTGGGCTGAAATTGGTGGATGGGCCTAAGGATTGGGCTTGGCCATGAATAGGAATGGGCTTGAAATGGCCAAGAATTGGCCCATGGGCTTAGAAGATGAATAATTGGTTTAAGCCCAATGGGCTCATTTGCTTGGCTTAGGCCCACTATGGTGGCTGTCCCACCTTGGGCCTAAGGCCCACACTGGCTTGGCTCGGCCCACTTCCTCACGGGCTTGCTTCCTCGGTCCGAAAATCCCTTTTTCAATTGCTCGGCTTCACTGGCTCGTCGATTTGTTTGATGTAGCTTCATCCAAAGTCCGTCCCGGACATTCCCGATAATTCGAAGTCCAATCCTAAGTTCTCTTGCCATGTCAATTTCGCCAAATGCCATTTTGATTACAGCTCAGACTGACGGGTGGCTTGTAAGGATTCACGCGTGACCGACTAGTGCCAAACCACGTTCAAGACATCTCGACGCATGAACGTCCTTGACTGCATGAAATTACGGGGGATAGATTCTTATTTCAAAGTACACGATTACTGAGGATTGACATAGGGTCGTTCGTGGATTAGATAACAGTAAACGGAATCACCCGTCGTTCCATTATGTTCTGTCCGCGAATCGACTTTTAGTCGTCCTTAGAATCGGCCTACCTATCTACAGGATCGTCCTCACGTAAATCTCACGGTCAAGTCGTTTTCCCAGGTCGAGTCCTTTAGTCATACGAGTTCTGTCCTCATTAGCCTTTCCCCTCAAGGTCAGTATCTCAGGAGTGATCAATTCCGAGTGAGATCAACCAACAATGCATTGACGAAATTCACATCCATTCATTCCTCAGAGGACTCGAATTTCAGGATGTCACAGAACTCTTTGGCATCATCACCCCAATTCTCTGGATCATGGTGGATCAGGATCGTTGGCACAAAAAGCACAACTCCTGGAGGTACTTGTATATCTCCCAACTTGGTTGTCTTTTGAACTGTTCTCATCGTCATAAAACTAGGCGGATATAACCTGAGCACCTCATTCAGTATCATGCTTACCTGTACAAAAATCAAGTTGTGGTCAGCCTGTTTTTATTCAAAAAGACATTGAAAATGTAACAATTAAATTATCTAAACCTTGCCTAGTGGACCAAATTTATCAAACTTAATATCATTTCTGTGATCTACGTTGTAACTTCGAATGGGAAGGCATAATCCGTATGTCCCCATTCTCCATCGCCTAAATATATATATATTTTCTTTTGGTTCAGGGAAGGAGTGGGGAAGAACGGCAATTAGATTTCAGGTCAGGTGGTTAAAACATTTTCCTTCAATTGTTGGCCTTCCATTTTCATCTGTTCTTTCTTTTTCCTTTTTCTCTTTTTGCAAAAAACCATTTATTTGATGCGAGTTTTGAAATTCAGGAATATATGTCTTGAAATCTAGGTAAACAGCAGACAACAACACGATGTGAATCCTTACAATTTTTAACCGGCTCAACGCATCAAAATCAGGTTTGTTGTTGCCAAAAACTTGCTGGACTTCCTCTCTTGCTCTGTCTTGCCATTTCTGGTGCTTGCTCAACAAAATCAGAGTCCAAGTAATCAAAGCAGAAGTTGTCTCTTGACCTGCTAAGTTGAATGCTTTACACTCTGCAATCACATCCTCCATGCTCATGCCCTTTTGATCCACGGACTCCTGAATTTCTTTCATGTTTGATTTTAGCAACAGTCCCAAGAGATCATCGTCATCTGCTCTTCCTTCCTTCATTGCCCTCTCTCTTTTGGTCACTATGTCTTCCAACAATCCTTCTACTTTGCGGTTGATTTCTTTCATCCTCTTCCGCAGTTTGGTAGGCAAGAGGCTGCATTTTTTATTATAAGAAAATTAGTTTCAAGATGAAAACTTCACTCAGTAATTTAGTTTCTACAAGTTATAGGTGTCCCGGTACATAAATGCACTCAACCAATTTCATCCATTCTATTGAGTTTAGAAGTTGGAAAGCAGCAATCTCAATGAGAGCTCGACAGAAGATTTGCCTTACTAAACATTGTTTTGATAGGAAAAAATTGCAGCGTGCTATGCTACCTTGCAATCACAATCCAACCACTATCCATGATTTGCAAAATCATAAGAACATTGACTTTAGAACTTTTCAAGTTCCTTGTGTGGCAAGATGCTTAAAGATCGATCGACACATCATTTGCCAAATCATGAGACAATTGTGGAAAGTTGCAACTGACTCCATGGATAAGGATTGAGGAAGTCAAAGTGAATTTTGTTACTCTTTTTTCTTGTCAAATGCTTTTGAAACGGTTAAAGATGTTTGGATAAATTATTGCTAAATCATTCTCCACTTACCTCCACCCGGGAATAAACACCAACTGAAGAATCTTGCTAGTGAGGGCAATTTGTTCTTGTTGAAGGGGGAGGATGCTCATGACTTGGTCGTAGGTTACACCGAAAGCAGCTCTACAGAGTACATCACCTGTCAAATGCTGAAGGTCAGGCCAAACATCCACTTCGCCCGCCAAACTTTGCTTCTCCCATCCCCTAATCATCTCCTTGCAACTTGACAATGTTGCAGTTGCTACATACTGTAATTATTCAACAATTAGAAAGCTAAATGAATTGAATGTACAAATTTTTTAATTATCAATTATTTTAAGTTCCGTTAGATGTTGCAGCTGGTCAAGAAACTATTAGCTGCAAGCAGTAATACCTTCAACTTCTCATAGTGAAAAGCCGGGTTGATGATCTTTCTGTGTTTGACCCATTTCTCACCCTCAATCATGACGAGCCCTGATACTAAGAGATCTTCCGTGGCCTTGGGATGTGGCTTTTCGAACTCATTGATCCGTGAAAATATTTGTTTCAACATGTCGGAGTCCATGATGGTCAATACAGGCGTTGGCCCAAACCATGTAAAGCAAAGCTTCCCTGCAACAAATATTTTTTGCATAATTTATTGACCATCGGCCGCTTCATAGCTGTCATTCATTTTTCATGTTACTGTTCCTACAATCGACACTAAATATTGTAAAATTTACATTATTGCAGGATTTGTTCTACTTGCTTTTCGTGAATATATCTCGATTGAAGTGCTGAAAAGAGACCAGAAAAATGAATATTCTTTAGCAGGTTTCTAGCTAAAAATAACAGCTTCTAATGAGTTGAAATTGTATACTGTTTCAGACAGGAAATTGAGTTTGTCGAATCATTGATATTATACCTTTGGCTAACAGTTCAACTGTATCTCAACTTTGACGCAACACGTACCGTATTTCTTGATGGAGTGATGAAAGAAAGGGAGCAAGCGAGGCGCGATGTCATTTGAGAAAGGAGTAATTGTTTGAGATTGAGCTTGCTTGCTCATTCTCATGGTGTCTCTCAGGTCTTGAAACGATAGCCTGTAAGAGGTTCCATTTAGACCTTGCTGTCTCAGACATCTTTCTAGCTTCCTCGGCTTCAGCCAAAACAAACACAGTAATTTCCATGCACAAGTCAGGAAGGTGATCAGAACAAAGGAGAGAACGATTGAATATGCTGAGTACAGTTCCATATTCGACGCTAAACATTTGACACGCTCGTCTTGTTTCTGTGAGAGGAATAAATAGGACTCTTGGGGAGCAGAAAGACATCGTTGAAAAACGAATGCGTTGACTTCCTTTTGGTAAGGGAGAACAACCACCTAGAATGTTCTCCATTGGTTTCGCGGAAAATGTGATGTTTCTCGAAAATATTTTCCACGGAAAATGTGATGTTTCTCGAAAATATTTTCCAGGAAGTCATTTTTCAGGAAAATATAATTATTTTCTGGTGTTCGAATGAAACTTGAAAATAAAGTGGAAAATATTTTTTCGCTGTTCGGTAAGGAAAATATTTTCCTTCATATACTCTTTTTCATTTATTTTATTTTTAAAAATGGATTTTCATATTTTTTAAAAATTGATTTTTAATTATTTTTAATTTTTAAAATCTATTATTAATTGTTTTCATTTTTATTTTTCTTTCATTTTTCTTTGTTTTCCATCTCCTTCTTTCTTGGTTGGTCGTCGCCCGGGGCCATCGACGAGCCTTGAGCTAGCCGATGAGCACGAGGCTTGCCGCTAACCAAATTGGCGAGCACGAGCGTCAAGCTTGAGACTTCCCGATCGATCGACGAGCGCGAGCTTCAGATTGACAAGCTTGGAGTTCGCTTGGTGATGGCCGACTAGCCAAGAAAGAAAAATATGAGAAACAAAGAAAAGAAAAAAAAGAAAAAAAGAAAAGAAAAGAAAAGAAAAAGGAAATTAAAAACAATTTGAATAAAAAAAAAAAACAAGAAGAACAAAGGGGAGGAGGAAGTGAGGATTTGTAGAGGTGTGAAATAAGACAGATCAAGTGAGGAAAATGTTTTCCTCTTTTCAAAAGTGAAAAATATTTTTCCTTAATTTAGAAGACTTTTTACATTTTCCCCAAGAAATTCATTTTCCATGAAATGAACGCCGGAAAATCCGGAAAACATTTTCTCGGAAATTATTTTCCGCGAAACGAACGAAGTCTTAATATGACATCTAGGCTCCGTTCGTTTCTCGGAAATTATTTTTCGAGAAAACGTTTTCTGGATTTTCCGGCGTGCATGGTTGGACAGGTAACAAGTGAACGAATTCCTTACAATATCATGTAAAACATATGTTATACTAAGGCTCCGTTTGTTTTGTGGAAAATAATTTTTGAGAAAACGTTTTTCAGATATTCCAGCGTGCATAGCTAGATAGATAACAAGTGAACGAATTCCTTACAATATCATGTAAAACATATGTGATACTAAGGCTCTGTTCGTTTCTCGAAAATTATTTTCCGTGAAAACGTTTTCCTGATTTTCTAGCGTGCATGGTTGGACAAGTATCAAGTGAACAAATTCCTTACAATATCATGTAAAGCAGATGTCATACTAAGGCTTTGTTCGTTTCTCGAAACTTATTTTCCACGAAAACGTTTTTTTTTTTTTTTTTTTTTGGTATTGGAGGAACCGGCTTGCAGCCGACAGCCGCGCCGTAAACCCCCAAGTGACACTTAAGCAGGAGGACCCACCACCCCTGAGTCACACTTAATACACCTAGTGCCTCTCATGGGTTTTGAACCCTTCACCTCTTCGTTGAGGATCAGCAGAGTCTTATCTAGTGGAGCCACCGCGGCCGGTGGTACGAAAACGTTTTTTGTTCACTTGTTACCCGTCGAGTCATGCATGCCGAAAAATTTGGAAAACATTTTCTTGAAAATTATATTTTGCGAAATGAACCGAGTTTTAGTATGACATTTGTTTTACATGATATTGTATGGAATTCGTTCACTTGTTACTTGTCCAGCCATGCACGCTACAATGATAATAAAAAGCCATGCACGCTACAATGATAATAAAAAACTAAGCGGCATGACATTTTTATTTCCAATCTTCAACCCTTCTTTTTAAATTATTTCAATGCACTGCGAAAACCATTGGTCAACCACATTCATCAGCCAAGAAAGGAATTCAAATGTGATCATATGAGGGTGGGTGTCAACTTATAATGACTTAACAAGATCTCACTCGTCTGATGTGGGACTTCAAAATTGTTGCATTCCAGGAGTGGTAAAATGGACAAGTTATTTGTGAGAGTTATTCGTGAGTGGTAAGTTACTGAAATTGTTGGTAAATTTCAAACCTTGTCGGTAGAATAGAATTAGGCGACTCGCAACTGGCTTGGTAATTTACCAACTATGTACAAGGTGTATCAATGTCAAATCAATAGTAATACCAGTCTTGTTTCACGACGATTGAACTTCACTAGAAAAGTAGTTTCGGAGTAAGCAATGTCTAGGGAAGAATGATATGATTTTCCAAAGTTTGGCGTGGTCTTCGCAAGTAAAGTGAAGCCTATATTCAGATAGTTGTTACCGAAAAACTCTAAAATGTAATTTTTTTTAGAAATGAAACTCCGAGCTCAACAGTAGGATTCTTTTAAAACAAGTTCAAAAAGTTTCGCCCAACCCAAATCAAAAAGTATTTTCTTTTTATCAAGGAAACTCAGGGATTGAAAGGAAGCCATATAGGGAAGAATCGAGCTGAGCGGCGCTACAACAAAAAAAGGCATAGAGGACTGGTTAATGCTATGTGATTTCTGTCCTCTTGAAAGGATTCGAGACTTGACGACTAGTCGAGAGGGAGTATTTTCTCTCGTGCGAGGGGCATGCTGTAGCTTTGCTAGTGTTCTAGCAGAGCAGGAATTGTTGCTGTCGTGAGGAACTTTGTAACCCACAACCTACATTATTAAATTAACATCTTGACTTTGAATTTAGATAACGATTTATTAAATCGAATCTTGTTGATAAAGATATTCTAAATAGAAAAAAATCCGTTGAACTCAATGAAGGATTACAAAAGAAGAAATAAAGATAGAATAAAAAAAAAAAAAGGAAGTTTTTCTTCTCTCAGCAGTTACGAATTTCCTTGAAAAAGGGAATCAGGCCGTGGGCCCAAGTGGGCACACGTATAAGAAGATGCGAATTTCCTCTCCATTTACGGAAGCCGGCCGAAAAAAGCCAAAAGTGGGCTTAGGTCAAATACTTGAAAGGCACACGAATTTCCCGTTTGGCGCGCGTGAGGTGGCTTAAAGGAACCCTACCAAAGAAAATGAGTTGGATGTAGAAGCTACACACGTCAAGCTGCAAAGAGCCGTGCACATTTTTGTTTCGAATTTGAACATTCGATAATTTTGTGCCGTGAGTTTATGTCCAAGTGAATTGTTTATTTATAAACATTTTGAGTTTGGAGTTAAATTTAGGTGTAGAAAACACTTGAGCGTGTGAGTGATTGTAAACTCTGATTTTCCAATTATCGTGGATTATTTGCTGCCGGCTCTCCTCGTGGACATAGGTATCGATACTTGGACCGAATCATGTAAATTTCTGGTGTTTTTATTATTTCTCGTTTATTTCTCTGCAATTTCGTGTTGACGTAAATTGCAAGATCTTGTCGTTTCCGTGTATTATATTCCAACATGCGATTTTATTTTTGGAGTTCAACAGAAAAAATAATGATAGTAACACGCCGAAATTGTTGTAAGGTACCCACTTCGGCATCATAATATTTTCGAAGGATTATATGAGTTCAAAAAACGATTGCTTAAGTAACTTCGACGACTTTTTATTTTGGTTGAAATTTTGACGACTTATAGATTGCCAAAAACCTTGACATGTCATTACTTCAGTGAAAAAAGCTTGCTAGCGTCGCTTAAATTGACGGTTTTATAAAGCTTCACACTAAAGCGATCATTCAAAAAGTTTTGGCACTATCTCAATCGTTCGTAATGTTTTGGCCCTAGCGTTGCATATTAGTAATTTTAGAGAATGATATAGCACCTTGCAACACTTTATTATTTGATGCATAGCATCATTGGTACTCAAATTTTGGAAAGGCATAATTTTTTTTTTCAACTCTTGGTTTACATAACTTGGATCTCAAGATCTAGCAATGCTAAAAGGGCAAGGCCAGCCAGGGCAGGGCACAGGCCGTTTATGCGACAGGCCAAGCGGCGTCGTGGTCAGGTGGTAAAATTCAAAAGCAGTTGATCCTTCTCAAGTGAAGAAGCGGCTAATTTCTACTCGAACTTGAAAGTAGTAAAACTATTATTTCAAGTTACCTAACAATAAAATCTTTTACTTGTCAAATTGAAGACACTTGATAATCTAGTAAGATCCCTTGTCAAATTTTTATTTTTTTTGGTCAAAAAGATCCCTTGTCAAATTGAAGAACCATTATTTGTAGTGGCATTATCAGTTGTTCTAAAACTTAAACGGTTAAATGAATGAATTATTTATTGTTTAAATATTCTAATATCTATTATGAGATTCGAAAATAATAGTCATAATTTGAAGTTGCTGACCAGCCAACGATCATGGCGCTACCTTTCTGATGACGATTGTTTAGCAATATTTGGGGAAACTGAAAAGAAACGTCATTCTCTAAGTCATTCTCTAAAAGTCAGAGAATCATATAATGCAATCGGTATTCTTTGCGATATATGAGACGAGGCTTCTTTTTAAAAGCGGTATTCTATTCTTTATTGTTTTACATCAACAGCTGCTACTTAATTGGGATCACTAAACCCATTTTGCGTGACTCAGGTTGCCAAAATAGTAGTTGATAATCTTTGGAATCATGGCTGATGGAGTCAGACGTTTTTAAAATTATGCAACGAAGTCCTTAACTCATAGTCGGTCCGGCGTGGCCTATGTTATTGTGAGGAAGTGTCAATCAATGTATTCGTTTAAGAACAATGATTGCACATTTTTTAAATACTCTAGAAGTCTACTAATTAAATATAAACATTTAGAACTCAATCGGCCTGTCAATGCGACGTGTAGGACTTCCATTGTACTAAGCTCTTGGTTGGATAGGAAGTTTTTTGTGATTTTCATTTCTATCCAATTTTGTGGTAGTCATTGTCACGCCCCGATCCTCAAGTGCATGCCCATCCCTCGGTGGTCGATAAAATTTTGTGACTTCCTAGGACGAGTCGTCGACCCTTTCATTTTATTGCATATGTGGAAGCGAAAAACAAATTCTCTAACAATACTCATCTTGGGATAGAAAAGTAGGACAATAGATTCTTAAACAAAACATGCTTTTACATACACTGAGTTAGATACAAAAGTTTACAACCAAAAATACTTCAACAGACCAACTCTCTAAAGAAGCTGTTTTATTTGACCTATACTTCAGATCCCCTCAGCTCGACTTCAAGTTCTCCATTCTATGGTCCTGAAAAGTTAAAGTCCACGACGGGTAAGATATAAATCTTAGCTAGTTCACGCTCTAAACTCCGATTAGGAGGGTAATACGCCTAGAGCATCCTAATCACACAACTACACAATCGTAGAGACTTACCTCATCTCAACTCCTCCCTACACATCAGCACAATTTATATAACACATAAGTGCAGTAATAACACCCAATCAATTGGAGCGCCTTAAACCACATCTCCCTCAATCACCACCTCTCAATCAATCATGCACTCCAAATGATTACAATCACACAGATACGATCTAATTGTCACCCAGCGGATCTAACTATCACATAGCAGGTTTATCCGTCACACAGCAGATTTATCCGTCACATAGCGGATCTAACTGACACACAACAGATCTATCCATCACATAGCTAAGCGTCATCTCGCCCCATCGTGTCTGCCTCAAGACGGCTTTTCACACAAAAGCATCGTTCACTCAACACATGGCAGGAGACGAATTCTCTTAACCAGCACACGATTATCCAATCTTGGCCAAGGACATTGTGCTTCGTACTTAAATTCCTCAATTAAAATAATGTCTGGCCTAATTTCATTATGATAATAATATCCGATAAAATAATCGTGTGTGGGTACATGGTCAGCCTGAGCCAAAATTTCAATATCTTTACTTTAGAAAATCCCACTATTTATCTAGTGTCTGAAAATTTTTTGGCGTTGTAAACTAACATATCGGAAATTTTCTAATTAATTATTGAAATTACTTAATTTTAGGATAAATACCCAAAATTATAATTTCCACTCAATTGCACAATTCAACACTCAATTGCACAATTCAACACTCAATTGCAAAAATTAACCACACTATTGCAATCATCATAAAATTCCGGTCACCGACTATTCCGGTCTAATTTCTAGAAAATAATTTAATAATAATTAATTAATTACCGAAATTAATTAAGTAAAATATACATTAATTCAATAAATACAAACTTTAGCTTAAAATAGCTAATCTAACCATCTATTGAACTAATTAAATTATCATAACCATTTTAACTCTAAGGCTACACAATAAACTAACTAATTACAATTTTTAACCACATAAATCACTAATCTAACTAACCTAAATTAATCAAACAAACTAATAATTAAAATAATTACACTTAAATTAATCTAATTACCCCTTAAACGTCATTAGCCTATTAAGTAGAGTTTAGTGCATAAACTCACTGATTTAACGTGAAAACCGGTTTACTGTGATGGCGGCCGAAACTCAGGCCTACGGTGACGCTGAGGGGAGCTTGGGCTGGGCCAAACAAACCTTGCAAGCCCACAGCAACAGTTGGGCTTGACTGAGCTTAATCGATGGGCTGAGACGCACGAGCCGGGCTGATTTTTGCGGGCTGCAGCGGCTGAACTTGCGGGCTGAAAAAGGGCTGGGCCTGACTTCAAGTGGGCTGCTGACCTTGGCTTGATGGGCTGAACAAAATTGCGTGGGCTGCAGACAGTAACTTGCTGGGCTGAATTGGAGCTGGCCGCGGCAAAGAAACGGAAAGGGCTGCTGCTCGAGGAGACGTGGAGCGATGGGCGAAGGCAAGAGGCGATCGTGGCTGTTTCGGTGGAGTTGTGGCAGAGAAAGGCGAAGCAGCAAAAATCCACGTGGAGAGGATCGCGGGGTTGCCTCGCTGGGTTGACTCGGCAGCTGCAAGGGGATGAAGGAAGACGCGCGGCAGCAGCTGGCTTCGCTGGCTTCGGTCAACGATGGAAGGAGACAGGCGCTGGCAGAAGTTGATGGTGGACCGAAGATGGTGGAGGCGTGTGTGAGCTGCAGTTGGGGTGGCAGGTGGCGTCGCGGCAAGGGAGAGGGGAAACGGACGTATGGCAGGGAGCAGCGAAAATGGAGGGGAAAGATGAAAGAAAAGCAGAACCGAAGGAGGGTCGGGGAATTGGACGCTTGAAGAAGAAGGGGGAGGCTGAGACGTGCTGAGGAAGTTTGAGAAAAAGAGGGGGTACAAAGTCTACAAGCTTATCCCCATAATTAAAGGCTTGTCTCCCCTGAAGCCCTCATACAAATCTCTAATGTCCCCCATTTCTTTCTTGAAAAAATTTACAAGCCAAATGTTGCACCCCCGTGCCTAGCTCTGAATTTCTTTAAATTTGGACTTCAATCCCTCACTAATTCTTCAATTTGAGGTCCAATTGTGTTGAAGAACAAGCCCACAGAATTTCTACAAGCCCCTTGAACCAAATAGCTCGGTTTGGAAGTCAAAAATCCATTCATTTTGGCCCATCCATATTTTCATTATTTTCCGAATTGTCCGAATCGATTTTTTGTAAAAATTCCGAACTCGACGGAATTTCTCTAAAAGACAAGACAACGTCCTATAAATGAATTGTGACATGCTCGAACATCTGATTTCCGAAACCGAATTCAATTTCATAATTAAAATCGATTGAACACGATTTTAGTCAAATCCAATCCATCGGATAGCTTTGAGGGATTTTACTGCGGTTATATCTCTTAACGGCTTCACCTAATAGATTGGTTAACTCATGAGTGATCAACTCAGAGAAAAAGGACCATAGGCGCGTCGATGAAAAGCCCATTTCGTTTTATTAAGACGGGTCGAAAATTCAGGATGTCACAGTCATGGATGGGATTGACTTTTTTCAGATCAATATGTTGAGTGGTGGGTTACATAGATAGATAGTGCACATATTTTGATCTAACTAAAGATGAATATAATTGATGTTCATCTAAGCAAAAATGGCAATCATAAGTCTGGTTAACATGACCCATAAAAAAAAAAAAAAAAAAACGAAAAAAGAGAGAGGAAGGGTAACTAATTTTAAGAAATGATTGAGTGATAGTCTTTAATTTATTATAACAATAAAAATATCTTTTAAAATATAAAAACTAAATATGAAATAATTATAAATTATTGCGGGGTTAATTTCTTTAGGAATTTGTGGTTCATAATAAAATGTTATTCTCACGTTAACCTAAAGATTATTATACTAGCAAAGATTGTTAATTTTTGAAAAATGAGAGTGTGACGGAGCCTTTACTCTCCTATAAGTAATGGTGTTGTCCCCACCACACATTTTCCCTAAGAAAATCACCAATCTTATTTTATGGGTTTGCTTGCCCACCAAGTAAGATTTCTCCAATTAGAAAAAACAATATATTAGCCAAAATAAAGATGAGCGAATAAAAAAGGAACTTATTAGCATCGTCTCATGTAAAAAATATTTCCAGTAAGTGTACAAAAGAATGATTTAAACATTTTTATTTCAAGAGAATATAAATTTAGGATCACTAGCCATAGCACCTATGCAAAATATTTTTCACACCTATAGTCGTGAATGAAAAATATCTATGATCTATTGAAATGTGTTATCGAAATTGAACTTAAATATTTTATACCACCAACGTTAAAACTCCATAAATATATAGAGGGATGACTACTAATATTATACGTCAAGTAACATTTATCTTTGTGCAATTAAAGTCAAAAGAGATCGACAACCTAGAAGTCAAATGTTTGGCTATCTAGAAGTCTATGGAACACTTGTAACTCCATGAAGCGGTTAAATGTTTCAGTACACACCACCTTTAACCTGTAAAGTAACTCTGATCCAAAGCACTTTGTACATAATAAGTGAAAGTTGAACATATTATTTTTGGTGTCGAAGCTGGACATTTCCCAGTGCATTGACTACTTTAGCGGTGGGGAAGAGAGACTAATTTGTTTTATAATATTTAAATTGAAGGATTTTTTATTTTAGGGTTAATACCCTGAAAAACTCAAAACTGGTACACCTATGATAAATTTACCAAAAACTATTTTTTTTATTACAAAAAATCTCAAACCGGTATACCTTTGACAAATTTATCCAAAACTGGTACACTTGTGATAAATTTATCTTATGTTAGTTTTCGTTAAATTTTACAGTCAAATTATTAAGTTAAATGACACATGACAGTTGATTGGTATACCAATTTGGGATTTTATGCCTTGTTTGTCACAATTTACAATTTTTGTGATTTTTTTGTGGTATCAATCAAATTTGGCGGATGGTATATTTGTTACAAATTTACCAGTTTGAGGTTTTTTGCCGTTGAATAAATTAGTTTGGGGTAAATTTATCATAAATATACCAGTTTAAGGTTTTTCTATGGTTAGTCGGGATAATTTTGTCACAGATTTACCGGTTTAGGGTATTTCATGGAAAAATATAGTTTGTGGTAAATTTGTCATAGGTATACCGGTTTGGAGTTTTTGTGACATCCCGATTTTTCAATTCTATTTTCAATAAATTGAGACGGGCATTTCGTTGGCACGCATATAGTTCTTTTCCTTGAGTCGGCCACTCATATGAAAACTAATCTATCGGGTGAAGCTGTTAAGAGTTTCTAATGCATCAGACTCGAGAATTTGACCAGGAAGCGACCTTTCGACCGAGCTAATCTGCAAGGGTCATTACGGCACAAATAAAAATCGATTAAAGGCCGGGGATAGGTCGACTCGACAGAGGCATGTGATCGAGTGTGGGTGATTCCACCGGATTGCACAATTCTTGTCGATCGGTACTGGACCGACTTTTCTATCGATTGGGTACCCCGTGTTCGTATTTGAGACCTTGAGATTATCCCGACAACCGAAAGTCGCCAATGTTTCAAATATGTACATTGTGGCTTGAGATGATCAACCACAGGTCAAATGCATGAAAATTTCTAAAGGCTACCCGGTAGATTGGGCCGCGCTAGTATCGTGCCAAAGTGAAATTAACCGTGGAATTGATATCGAATTCAGAAATTGGAAGTCTGGGTGTGTCACAAATCTTTTAGGAACATTGACTTATCTTTGGAAGATTTTTCATGCAATCGAGTTTTTCAGCAATTAAATCAGAAAATGGCTATTTTGGCTCGAGAAATTAGTGGGCCTGCTTTTGGTTGTACTTTTGTGACTTAAGTTGGTTTTATGGTCAAGTGATTATGTGAATTGAAGTGTAGTGACATTGGATTAATTTTATGGACTTCAATTTGATTCAATTGGAAGAGAATCAAGTGGAATTGGAGAATTGGTTGTACAAGAATTGGACCCCGGCGGAAAATTAAAGTGCAACCATTGGAGAAGTTGTGGGGGGGGTTTGAGTGAGTGGAAAATGACATGGGATGATGTCATGGTGGTGGGCCATTTTTGTGAATTAAAGAAAAAGAAAAAGAAAAGGGAATGGTCCCATCTCTCTCTCTCTCCTTCTTCTCTCTCCTCCCTCTCTTCTTCCCCTCTCTCGTGCGACTCCATCTTCATCTTCTTCATGCTTGAACCGGCGGAAAGGAGGGGGGGAGCTCGTGCGTGCAGCAGCCCGACAGAAGCTAGCCGTTCACCGCCGCCGCACGCCGTCGTCGCTCCACCTTGGCCGTGCGTCCTCCGCCTTCCTCTCTCCCCTCTTGCTGCTGTTCGAACAGCTTCTTCTCCCTCTTCTTGGTGCCTTTCCAACCCAGAAATTGCAGAGGAGAAGCTGGAGCAACCATGGCCGTCCGCTCGCCCGCTCGTCGCCGGCCGCACCCTGCCCGCTCACCGTCGCAGCCCCGTGAGCTGCTCCGCCCAGCCGCCTCTAGCTTCGTCCGCACCAACCCGCGTTCCAGCAACTCGGGCCTTCGCCGAAGCTCCCTCCGTCGCCGTCGACCTCCGCCTTAGCCCGCCGGAGCTTCGCCTTGCCTCCGCCGCCCTTGGCCGCCTCAACCGGCGCCGGATCCGCCCCTAACCAGCAGCCGCCGACAGCTAAGAAAAATGGGTATGCAGCGGGTGTTTGGCCCGTTTTGGCCGCCTTCCCGAGCTCGGGTGCTCGGCCCGCTTTGAGGAAAGTCGATCCTCGTGTCGTCCCCGTCGTTTTGGTTCGCTCGGCTCGTTAATCCGGTGAGTTTAACCCACTAAATCTTGATTAGAGGGTTAATGATGCCCTAAGTGTGCTTAGTCTAAGTTAAGTAAGATTAGGTTGGTAGATTAGTTTATTTAAATATGGATTAGATTAAGTTGTTTAATTAAAGTTAAACATGTTTAGTTTAAGGGTTAAGTAGGTTTATTTTTAAAATAAACCTTGATGTGACATAAAGGAATTTACTTTTGATTTATTTAAACATTTCGAAATTATTTAATAATTTAATAATATATCATTATTCGAAATTATTAAAATATGATTATTTAATTATTTTCGGAATAAATTTAATTATTTATTAAATTCGAAAATTTTGTTGGGACCCTAAATTCTCAGAATTTCGTGCCGGTCGCTGCTGTGTATTCGGATTTTGAAATTGATGGTCGGATATTATAAATTGAATGTGGATTGTGAAAAATATGAATATTATTATTTAATTAATTTTCGGAATAAATTTAATTATTTAATAATCCGAAAAATTATTTTGGGACTCTAAATTCTCATAATTTCGTGCTTTGATCACTGCTTTGTGCATTTAGAATTTGAATTTGATGATTGATTGTGGCAAATTGAATGTGATTGTGATGAATGGGGATTCTTTTTATAAAGTCCAAAGTGTCGAAATTTATGGAAGAGTTGGCCGTGAATACCACCTATTAGAGGTCGTGCCTGATGAGGTCGTGAATACCACCTATTAGAAGTCGTGCCTGATGAGGCCGTGAATACCACCTATTAGAGGTCGTGCCCGATGAGGCCGTGAATACCACCTATTAGAGGTCGTGTCTGATGAGGCCGTGAATACCATCTATTAGAGGTCGTGCCTGATGAGGCCGTGAATACCACCTATTAGAGATCGTGCCTGATGAGGCCGTGAATACCACCTATTAGAGGTCGTGCCTGATGAGGCCGTGAATACCACCTATTAAAGGTCGTGCCTGATGAGGCCGTGAATACCACCTATTAGAGGTTGTGCACGATGAGGCCGTGAATTACCACCGATTACATGTGTCGTGCCGAGTGGGGCCGTGATTGCCACTTTGGTTATTAAACCTTTGTATATGGCCGTAATTGAGAGCAATGATTGATTTGCTAGAATGACATGTAATCGGCCAAGTCGATTGATCGCTGAGACGATCCAAGTGGTTGAATTGTTCTGATGATGTGATTGTGCCATGTTTGTTTGGTTATCATAATTGTACGTGGTTGAATTATATAAATTGTGTTAACCTGCAGATGAAGGCTAATGCGTGGTAAGTCTTATGTGTGATGTGGCTAGGTCACCCGGGGTGTATTTTCTTTCTAATAGGGGTTTAGGGGTTGAACTTGCTGAGACATCGTCTCATCCCGGTTGTGGGATTAAAATTTCAGGTCCCTAGATGGCGGTCGTGGAGGACCCGAAGCCCTAAGTCGGCAAGGTGGAGAATGAAGTATCGGTGAACGTGTCCTCGCTAATTGGTTTTAGG
The DNA here is from genome assembly GCA_014182405.2 of Eucalyptus sideroxylon. NCBI lineage: Eukaryota > Viridiplantae > Streptophyta > Magnoliopsida > Myrtales > Myrtaceae > Eucalyptus > Eucalyptus sideroxylon. Next base: position 58,002,149 of record CM024552.2, read on the forward strand.
ATAATTCCCCCATTCGTCGAGCTGGTCTATTTTGTAGACAGCCTAGAGTTGTATTTAAACCTATATGTTGTAAATGAGTGTTTGGTATTGTGATTGATTGCCTTCTTTCTATCCCAAGTTAAATGTTGTCAGGGGATTTGTTTCGCTTCCGCATGCGTAATAAAAATGAATGGGTCGGCGATGTATCCTGGGATGTCGCATATTTGATGGACCGCGGTGGGATGTGCACGCGCTCGAGGTTCGGGGCGTGACATCCCTGTTTAAGTGGTATCAGAGCATGGTCTGTGTATGGAGTGATAAGGTGTGATGAGTCATGGGATAGTTAGTAGGAAAGGCTTTTAATATGTTGATGCATGTGAGTGATAGCTGATTGGTAGCTTGTTTGTGGGGTCACTCAAATTCTAACTTGATGTTGGAATCGGAAGACAGGTGTCTATAAAGAGCCTGTAGGATGAGTGACCAGGAGTGGAGAACTCCTTGGAGAAGGTCGGTAGGACCTGTACCTCGGGGTAGAATGCTGACAAGAGTCGGTACCTGAGGTAGAGCGCAGGCTTAGACCAGCGCGAGTGTGAGAGTACCGCTGCAAGTCGGTACTTAGAGTGTAGTAGTACTGAATGATCCTAGGTTTGGTGGGATCTTTCAGGCGCTAGTGTTCCTTGGAAGCTTGTTGGGTCAGTAAGTTCAAGACCGAGCCGTTAATGTTGTTATTGTTTCTACCGCTGCCAGTGTTGTGATCGTTGTTGTTACTGTGCCTGTTAAGGCCTAATCTAGAGTTGTGATCGAGGATCAAGCCGCTGTATCTGAGTCAAAGTTCAGTTTAGACAGAGACGGAAATCAATTGGAGGAAATGCTGATATCAGAAGAAAAGTGCCCTGCTTCACCCAACCAGAAGAGTAAAATTTGAAAGTCAGTACTTAACTCGATCGATGGGTGTCGTGTCTGTAAGAAAAGACAGGGATATGTTCTGTGCTGTAAGAGAGAAATGACTTGTTACAAGAGTCGCCAGTACAGTCACTTGATCAAAGATTGTCCGTTTAGACAGATGGAGTCACAGCTGTTTCTGTCACCGCCATTGATAAGATAGAACAGAGGAATCATGCTTCGGGACATTTAGTGGAGTACTTGGAATAAACCTCAGTACAAGGAAGGGTGCATAATGTTCCTTGATGGGAGATAGCGAATTCACTGATTATGTGCCGAGTTTGTGGAAATGAGACATGAGTCAGCCTAGTGTCAGAGTAAAAATGGGAGCATGATATGAATGTGGCCAGCACGACCATCGGGTGAGGAATTGTCCGTGTAAGTTCAGGAAAGCGTAAGCACTGTTACTGTAGATAGGACGCTACTAGGATGGCTAGAGGAGCATGAAGGGATCGACCATGCATCAATCAAAGAAAGAATGTTTATGAGATGTTTTATGCAGAGTAATGCAGCAAAATTTTTAGTGAAGGTTGTAGGGTTTTTGTTGTGGTAATAAGGTAATAGGAATGTGAATTTCTGACTATAGTTGTACTCGAAGAGTTTGCTTAAGTATGACTTGGAAGTCATTTATGAAAAGGTTTGGCTTGAGGAGCTCTCTACTGTTATGAATCGTAGTAGTGACATAATTCAGTTTGTTCAGTTAGCGTGTGAAAGTTTTGAATCACTAAAGTCGAAGAGGAACTTCAACCCTTGTTATTTGTCACTGAAGATGACCTGGTTCTGGTTGTTGGTTACCAAATATGCATGGTAACTAAAGTGGATGCGTCAGTTAAGGGGGTTGGATATGGAGATCATAATCGTGGTATAGGAGTTTTCTAAGGTATTTTCTAGAGAATTGTCAGGTTTGCAATCAGAAAGAGAAATAGAATTCGTGATTAAATTGGCACTCGGAATAGAGCCAGTCCCTAAGGCTCCTTACCGGATGGCATCATCAGAAATGAAAGAACTAAAGGTGCAGATGCAGGAATTATTGGATAGGGGATTCATACGTTCCAGTGCATCACCTTGGGGAGCACCAGTTCCGAACATGAAGGAGAAATGTGGTTCATTGTGGTTGTGTATCGATATTCCTCAAGATCGACTGGAGGTCAGGGTATCATCAATTAAGGATTATGAAGAAGGACACACCGAAGTTAGCATCTCGCACTTGATATGGCAGTTATGAGTTCAGTGTAATACTGTGTGGTTTGATGGACATTTTAACTGTTTGTTTGGGTCTAATGAGCGGAAGGTTTAAGGGTACTTGAATCGGTTGTGATCATGTTCATTGAAGTTGTCCTGGTGTGTTCAAAGAGTGTTGGGGAACACGAGAGACATTTGGGGATGGAACTTCGGACTTTGAGTAATTTTGGATTTTACAATAAACTTAGCAGATGTGAGTTTTGGATGACTCGTGTTGCGCTCCTAGGTCACGTGATTTCAGGCGAAGAAATCTCCGTAGACCCCGTCCAAGATTAAAGCAGTGAACAGTTAGCCGAGATTGATTACAGTGACAGAGATTAGAAGTTTCTGGGGATTAGCAGGATATTACAGAAGTTTTATGGAAGGGTTTTCCGCATCAGCGTTGCAGTTGATTCGACTACTGAGGAAGTAAGAAAAGTTCGTGTGGACAGATAAGTGCGAGTGTAGTTTTCAAGGGCCTAAAAAGAGGCTGACTACCGCACTTGTGCTTACTATTCCATTTGGTCATAGAAGTGATGAGATATATAGTGATGCGTCGTTTAAAGGATTGGGTTGTGTGTTGATACAGCAGGATAGGGTTGTGGCATATGCGTCCCGTCAGTTGAGACCTTGGGAGTTGAATATGAGACAACGTCGCTGGATGGAACTCATTAAGGACTATGACTATGATATTTTGTATCACTCTGGGAAGGTGAGCAAAGTCGCAGATGCACTGAGTCGAGAGTCCTTAGTTGCATAGTTGGTACTCAAGGATTGGATCTTATTTGAGAAAGTTCGAAATTCAGTTTTTTTTTAAATCTAAGGTAGGCCACCTTTTGAATCTTATGACTATCCTCATAATTGAGCTGAGAGTATAGATCAGAATCAAATCGCTTCAGTGGATAGATTCCGAAATTCAGGAGACTTTATAAGAGAATGCATATGAGAGAGAGGTTGATTTTCAGATTTCTGAAGACAGAACGCTAAGGTTCTGAGTATGATTGTGTGTAATTGATGATGTAGAGATTAAAGCAGATATCTTATGGGGAGCTAATCATAGTAATTTTAGCGTTGTCCAGACAGTATGAATAGACCTCGTTTTGAGTGTGTGACATCCTGATTTTCATACTCTGATTTCGATTGGTTAAATTGGGCATTTCATAGACGCGATTACAGTGTTTTTCTCTGAGTTGGCCACTTACGAGATAACTAGACTAGTTGGGTGAGTTATTAAGGACTATAAGGCAAATAGACTTGAGAATTCGACCAAGAATCGACTTCTCGACCATGCTCATCTTTAGAGATCATTACGGCACAGTTAAAAATCGAATTAAGATTAGAGATAGGTTAGTTCGACTGAGATGAATGACCGATCGTGGGTGACTCCACTAAATTGGAAAACTCTCGTCTAATGATACTAATTTGACTTTACTGTCGTTTTGGTACCTTGTGTCCGTATTTGAATCATCGAGATTTTCACGACCCTCGAGAGTCGCCAATGTGTCAAGTGGGTTCATCGTGGCTCGAAGAAAATCGACCACGGGTCATTTGTCCTAAAAAGCTCCGAAAACTACCTAGTAGCCTATGTCGCACTAAAATCGTGTCAGAGTGAAATTAACCGCCAATCTAAGTTCGATTTTAGAAATTAGAGATTCTGTCTTGTCACGGAGTGAGTACACCGAAGTGTATGTATATCATATAAATCATATGCATGGAGTGGCGGGGATGAATTGTATTTCAAATCTAGATCAGATGTTCCAAGTTGGCAGAGCTTTCAGATGGTTCTTTCTTAAGCAGGGTATAGCAGAGAGTGCAGAATTTCAATTGATGAGATGAAGTCAGGGAAAGAAAGATCACAGGCCAGGGTCAGTACAGTAGTCAGTGATTGCGGTTGTCAAGATCGGTGTTAGAGTTATATCGATCTTGACTAGAGGTTCCCGGTTTCAGAGATCGGTCGATAGTTTCTTTTAATCAGTGCAGAGTAGAGTGTACAGGACTTCAGTCGGTTGAGATGAGATCAGAGATCAGAAAATTGCAGGTCCAGAGATGGTTCAGAAATCAGTAGTTCAGTCGCAATTATCAAAGACGGTTTAAAGACTGCTCAGAATCACCAGTTTAGCTTCGCAGAGTTTGTATCGAAGACATGTGGAATTTTAAGTGGGCAAGTGTTTAGTATTTTGTATCCGAAGTGGTTTGGGCAAGATAGCAGTGATCTAGCAGTATTAGTACATAATGAGCAACTTGAGAAAGAGAAGATTATATGAGACGACTGTACCTCCACCTTTTTGTTTAAGAATTGGTAAAGGTTTAAATTTCGAGGACGAAATTTTTATAAGAGGGGAAGAGTTGTGACATCCCGATTTTTCAATTCTATTTTCAATAAATTGAGACGGGCATTTCGTTGGCACGCATATAGTTCTTTTCCTTGAGTCGGCCACTCATATGAAAACTAATCTATCGGGTGAAGCTGTTAAGAGTTTCTAATGCATCAGACTCGAGAATTTGACCAGGAAGCGACCTTTCGACCGAGCTAATCTGCAAGGGTCATTACGGCACAAATAAAAATCGATTAAAGGCCGGGGATAGGTCGACTCGACAGAGGCATGTGATCGAGTGTGGGTGATTCCACCGGATTGCACAATTCTTGTCGATCGGCACTGGACCGACTTTTCTATCGATTGGGTACCCTGTGTTCGTATTTGAGACCTTGAGATTATCCCGACAACCGAAAGTCGCCAATGTTTCAAATATGTATATTGTGGCTTGAGATGATCAACCACAGGTCAAATGCATGAAAATTTCTAAAGGCTACCCGGTAGATTGGGCCGCGCTAGTATCGTGCCAAAGTGAAATTAACCGTGGAATTGATATCGAATTTAGAAATTGGAAGTCTGGGTGTGTCACAAATCTTTTTAGGAACATTGACTTATCTTTGGAAGATTTTTCATGCAATCAGAGTTTTTCAGCAATTAAATCAGAAAATGGCTATTTTGGCTCGAGAAATTAGTGGGCCTACTTTTGGTTGTACTTTTGTGACTTAAGTTGGTTTTATGGTCAAGTGATTATGTGAATTGAAGTGTGGTGACATTGGATTAATTTTATGATGGACTTCAATTTGATTCAATTGGAAGAGAATCAAGTGGAATTGGAGAATTGGTTGTACAAGAATTGGACCCCGGCGGAAAATTAAAGTGCAATCATTGGAGAAGTTGTGGGGGGGGTTTGAGTGAGTGGAAAATGACATGGGATGATGTCATGGTGGTGGGCCATTTTTGTGAATTAAAGAAAAAGAAAAAGAAAAGGGAATGGTCCCATCTCTCTCTCTCTCCTTCTTCTCTCTCCTCCCTCTCTTCTTCCCCTCTCTCGTGCGACTCCATCTTCATCTTCTTCATGCTTGAACCGGCGGAAAGGAGGGGGGGAGCTCGTGCGTGCAGCAGCCCGACGGAAGCTAGCCGTTCACCACCGCCGCACGCCGTCGTCGCTCCGCCTTGGCCGCGCGTCCTCCGCCTTCCTCTCTCCCCTCTTGCTGCTGTTCGAACAGCTTCTTCTCCCTCTTCTTGGTGCCTTTCAAACCCAGAAATTGCAAAGGAGAAGCTGGAGCAACCATGGCCGTCCGCTCGCCAGCTCGTCGCCGGCCGCACCTCTGCCCGCTCACCGTCGTAGCCCCGCGAGCTGCTCCGCCCAGCCGCCTCTAGCTTCGTCCGCACCAGCCCGCGTTCCAGCAGCTCGGGCCTTCGCCGGAGCTCCCTCCGACGCCGTCGACCTCCGCCTTAGCCCGCCGGAGCTTCGCCTTGCCTCCGCCGCCCTTGGCCGCCTCAACCGGCGCCGGATCCGCCCCTAACCAGCAGCCGCCGACAGCCAAGAAAATGGGTATGGCAGCGGGCGTTTGGCCCGTTTTGGCCGCCTTTCCGAGCCGGATGCTCGGCTCGTCTTAAGGAAAGTCGATCCTCGTGTCGTCCCTGTCGTTTTGGTCCGCTCAGCTCGCTAATCCGGTGAGTTTAGCTCACTAAATCTTGATTAGATGGTTAATGATGCCCTAAGTGTGCTTAGTCTAAGTTAAGTAAGATTAGGTTGGTAGATTAGTTTATTTAAATATGGATTAGATTAAGTTGTTTAATTAAAGTTAAACATGTTTAGTTTAAGGGTTAAGTAGGTTTATTTTTAAAATAAACCTTGATGTGACATAAAGGAATTTACTTTTGATTTATTTAAACATTTCGAAATTATTTAATAATTTAATAATATATCATTATTCGAAATTATTAAAATATGATTATTTAATTATTTTCGTAATAAATTTAATTATTTATTAAATTCGAAAATTTTGTTGGGACCCTAAATTCTCAGAATTTCGTGCCGGTCGCTGCTGTGTATTCGGATTTTGAAATTGATGGTCGGATATTATAAATTGAATGTGGATTGTGAAAAATATGAATATTATTATTTAATTAATTTTCGGAATAAATTTAATTATTTAATAATCCGAAAAATTATTTTGGGACTCTAAATTCTCATAATTTCGTGCTTTGATCGCGCTGTGCATTTAGAATTTGAATTTGATGATTGATTGTGGCAAATTGAATGTGATTGTGATGAATGGGGATTCTTTTTATAAAGTCCCAAGTGTCGAAATTTATGGAAGAGTTGGCCGTGAATACCACCTATTAGAGGTCGTGCCTGATGAGGCCGTGAATACCACCTATTAGAGGTCGTGCCTGATGAGGCCGTGAATACCACCTATTAGAGGTCGTGCCTGATGAGGCCGTGAATACCACCTATTAAAGGTCGTGCCTGATGAGGCCGTGAATACCACCTATTAGAGGTCGTGCCTGATGAGGCCGTGAATTACCACCTGATTACAGGTCGTGCCGAGTGGGGCCGTGATTGCCACTGGTTATTAAACCTTTGTATATGGCCGTAATTGAGAGCAATGATTGATTTGCTAGAATGACATGTAATCGGCCAAGTCGATTGATCCGAGACGATCCAAGTGGTTGAATTGTTCTGATGATGTGATTGTGCCATGTTTGTTTGGTTATCATAATTGTACGTGGTTGAATTATATAAATTGTGTTAACCTGCAGATGAAGGCTAATGCGAGGTAAGTCTTATGTGTGATGTGGCTAGGTCACCCGGGGTGTATTTTCTTTCTAATAGGGGTTTAGGGGGTTGAACTTGCTGAGACATCGTCTCATCCCGGTTGTGGGATTAAAATTTCAGGTCCCTAGATGGCGGTCGTGGAGGACCCGAAGCCCTAAGTCTGGCAAGGTGGAGAATGAAGTATCGGTGAACGTGTCCTGCTAATTGGTTTTAGGATAATTCCCCCATTCGTCGAGCTGGTCTATTTTGTAGACAGCCTAGAGTTGTATTTAAACCTATATGTTGTAAATGAGTGTTTGGTATTGTGATTGATTGCCTTCTTTCTATCCCAAGTTAAATGTTGTCAGGGGATTTGTTTCGCTTCCGCATGCGTAATAAAAATGAATGGGTCGGCGATGTATCCTGGGATGTCGCATATTTGATCGACCGCGGTGGGATGTGCACGCGCTCGAGGTTCGGGGCGTGACAGTTTTTCATGGTAAAATATAGTTTTGAGTAAATTTGTCACAAATATACCAGTTTGTGGTTTTGTTATGGTATTAACCCTTTTTATGCATACAAATACATCACAAAACACTAATTGAAAGTCCACGGAATGTGTTATCCATGTGTAAGATATTTACAATTAGTTTGTGTATTAATTGCTATATAGCTATTTTTCTTATATTTGGAGCGATATTGATCCTTTAAATACAAATTAATGCTCTCTCTCAACATTTTATTTTCCTTTCGCTTGTTCAATTCCATGAACATGAAACATGAGATCCATATTGCACCATTACTAAAGAGAGGTAACGGTGCCGTAAGGCTCTAAGTATTCGATGCTAATATAAAATAGAATACATGTTTATTTAAAATACTCGTTACTAAGTAGGGCCAAGCATCTCTAAGTTGAGTGTACTTTTAGCTTTTCCCAATATAATATAACGGGTTGACTTCAATAAAATACTTAACCGAAAACCAGTTGACTTCGTTAAAATACTTAACCGAAAACCAGTTTCATGTAAAATATAACATGATACTCTATGTCAATTTTCCCAACTAACGCACGTTGATGGGAGAATTACAAAAAAAGTCATAAACTTATTACAATTGTGCCAATTCAGTACTAAATTTTTTTTTGGCCAATTTAATCCTAAACCTTTTATAATTGTGCCAGTTTAGTCAATTTAGCCAAAATTGGTTGGCCAGTGCTGATGTGGATGCCGGCCGGCGCTAGCTAGAGGCGAGGGCCAATGAGGTCAGCCTTGTCGGCCAGTGGTGAGGCTCGTCCTTGCCGGCCATTGGCGAAGGCGAGCCTCGCCCAGCGACAGCAAGGCTGCTGTTGCCAGATCTGGCGAGGCTTGGGCTCGCCCAGCCAAGACAATGGTCAATCTTGCCAGTCGTCGTTGTCATTGTTGTCATCGTTGTCGTTGTCGTCATCATCATTTTTGTGGCACAAACCTATCTACTCAATGTGAGTTTTGAAATTCAAGAATATAATGCTGAAATTGAGATAAACAACAGACTACAATAAGATGAGATTCTTTACACTCTTTAGTCGGCTCAGCCCATCGAGATCCGGTATCTTGTTGCGGAAAACTTGCTGAACTCCTCTTCTGCTCTATCTTGCCAGTTTGTCTACTTTGCTCAACAAAATCAGAGTCCACATAAGCCAAATAGAAGTCGTATGTTGGCCCGCTATGTCGAACACTTTGGACTCTTGAATTACATCCTCCATGCTCACACTCTTTTGATGCCTAGATTCTCGAACTGCTTTCATGTGTGATTTGAGCAACATTCCCAGGAGATCATTTTCATCTACTCCTTCCTTCATTGCCTTCTATCTTTGGTCGTTACTTCTTTCAGCAATCCTTTAACTTTATGGTGGTTTCTTCCATCTTCTTGTGCAGTTTAATAGGCGAAAGGGTGCATCTTTTTTTTTTTTTTTTTTTGGCAAGTCTACTTCAGGATGAAATCTTTATTCGTTACATACACTCAAATCATTTTTATCCATTCTGTTGAGTTGAGAAGTTGGAAACAAGCAATCTCCCTATATACTATCTTGCAATCACAATCCAACCACTATCCATCATTTGCAAAATCATAAGAAAGTTGTCGTCATAAAATTTTCAAGTTCCTTATGTGGCAAGATGCTTAAAGATCCGCACATGATTTGCAAAACAATTGCAAAATTTTGAAAGGTCGCAATTGACCGTAGGGTAAGAATTGAGGATGTCAAACTAAATTCTGCTACTCCTTTTCTAGTTACATGCTTTTTAAACAGTTCCACTATATCAGGATAGACTATTGCCCTAATCATCTTGACTAAACTCCATCCGAGTGTACTATATAAAGGATAAGAAATAATGTAGAGTGATTTCAATATATATATATATATATAAATAGAAAATTGTTAAGTGATTTGTGATTTAATCTAAACATCTACGTTTGTTTGGATTGGTTAATATGTGAAACTTTTTATAGGTTCTATATCTCTAATGTAATCGTAAAAATCGGCTAGTTGTGTGAAATTATCTACTATAAAGTATAATAATTCAAGAGTGATAATGATAATAATTTAGGTGAAGAAATGAAATATAGATGAAGATTAAGCTAATTATGATTTCAACCATAAAATAATATGAAATGTAATTAAAATAACAATGTGATCTCACGCAGGGGCAATAGTTGGCACTCAAGCAGAGATCCCATTGATATGCATAAGGATTAATTAATAAAATAATGTGATCTCATGCAGGGGCGGTAGTTTGCACTCAAGTAGAGATCCCAGTGATATGCGTGAACAATTATTAATATAATAATGTGATCTCACGCATGGGCAATAATCCATACTCGAGCAGAGATCCACTAATATGTGTGATAAAAGAAAATGTGACCTTTTACAAGGGCGGTAGTCCGTGCATGAGTAGAAATCCGACAAAAGTAAAAGAAGGCTAATAACATGAAGTGATAATGCTAACCAAAACTTGATTGATTATATCATTGAGTGATAAGAAAACTTATAGATAATTGATATAAGTGATTCGATATGATTACAAGTGATCGGAGATATCTTAAAGAAGTGATTCTAAGTGATAATGAGTGATTACAGGTGTTTAGGAAAAGATACAAGTGAAAGATATATGAGAGTGAAAAGATGTAATGAAACGAGGCTTTTAGGATGCAGGAAGGTAAGAGCACAAGAGCGCAAGTGAGTTGAAGGCAAGCGGTGATCCCCACCCCCCCTTCTTCTACTCCTCCTTTTATAAGTAAAGCTTGGACGAAGTAAAAAAAATTTTGGACGAATTTACAGCAGCATCTTCAGTCCATCTTCAATCCATTTATAGCATGTTGAGATTTTCCAAATGGAAAATGATGATGTGCTCTGAAAATTCCTGTTTTGTCTTCTTTGATTTTTGTCCGTTTTGGTGATCAGTCTCGTTTCCATCGTCATCTAACAAGTTGATGCCATATCAATCATCTTCATTAGTGTAATGAGATTGATCATCATTAGAGGAACTTTGAGATTTTGAAGGTAGTGTAGTGATTGAGAATTCTGACATGAGTTTTGCCAATACACAGCCATATCCTTATGGTTACTGCATGGCAGCCAAATGAGCTTGGACCAGTGATTTTTGTTGAAATTTTTTTAGTAATTTTATGATGAGGTGATTTTTAATTTCACGGATTTAACTAGTTCAAAACTACTTCCTCGTAAATATTTTATGTGAATTTGATATTGTCCCACCATTTAGTCCTGAATCTTCTAAGTAGGTGGAGGGGGTGTGAAGGATAAGAAGACTGTCTATAACCTAGGAAACTCGAAAATTGATGAAAAAATGCCTAAGATTTGAAAATTGGTGATTCATGATTTGATTGGTTTGAAATGGGTGTAAAAGATTTTCAAGCTAATTCTGAATTGTGGAGGTAATATTTCAATGATGGGACTAAAGTGACTCCACTATTTTTGGAACTAGAAAAGTAATTGTTCAATAAAATCTATTTTGAAATAAAAAAGCCAAGTGTGACAAATTTACCTTAAACTATTTTTTTGACTATGAAAAACCCCAAACTGGTACACTTGTGACAAATTTACCCTCACTAAATTAGATTAATACCATAAAAAATCACAGAAATTGTAAACTATGACAAATGGAGCGTAAAATCCCAAATTGGTATACCAATTAACTGTCATGTGTCATTTAACTTAATAATTTGATAGTAAAATTAAACAAAAACTAACTGAGAGTAAATTCGTGATAAGTGTACTAGTTTGGAGTTTTTGGTGGTCAAAAAAATTGTTTGGGGTAACTTTGTCATAGGTGTATCAGTTTAGAGTTTTTCAAGGTATTAACCCTAGATTTTATTGCCAAAATTTCTTTTTTTTTTTATTTTTTATTTTGGCTTGGGTATCTTTGAGAGCTTTTATTTCTAATCTTTGCTGATTTATTTCATTATTGAGATCATTTATATTGATAGGTCTAGATTGAATATTCTTATTTCTATTAATAATATCTTTGAAATTATAAGTTGAATTAGAATTAGTCGGGATCTTCATAGAAGACTGGAGTCTATCTAAGTATTGTTTTCTGGCTTTTGGATCCCATATATTATCAACCGTTTCTAACAAGAATTGTTCTTTCTTTGTTAAAACATTGATTTCGAGTGTCGATTGTTCTTCATGACAGGAATTATTTTCTTCAAATTCTAATGAAGTTTCTATCTCGTTGATTTGGAGGCCCGCTTCTTCAGGATAGTCTTTTGAAGAAGAATCATCATTTGTAGCAGCCATGATGCTATTAAGCTGATAAAAAGTCTCCTCATCTATGAAGAGTTCATTTAATTTTTTGTTTATTTGGAAATATTTAGAAACATGCCCTCTTTTCCCACAATTGTAACATTTAATGTCTCTATTAATTTTCCTTTTTGGGTTTTGTTTGGGTTTATCATATTTATTAGCTCGTGATTTATTTTTGTAATGATTTTTAGATTTTCTTTCTTCAAAAGGACAATTTTCTTTATATTTTGGTTTTGATGGAGTGTATGAAGGATCATATTGTGCACAGAAATATCCTAAATCTTTTTTGCGCAATTGTTCTTTCTTTAATTGCTCTCCTAATTTTATTAAATTACACATTTGGGTTCATTGTCTATAAACATAAGAAATTAGTTCTCCATATGATAATAAGTGATAATGAATTTGGCGATTATATTCTTCTCTTATTTTATTACAAACCTGATCTTCTATTAAACGAGGTAAACCGGCTAAAAAATTTTCCTTCCAAAAGGGTTGGTTTACGTCTGGTCTAACCAAAACCCTTTGTAGAAAAAGATCCTTATATACTTGGAATCTCCCTAATGATTTACATTTCACATTCGAAAGAAGATCTTGATTTACGTTTTTATACGGGAAGGATCTTTTATGAAATGCTGTGATATAGAATAGATGAGAGTACATACAGCATCTTGAATGGTTTGCCCATTAGCATCTCAATATGTTGTCCATATTCATCTATTTTATGTGCATTTAAGATTTGAGTTCTTTGTTCATCAGTAAGATAATTATCCCCTCAACCTTTTAGTTGTCCTGTAAATCTAGCTACTAAAATTTTAGCAACGGCATGATTAGAAATTCCTTATTGAGTTTTATAAGCATTTGCTACCATAAATATTTGATTAGGAATATTGACGGTATTATTTTTAAAGACACCATCAATATTCCATTCATAAATGGTATAGGAAGAATACTTATTGAACTCTTTGTGATGACACTTCAAGGACAATATCAGGAGGAGTGGCTCTTTGATAGTAAAGTTTTTGGAGATTTTTCCATGGGAGTATTTATTACAGGAATTGATTCACTTTCAGACTCTTCATTAGATTTTTCAAGGACATTTATTTGAGCCAAGGGGAGATATATTGGTTAACTTGATATTTTCTTTTAATAGGTTTGTCACCCCATTTTTGTCCAAAAAGACATTGCAAATGAAACAATTTAATTATGTAAACTTTATCCAGTGAACCTATTGACGTATAAATTTGGTGACCCGTTTAATAATTTCCATTGAAAACTAGAAGTAGGTATCACTTTTTAGCGGTTGGCACCATCAATGATGCCAACGATCTTTATTTTACCTGGCCGATTTAAAAAAGAGAAGTAGATATCACTTCTTTTTTGCCGCTTCCACAGTCGTTGATCCACTTCCGCTGCCGCTGCTTAAGCCACTGCTGCGGCAGTTGGGGCCATAGGTGGCCTTGTGTTGCTCGAGCTGTAACTGGAGCTTGAAGACGGAACCGCAGCGCTCGCACTTCACTTTAGCTTTGCGGTGGACCATCTAGGCGTGGTACTCCAATATGCTCTTTGAGAACTTCTTCCCACGGCAATTACACTTCTGCATAGTTTTCAATTTGAGGGAGAGTTCAAAGGCAGAGTTGAGGAGAAAAGGAGACTGAGGGTTGAGGGAGAGTTCAAAGGCGAGAGGAGGCAAAGTTGAGGAGAAGAGGAGACTGAGGGTTGAGGGAGAGTTCAAAGGCGAGAGGAAGAGAATAACATAAGTACATGCAATGCATGTGGAGGTGATTTGGTAGGGCCCTAGATGAAGGAACGCGCAATTCCATGCCCTGAAACGGAGAGATCTCCAAGGACCTTGGGATGTGGCTTCTCAAACTCATCGATCCCTGTGATAATCATTCTTTAGAAACATCAAATGGCAAGGAAAAGAATACCTTGGATGCCAAAATTTGATAAGGGAGACAAGTATCAAAAGTTACTAAAGTGACACTTAAGTACCACTTTTTTTCTTTTTTGAAAAATGAGATACCTAAATGTCAAGTTCAGCAAAGGTGGTTGGAAATCATTTGTGGCAATTTTTTAATAATATAACTTGCCTATTTGGCATGCCGAAAAGTTGAGCTAATAACGAAGAACCAAAACAACGTCATTCTATCTTATTCTTTTCTTTTTTTGGATTTTAATATAAATATTAAGTAAACTAAAATACTTATATTTATTTTATATTATAAATAAAAAGAAGGCAAAAGGCAAGGGCTTAGCCTTTGACACCACCTCCCCATCGTCACCGGAAGGGTCGGCGATGGTGGAGGGAGGATTGGCCGGGTTGTCGAACCCAGGCCAAAGGTTGGCTACCTCGGCTGATTGATGGTGAGGGCTTGCGAGCCCTCGCTTAGATCTAGGGCGAGGGTTGTGGTCCTTTCCCAGATTTGGAGTGTGACGACCCGAGCGGCGGTGCGCGGGGAGGAGGGATGGCGGTTCGTCCGCGCCTCCGGTCCTCGGACGTGCGCAAGGGAAGGGGAAGGGATTCCTCTCCCTCTTGTCCCACATCGCTTAGGGAGGGATTCCTGGGAGCCTTTATAAGGCTTGGGTCCCTTTAATTGTGTGACGCGTTTTAAAACTGTGAGGACTCAGTGTCCAAAGCGGACAATATCACACAGTGGGGCCCGGGATGTTACAAATGGTATCAGAGCCGACTCCCGACAGCGTGGGGCCACAGCGAGGACGCTGTGCTCCCAAGGGGGGGAGAGTGTGACGACCCGAGCGGCGATGCGCGGGGAGGAGGGATGGCGGTGCGTCCGCGCCTCCGGTCCTCGGACGTGCGCAAGGGAAGGGGAAGGGATTCCTCTCCCTCTTGTCCCACATCGCTTAGGGAGGGGTTCTTGGAAGCCTTTATAAGGCTTGGTCCCTCTTAAACTTGCGTGACGCGTTTTAAAGCCGTGAGGACTCAGTGTCCAAAGCGGACAATATCACACAAGTGGGACCCGGGATGTTACATGGAGAGGGTCGCCGGCCCTCACCCAACCGTGCCAAGGGCCGTCGCCCGTTGGAGCTAGGGCCTAGCAACCCCAACTAACCCTCTCCCCATCATTGTCGGCCCGACCATGGTGAGGAGGTGGCGAAGGAGGGCTGAGCCCTCAGCTGCCTGCAATCTTCCTCTTCTCTCTCTCTCTCTCTTTAAATAAAAATAAAATTACTTTTAAATTTAATTTAATTAATATTTATATTAATTATCTAGCCATGTCAACGAAACGACGTCATTCTACAGTTGTCTTGTTAGAAAATCGCCACGTTAGCATTTTGATTGGATTTTCTAGCCGTTGGCACTTAACTAATCCATTTTGCTCCAATTTTGGCACTTAAATGTCACTTTTGTAAGTTTTGACATTTAAGTATCCCTCCATGTCAAGTTTTAGCACTCAAAGTGTCCGGCACTCTCAAATGGCAAGTGAATTCCAAATATCATTTATACGTTTGTATATTGCTACCTAAATACACTCAAATCATCATCATCTACTCTATTGATTTGGGATGCACCAGATATGCACGAATGAATTTCATGTAAGTTGCATGAAAAATGCATGTGGGATGCATGTGATATGCACGAGCTTGCAGGCCGACGAAGCTTTAGGTGATCGGTGAGCTTGAGGTATTATTTGTGATAAGGTTAGCCATTTCCAAGTCTTCTTTGGGTCAAAGGTCCACTTTGTGGAGGTCTCTCCTCAGGCCTATAATTGATCTTCCCAATTCTATATATTGCCCATTTGGGTACTTTAGGTGCTTGACCTAGCGAATACATTGTTCATTGTTTTTTATAACGAAATTGAGTTTGTCGAATTGATAATATCATACCATTGGCAAGAAAAAAACAATTGTGTCTTGACTTTGACGGCATGTGTACTGTATTTGTTGATGAAGTGATGATATAAAGGGAGAACGTGAGGCGGGATGCCTTTGGAGAGAGGAGTAATGGATTGAGATTGAGTTTGCTTGGTCATTCTCATGATGTCTCTTGAAACAAAAGCCGGTGAGTAGTTCCGTTTAGACCTTGCCATCTTAGACATCTTTCTACCTTCTCTGGCCTCAATCATGATGGGACACTCAAACGATCTAAGAATAAGTTTTGGCATTAAAGTGAGCGTTATACAAAAGTCATGATATTTTTAGTATTATTTTCCCAATTATTGAAAGAGTGAAAAAAATGTTCAATTCTTTCTAGAAAGGAATCCATGTAGTGGTAAAAAAGATGATATTAGATAGTTTATTCTCCATTTAATCAAAATTATGAATCAACTTATCAATTGATTATGACGTTGCACAAGGGATGAAAAGAGTCACGTCTAGCGCATACATGAAACGGAGTCTATATTATTAAGCTAGAACTTGCGCTCTTTTTGTCTCGCTTATAAAATCCCAATATTACCCTTATATTTGACAGTAAGATGATAAGACACCTTTTTATTTTTTATTTTTTTTTTTTTTAATCAAGAAGGCATCATATGTTTACATGACTAATAATTTATTCTCAGCAAACGGAATCAGCCGTTTTATGCACACAACGGAGAAAACAAGAGCACAGAATCAGATCAAACGGAATGAGGGATGGTCATAATAAGGGGACCAAAACCTGTTGCGTACCACTTGGCCCCGCCCCATTTCTATTTTTATTCAATACTGATAGAGACTTAAGGTTTAGAGAAAGTACTTATTCTCTGAGTAATCATTCTGATGGCTCGTGCATGAAGAGATGAAGCTCTTGTGGAAGAGAAAAGCGTCAAGCTCTTGAGCTGCATAAGGTGTGATGAAAAATAATGCGAAAGATTTGTGCCAAATTTTGTACTTAAAACATAAGTAAGCCAATATGGAAGATATATACACCAAGTCAATCACCATGGTGCTAAAACTTTCCAAACAAACATCTTAATACCACAACTTTTTAGGGGATCACTAAGTGACTCCGGCAAGTTTTGGAAAAATAGACTTAAATATTATTTTAATAATGTTGACTTACTCGAGTTATTTAAATGGATGCTTTTAAAAAGTTTGGGTACTAAAATGATTTCTCCTAAAGTTTTGGCATCAAATTGATCCATCGTATAGTTTCGACACTAAACTCTATATTAAGTGCGACCTGCTTCGCTGTTCAAGGGGGCAATGCATTTTTCAGATCATTCATGTAAGACTTTTAACGCTGGCTATCATGTTAAAAACATAAATTTTTTCTGAAGCACACTTTGCATATACATTGTCATATATTGGCCAAAGGTCAAATAAAAGCACCAACTTATACCTCTGGACAAAAATAGTCTCAAATCACACGAAAAACGCATGATAAAAAATGTCCAACGGATATAAAGAAACGACTTTAGACCCTCTAGAGAAAAATAACTCCATGTTCAAACGACTCATAAAAGGCATGAAATTTTACTAGAGTGACGAAAATTTCCATCATTGTTTTTTCGTCAAATTTATTTGGCATCTCACGTGACCAATGATTATTCGTGCACAATAGACATGTCAACTAAGCTAAAACAACGTCGGCACTTAGACTATAATGGATTATTTGCTCAGTTCACTTTTTCTTTGGCTCAGTTCACTTAAGTAGAAATCATTTGGAACCCTAATTTGCAAACTTGAAACTCTAACCAAAATTCACGATTTTCCAAAAGTCTACAAATTAGCTCAAAATGTAAATTTAATAAACCATACTTTGTGGACTCATCTTGTGGCGAAACCCTTGCCATCTAATCTACGAATTCGATTGGGGGCTAAACTCTTTTTCTCTTTGTTATCTGAAGAGAATGAACCAAAATACTATTGAAACAACGTCTTCTTAGTTTAAATGTCTACGGCGTTGATTTGGCTCAACTGATGTGTCCATCGTACCCGTCAACATCATTAGCCATTGTAGAAGAAGAATAAGCCTTTTGGTCAGAAAAGCTATTCGATATTTTTGTTGCTCGAGCAAAACTTTGTGCTTTAATTTGGGATCATTTGAAAAATGGATTTAGTTTTGTCCTAAGAATGAAAGCTTGTCCTTTCATGCTCTCATTTTTTTGGAATTTTTGGCCGTCAGTTCACTAGCAAATCGTATTCTCGAAAATTGTGCAAGTAGACTGCATAAACAGGAACAAATCTTATGGAGCATGATGCCATCATGAGAGGAAAAAATACAATGGGATGGGGTCCTCATTTTCTTTCTGTTGCTTCTAAATCAGTCAAGTACTTGCATGCAGTGTTTTCTTTCTCTTTTTAATAAAAAGTGGCTTTACAGAGTTAATAATTCGTGCATCCGATGTATCTTTTTTTTTGGCTGAAGATGCCTTAGAGTTTCGAAGGCACCAAAGAAGTAAAACACAGTTAACTAGGTCAATCCAAGAAGAGCATGCTGGTGAATAGTGAAGAATTAAGAAAAAGGACGTAAAACACACATTTAACTAGCTTGAGAACAACTTTTCTAGTCAAGAAGGCATCATATGTTTAAATGACTTTTGGTTTATTCTTTAACAAACATGACAACTGTTTTAGACACGCAACGAAGCAAGCAGAGCACAGAATCTGATTAAATACGATCCAACGATCCGATTCTAGTCAAGGTCAAGGGGACTCCATACTGGGGATGAGTAGTGAGCATGGGAATAGGGGCATGCTTGTAAGAAGGAGATAGCTGCATCGAGAAATTCTGCAAAATCAAGGTCAGAGCAACTTTGGCTTCAGTGAAAGAAAAGTTTTGGCCAATGCAATTTCTAGGACCCCAACTGAAAGGGAGAAAGCAGAGCTTGTTCTTGGTTGCTTTTGAGACTCCCTCGGAGAATCTCTCTGGGTTGAACTCTTTGGCATCATCACCCCAAATCTCTGGATCGTGGTGGATCAGGATCGTCGGCACAAAAAGCACAACTCCTGGAGGTACTTGTATATCTCCCAACTTGGTTGTCTTTTGAACTGTTCTCATCATCATAAATCCAGGCGGATACAACCTGAGCACCTCATTCAGTATCATGCTTACCTGTACAAAAATCAAGTTGTGGTCAGCCTGTTTTTATCCAAAAAGACATTGAAGATGTAACAATTAAATTATCTAAACCTTGCATAGTGGACCAAATTTATCAAACATAACATCATTTCTGTGATCTACGTTGTAGCTTCGAATGGGAAGGCACAATCCATCTGTCTCCATTCTCCATCGCCTAAATATAAATATTTTCTTTTGGTTCAGGGGAAGGAGTGGCGAAGAACAGCAATTAGATTTCAGGTCAGGTGGTTACAACATTTTCCTTCAATTGTTGGCCTTCCATTTTCATCTGTTCTTTCTTTTTCCTTTTTCTCTTTTTGCAAAAAACCATTCGTTTGATGCGAGTTTTGAAATTCAGGAATATATGTCTTGAAATCTAGATAAACAGCAGACGACAACACGATGTGAATCCTTACAATTTTTAACTGGCTCAACGCATCAAAGTCAGGTTTGTTGTTGCCGAAAACTTGCCGGACTTCCTCTCTTGCTCTGTCTTGCCATTTCTGGTGCTTGCTTAACAAAATCAGAGTCCAAGTAATCAAAACAGAAGTTGTCTCTTGACCTGCTAAGTTGAATGCTTTACACTCTCCAATCACATCCTTCATGCTCATGCCCTTTTGATCCACGGACTCCTGAATTTCTTTCATGTTTGATTTTAGCAACAGTCCCAAGAGATCATTGTCATCTACTCTTCCTTCCTTCATTGCCCTCTCTCTTTTGGTCACTATGTCTTCCAACAATCCTTCTACTTTGCGGTTGATTTCTTTCATCCTCTTCCGCAGTTTGGTAGGCAAGAGGCTGCATTTTTTTTATTAGAAAATTAGCTTCAAGATGAAAACTTCACTCAGTAATTTAGTTTCTACAAGTTATACGTGTCCCGGTACATAAATGCACTCAACCAATTTCATCCATTCTATTGAGTTTAGAAGTTGGAAAGCAGCAATCTCAATGAGAGCTCGACAGAAGATTTGCCTTACTAAACATTGTTTTGACAGAAAAAAATTGCAGCGTGCTATGCTACCTTGCAATCACAATCCAACCACTATCCGTGATTTGCAAAATCATAAGAACATTGACTTTAGAACTTTTCAAGTTCCTTGTGTGGCAAGATGCTTAAAGATTGATCGACACGTGATTTGCAAAATCACGAGACAATTGTGGAAAGTTGCAACTGACTCCATGGATAAGGATTGAGGAAGTCAAAGTGAATTTTGTTACTCTTTTTTCTTGTCAAATGCTTTTGAAACAGTTAAAGATGTTTGGATAAATTATTGCTAAATCATTCTCTACTTACCTCCACCCGGGAATAAACACGAGCTGAAGAATCTTGCTAGTGAGGGCAATTTGTTCTTGTTGAAGGGGGAGGATACTCATGACTTGGTCGTATGTTACACCGAAAGCAGCTCTACAGAGTACATCACCTGTCAAATGCTGAAGGTCAGGCCAGACATCCACTTCGCCTGCCAAACTTTGCTTCTCCCATCCCCTAATCATCTCCTCGCAACTTGACAATGTTGCAGTCACTACATACTGTAATTATTCAACAATTAGAAAGCTAAATGAATTGAATGTACAAATTTTTTAATTATCAATTAGTTTAAGTTCCGTTAGATGTTGCGGCTGGTCAAGAAACTATTAGCTGCAAGCAGTAATACCTTCAGCTTCTCATAGTGAAAAGCCGGGTTGATGATCTTTCTATGTTTGACCCATTTCTCACCCTCAATCGTGACGAGCCCTGATACTAAGAGATCTTCCGTGGCCTTGGGATGTGGCTTTTCGAACTCATTGATCCGTGAAAATATTTGTTTCAACATGTCTGAGTCCATGATGGTCAATACAGGCGTTGGCCCAAACCATGTAAAGCAAAGCTTCCCTGCAACAAATATTTTTTGCATAATTTATTGACCATCGGTCGCTTCATAGCTGTCATTCATTTTTCATGTTACTTTTCCTAAAATCGATACTCAATGTTGTAAAATTTACATTATTGCAGGATTTGGTGGACTTGCTTTTCATGAATATATCTCGATTTTTTTTGGTCGAAGAATATATCTCGATTAAAGTGCTGAAAAGAGACCACAAATATGAGTTGAAATTGTATACTGTTTTATACCAAGAAATTGAGTTTGTCAAATCAATGATATTATACCTTCGGCTAACAGTTCAACTGTATCTCTACTTTGATGCAATGCGTACCGTATTTCTTGATGGAGTGATGAAAGAAAGGGAGCAAGCGAGGCGCGACGTCATTTGAGAAAGGAGTAATTGGTTGAGATTGTGCTTGCTTGCCCATTCTCGTGTTGTCTCTCAGGTCTTGAAATAGAAGACTGTAAGAGGTTCCATTTAGACCTTGCCGTCTCAGACATCTTTCTAGGTTCCTCGGCTTCAGCCAAAACAAACACAGTGCTTTCCATGCACAAGTGAAGAAGGTGATTAGAACAAGGGAGAGAACGATTGAATATGCTGAGGACAGTTCCATATTCCACACTAAACATATGACACGCTCGTCTTGTTTCAGTGAGAGGAAATAAATAGGACTCTTGGGGAGCAGAAAGACATCGTTGAAAAAGGAATGCAATGACTTCCTTTTGGTGAGGGAGAACGTCCACCAAGAATGCTTCTTAGTTTCTAAGTGTGACATCTGTTTCACATGATATTGTAAAGAATTCGTTCACTTGTTACCTGTCCAGCCATGCACGCAAGGAAAAAAAAAACTAAGCGGGATAACGTTTTTATTTCCAATCTTCAACCCTTCTTTTCAAATTATTTCAATGCACCACGAAAACCATTGGCCAACCACATTTATCGGCCAGGAAAGGAACTCAAATGTGACCATCTGAGAGTGGGTGTTAACTTATAACTACTTAACAAGATCTCACTTGTTTGATGTGGGACTTTAAAATGTTACATCCTTCGAGTGGTAAAATGGACAATTTATTCGTGAGTGGTAAATTTCAAAACTTTGTCAGTAGAATTAGGTGATTGGCAACTTGTTGGCTTGGTAATTTATCAACAATGTACGAGGTGTACCAATGTCAAATCAATAGTAATGCCATGCTTGTTTCACGAAAATTGAACTTCACTAGAAAAGTAGTTTCGGAGTAAGCAATGTTCAGGGAAGAATGATATGATTTTCCAATGCTTGGGGTGGTCTTCGCAAGTAAAGTGAAGCCTATATTCATATATATATATATATATATATATATATATATATATATTTTTTTTTTTTTTTTTGGGGGCTGGAGGAACCGGTACTTCGGCCGACAGCCGTTCCCGTAAACCCCCAGGCGACGCTAGCGAGGAAACCACCACCTCGACGTCGCGCTTAAGTCACCAGGAAACAAAGACTGCCCCCTGCTTCGCAGGGGTTTCGAACTTGGTCCTCCTTCGTGGAGGTCCAAGGCCTATCCAGCCATGCCACCGCGGTCGGTGGTTTGTCACCGAAAAACTCTAAATCTAATTTTTTTAGGAACGAAACCCCGAGCTCAACACTAGGATTCTTTTAAAACAAGTTCAAAAAGTTTCGCCCAACCCAAATCAAAAGGTATTTTTCTTTATCAAGGAAACTCAGGGATTGATAGGAAGCAATATAGGGAAGAATGGAGCTGAGCGGCACCACAACAAAAAAAAGGCATAGAGGACTGGTTAATGCTATGTTATTTCTGTCCTATTGACAGGATTCCAGCCTTGACGACTAGTCGAGAGGGAGTATTTTCTCTTGTGAGTAAGTGGGAATGTTGTAGGAGGGACATGCTGTAGCTTTGCTAGTGTTCTGGCAGAGCAGGAATTGTTGCTGTCGTGGGGAACTTTGTTACCCGCAACCTACTTGAATTTATTCTTGGAGTTCAACAGAAAAAAATGATGGTAACAATGCCAAAATTGTTGTAAGGTACCCACTTTGGTATCAGAAATTTTCGAAGGATTATATGAGTTCCACAACTTCAAGACAACGATTGCTTAAGTGACTTTGATGACTTAGACCGCCAGAAACCTTGACATGTTATTACTTCAATAACAAAAGCTCACCTGCGTCACTTAAATTGCCGGTTTTATAAAGTCTTGAGACTAAAACGATCATTCATAAAATTTTGGCACTAGTAATTTTAGAGAATGATATAGCACTTTGTGACACTTCATTATGTTAATGCATAGCATCATTGGTACTCAAGTTTTGGAAAGGCATAAAAATTCTTCTTCAACTATTTCAACTCTCACCTCTTGGTTTACATAGCTTGGATCTTAAGATTTAGCAATGCCAAAAGGGCAAGGCCAGCCAAGGCAGGGCACGGCCTGTTCATGTGACAGGCTAAGTGGTGTCGTGGCCACGCGGTAAAATTCAACAGCAGTCGATCCTTCTCAAGTGAAGAAGCAGCTAATTTCTACTTGAACTTGAAAGTAGTAAAATCATTATTTCAAGTTACCTACCAATAAAATTGCTTACTTGTCAAATTGAAGAACCCTTGACGATCTAATAAGATCCCTTGTCAAATTGAAGAATCATTATTTGTAATACCACCGTTAATTGTTCTAAAAGTTTAAAATGTTAGATGAAAGAATTGTTTATCATTTAAATATTTTAATAAATTTATTATGAAATTCGAAAATGATAAAGTCATAATTTGAAGTTGCTAACTGGTCAATGATCATGTCACTACCTTTCTGATGACGATTGTTTAACAATATCTGGGGAAACTGAAAAGAAACATCATTCTCTGAAAGTCAGAGAATCGTATGATGTAATTTGTGATACATGAGAAGAGGTTTCTTATTTATTTATTTTTTTGTTTGGACAAGGACGAGGTTTCTTATTTAAAAGTGCTATTCTGTTCTTTATTGGTTTACATCAACAGCTGCTACTTAAAAAAGTCATTGAGCTGGCATCAAGCGGCGGCTTGAAGTTCACACGACGTCAGTAAACCAATCTTGCGTGACTCAGGTTGCCAAAATAGTGGTTGATAATATTTGGAATCATGGTTGATGGAGTCATAGGCGTTTTTAAAATTATGCGACGGAGTCCTTAACTCATAGTCGGTCCGGCTTGGCCTATGTTATTGCGAGGAAGTGTCAATCAATGTATTTATTTAAGAACAGTGATTGCACATTTTTGAAAAACTTCTAGGACTCTACTGATTAAATATAAACATTTATAACTCAATCAACCTGCCAATATGATGTGTAGGACTTCCATTGTACTAAGCTCTTGGTTGGATAGGAAGTTCGAGACGTTTTGTCAACCTCATTTCTATCCGATTTTGTGGTAGTCATGAAAGGGGCCAATTTTTTTATGATTAATATGATGATTGGTGGGTTACATAAATAGACATCACAGATATTTTAATCTAAGTAAAGATGAATATAATTGATGTTCATCTAAGGAAAACTAGCAATCATAAGTTTGGTTAACATGACCCATTAAAGAAAACGAAAAAAGTGAGCGGAAGGGTAATTAATTTTGAGAAATGATTGAGTAATAGTTTTTAATGCACTGTAGGAATAATAATCTATTCGAAACTCTAAAAAAAATCATATAATTATACATTGTTGCAGGTCAACTTCTTTAGGAATTTGTGGCTCCTAATGCAATGTTAATCTTGTATTAGTCTAAAGAATATTATGCTAGCAAAGATCATTAATTTTTGAAAAATGAGAGTGTGACGGTGCCGTTACTCTCCTATGAGTAACGGTGTTGTCCCCACCACACATTTTCCCTAAGAAAATCACCAATCTTATTTGATGGGTTCGCTAGCCCACCAGTTAAGATTCCTTAAACTAGAAAGAAAATATATTAGCCAAAACAAAGATGAGCAAATAAAAAAAGGAACTTATTAGCATCGTCCCATGTAAAATATTTTTACAGTAAGTGTAGAAAATAATGATTTAATTTTTTTTTTATTTCAAGAGAATATAAATTTAGGATCACTAGCCACAGCACCTGTGCAAAATATTTTTTCACACCTATTGTCATGAATGAAAAATATCTACGATCTATTGAAACGGACACGGTTGTCAAAATTGAACTTAGATATTTTATACCACCAACGTTAAAACTCCATAAGTATATAGAGGGATGACTACTAATATTATACGTCAAGTAACATTTATCTTTGTAAAATTAAAGTAAAAAAAAAGAGGTCGACAACCTAGAAGTCAAATGTCCGGCTACCTAGAAGTCTATGAAACACTTGTAACTACATGAAGCGGTTAAATGTTTCAGTACACACCACCTTTGGCCTGTAAAGTAACTCTGATCCAAAGCACTTTCTACATAATTAGTGAAATTTGAACATATTATTTCTGGTGTCGAAGCTGGACATTTCCCAGTGCCTTGACTACTTTAGCGGCGGGGAAGAGAGATTAATTTGTTTTATAATATATAAATGGAAGGATTTTTAATTTTATGCATGCAAATACGTCACAGAAACACTAATTGAAAGTCCACGGCATGTGTAATCCATGTGTAAGATATTTACAATTAATTTTTTATTAACTGCTATATAGCTATTTTTCTTATATCTGGAGCGATATTCACCCTTAAAATACAAATTAATGCTCTCTCTCAACATTTTATTTTCCTTTCGGTTGTTCAAGTCCATGAACATGAAACATGAGATCCATATTGCACCATTACTAAAGAGAAGTAACGGTGCCGTAAGGCTCTAAGTATTCAATGCTAAGTTGAGTGTACTTTTAGTTTTTCCCAATATAATATAACCGGTTGACTTCGTTAATATACTTAATCGGAAACCACTTTCATGTAAAACATAACATGATACTCTATGTCAATTTTCCCAACTAACGCACGTTGACATCCAAATTTTCAATTAAGGGACTGTACATACATGTCATAAGAAAACTAGGGATTGAATTCATCAATGACAATAAAATTTAAACAATAAAAGTACAAAAAAAAGGTTATAAACATATTGTATTAGTACAAATTCAATTATAAATCTTTAATTGGACCAATTAAATCCTAAATATTTTGCATTTATGCCAATTGAGTCCATCCAATGGATTTTGACTTGAAATCAATGATATAAATGCTAGCCATCATATATGATATGATTGGCATGATGTGGAAAAATTTTACAAATTTATTATTATTATTATTATTTTTTTTTTTTTTTTTCCATTGTGGCTAGTGAGGGTCATGGCCCTCGTCTAGGCCATCGGTGACCTCGAGTGAGGACTGCTAAGCCCTCACCAGATCTAGCAAGGGTGGCCCTTGCCTAGGCCGTGATGGCTGAGCCCTAGCAACAACTTTTACAATGTTTCTTTATTTTTTTTTCCTTTTCTTATCTTTTCAGCAAGCACTGGCAACCAATGCTTATCGCAGAATAGGGGGGAAAATTCAAAGAATTTTAAACAAATAAAAAACGCTCGACCCTAGCGTTGGTTGTGCCACGTAGGATGAGCGATGTTGATTGGAGCCACATCAACGATTCTAGTCTAAATTGGTTAGAAAGACTATATTAAAAAAAAAAAAAAGTCTTTTAAGACTAAATTAGTAAAATTGGGAGGTTTAAAATTGAATTGATGGACATACAATAGATGTGGGATTTTATATTTTTGTTGCTTTACTTTTCTTTTCCTTGCATCTACTAACCAAATAGAATATGTTAGCTTTTAATATTAGTTTAAATAAGTTCACCACTAACTTTTAGGTCACGTTAAGCATTTCCAGCAAGGTGGTACTTTTAAATTCATACAATTTGACAAAGCACCCACATGCCGCAAGATAAAAGCATATATTTTTATCGTAGACTTTGTTCACCTTCTTGAGTACAATTAACGGAGTTAAATGGAAGCCTGGCGTTTCACTTTTCAGTTTCCCCGCGATGCTTTTTCCATTGTTGACCATACGTAAGAAAGAGTAGCTTCAATTAGGAATGTGCAAAGGAACCAAAACCGCCCGGAATCGGACCAGACTAGCCTAGAATGGCGATTCCTATGGGGACCGGTTTAGTTCTCAATTCCAATTTAATGGAGCTAGTGAGTATTGGTCTGATTCTAGATTCTAGGTACGGAACTGTCTACCTATTTACCTAGACTAGACACACACACACACACACATATATATATATATATATATATATATATATATATATATATATGTATTATTTAACATTATTGATTAAATTTGTCTATTAGGATCAATCCTTGTACTTTTTTTCATTCTAATAATTCATTTATTTAGGGCATGCATGGAATTGTTCTTTATTTCTGTTATTGAACACATTTTTTGTTTTTTTGTTCTTGGGAACAAAAAAAGAACAGAAACGCGTTTGGTTGCGTTTCTGTTCTTTTTTTGTTTTTTTGTTTCCGGAACAAAATAGGAACAAAAAAAAGAAACAACAAATTTTTACTTCTTGTTCCAGAAACAATTTTGGAGAAACGTTTCTCTTCTCTCTCTTCTTCTTCTCTTCTTCTTTTCTTCTTTTTTTCTTCTTTTTCTTTGGCCGGTCGCCGGCCTCGGCCATGGCCGGCGATCGGCCGTTGAGGGCCGGTGACGCCCTCGAGGGTCGGCGACCTCGCCGGAGCGTCGCCGGCGCGGCGAGGCCGAGCCTCGTCTTGGTTGGGCGAGCTCGGCCTCACCCAATCACGGTGAGGCTGCCGGCCGAAAAAATAAAAAATAAAAAGAAAGGAAAAAATAAAAAATAAAATAAAAATGTTTAAAAAATTAAAAGAAACAAAAAAAGAATAAAATTTACCAAACGTGTTTCTATTCATTTTTATTCCCGGAACAAACGTTACCAAACGCGTTCTTTTGTTCAAAAATTGTTTCCGAACAGAAACACTTTTTTGTTTTTTTCTGGAAAAAAAAGAACAGAAACGTCACCATTCGTACCCTTACTTTCTCAGCCAAAAACAAAATAAACTAAGAGAAAAGATGGATTGATTGGAGATGTTCATAATGTTGCGACGTTTTGTTGTCGTTGAAAAGAAGATGAATTAACCAATTAATATTTTAACTGCTGTGGAGGTTAGGACTTCTAATGTAGAGTCTAATTCTCCACATGTTCTTGTTGTTGGGGAACCCAAAGAGGATCACACCATAAACTTCAAAGAAACGTAGACTTTTTTCACCTTCTTCAGTACAATTAACGGAGTTAAATGGAAGCCTGGCGTTTCACTTTTCAGTTTCCCCGCAATGCTTTTTCCATTGTTGACCATACGTAAGAAAGAGTAGCTTCAATTAGGAATTTGCAAAGGAACCAAAACCGCCTGGAACCGGACCAGATTAGCCTAGAATGGCGATTCCTATGGGGAACAGTTTAGTTCCCAATTCCAATTTAATGGAACTAGTGAGTATCGGTCCGGTTCTCGATTCTAGGTATGGAACCATCTACCTATCTACCTAGACTAGACACACACACACACAGAATTCATATATATATATATATATATATATATATATATATATATATATGTATTATTTAACATTATTGATTAAATTTGTCTATTAGGATTAATCCCCGTACTTTTTTTCATTCTAATAATCCATTTATTTACTTTCTCAGCCAAAAACAAAATAAACAAAGAGAAAAAGATGGGATTGATTGGAGATGTTCATAATGTTGCGACGTTTTGTTGTCATTGAAAAGAAGATGAATTAACCGATTAATATTTTAACTACTGTAGAAGTTAGGACTTTTAATATAGAGTCTAATTCTCCACATGTTCTTGTTGTTGGGGAACCCAAAGAGGTTCACACCATAAACTTAGAAATTAAGTGCCTAGCAAATTAGTATTGTCTATTTGTTTCACCCTATAGTTTTCAATCTTTAATCAAAATCAATAGCTCACATTTTAACACAAATGTAAGGCCGTACAAGCTTTAGTTAGAAACTAAGTTCACCATTATTTTAATTGATGAATATAATGTTGTATGGATCGGGGACTAGTTTCATGGACCCACTCGAGAATTGGACCAGACCGGTAAACCAGATCCCGAGGGATTCATGAAACCAATCAGTCCTTAGTAAACGATTCCTAATTCCAATGCGAGAATTGCTCACCCGGACCATGCTCATCCCTAGCTTCAATGCCACTCTCTCCCTCACTATTCACTTTTTATTCCAACTTTCAAGCTTTTGCTTCTTTACTTTTAGTGAACCTTTCACTTATTTTTATGCAATTACCTAAAAATAATTTATTTTTTGTGCTTTGTAAACAATTATTGACATGACAAACACGATATATCATCGTGCACTATATAAAAATATAACTTCATCTCAACACAATCTTAACAAATTTTGATTCACGTCAATAGTATATGTCTAAAAATGTATTATATTTATATTTTGCACTTAATTTTACTTTTATCCGATGTGCAGTTTGTAATTAGCTCTTGAAGTGAAATGGACAAAGTATGTCCCGTAGCAACTGATTGGTGTCAAAATCATAAATGCTGATCCTATGTTAGTTTGATGTCTTTCAAGTCATCTATATACTTCCAAACTTAAAAATAAAAACATTGTGATTTTTTTTTTTCAACTTTTAGCTTGCTTCATCCAATCTGATGTAATTAATCAATTTAAATAAGTAGTATCTCAAAATTTTAATGATCTCTCAATTATTAATTTTTTTTTTATAAAAAAAATTAAAAGAAAAAAATTACATTCAATTTATACCCACTCATCTCACCAATTTAGAGGAAAATCTCAAAATAATGACCTAAAGTGAACCTATTTTCTCAAATAAGGACCCAAAGTGACCGTTGTCTCAAATAAGGACCTAAAGCGGCTAATAAGTCTTAAATAAGGACCTGAACTTGCCGGCTGGCCAAAATGTTCACCAGCCAACGAGAGTGTGACATTTCCGATGGCTGTCCAAAAAAAATATAGATAGAAATTAACAAACCCTAAAAATCACCCCCCAAACTCTTCACGCTCTTTTGACCTCTAAAGAAAAACTCTTCATGTTTTCATGATTTTCTTCTTCTGCTCTTCATCTTCTCTGTTCTTTATCCTCTCTCGCTTGGAGCACGGAAATTTCCTGTTAATGGAACACGAATTGAAAAACAACAAGAAACTCCTACCTTTGTTTCTTCACATCTTCTTCTTTCGTTTTTTGTCTTTGTTTTTTTCCAACGAAGAAGACAAATCTTGAGTAAAGACACCTTTTCGTTATTGAGACACTCGTGTGTAACACGAGGGCCTCGATTCTTAATTATCTTTTCCTAGGTTCGCGCCATACACTTTGATTCACACTCCCGTTCAACTGAGGTCAGTTTCATTCAAATTGAAAGAGAGAGAGAGGGAGGGAGGGCACGTACCTTTGGAACTCAGGGAGACAGGGATCTTTCTCCATCAATAGAGAACTTGGGTTCTCCAAACGAGAAGGGACAAATAACATAAAAGATGAAGAGTGGAAGAAGAATAATGTGACGAGTTTGGGGGTTTTGTTTTTAGGGTTTGTTAATTTATGTCTATAATTTTTTGGGACAAAATTGCCCATATTCTAGCCACTGGAAATGTCACACGCTTGTTGATCGGTGAACATTTTGGCCGGCCGGCAGGTTCAGGTCCTTATTTGAGACTTGTTAATCACTTCAGGTCATTATTTGAGAAAGTAGACTCACTTTAGGTCCTTATTTGAGATTTTCCCCAATTTAGAGGAGTATGTTTTAATGATCGATCATTACAAATTATTAAACATCCGTGGTCGTACAATAAATATGTGAGTACATTACATATCTATGATTTAATCCTCTCCAAATGCTTGGTAAAGATAGTTCATAGTACAACCTTTAATCTTAGAAAAGATTTGGCCGAAATAATTGTGGGGCAATTACCAAAAAAGTCATAAACCTTTTGCAGTTGTGCTAATTTCGTCATAAACTTTTTTTCTTTTTGGGCCAATTGAGTCTTAAAATTTTTACAATTATGTTAGTTCAGTTCTCCCGAACAAAATTGGCTAGCTGGCATTGATGTGGCCATCGGCCAACGCCGGCCACAAATTTTATAATAATATTTTATTTTTTCGAATTATTTTATTAATTTTTTTCTAATCATTTTTACCTCTCTCTCTCTCTCTCTCTCTCTCTCTCTCTCTCTCTCTCTCTCTCTCTCTCTCTCTCTCCTCCTTCCTCCTTCCTCCTTCCTCCTTCCTTTGGCTTCGACAATCGGCCAGCCCTTGCCGATCGCCAGAACGAGGCAGTTGGGCGAGCTTGCCTCGCCGTCGCTATGTGAGGGCAAGCTTGCCTAGCCATTAGCAAGGCAAACCCCCATTGAATTTGGTGGGGGCTTGCTTCACCTTGCTAGATTGAGTGACAACGAGGACTCTTTCACCAGATCTAGCGAGGGCTCACCCCGCCGGTGTTTGGACAAGGACTCATTCACTAGATTTGGTGAGGGCTCGCCCGCCGGTGTCTAGGCAAGGACTCCTTCACCGGATTTGGTGAGGGCTTGCCCTGCTAGTGTCTAGGCAAGCTCCTCCCTAGATCTGGCGAGGAGGGCCTCATTGTCGCTAGGTTTGGCAAGGTAGGTCCCTGCCCGTGGTTGGGCAAGCTCGCCCTTGCCCAGTGTTAGTAAGGTGAGCTCGCCAGCTGCTTTAGTTCGGCAACTCGCGAGGGTTGGCTAGTCGCTAGAGCTAAAGGAAGAAGGAGGGAGGGGGAGGGAGGAGAAGGAAAGGAAAAAAAGAGAGAAAAGGTAAAAAAATATTGAAAAATTAATAAAATAATTCAAAAAAATAAAATATTATTAAAAAAAATTAGGATTCAATTGATAAAAAAAATAAATAAGTTTAGGATTGAATTGGCAGTTATAAAAGGTTTAAGATTTTTTTGGTAATTTCCCCAATAATTGAGTGTGATACTATTCTCATTGTGCTGGTAGGCAGGAGCTTATTACTAGTTCTAAATAAAAATTCATGGCTATGTACTCTAGGCATTACTTTTCGATCGTTCTTCATCTATTGAAGAAGATTATCACTTATCTTTTCTTTATCTTCTTAATCACAAGCGGTGGAACATTCTTCGTGGGCAAATATGTGCTTGGATGGTTGGACGATTAAACCCTAAGTTGCAAACCCGAAACACTAACCAAACTTCATGATTTGCTTGAACTCCAAAAATTAGCTACTATGTTATATTTAATAAAACCCTTTTGCGACCTAATCTCGTGTCAAAATCCTAGCCCTCCAATCTGCGAATTCAATTCGGGGCTGAACTCCTTCTCCCTGTGTTATCCGAAAAGAACCAAAATCCTACTCAAACAACGTCGTTTTTGGTTAAAAGTATATGGCGTCTTCTGTCTTAAGGATATAAGTTTGTGCCTTTTCTTTTATTTGGGGAATTTTTTGTCCTTTAAGCGTAAGTTTGTGCTTTTTTTTTTTTTTTTTTTGAATCGTTTCAAAACCGGGTGTTATTTTTGTCTTGACTATACAAGTTCATGCTTTCTTTGGCATTGTTGGCCGTCAGATATTTGGAACACGTTTCACAAGCAAATTGTTTTCTGGAAATTAATACATGTAAGGTTGCATGAGCAGGAATAATTATAATTGAGTATGATGAAATCAAGAGAGGAAAAAATATATTCGCATGTGGTCTTCCTTGTGTTTCTGTTGCTTTGCCTTCCGTAATGCAAGTACTTGCATTCAGTGTTTTCCGTCTCTTTTTAATATAAGCAACTTCATAAAGTTAACGATTCGTTTTTAGAATTAGAACAGATATATAATAAATTTTTGGCTAAAGATGGAAAGAAATTTCGCGTGTGGAACAATTCTTTTGGAAAGCACCAAAAGAGTACGTAAAACCCGGTTAACTAGGTCAATCCATGAAGAGCAGTCTGTCGAGATGTAAAGAATTTCAAAATGAAAGCATATCATTAATTACGAACCACTTTTTTAGTCAAGAAGGCATGATATATTTACATTGACTTTTCCTTTATTCTCAACGAACATAACAAACCATTTTATGCACACAATGAATGGAACAAGAGGACATAATTTGATCAATTACGAATCAAGGAATTCGATCCGATTCTAGTCAAGATCAAGGGGACTCCATATTGGGGATGAATAGTGAACAAAGGAATAGGGGCATGCTTGTAAGAAGGAGACAGCTGCACTTTAAAACTCTGTAAAATCAAGGTCAGAGCTACTTTGGCTTCAAGGAGAGCAAAGTTTTGGCCTATGCAAGTTCTAGGGCCCGAACTGAAAGGGAAAAAGCAGAGCTTATCCTTGGTTGATTTTGAGACTCCCTCAGAGAATCTGTCTGGATTGAACTCTTTGGCATCATCACCCCAAATCTCTGGATCATGGTGGATCAGGATAATGGGCACAAAAAGCAAAACTCCTGGAGGTATTTGTATATCTCCCAACTTGGTTTTCTTGTGAACTGTTCTCATCGTCATAAATACAGGCGGGTATAACCTAAGCACCTCATTCAGTATCATGCTTACCTGCATATAAATCAATTTGTAGTCAGCTTGTTTTTTGTCCAAAAAGACATTAATAATGCAACTATCAAATTAATTAAAACTTGCCCGGTGGACCTAATATATCAAACTAAATATCATTTGTGTGATCCGTGTTGTAACTTCGAATGAGGAGGCATGATCCATGTGTCTCACTTCTGTCACTAGCGGAACCTAACTTGAGTAACTATTGCCTAAATACTCATTTTTTACTCTTGTTTTGGGGGAAGTACAACAACTATATTTCGGGGCAGGTGGTTACAATTTTTTCCTTTATTTCTCGTTTGTAATTTCTTTTTTCGTTTTTGCAAAAACCTATTATCTGATGTCAGTTTTCAGTTTCAGGAATGTATGTCTTGAAAGCGAGATGAACATCAGCCTATAATACGAGGAGAATCCTTACAATTTTTAGTCGGCTCAACCCATCAAAATCAGGTTTGTTGTTGCCGAAAACTCGCAGAACTTCCTCTCTTGCTCTGTCTTGCCAGTCTTGGTACTTGCTCAACAAAATCAGAGTTCAGCTCAGCAAATTAGAAGCCGACTGTTGACCCGCTAGGTTGAACGCTTTGCACTCTTGAATCACATCCTCTATGCTCATACCCTTTTGATGCCCGGATTCTTGAATTTCTTTCATGTTTGATTTTAGCAATAGTCCCAACAGATCGTCTTCATCTGCTCCTTCTTTCATTGCCTTCTCTCTTTTGGTCACTACGTCTTCCAAAAATCCTCTTACTTTGTGGTCAATTTCTTTCATCCTCTTCTGCAGTTTGGACGGCAAGAGGCTGCATTTTTTTTGTTTAACACAAGTCAACTTGAAGATGAAACTTTATACATTAATTTGGTTTCCACAGCTTTGTGTCTTGCAACATAAGTACACTCAATCATTTTCATTAACTCATATGAGTTTAGAAGCTGGAAAACAGCAATTTTCAGGACAATTCGATCAAATATTTGCCATATTAAAAATTGTTTTGACAGGAAAAAAATTGCAGTAAGGTGCAATATACTATCTTGCAATCGCAATCCAACCCCTATCCATGATTTGCAGGAAGAAAATTGTCTTCAGAAACTTTTCAATCCTTGTGTGGCAAGATGCTTTAAGATTGGTGCATGATTTGCAAAATCACAAGAAAATGGTGGAAGGTTTAAACTGACTTCATGGATAAGGATTGAGGAAGTCACTGAAGTCTGTTACTCTTTTTTCTTGTTATATGCTTTTGTAACAGTTAAAGATCTCGGGATAAATTGTTGCTAGATTAATCTCGACTGACCTCCAGCCGGGGATAAACACGAATTGAAGAACTTTGTACGTGAGGCTCATTTGTTCTTGTTGAAGGAGGAAGATGCTCTTGGCTTGGTTGCAGTTACCACCGAAAGCAGCTCTATAGAGAACATCACCACTCAAATGTTGAAGGTGAGGCCACACATCCACTTCACCAGCCAAACATTGCTTCTCCCATCCCCTAATCATCTCCTCACAACTTGAACACGTTGCTTTCACTACATTCTGTAAGTTTTCAACAGTTAAAAAGCTATAGAGTAAGTAATTTTTAGTTATTAGATTTTCATGGACTACGAGTTTCATGTGCTGTTACAATGAAATGCGATGGGATTATTAATTATTTTAAGTTCCCTTAGATGTTTCATCTGGTCAGTAAACTTTTAGCAACAAGCAGTAATACCTTCAACTTCTCATAGTGAAAAGCCGGGTTGATGATCTTTCTATGTTTGGCCCATTTCTCACCCTCAATCTCCAGAAGCCCTGATATAAAGAGATCTCCAATGGCCTTGGGATGGGGCTTTTCAAACTCGTTGATACGTGAAAATATTTCTTTCAACATGTCTGAGTCCATGATGTTGAGGACAGGCGTTGGCCCAAACCATGTAAAGCAAAGCTTCCCTGCAATAACCATTTTTTACAAACTACATAAATAATCTAGGCGTCAAATGACTACCGGATCCCTTATATCACCCATTTCTGTACGTCAGGTGCTTAAACTAGCAGATAAATTGTAAGTACCCCACTTAAAACCCATGTAGCAGATCAATTTGCATGCGAAAATGAGCAATAAAGTAGCTTTCCGATGGTAGCTGACTACATAGCTGCCATTCACATGTCCTGTTACTTTGCCCCTAAAAACAACATTCAATGTTGAAGAAAACAGCCTTATGGTAGGATATGGTCTACTGGTTTTTCAGGATTATATCTCGATTAAACTGCTGAAAAGAAACCGCGAATACATTCTTTAGCAGGCTTTTAGCTAACAACTCCACCTTCTAGTGTGTTGAAATTGTAGATTGTCTTTTACCTGGAAATCAAGTTTGTCAAATCAACAATATAATATCATTGGCTACAAAAATTCGACTGTATCTCGACTTTGATGGCATGCGTACCGTATTTCTTGATGGACTGATGAAAGAAAGGGAGAATGCGAGGCACGATGTCATTGGAGAAAGAAGTACTGGATTGAGACTGCGCTTGCTTGGCCATTCTCAAGTTGTCTCTCAGGTCTTGAAACAAAAGCCGATAAGTAGTTCCATTTAGACCTTGTTGTCTCAGACATCTTTCTAGCTGCTTCGGCTTCAACCAAAACAAACAGAATAATTTCCGTGCGCAAGTGAAGAAGGTGATCAGAACAAGGGAGAGAACAATCGAATAAGCCAAGGACATTTCCATATTCTGCGTCAAACATAGGATGAACTTGTCTTCTTTCTGTGAGTCGAAATATATAGTACTCTTGGGGAGCCGAAAAATAGACGGAGGCATAGACAAGGAAATAAAAAAAGGGGAAAAAACTTTGACGTACATGAGCTCATCCAAGAAACAATCTGTTGCGTAGATGTCGAAAGAAAAATTGCGTATATGTAGAAAGTAATTGCGTAATTTTGAAAGAAAGCAATCTTATTCCTTTTTTATATCCATAATGATCCATTTCCTGTCCAGCGATGCACCTGTCCACCGGTGCGTGTTTGACCCTCTCTCTCTCTCTCTCTATATAAATAAAGCTCATGCGAGTCACGTTTGACACGTTCGCAGGCGACCTTTAACTAGTAATTTTATTTTCAGGGTCTGTCGAGAATATTCAAACTCAAATGCACTTAAGTCTCAGCTACCACAATTTCAACAACATAATAATGAACCCAAGGCACTAAATTATTAATACTATTTGTAACATGAATATCCCGAAACCGTCGATGAATTTAATCAAGCACAAATTTGATCGAGGCGACTAAAACTTGAGGGAATCGACCTCGACGTGCGGAAATTAACTTACGTAGCATAAACAGGCAGTAATTCACTTGCCTCAGGTGTTGGACGAGCAGTGACTGCGGTTCGGCAAGCTCTCGGACTCCTGGGCTGCAATGGTCCGAGTTGAGGCCTGGCACCAGCGGTCGATGGCGTGAGCTGCGACGTTGTGCAAGACGTGGAGCTCGCGTGCACAGTGAACGAACGGAGAAGGAGGGGCGGGTGTGACGGAGATTTCAGTGGGGGATTGAGTGAAGGCTGGTAATCGTGAAAAGAAGGCGGCTTCGATCCCCTCATAGTTTGGTCACCCCTCCTCGCGTTGCTGTCCATCTTCAAACGGTGAAGTGGTTGATGGGTCTTCCGCAATTCACGCCAGTTGGAGGAGTACGTGTGCGTGAGTGGTGGACCGACGTGGTGAGAAAAAGGAGCAGCTGCTTGCTGACCGTTCACTCCTCTTCTTCGGCAGTGGAATTGTGGGCCAGTTGGGGAAAACGGGGGCGCCTTTCGGAAAAGTTGCGTTGCTGTAGCGCGGTGATGAGGCTGAGGTGGTGGTGACCGTTGCGGTAGTGACTTGGTTAGGCCGAGGTGGATTCGAGTGGCTAGCCGAGGTGTCATGATTGGTGACGCGGATGAGCTAAAGTGGCAAATTCTTGTGGTGATGTGGTTGGTGTGATCCAATGGCAAGTTTGATGACGTGGCAATGGCTACGAATTGGTTGAGTCTCACGATTCCGTCGAGCAAAAATCTAGATGTCACGTTCTTTGACTGTCGAAGGCTTGAAGGACCTGTGTGGGAGGTGAATAAGCTTTAGAATGAGGGTTTGATAAAGTTTGGATGGGCTAGTATATGGCAAAGAAGATGAAGGTGTAAATATGTTTGGGAGGACCAGTGTGTGTAGAAGGTGAACAGCCAATTCAACGACAGTGAAATCAGCGAGGAGCGTGAAAAGACTAGAGAGACCCTTTGCAGAAGAAGCTCTTGCTAGAAATGATGTAGGAGGTGTGACGAGCTATGAAGTACCGAGACTCTCCAAGAGCTTTCGTATCATGTCGGACACTTTGACACGTGTCCGACACTCTCCGACACTCAGTTAACACGTGTCGGAAAATCCGATACCTCGTCAACTTTCTCGACACTTTCTGACACTCGAGTTGAAATTCTGACATACAAGTTTATGACACATGATTCCGATATCGAAATCAATTTTAAAAATTCAATAAATGAGAGGTGAAAAGGATATATATATATATATGTGAAAAAATTAAAACATGATAATAAAAATAATAAATGGAAAAAGAAGAAAAACCTAATATTCTCTTCTCTTCTGACTTCCACTTCCCGTGATACACAATTCACCACTTAAGTTTTTTTATCCTCTTCCAACATATTAAACATGCGAGTCTAGAATATGGATTGCTTGTTTTTTCTCCAAATTTTATGAATCATTGAAATATAGTTGAATTTATCAAATTGAAATAATGAATGATATTAATAAATTGCGGATTAATGTTTTTAGTGTATATTCATTCTAGGCTTTTTTAATTATTTATTTATTTATGAATTTAATTCATATTAATTTGATTGAAATAATCATAAAAATGACAATTTATTATGTATATATAAAAATATATTTAATACACAACGTGTTCCAACATGTCGAAATTCTATGTTTTTTGAGAAATGACATGTCAGCGTGTCGTGTCGTGTCATATCACATGTCGCATGTCGGTGTCGGTGTTACTTAGGTGATGAGTGCCCCTACAACTCTCGGAAAAAGAAGGCTAAAGGCCCTTTGCAAATTGATCTGAGTTCACATTCGTGTTCAACGGCTAGCTCTGAAAGTCATTGAGAGCAACCTGGAGAAGATCAAAGCAATTTTCCATTTTTGTGAAAGCAAATCGGTGAGTTGAATGGACTGTACAAGCAGAAGGCTCTAGTTCAAAATTATTCGGATTTATTTGGGGGAATATAAAAGAATTTGTCATCTGAAATTCAGAATCAGTCTGAGATAATGAGTGGAGGTTTCATTTTCAAGTGTTCTTGCATTTATCATTGTTATTCTTTATTGATTTGCATCACCGGGTTCTACTTAATAAATTAATTTTCTTGATTTGATATCAAGTGGAGGATTTCATTAAGTTAAGATAACATGAACTAAATCAAATCTGCGCGAATCAGGTGGTCGAAAATTAATAGCAGATAATCTTCATTTAATTGTCAGAATCACGGCCGATGCAGATTTGAGGAGGAAGAGAAACTTTTTTTTTTGGTAAGGAAATTAACATAAACACTTATTTTTGGTCAAACGAGTGCCCCTATCTAAATGGGGAAGACAGCTAAGGGTGATATCATGGGAGATAGAAGTAAGGTATTTGAGAGAATATCAATGCATTATATATAAGAATCTCTTATCCTTTGTTTTCCTAAAGTTGTCAATGCCTTCAGGCTCAAGTGAGCGGTGATGCTATTAATTGAATAACTTCGTTAAGATCTGGAGATGCACTAATCAGCATCGTGAACTGCGTGCGTTCTATTCTACTAATGCACTTTCTTATTATAATACGCCGGGTATGTTCTTCTCTTTTCATAATATTTTCCAGAATGATGTTGCCATATCAATTATTTAAGTAATTTAATGGCAACGAGTATTATGTTAATTTCTTGTGACGTTTGGTGTTGTTTCTCCAATTGAAATTTCTTGTGCACGCCCATAATCTCTCTTGAAGTTCTCGTTTTAGAGTAGTTTTTCGATTTTTCAGGTTATCGTAGCCATATTTTTATCGCTGTCTTCATTTGGCTCTGTCTTCTTGGAGGTAATTAGCCTCAAGAGCTAACGATTTCTTTAACAAATAGAACATATCAAGATACAATTAAATTTGTTATCGTCTTAAGTAAAATATAACATGTTGATTGCCTTAGTGTTTGATTGTATTAGGGTGCATTTGTTTTGTGGAAATTTAATGTTGGGAAAATAATTTTGTATAAATTGTCACATGCATCACTTGAAATAATTAGTTAATGAAATATGTTTTAATTATCGACAATAAATTTTGTCTAAATATATTCGTGGGTGATGAAAATTATTTTTTATTCATTCATTTGTGTAAGCAATATAAGTGATTATTTTTAGGATAATATTTTACAAATTATTCATTTTCCAAGAAACAAATACACCCCTAATTCCACATTGTATGCACTCAATAGATTTTCATTTGTAGGAACAATTGTTACACTTTCGGTCTTACTAGATAGATGAGGACCCTTAATAATACACGGCCACAGTTCGTAATCTTGAGATTGAATAAAAATTCTTTTCGGATGACAAAGATGGCCTAACAATAGATTGACCTTCGGCTAGAGAACTGCCAACCATGTGATGTCAGGACCTTTAGCTCGGAAAAATCAAATAAACACAGAAAATATCAAGCAAGAATTAATCGAGCAGCCACTCTGATACAAATCGTTAGCCCAAATATGTAGAATATGGTCAATATCAAATGTTTATGCACAAATGTGAGTTAGACAAATTATAAAATGCGTGACATGCATATACATAAAAAGAGTAGGGATGGAGACACGCTTAGCTGATTTATAGAGGTTTGGCCTAAATCGGTGTTTACTCCACTCTCCAATATCATTGGGGAGTAAGACTGAAAAGCGTAAATGAGAGTTTCCTACCTCCTTAATACTAAGGGCAACCATATTTATAGAAAACAATCAACTAGCTATTAGATACGTTTCTATTGGAAAAATTCCAATTTAGTCATTCTAACTATTGTCCTAAACATTTGCACAAAATTCCAATTTACTCATTCTAACAGATTGTCACCAAAAATGATGGACATAGTGATCCACAAATTGTCAACGTATCATGTAAAATAGCGGACAATGACTCTATGCTATGATAGTTATTTTTGGTGACAATTGGTTGGATGGACTAAATTGAAATTTTGCATAAAAATTTATGATTACATTAATAAAATTGAAAGGTTGAGAATTGAATCAACATTCATATAATAAATTTAGGACTGTTTGGATAATTACTTACGTTTTGAAAGGTTAGAAATTTGACCATGAGCCTTCGGAGTGTCCATCCATAATCCCGACACCTACTGAATTAGGTTGGGCTGACAAATTTTAAATTTAAAATGCAGGTGTGGGGAGTCCAACCTTGTTCTTCTGGGCTAAGACGGTCTTGAAATGCTGTAAAAGAATACTCAGATATAACAAATATAATTTTAATTTTTTTTGTCGTTTTTATTTTATTTCTATTCTAACTCTCACTCTTAGATTTTTGTCTTACCTCCATATAGGGCGTAAGAATCGAAACCTACCTAAAGCTAAATCGTCCCTACCCCAACCTCTCGAGAAGGTGGAGTTTTGAGCTCCTCACCTCCGCCTTCCCACATCACTAGGGCAAACCCCAATGATTAAATAAAATTATATTTAAGTGGTTTTTGTGATATCAAAAACCAAATAAGGGTGATTAACATCAAACGGTTACAAAAGATGCATTTACCGGAGGATGCTTAGAAAAATTATGAGCTACCTTCTTCTGCTAAACGTCAAAGATTTTATGTCCACATGTGGTGTGATTTCATCAAAAGGAAGTGAGGATTTTGTTAAGGCTCTGGAAGGGAATTTGACACATCGAAATCAAATATTTTACAACTCAATGTGATTTTTTGATGAAAAAGTACCCAAAAAAAATCTTAAACTTATTATATTGATAGCAATTCGATCCTAAAAATCAATTTAACCCTGGCGAGGCTGGCCTCGC
The DNA here is from genome assembly GCA_014182405.2 of Eucalyptus sideroxylon. Taxonomy (NCBI): domain Eukaryota; kingdom Viridiplantae; phylum Streptophyta; class Magnoliopsida; order Myrtales; family Myrtaceae; genus Eucalyptus; species Eucalyptus sideroxylon. The sequence goes on from CM024552.2 coordinate 58,043,624, forward strand.
CCACTCCCTCCTTTTCTTTCTTCTCAACGTAGGCAAAGCTCACCTCTGATTCCTCCATTGTATGGCAATTCCTCTTTGTTCAAGGTAAGCCCTTACTCTCTATGCTGTTTCAATTTGCATCCTCAATTGCAATGATAGCTCGCTCGAGGATGGTCGCTTGTTCTCGTTGATACCTCGACTTCCGTGTATGATTGTCCAGCGCTAATGAGAGCTGAGCTCGTGGTCTGTGTATGATTTTCGTAACCCTTGCCCGACATCACCCCGATGTGGGTGAGGCGCAGGAGGCCGCGAGCGAATCTGCCTTGCTCAGATTTGGGGGAGGCCCTCCTTGCTGGCTGCGGATGAAGGCTGCCATGGCCTCACCCGTGGTTGCTTTGCCCTCGTCCACATCCAGGTAAGGTTGAGTGAGGGCCGCAAAGCCCTCGCTGAAAATAAGGGCTTTGTAACCTTTGCCTACTACTCGGCAAGCTCCAGTGGACCTCGCTGGTAAGTGAAAAAAAAAAGATGGAAAAGAGAAGAAAAATAAAATTTTATAAATTACAAATTTCGGGACAAAATCACCGATCACAGTGAAAAGAAGAAAATAAGGAAAATAAAAAAAAAAAAATTATTTCACATGACTAAGTCAAGTGGATCAGGCCAAAGAAATTTATTTGGCATATTACGTGACTAACCATCATTCGTGCACAATAGATGTGTCAACTAAGCCAAAATACCGCCGTTTCACTTAAATTATAATGTATTTGTTTGATTAGCTTAAAAATAGATAATTTGGAACCCTAATTAGCAAACTCAAAACACTAACCAATTTTCACCATTTTCTGGAACTCCACAAATTAGCTCAAAATGTATATTTAATGAAACCCCAATTTGCGGACTCATCTTGTGCCAAGACCCTTGTCATCCAATCCGCGAATTCCATTTTGGGCTAAACTCTTTTTCTCTCTCTCTTATCTAAAAAGAACGAACTAAAATGCTACTAAAATAATGTCATCTTTGTTTAAATGTATACGTCCTTGATTTGTCGAAAAAGCTAGTCGCTCGAGCAAACCTTCGTGCTTCCTTAGTGTCATTTGAAAAGTGGATTTAGCTTGTCCTAAGGATGTAATTTTGTATTTTTTTTTAAATCGGTGGATATTCGTTCTTTAAGCAAAAGTTCGTGCTCTTTTTGGATCGTTTGGAAGCTGGGGTCATCTTTGTGTTGAGAGTACAAATTCATGCTATTCATGCTCTTTTTTCTTTGGCATTTTTGGCCGTCAGATACTTGGGCTACAGTTAACTAGCAAATTGTATTATTGAAAATTGTACCAGTAATATAATGGGACCTTGAGAGGAACAAATATAATGGGATAGAGCATGATGCGATCTTGAGAGGAACAATTATAATGGGACATGGTCTTCCTTGTGTTTCCGTTTCTTCTTATTTAGTCAAGTACGAGTACCTGCATGTAGTGTTCTCTTTCTCCTATTAATAAAAGTGACTTTACAAAGAGTTTTACAATTCGGGCGCCAGACGTGATCGTTTTTTGTGCTAAAGGTGCCCTAGAGTTTCGAAGGCACCAAAGAAGCACGTAAAACACAGTTAACTAGGTCAATTCAAGAAGAGCATGCTGGCGAGTAGTGAAGAATTAAGAAAGAGGACTTTAAACACATTTAGGTAGATTGAGAACCACTTTTCTAGTCAAGAAGGCATCATATGTTTAAATGACTTTTGGTTTATTCTTTAACAGACATAACAAACCGCTTCAAGCAGGAGCACAGAATCTATTAAATACAATCCGAGGAATTCGATCCGATTCTAGTCAAGATTAAGGGGACTCCATATTGGGGATGAGTGGTGAGCATAGGTATAGGGGCATGCTTGTAAGAAGGAGATAGCTGCATTGAGAAATTCTGCAGAATTAAGGTTAGAGCAACTTTGGCTTCAAGGAAAGCAAAGTTTCGACCGATGCAAGTTCTAGGTCCCCATCCAAAAGGAAGAAAGCAGAGCTTGTTCTGGGTTGCTTTCGGGACTCCCTCAGAGAATCTCTCCGGGTTGAACTCTTTGGCATCATCACCCCAAATTTCTGGATCATGGTGGATCAGGATCATGGGCACAAGAAGCACAACTCCCGCAGGTACTTGTATATCTCCCAACTTGGTTGTCTTGTGAACTGTTCTCATTGTCATATATCCAGGCGGATATAACCTCAGTATCTCATTCAGTATCATGCTTATCTGCATATAATTCAATTTGTTGTCACCCCGTTTTTGTCCAAAAAGACATTGAAAATGAAACAATTTAATCATCTAAACCTTGTCTAGTGGACCAAATAAATCAAACTTAGTATCATTCATATGATCTATGTTGTAACTTTGAATGACAAGGCACAATCCATATGTCTCACTTCTGTCACTAGTAGAATCAGACTGACTATCGCCTAAATACTCTGTTTTTTATTTTCTTTTGGATTGGGGGAGAAAGCATAGGGAAGAAGAACAACTAGATTTCAGGTCAGGTAGTTACAATCTTTTCTTTCATTTTTTGGCCTTTCATTTTTCGTTTGTTCTTTCTTTTTCCTTTTTCTTTTGGGCAGAAAACCATTTTTTTTTTTTAAATTTTATGTGAGATTTGAAATTCAGGAATATATGTTTTGAAATCGAGATAAACGGCAGACTACAATACGATGAGAATCCTTACAATTTTTAATCGGCTAAACCCCTCAAAATTAGGTATTTTGTTGCCGAAAACCTGCAGTACTTCCTCTCTTGCTCTCTCTTGCCAGTGTTGGTACTTGCTCAACAAAATCAGAGTCCAAGTAACCAAAACAGAAGTCGTCACTTGACCCGCAAAGTGGAATACTTTGCACTCTTGAATCACATCCTCTGTGCTCAAGCCCTTCTGATGCCCAGACTCATGAATTTCTTTCATGTTTGATTTAAGCATAAGTCCCAAGAGATCATCACCATCTACTTCTCCTTCCTTCATTGCTTTCTCTCTTTTGGTCACTATATCTTCCAACAATCCTTTTACTTTGTGGTCGATTTCTTTCATCCTCCTTTGCAATTTGGTTGGCAAGAGGCTGCATTTTTTTTTTTTTTAATTTAAACAAATTAACTTCATGATGAAAACTTTACACGTTAATTTAGTTTCTACAGTTTATACGTGTCTTGCTACATAAATGCACTCTACCATTTTCATCCATTCTATTGAGTTTATAAGTTGGAAAACAGCATTCTTGATAAGAGCTCATAGAAGATTTGCCTTACTAAACATTGTTTTGACAGGAAAAAATTGCAGCAAGCCCTATATACTACCTTGCAATCACAATCCAACCACTATCCATGATTTGCAAAATGGTAAGTACATTGTCTTCAGAAAGTTTTCAAGTTCCTTGTGCGGCAAGATGCTCGCATGATTTGCAAAATCACAAGACAATTGTGGAAAGTTGCATTTGACTCCATGGATGAGGATTGAGGAAGTCAAACTGAAGTTTGTTACTTTTATTTCTTGTCATATGCTTTTGAAACAGTTAAAGATCTCAGGATAATAGATTGCTGAATCATTCTCGACTTACCTCCACCCAGGAATAAATGCGAACTGAAGAATCTTGTTAGTGAGGGTAATTTGTTCTTGTTGAAGGGGGAGGATGCTCTTGACTTGGTTGTAGGTTACACCGAAAGCAGCTCTACAGAGTACATCACCCGTCAAATGCTGAAGGTCAGGCCACACATCCACTTCGCCTGCCGAACTTTGCTTCTCCCATCCCCTAATCATCTCCTCGCAGCTTGAACAAGTTGCGGTCACTACATACTGTAATTATTCATTAATTATTGAATGTACGAAGTTTTTTATCATTAATTATTTTAAGTTCCGTCAGATGTTGCTTCTGGTTGGGAAACTATTAGCTGCAAGAAGTAATACCTTCAACTTCTCAAAGTGAAAAGCCGGGTTGATGATCTTTCTATGTTTTACCCATTTCTCACCCTCAATATTGGTGAGCCCCGATGCTAAGAGATCTCCAATGGCCTTGGGATGTGGCTTTTCGAATTCATTGATCCGTGAAAATATTTCCTTCAGCTTGTCTGAGTCCATGATGGTCAATACAGGCATTGGCCCAAACCATGTAAAACAAGTCTTCCCTGCAATAAATATTTTTTACAGATATAATTTATTAAGGTGTCTAATGGCTACCATATTCCATATAATTACCATTTCTGTATGTCCGGTGCTTAAACTAGCAGGTACATCGTAAGTAGCCGATTTGAGCCCATCTAGTAGGTCGATTTGCACTAGAAAATGAGCAATTTTAGTAGCCTTCTGACCGCCAGTTACTTCATAGCTGCCATTTGTTTCTCATGTTACTTTTCCAAGAATTATCACTCAATGTTGCAAAATGTCCATTATGGCGGGCCGCCTTGCTTTCCATATATATCTCGATTAAAGTGCTGAAAGGGCACCAGAAATATAGGTTTTAGCTAAAAATTACAACTTCTTGTAAGTTGAAATTGTATACTGTTTTATACCGGGAAATTGAGTTTGTCGAATAGATGATATCATACCTTTGGCTAGAAAGTTCAACTGTATCTCAAATTTGATGGAATGCGTACCGTATTTCTTGATGGAGTGATGAAAGAAAGGGAGCAAGCGAGGCACGATATCATTCGAGAAAGGAGTAATTGGTTGAGATTGAGCTTGCTTGCTCATTCTCATGTTGTCTCTCAAGTCTCGGAATGAAAGCCGGTAAGAGGTTCCATTGAGACCTTGCCGTCTCAGACATCTTTCTAGCTTCCTCGGCTTCAGCCAAAACAAACACAGTACTTTCCATGCACAAGTGAAGAAGGTGATCAGAACAAGGGAGAGAACGATTGAATATGCTGAGGGCAATTCCATATGCTCTGCTAAACATATGATATGCTTGTCTTGTTTCTGTGAGAGAAAATAAATAGGACTCACTAACTGTGAATGGAATTATGGGCCACAAACTAATTGTCCTATAAAAGACAGACATCATGTATTCATAGTGGCAAACCAAGCGGACATGCGTGTGTCCTCTACCGTGATATGCATGACACCCAGAGAGAAAATCATTATCATTTTTTAGCAGTGTTAACATTAAAAGTGTAATTTATTAGTGAAAATTCAAGACAATTTTGAGTAATTAGAACTCTTTTAGGATAAAGAAAATGTTAAAAGTGTCCTTTGCACACCCGCTAAGGATCGTTAATTCAACTTTACGAATATCAAAATTTCTATTCGAATGCTATTTTCCAAATGTAGGATTCTTGATTAGTGTTTTAGAATACTTGTTAATAAGATCTTAAAAATAAAGACTCCCCAATATCACTAATTATGAATGAAATTATGGGCCACAAACTAATTGTCCAATAAAAATGGACATCATGTGTCCACAGAAACCAAACATACATCTGTGTGTCCTCTAATCGTGATGTGCATGACACCCAAGAGAGAGAATCATCACCGTTTCTCATCATCGATCAAAATCCTCTGCTCTCATTTGTCCATGTGGGGCTCCGGCATTGGTCAACAGTCAACGCCACTCCCTTGCTCATCACTACTGCGATGGAATAATTTTACCCCTTGAAATGCCCTTGTTCTTGTGACATCATGATTTTCAAGTCTGATTTCGATGAGATGAAATAGACTTTTCATCAATGTGCCTATAGCCTTTTTCTCTAAGTTGGCTACTCACGAGTTAACTAGCTTATTAGATGAAGTTGTTAAGGAATCTAAACGCAATAATCTTGAGAATTCGACCAAGAATCGATTGCTCGACTGTACTAATCTGCAAGGGTCATTACGGCACCGTCATAATCGATTAGAGATTTGAGATATGTCGATTTGATAGAAGTATGTTATTAGTGTGTGGGTGATTCCACCTAATTGCAAAATTTCTATTGAATAACACTAAACCGATTTTTCTATCATTTTCATACCTGTGTCCATATTTAAAACCTTGAAATTTTCATAACAACCGAGAGTCGCTAATGTGTCAAAGATGTACGTTGTGGCTCGAAAATAATCGACCACAGGTCAATTGTATTAAAAATTCCTAAAAGCTACTCGATAGATTATGATGTGCTAAAATCACATCAAATTGAAATTAACCGCAAAATTAAACTCAATTTCAGAAATTGAAAGTTATGTCATGTCACAATTTATTTTAGAAATGTCGACTCATCCTTCGAAAAATTTTCGGCAATTCCGAGATTTTTATGGAAATTTCATTTCGGACAATTCGGAAAACAAACGAAAATTCGGATGGGCTTAATTCAAGGGAATTTTAACTTCCAGGCCGAACTACTTGGTGATAGGAAAGTGTAGAATTTATGTGGGTTTTTCTTCAACAAAATTGGACCTCAATTTGGAGAATTCTTGAAGAAATTGAAGCCCCAAAGTTGTGAAATTCGGATCTAGGCTTGGGGCTGGATTTTTGGCACCAAAATTGAACTACTTGGTGGTAATTTGGTTAGAAATTAATAGGGGACATGTGTTTAATGGTTTGGATAATGTTTGTTGACTTTTGTCCCTCTCCTCTTCCAAGTTTGCACGCCACGCTCCCTTATCCTCTCTCTCTCTCTCTCTCTCCTTTTCTTGATCAAGCTTCTGCCTTCACCGACCCTTCCCTTTTTTCTGCCTTTCTTTTGTTGGTCGAAGGTCCCAGCTCCCTCACACTCTCTTCTCCTCTGCCGAACGTCCGAAGACCAGCCCTACTCATCCCATCGTGCAGCCCACACCCCACCGAAACTCCCTCTCCTCTCACACGTGGCCGCCTCCTCCTTCCACCGAGTCTAGCCCAGCAAGAAGCCGTGTGACATCCTGAATTTCAACCTGTCCCAATAAAACAAAATGGGCTTTTCATCAGCATGCCTATGGTCCTTTTTATCTGAGCTAATCACTCATGATTTAACTAATCTATTGGGTGAAGCCGTTAAGGGATATAACCACGATAAAATCTCTAAAAGTTACCCAGTAGGTTGGATTGGATTAAAATCATGTTCGGTCGATTTTAACCATAAAATTGAATTCGGTTTCGGAAATCGGACATTCGAGCATGTCATGGTTCATTTATAGGACGTCGTCTTGTCTTTTGGAAAAATTCTGTCGAGTCCGGAATTTTGTGGAAAAATTGGTTTTTAGACAAATTGGAAAATAAATGGAAATTCGGAGGAGCACCTTTGGTTGGAATTTTGGTCACCATTTTGCATGGTTATGTGAAGACTTGAAGGGGAATTTATATGGGTTGTTGCCATGGCATTTTTTGCCATCAAATTGAAGTATTTAGTAAGGAATTGGAAGGAAATTAAATAGAAATTCGTAAGGGCTGGATTATTGGGATTTTTGGCTATCAAAGGAAGTTATTTGGTGAAGAGAGTGGTGGAAATTCGTATGGCCACTGGACGGGGATTGCTTGGTCACCAAAATGACTTGAATTTGTGTGAAATTAAAAGAAAATAGCTGGAAATTCGTATGGCTGCTGCATGGACCTTTCTTGGCCTTCAATTTGGCTTGTTGGTGAAGTTTTGGGAGTGAAAATGACTTGTGGCTGCAGCTTGGACTTTAGGGGCTTGTCAATCATCATTTTGAAATTTTGGGAGGCTTGTAATTGGCTGAAATATTGACTTCTTGGCTCTCCCTCATCTCTCCCTCTCTATTTTCACGTTCAGCCCCCCTGCTCAACGGAACAACCCCTCCTTTCTTTTCTTCTTCTGCCCATTCCCTTTCCCTTTCACGTGTTCATCTTTCTTCCCCTCCACTCTCTCCATCTCACGTTTCTTCACCCCTTCACATCACCATCCCTCACCCCACCATATAACACTAGCACCCACCAAAGCTTCACACCTGACTGCCACAACCTCCGATTTCAGTCACACCAGTGTTGACACCTAAGTTTTGGCAACCTGTTTAGACATTTATCACATTAAAAATTAGGGGTTAATTTTATCCCTAAAAAAAATTAATTCCATAGAGGTGCATTTATTTTTAATTTGCAATTTTTGCATTTAGCATTGGACTGACGACGAGCATTTCAGGTAGCATTTTTCACATATTCAGGTAATATACACCGAGGGGTATATTCTTTGGTAGAAAGGAAATTTTCGGATGGAATATTTGAAGAATACAAAAGGAAATATTGCGTGAGGTGCAACGATATATCACAAGCAAAATTGGAAGTGAAATATTTCACCACAATTTAATTCCCTCTCTTGTATAATGTGTTGTGCGTGTACAAAAATAGAGGGGGCTTCTCTTCGTTTGGGGAAAAGGAAAACACAAAAGTCAAAAAAAGTAAAGAGAGGCAGAGACTCATGAGAGATGGAGAGGAGACGTGAGAGTGACAAGGGAGAGAGAAAAAAAAAAGAAAAGAAAAAAGAAAAAGAGGAGAGAGAAGCGTCTTCTTCCTCTCACTGTTGCCATCCCGTTCGCACCGGCCCTGCGCCCGCACCAGTCATTGTGCCGGCACTGCCTCCACTGACTTCCCTCGTGCTTGTGCCACCGTACCATTCCGCCAATCATCCAAAGTTCCGCCCTGCTAGTCACCATCCATGAAGCCTGCGAAGCCGCCTCTGCTCCTGCATTGCCGCGACTCAGCCAATCTCCCTCGCCGACGCCTACTAAAGCGGCTTCGCCGTTTTGCCAACCCAATGCCCGACGATGGCTCCACCTGCTACTGCTGCCTCGCTGACGCTTCCAATTTTTGCGCTTCGCCGACTAAAGCGGCTTCGCCGTTTTGCCAACACAATTCTTGTATAATTTTCCTTTGATGTAAGATTGAGATTGTCCGACATGAAATTGCCTATGAAATTTGGGATTGACAGTCCAATTTTTGCGCCCGAAATCCGACTTGCAATCGCATGGAAAAATCGCCAATCCGATCTCATGCCCAAGATACAATTCGCGAATTTATTTGAAATTGGCCAATTCGATCTCACGCGCGAGATACGATTCATCAATTTATTTCTAAAATGGACATGGATGATATCTTGCCTAATTAGTTGACATGCTGTTCTTGATATCTTATTTTGATTGCTCCCATAAAAAAAAAAAAATCCCAAAAAAATGTGAGTTAGATTAGGTTTATTTTTTATTTTAGGGTTAATTTGCATGTTTAGGGTAGGAAATTTATTATTTCACATTAAAAATAAATAAATAAATTTAGGATGTTAGATTTTTCGTTTCACTGAATTAAATTGCATGTTAATTATTTGCTAATTTTAATTTCGAATTTTTATAAAAAAAAGAAAAAAAAATAGAATTAGAGCATTCTTTGCACGTCATATAAAATTAGGTTCATGAAATGCAAGTTATTTAGTGATTGTTGATATGTTCATTTAATTAGAAATTGTCTATCATTAGAATTAGGTCATTTGGTTAATTTATATTGCACATTTAATCATTGTATTTCTTCATATTGCTATGCCATATCATTTCATATTAAATTAGTAGCATGCATTGCATGATTCTCATTAAATAAAGTGAAAATCAAAATTGAGTGATAGTGTGTTAATTAGAGATTATAACATTGTAAATGCTTTCGTTACTATGAGGCAAGTTTTGCAATTTATTCATTTGCTTTCTTGAGTCCTAAATTGATGGTTTGCGCACCCGCATGATAACCTCACATGTTAGGAAAATAAATCAAAATTAACTTAAGATGCTTGCCAAACATTTTTGAAAATAAAAAGAAATGGTACCAAAAGGGCATTAGAGAAGTCTAATGTAACAAAGTTCCCATACCCAAAGTCTCTAGTTTATAGGAGTAAAATAATCTTCCCATTTTTTTTTACTTAGATGTCTAATCGACCTATCATAAACTGGCTAGTGGCGACTATTAGATAAAATCCATTCGCATGTTAAGAAATTTGAACTTAAGTCGCGAATTGGTATAGGCTTGGGAGAGCCCAAGTTAAGTCTAGACTTAACAATTCATTAGTCAAACCTTAGGTGGTTCACACCCAAAAATTTGGTTGCGATAACTAGCAACACTTCAACCTAGCAAACTTTCACCTCACGTCCCTCTCCACCTCAGCACCTCCATCTTCCACTAGCACATGCTCGCCTCTTCCATCTTCTGCCCACAGAATAGAACCAACACTAGCCCACCAGAATTTCTAGCACCATCAGTAACACCAACTCAGCCCCCACTCGCCTAGCTTTGCCTCAATCATCTTGTCGTCCTTGAGGAGCCACCGAACCGCCTATAGTTCTGTCGTCTAACCATTGGCGCCGCAACCAGCTCTATCTCGGACCAAGATCAGCTCAACAACCTCAAGGTAGAACAGAACCGAGCAAAAGCTAGTAACTCGACTAGCCAAGCAAGGGACTTGCAAGGTTGTTTTCAACCCGGTCCGAGCCTCCGTTAGTGTTGCTGTGAGCCTGAGTTTCGCTCACCGTCGCGTTGCCGTCACCGTGGACTCACCGGACCACTAAATCGGTGAGTTTACTCTCTAAACCTTGCTTATGAGGTTAATTATGCTTAAATGTTGTTTAGATTAGTTTAATAATGTATTAGTGATAATCTAGAATGGTTATATTAGCCTTAGAACAGATTATTGTTAATCTAATTAGTGAGATTAACACCATTGATGATGGATTAGTCGAATCCAGTAGACTTCCTACAATTTTGATCTTTGGACCCTCGCTATTTGCCTTTTTTTTAGATCGAAATGGTTGTGAATTTGAGGTTGATTCATTCTTGAGAAATATTTTAGACATCTTCAGTTATAGCATATATTTTTTCTTAAGATTTTTAGGGATTTAAAAGAATGAGATATTAGCTTCGTCATTTGCAAATAGAGTCGCAGACTATGTTGGAATTTGTGACCTTTCAGGATTCTAGGGGTTTTTACTAACTTTTAAGCTTCAAATTTCAAAATGGGTTCTTCATAAAAGTTGTCTGTCACATCTTCTAGTTTAATATACTCAAATTTTAGATCAAACGAATATATTTTAGATATCGAACTAAGCTGGTTTCGGAAAACAGAATTTATGAAAAACATACATAGTTTTTGTACTAGATTGAGCAATTTACTGGGCTGAATCTAGAGGATCTAAGTTAAGGCATATCATGAAAAATGTTCGTTTATATGTCATTTACAACATATTAAAATTTGGAAATTTTCTGAATTCGATTGATTAGGTTTCCAGGTTTAAACTCGAAGATGCACGAGTGAGCCTACTCGCCGGTTAGGGCCGATTATGATTTGGTGATGGTTCTTGATACTTTAATTGCTAGAAATTAAATATTTGGTGATGTGGTTGACTTGTGACATGCTTGGGACTTGTGTGTGGTGAGATGTGAATGGTTGTGTTATGGTTATGGAAAAGGATGGCCATTGTAGGGCGATATGTGATATTGATTGCTTAATTGTGCAATTAGTTGTTGATTTGTGCAATCAAGTGCGAAGCATAATGTCCTTGGCCGGGTTTGAATAATCGTGTGCTGGTTAAGAGAATTTGTCAACTGCTGTGTGTTAGGTGAACAGTGCTTTTATGTGGAAAGCCGTCTTGAGGTAGACATTGTCGTGCTCGATGATCCGAGACAACGCTTAGTTGTGTGATGGATAAATCCGCTATGTAACGGATAGATCCGCTGTGTTCAGTTAAATCCGCTGTGTGACGGATAAAATCGCTGTGTGATAGTTAGGTCTGCTATGTGTTGGGTAGATCCACTATGTGACGAATAGATCCTCTATGTGATGGTTAGATCCATTATGTGATGGTTAGATCGCGCTTGTGTGACAGTGATCAATTGGACTATATGATCGATTGAGATGTGGTGGATCATTGGTTGATTCGCACGGGATGTTGAATTTTCACTCAAATCTTTGGCGAAATGTCAACTGGAGTAGAAACCGACAAAAGTGAAAACAAAGGAGGAAAACGGTTCGACAAGCGTGCGGCTTGGTCGAATGACAAGGAGGTTGCTTCTCTGGTTCCTTTGGTCTTCTCATAGCAAGGATGGAGGGGGAGGAAGGTTGGCCGGTTGGCTTGGAGAGGAAGAGAGAGAGATGGAGGCAAGAGGGGGGGGCACATGTTATTTTCTTCCGCAAGCTTGTCTCCTTGAACTTGTCCACCAAGCATGGTTTCCTTGGCTGCCATTCCTCCACCCATGCACTCCTCACAACCCTTGAAGTGGTCCAAAACTATAGGGAATTTTTTTGGGGGGGCGTACGGATTTGCTTGCCTTTTCTTTCAAATGGACACTTGTTCCTACTTGTTTCATCATAAATCGGCCTCAATAAATTAAATCGACACCTCACTGATCCAATTGGTATTTTTTTCTCACCAATTGGTCTCACTTGCTTCCTAATTTCGCGATAAAAAACGATCCCCGTCTTTTTTTGAACAAAAATGGTCCTAAGATGACTTTTTCCCAAAAAGTCTCGAGTTATAGAAAAATCTTCTAAGACTGAGTCGGCGTTCTTAGAATTTACTGTGACATGACAAAACCTTCAATTTCTAAAATCGGATTCAAATTCATGATTAATTTCAATCTGACACATTTTTAGCGTGACCTAAGCTATTGGGTAGCTTTCAAAAAATTTTAGTGCAAATGACCCGTGGTTGATTTTCTTCAAGCCACAATGTACCACTTCGACACATTGATAACTCTCAGTGGTCGTGAAAATCTCAAAATTTCAATATGGGCACAAGGTACCCAAAATGACAGAAAATCGGTCTAGTGCCGATTGATGAGAATTTTGTAATAAGGTGGAATCACCCACACTTTGATCACACATTTTAGTCAAATCGACCTATCCCTAATCTCTAATCGATTTTGACAATGCCATAATGATCCTTGCAGACTAGCACAATCGAGCAGTCGACTTCTGGTCGGATTCTCAAGTCCATTGTATTAAAATCTCTTAATGACTTCCCCAGATAGTCTAGTTATTTTACGAGTGATCGGCTCTGAAAATAGCATTATAGACGCGTTAATGAATGACTCAATTTATTCAATTGAAAACAGTACTGAAATATTTAGGATGTCACAACTCTTCCCCTCTTATAAAAATTTCGTTCTTGAAATTTAAACCTTTACCAATCCATAAACAAAAAGATGGGGGTATTGTCGTCTCATCTAGTTTCACTTTCCCCAGTTGCTTTTTTTTTTTTTTTTTTTTTTTCTTTCAGTCCTGTGGCGTTGTGAGACCACTTTGACCAAGGAGACCTTCTTAATACTCAGAATTTGTTCTGAATCACAATTTGAATCGGGCTTTCCATTACGACACTTTGTCGTTCACATCTAATTGTTCAAAATTTAGCACGTGCGTCCGGTTAGGTTCATACGTCTTCAACCTTGATATGTGAAAGACGTCATGCACTTGTGCCTACCTCGGTGACAATGCAAGACGATACGTTAGAATCCTGATTCTTTTTCTAGAATCTTAAATAGACCTACGTACCTCGGTTTCAGTTTTTCCCTCCTTGCCAAGGCGCAAGGTATCCTTCATTGGTGACACTTGAGGAAGATGTATTCACCAATTTGGAACTCTAAGGGCCTTTGACACTTAATGATACAACTTTTTCGACAGCTCTAAATGGTCCTTAATCTAATTCTGATTCCGGCAACTGTAATCACTGACTGCTGAACTAACTTTGGGCTGCTATCTTTCATTCTTTGATTTCATCTCAACAACTGAAATTCTGAATACTCTGCTATGCAATGCTTCAAAAGGAACTATCTAACTGTTCTACTGAAACTGGAAACCTCGGTTCTAGATCTTATATAAGTTTGTCACTAACACTTCATGTAGACGACCTGTTTGACACACATTCACTTCTGCATGCCTATTCCAATCAAGATCCTTCCATTCGACAATAAAGTGAGCTAACTTCATCAGTTTGTTGACCACTACCCCAATTGGAGTCACTATTCCCTAAATCCTTGGTAGACCTATCACCATATTCCATCGTGATATACTTCCATTCCCACTCGGGACTCTTGAGTGATTGTAAAAGTCCTCCCAGCTTGCATTACTGAACTTTCACTCACTAGCACATCTGACACTTGCAACCTGTTCGATGATAACTATCCTCATATCGGTCTACCAATCGAGCTGATGTTGATTTTGACCTACCTCATATTGTGTGGTCGAATACTGTAACTGCTACCGTGAATTTCTAACCAAGTCTCTTCCTTGAGTGTTACATCATCAGGTACACCCAATCACTCTAAGAACTTGAGTATTTCATCCTCAGAAATCTGAAAGTCAGCCTCTTTCTTATCAATATCCTCTTGCAAGATTTTCTGAACATCCCGGTCTGTCAACCGAAGCATCTGATTCTAACTTTAATATTTGGTTCAATTATGAGGATGGCTATAAAATTCGAAAGGTGGCCTACCTCAAGTTTGAAAATTGAATTTCGAATTTTCTCAAGTAAGATCCATACTTTAACTAGCATATGAGTCACTAAAGATTCCTGACTCACACATTTACGAACTTATTCACCATTCGAGGGTGATACCATATATCACCATCCTAGTCCTTTAAAAGTTTTTATTCACAGTGCTATCTCACATTCAATTCTTCTAAAAGAATAAATACTGGAGACTTTGTTGGTCAGTGAAGGTCCGGAATCTTTCTCCACATGACTAACGCCTCCAAGTCTTCAATACGAAAAATTTATGCTGCAAGTTCCAAGTCACGCGTTAGGTAGTTCAACTCATGAGGTCTCAACTAGCAAGACGCGTATGCAACACTCCTACCATGTTGTATCAACACGCAACTCAGTCCTCTGAACGACGCACCACTATAGATCTCGTATCCTCCAAGATCAGATGGAATGGTCAGCACAGGTGTGATAGTCAGCTTCTACTTAAACTCTTGAAATCTACAATTGCACTTGCCTGCCCATACGAATTTTTCTTCTTCCTTCAGATGTCAAGTCCACGGCGACACTAATGCTGAAATTCCTTCACTTGAATTCACATGGCCTAAGAACGCAACACGAGTCAACAAAAACTCGAATTTGCTAAACTTAGAGTCAAATCCATGAGTCCTTAGGGTCTGAAGTACCATCCTCAGATGACTCTCATGCTGCTCAGCACTCCTCGTATACATCATAATATCATTGATGAACATGATCATGGACTGATCTAGGTATTTCTCAAATACTCGGTTCATCAAATCCATGACAGCAGCTGGAGCGTTCGTCAGACCAATTGGCATTACAATACTCTCATAAATGTTGTATCGAGTACAAAATGCTGCCTTCTGTATAACTTCCTTTTTGATTCTCTACTGATGATAATCTATCCTTAGGTTGACCTTTAACAGTAGCGACACGCTTTGTAACTGATCACACAATTCGTCGATCCTCGACAATGAATACTTGTTCTCAATCGTCACTTAATTGAGTTGACGATAGTCAATGCATAGGTGTAATGAACCATCTTTCCTTTTCCACGGGTAAAACTGGTGCGTACAAATTCCTTATCTAGTAATTCTCGCATCTACACTATCAGTTTTTCCAACTCACACCACTATGTTTGGTAAGAAGCCTTAGAGACTGGCTTTGTCCTGAATGCTAATTCATTCATGAATTCTATCTTTCTAGCAATATGCTTGGTAATTCTCTTGGAAACATCTTAGAAATTTTCTATACCACGACCACATTCTTCACATTCGGTTTCTCAACTGACACATCCATTACAATTGCCAAATAAATCTTAGCAACCTACATTCAATACCTGGTTGTCTTAAGTGACAAAATAAAAAAGGATCGATGATCCTCCTCGATTTCTGATAAATTCAAAACCTTCACTTGCTAACGGATTAGACGGTAATATGTTACTACTATAATTCATTACAACAAAAGCTTCCTGAGCCATCCTTTTATACATAACATTAAGGTCATAAATAAGCAACTAGTCAAGTACAACTATAGTCAGACGTTATTCTTTTTACAACTTTATTACAACGAAAGGAATTCTACAACCTTACTCAAAATCCAGCTGTACTACTCTAATAAAAACACCTCAAAATATTCTTCTCCTGATTGATGCATGGCCGGTCCATTCATGCTTCTTTAGCCATCCTAGTGGCGCCATATCTATAGTGGTAGTGCTCATGTTCTCCTAGATCTACGTAGGGCAGTTCCTTGCTCGATGGCCGTGTTGGCCACATTCGTAGCACGCTCCCATTATACTCGAATACTGGGCTGACTCATGCTTTCTCCCACAAATTTGGCACACCTTTGATGAGTACTTTGGTTCCTATTGGGTGATAAGCTGCACCCTTCCTTGTACTGGAGGCCTAATCCAAGTATCCCACTGAATGTCCTACAGTGTGTTTCCTATGTTTTGTTCTATTGGCAACGACGGCAACTGTTGAGGTCTCCCCTGCCTTCTAAGGCAATTCCTAACTATGTGACCCGATTGGCCACACCCAAAATAAGTACCCGGCCTATATTGGCATGGGGTTACTCCGTGTCGTATTCCACATAAGTGACACATGCCATTTCGATTAAATTCTAACTTTCCGATCCTGCTCTTCTGGTTGGGTGGAGTGGAATACCCTTCCTCCGACATTGGTCTCTTTCCCAGTTGATTGTCATCTCTGCTGGAGTTGAATCCTGACCTGAATGCGGCGGCTTGTTCCCTGATCACAACTCCAAGTTGGACCTCAGCAGGTGCGGTAACAATAGCGGTTATGGCATTGGTGGCGATATGAACAATGACAATAGTAGCGACTCGGTCTTGAGCTTACTGACCCAACATATTTCCAAGGTTTCATAGCGTTTGAATGATCCCGTCGAACCTAGGATCGCTCGGTGCTGCTACACTAGTATTGGCCTATGGCGGTACTCCTTCACTCGTGTTGGCCTAAGCAAGCGCTCTACCACCACTACAACCTCCTCGAGCACCGACCCATGTCAGCGTTCCACCTCGAGCAACAAGTTTGATGGTACGTCTCCTAGGAGTCATTTGCTCTTGATCACTCATGCTACAAGATCTTTATAGAAACTTGTTTCTAATTCCAATACCATATTAGGATTTGAGTGACCCACAACAAATAAGCTACCAATCAGCTATCAACCACATACACTAGCATGAAATAAAGGTCATTCCTACTAACTATTTCATGCCTCATCACACCTTATCACTTCAATTTCTAACGACCATGCTCTGATACCACTTAAACGAGGATGTCACACCCCAATTCTCGGGCATGTACTCATCCCTCACCTGGTCGATTAATAGCAACGTCCTAAGACGCATCACCAACTCTTTCATTTTAATACACATGTGGAAACATATAAAATAATCCCAAAACAAGAAAATAATGGGATAGGAAAGTAGGACTAATTTTTCACGAAAGACCTTTTTATAAACACATAGGTTTATACACAGAAGCCTACAAAAAGGAATCGGCTTTCAACAAAAGAGAAATGTCATAGGACTAGCTAATCAGACATGCTCGCCGATTCTCCGGGCTTCACCTTCTGAACTTCGGACCTCGGTCCCCCACCGCTGTTAATGAGAGGGCCGGAAAATGGTTATACAATAATCAGTGAGTCAATGTCTCAGCAAGTTCTACCCTCTAAGACCTAATTAATAGGCCAATATACTCTAGAGGTTGTCTAAGCACAACACGAATCAGAGGACTTATCTTTGCCTTAGTTTCATCCTGCAAATTGATGTTATTTACAGATACCATATATCACATCACTCAAATAATTCATAATATTAGATCAAATCATTAATCAATTGACCTAATCGATTACATGTCATCTTGACCTTTCCTTGGTCGGTACATTCAATACTATCTATAAAGTCCGACCTTAGTCTAGGACTGCTTACCAAAAGCTGAAAATAGATAGTATAGCTTGCCCAAAATTGATAATATAGCATACTATATATATGCTCGCCCAAAACTGATAAATTAGGGCCCCCGTGCCAATCTAGTATACTATATATGCTCGTCCGGAGCTGATAATAAGTGCTCACCAAAATCTGATAATATGGTATACTATGTATATGCTCACCCAAAGTTAATAGATTAATTGCTCGCCCAAGCTGATAGATTAAGGCCCCCAGGCCAAGATAGTATATCATTTTCATCATATAACAATTAATCATTTTTATCATACATAATAAAAATAGCTGTATGTGGGTACACGGTCGGCCTTAGCCAAAATACAGTATTTTCACCCTTGAAAATTCCATCATTTATATGGTCTACCAAAATATTTTTGCGTTGTAAACCGACGCTCGATTAATTTCCAATCAATTACCAAAATTGATTAATTTAGAAATAAAATCCTAAAAACACAATTAAATCAATTTAGCACAAATTATAGCTCAAATAAATAAACAAACTGCATTACAATGATCAGCATAAAATTCCAGTCGTCAACTATCCCAGCCTAATTTTTGGAAAATAAATAAATAATTAATTAATTACAAAAAATATTAAATAAATGCAATAAATCCAATTTAGGACGTCGAAACGGACCCGGAAAATTTCCGAGATTTGTTCAATAAATAATAACACAAGTCTACTTGCTAATATCACTAACCATTTGCCTAACATGCATTGATAAGGCACTAATTTAATTACTTTAATCTATCCAGCTAATCACATTTAATTAAATCCAAACAATCCCTAAGCATCATTAGCCTACTAAGTAGGGATTAGTGAGCAAAACTCACTAGTTTAATGAGCAGGTTGGATCAAACTGATGGGAATGTCGCAGGGGTCGATTCTTTTCAAAGTGGGCCTAGCAATCAAGGCTCAGGACCACCTCAAAACGAGCCCGGAACAGCGTTGGAAACCCACAAACTCAGCCTCTATTTGCTGCTGGTTGGTGACTAGTTCAAGGCTAGTTGAGCAAGACAAGATCGACGATGGTTGAGCAAAGCTTCGGCGAGCGGGTGGTCAGCAACCGATGGCTCTTGAGGGTCTTAGGGATCTTGTTGGAGGTTGGAATAGGCAAAAAAAAGGGCTGGAATGGGAGAAAAATGAACAAAAACACAAAACAGGTGGACTAGCGAGAGGACCGACGGACCGGTGACTGGTGGCTTGCAGCGGCTATAAAGGACGGCTGGTGGCTCCATTTGGGGTGATGTCGAGTTCTTTGAAACGGTCTAGATGTGCTGGTCGCGGTGAAGGGTGGATAGTTGGCTGATTCGCACGGGATGTCGACTTTTCACTCAAATCTTTGGCGAAAGGTCGGTTGGAGCGAAACCGACGAAGTGAAACAGAGGAGGAAAACGATTCGGCGAGCATGCGGCTTGGTTGAATGGCAAGGGGGCTTACTTCTCTGGTTTCTCTGGCCTTCACACAAAAAGGATGGAGGGGGAGGAAGGATGGCTGGTTTGCTTGGAGAGGAAGAGAGAGAGATGGAGGCAAGAGGGGGGCCACATGCCATTTTCTTCCACAAGCTTGTCTCCTTGAACTTGTGTCCACCAAGCATGGTTTCCTTGGCTGCTATTCCTCCACCCATGCACTCCTCACAACCCTTGAAGTAGTCCAAAACTATAGGGAATTTTTTTTGGGGGGGGCATACGAATTTGCTTGCCATTTCCTCCAATTGGACACTTGTTCCTACTTGTTTCGTCATAAATCGGCCTCAATAACTTAAATCGACATATCACCAATCCAATTGGTATTTTTTCTCACTAATTGATCCCATTTACTTTTCAATTTCATGATAAAAAATGATCCGTGTCTTTTTCTGAATAAAAATGGTCATAGGACGACTGTTTCCCAAAATGTCTGGGGTTGCAGAAAATCTTGTGAGACTGAATTGACATTTATAGAATTTATTATGACATGACAAAACCTTCAATTTCTGAAATCGGATTCAAATTCGCGGTTGATTTCAATATGGTGTGTTTTTAGCGTGACCTAGGTTACTGGATAGCTTTCATAAATTTTTATTGTAAATGACCCGTGGTCAATTTTCTTCGAACCACAATATACCACTTCGACACATTGGCAATTCTTGGTGGAAATGAAAATCTCAAGGTTCCAATTATGGGCACAGTGTACCTAAAATGACAGAAAATCGGTCTAGTGTCGATCGACAAGAATTTTGCAATCAGGTGGAATCACCCACACTTTGATCACACATCTTTGTCAAATCGACATATCCCTGATCTCTGATCGATTTTGAC
The DNA here is from genome assembly GCA_014182405.2 of Eucalyptus sideroxylon. NCBI lineage: Eukaryota > Viridiplantae > Streptophyta > Magnoliopsida > Myrtales > Myrtaceae > Eucalyptus > Eucalyptus sideroxylon. The sequence goes on from CM024552.2 coordinate 58,063,753, forward strand.
AATGCCGTAATGACCCTTGCAAACTAGCACGGTCGAGTAGTCGACTTTTGCTAGAATTCCCAAGTCCATTGCATTAAAATCTCTTAATGACTTCCCCAAATAGTCTAGTTATCTCACGAGTGATCGGCTCTAAGAATAGCACTATAGACACGTCGATGAAAGGCTCGATTTATTCAATTAAAAACAGTACTAAAATTTCAGGATGTCACAGAAAATCTGTGTATAAGATATATACAATTATTTGTTTGTTAATTTTTTATAGTTACTTTTCTTATTTTTGAGCGATATTCATCGTTTAAATAAAAATCAACGTTCTCTCTCAACCTTTTTTGTTTTTCTTTTTGGCTGTTCAATCCATGAACCATGAAACTGGAGATCCAAATTGACCCATTACTAAAGAGAAGTAACAGTGCCCTTAGGTTAGCAATATTATTAGTTTTTCAATACTAATATAAAAAAAAATACCTCTTTATTAAAATACTCATTACTAACTAGGGCCAAGCATCTCTAAGTTGAAGGTACTTCTAGTTTCTCCCAACATAACACAGTTGGTTGACTTCATTTAAATACCTAATTGAAAACCAGTTTCGTGCGTGATATAACTATGACAATCTATGTCAAATTTCTCAACTAACGTATGTTGACATCTAAATTTTCATATGAGGGACTACACATGCATTTTAATAAGAACATTAGGAATTGAGCTTGTCAATAATGATCAAGTTTCAAATCCTAACCTAAAAAAAAACATTGATCTTGCATTGGCATTACTAGCTGCTTGCTTTGCATTTAAATAGCAGGGGGAGGTGGGGGGTTCAAATCCCCACCTTCTCAGGAGGGTTGGGGTGGAGACGATTTAGTTTCGGGAGTGGGTTTCGACTCCCACGCCCTACAAGGAGGTAGGGCAAAAGTTTGAGAGTGAGCGTTAGAGTAGGAATAGAGTAGGACCAAAAAATAAAATAAAAATAGGAGGGACATTTGTACTTAGACACAGTGCATCAACATCAAGTGACGCACGGACGGGATGTGAATCTCCTCAAAGTAGCGCAAACCAGAATTGTGGAATGACCCCTAAGCTCATTCGAGCTCTCAACAGCGAGGCAGACCCGTTGCCATGGACTTGACCACGTCTATTTTGGCCGGAATGAAGTTTGCACTAGTATGGCACGTGATGTTCCCAATATGGAAACATATCCAGATTAGGAAAGTAAGGCCCGAATGAGTCCGAATCCCTTTCATTAGACTCGGCCACATCCCACTCGGCCAGTCTTAAGTTCCTGCACGAAAGTCTGGTATTCTGAATAGGGAAATGAGAAGGTGACGGCACCATTACTCCTTGGAGAGTAACGGTGCTGCCCCCACCTTCAATGGGAATGGCAACCAGCAAAACAAATTTGGAAAATAAATCATGATAGAAATTTCCCATTTATTGAATAATAATTATTTTGTCCACAAAGAAGATGAAAATTCCTGCTCAGCCCATTAATTCTTTGCATAACTACATAAAGATAAAACTCCATTCTTTTGCAGTGTACCTGCGAAAATATTTTCACTAATTCTAAATATACTAAGAGTGAAATTAGCAACCTACACATGCATTTTAATTTAGTTTAATGAGATTTCAAAGAATTACTGAAGAAGTGAAAAATTCTATAGTTGGCTAGCATGGTAAAAAAGTGGCGTTGTACAAAAGAAAAGCATTGAGGTAAAAAATTTTAATCAAACAAATTCAATATACTTAATTTTTAATATAAAATTTATTTTTAGTTAGTCACAACATGATCCCGATTTTGATTATTGAGTTAATTTTGCATAACTTGGTCCTTGACGGTTTTAAGTTATGTAATTTTATTTTGACAATTGTATGTATTTTGTTCATTGATGAATATTTTCATTCAAGATTGGAAGTGTTAAAAATATTTACTCATAGAGCTCTTGTTAATAGATATTCAATATTTATTTCGTCTTACAATAAAAATATTTAAACCCTTCTTTCTAAATTTTATGTAAAGATATTTTACGTTGGTGATGTTTCTAATAAGTACCTTTTTCTATTTTTTTTTATTTTTTATTGAATTCCACTTGGTGGGACCCACCAATGGGATCCACAGTTCTCTCAAGGAATTCGGTTTCCTTGAGAAAATTCGTGGTGCGGGCAGAACCGTTACTCTCCAAGGAGTAACGGCACGAGGCGGCATATAAATCTGACCAATCCTTTGCAAACGTCGCATTCATAATCTTGGCCAAGAAGTAAAGGAATTGGCCGGCGACACACGCACGGAAAGCGAAGGTGCCGGCTAAGGAATGAGGAAAAGTCTAACATCCTTGCCTTGTGAATGACCTCATAATCTCGGCAATTTGGGGGGACAGAGACTGGCGAAATCACACTGGGATTTCTGAAAATTTCAAAGCAAAAAAGTTCAGAGAAAGCGAACACAGATTTGGCTGTGAAAGTGCAAAAAGGGGGGAGGGAGCCACGCACATATCAGAATCATTTAATAGTTAATAAAAACATAGAAGGGACGGCATCTTAACATGAAATATAACAAATTAGCCAGAAGTTTAGGCAGTATAACCAGTCCTAAAGAAGTTATATGATCAGCCTTTTGGGGGCGACAGCACTTACTCGCCCTTCCATGACTCTGTGGAGCCCATATTGGAAGAGAACCAATGCAAGAGACTGAACAGTTGAGAATCGAATCTTACTAATCATGCAGTATTATGCATGATGCTGAAAAAATAGTGGCATTTGACAATGTCATGGGCATTAACTAATCATGTTGATGTGTTGGAGGTTTAAAATAATTCCGATAAGTTCCCAAATGAAAAATGTTTGGTGTTGATATTCGAAAATTATATATGCTATCTAGGGATGTCGTCTCCCTTGTGTTTCTGTCGCTTTGTATTCAATCAAGTACAAGTACTTTTTTTGTTTTTTTGGTCGATCAAGTGCATGAACTTGAATGCAGTGTTTTTTTTTTCCCTTTTAATTTATGATTAATACCACAAAGAATCTGAAGATATGTATACTATAAGACCAATACTCTAAACTGTTTTGTGTTCCAAATCATAAGTAATGCCCATTGTGATACTAATACTCAAAATTTTGCGTCAGCAAACCTCTAAACAATGCCCACTATAATATCAATACCTAAATTTCCTTTCATCTCATCAAAACCCACAAACGTGTATTGATGTGACAAAAATACCTCCATCATTAATTCAAGTTTAGGGTATTGGTGACATGAAAATAATTTGGGGTATTGATATCTCAATGGGCCAAGTTTAAGATTTTTTTGGTGATAAACATAAGCTATTATTGTCAAATTGGACAAGTTTGACATATTGGTGACATGAAAAAGAAGATTAGGGTATTTGTGTTATAGTAGGCAATAATTAATGTTTTCATTTTGTCATGACCTTCTTCAATGTGAACTACCAACAGAAAGTTAATGGATTACTAAATGGGCACAAACAATTGCTCATTAAAGGGATATGCCTATGTCATGGTCCATGAATCCTTTCGTACTTGTGACACTTGTGAGTGATGCTTGGAGTTATCAAGTGAAGAGTAAGGATGCAGAGATGATGAACACAATTGGTCCGTGGGAATAACATCTAGATGGTTGGTGCTAAGAGTTCTAAGATAGAAAGATTATATTACTTATGAGTTTTGAAGGCAGGGTTGGCCTCCTGTGCACAAATTGATCAAGAGCTGATGTCACTCTCCTGATAAAGCCATAGTAGGCCGAAACCAGTTATTGAGCCTAAATAGATTTGCTATCTCGCTTGATAGACTAGACGCCTAAGCCAAGTTAGGCGTGGTATGATCTCGTATATATAAGCTATTTGTCGTATTGTTCTATGAAACAACTAATGAACGAGGGCTGGCCTGGTGAATTCCGCTCACTAGGTGTCGAACGGGTTATTCCATGGCCAATGAACTACCAACCCGTGACAAATGATATCAAAGCTAGAATCCCCCCAGTAAGTGAGTGAATCAGAGAATCGAACTCCTAGCTCTTGTGTGGGTTGAACTGGAGAATACTAGTGGTCTACCTAGTCCTACAAAGGCGGAGAGTGAATTGCCGGGGCAAAAGGTACCTGGACAAAGCGTGGCTCTCAACTAGCTTCTAGGATGACAATGGGGGCACTAGGAAGATTCGGTTCCTCACCTAGCGGGCGGAGTTGGAGAAGGACTGAATCCTTGCTGAATGGGGATAACATTCCTAGATTGATTAGTGAATCTAAAGAAGAGGTCTACTACCACGTTTTCAACAAAAAAAAGAACCTCCATTTGGTTTGCTGGGGTCAAAATGCTTAGTAGGCAAAAATGGTATTACCAAAAGATGCGGTTGGCGAGAAAAGCCACAATTGCCAGAGAAGCGCAGGTGACCGAAGAGAGGTCCGAACAGCTGAGATCAAAAGAGGCTACCAATTGAGCAAAACTTGTTTTATTGGGCGAGCGTGATCATTTGATGTGTGATCCTAAAAGTGGCCCATCAATGGTTAAAGGACGCAAGGAAGCGACAAAGTAGACCGCAACGAAGGCCTTGAGGAATTGAGTGGGGGAGAATGTCATGGTCCGTAAATCCTCCCGTACTCGTGACACTTGTGAGTGATGCTTGAGATTATTGAGTGAAGAGTGGGGATGTAGAGAAGATGAACAGAACTGATTCGTGGGAGTGGGGTTAGGACAATTGGTGTTAGGAGTTCTAACATAGCAGAATTATATTACTTAGAAGCTCTAAAGGCGGGGTTGACCTCCAATGTACAAATTGGTCAAGAGTTGATTTCACTCTCTTAAAGAGGTCATGACAGATCGAAATCAGTTGTTGAGTCTAAAGAGATTTGCTATTTCGTTCGATGGACTAGACACCTGAGCCAAACTAGGCGTGGTATGATCTCGTATATAGAAGCTCTGCACCGTATTGTTCTATGGAACAACTAATGAATGAGCACTAGCCTAATGAATTATGCTCACCAAGCGCCACATGAGTTATTCCATGGCCAAGGAATTGTCGGCCCGTGACACCTATGCCTAGTGCGGATTCTCCCAAGCTCAAATCAACTGCAACTTGGGTCTAAATTAAATCTCACTATTAAACTTACCTTTTGTAGTCACCACTAATTAGTTATGGGTTGATTAAATTTCCACGTAAGAGTATCCAAAGGCACTTCGTTTATATGGAAATTCATTAATCAGGTCAAAAAGTTACTAACTATATCAATATTTTCAATATTACATATTAAGAATTACTACCTAATTGAAGAAATTGGTTGTTTTTGAAATTTCACCATCAATACTGAAGTAAGTACGTAGAGAATATAGGTAGACTGAAAATTAAAATTCTAATGCGAAGTTACTTGTCAATTCATCTTTCAATCTTTCTTTCATTTTTATATGCTAACAAGTCATCAATTGTTATCCTCAGGACTTGATAACTAACGTAAATAAAATTCGTTGATAGAAAGACATTTAAAGTGCCAGAACTTGATGCCAAAAGTTTCTTAGGATCATTTAATTGTTAAGTTTATTTTTATTAAAAGAAAACGACAACTTAGTGCCAAGCAGATATGGGTCGCCCAAAATTCGATGCGGCAATTTTGTTTATCAATTTTTCCCACCCACGTGGCTGGCCTGTGTGCCCAATCAGTATTAATGGTCCCAAACTATACTGTTTACATATTTGTTTCTACCGGGGTGGGATAAAAAAAAATTTTTAAAATCATTTTTCTCTTCTTCCTCCTCCATCACATAGCACCACCTGTCCAGCCACCATCTCCACCCACTCCGGTGTCGCTTGCAGTCGGCCCACGCTATAACTCCATCATCGGTTGTGGTCGGCTCCGTCGTTGCTCGTCCAGATCCAGCCGCAAGCCTAGCTCTGTCCACTGATCTCACAGTAGGCTCCATCGTTGCTTACCCCTTTCAACGTTGCTCTAGTCTCGTCCATGGCCGCAAGCCTAGCTGGTCTATGGCTCGTGAAGCAGTGATCAATCACCGAAACTTGCGAATCATCTTGGAAATTATTGATCAACTTTCTTCTTTGTCCACACCGGTTACGAAAGAACACAGGGAATGCTCTGTTTTGCCCATATTCTCCAACCGCGAAGATTCAGAGCAACTCGTTCGCGTTTGGAATCTTCATTACCAACACTCACTCTCACTGGCGACGCCTTTCAGATCCTACTCGTGTAGCTTGATCAATAAGCGCAACCCAGAACCTATCCTCGACAAGGTAATTTCATTCCTCTCTTTTGTGCCCTGTTCTAGAGAAGTCTGAGATTAATTTCCATCCATGAAACCTATGTGTAAATCATTGAAAATCTGAGTTATAAGTTGATGATTGGTGATGACATTATCGTTCTTGATACTTATTTTAGATGGAAAACCATTTCGATTTCATCTCCATGCATGCAAGCTGTTTGTTGAGATGTCTCCAAAAAGTCGTGAAGTGTACTTGAGAGAGTTGCTTAAATCTGTTGGCTGAAGTGTTCATCATATGTTTAGATCACAATAGGAACCTAGATTCATTTACATCGCTTCTCTTTCATGAGACTTGAATATGAAATCGAGAATAACACAAAGAAATAGATTTGAGGGTAGATGGCCATGGACTGCAAGCTCCAACAGCAAAAGAAAAAAAACAGACGAAAGGATCGGCCCTCCTTGTGTTTAGATGATAGGCAGCGGCAGCTATTTTCTCCCGGAGATTGTATTTCTATCCGATAAAAGGCCCGACATCTTCGATGCCAACTAAGCTTTCCAAAATGGCGTGAACTTAGGAGCAACTCTTGATCCGATCGATCGTCAAACCAGCTCTAAATGGGTATTCCATTGTCCACTTATAATCAAAATGCCAGAGAAGAAAACAAAAGGAAAAAGAATTAAGAGATTGAGATGGAAAGGTAGACAGTAAAATAAGGCCCTGTTTGCTAACCATCCAAACAAGGCCAAATTCGATTCTTTGTTCTCAGAATCAGTTTTGGCCTAGAATCGCGTTTGGTAAAATTTTTATTCCCGGCAACAAAATTTGGAATAGAATCAAGAACAAAAAAAAAAAATTGATTCTTGTTCCGGGAACAAATTTGAGAATCAAAATCAAGAACTCTTCTTCTTCCCTTCGGCCTTCTCCCGACCGCCGTCCATCACCATCCGCCGCCGCAAGCCGCCGGTCTGGCAAGCTCGCTAGAGGCTTGCCCGACTAGGGCGAGGTCTAGCGAGCTCGCCGGAGGTAAGCCCGCCCACCGGCGAGCTCACCTTGCTCAGCCACTGGCGAGACTCGGCCTCACTAGATCCGGCTTGGCCGAGCCTCATCGGGGCTAGGCTAGGCGAGCCTTGCCCGCCGGCCGGTGAGGCTCGGCCGATGAGGGTCGGCCTCGCCGAGGGCGGCGACACCGGTGAGGCCTGGTCCGGCGACCGGCCACAAGAAGAAGATGATGAGAAAAAGGAAAAAAAAAAAGAAAAGAAAAAGGAAAAAGAAAAGGAAAAGAAAAGAAAAATAAGAAAAAAAGGAAAAAAAGAAAAGGAAAAAAAGAAAAAAAAAAGAACAAAGAAAAAAAGAAAAGGAAAAAGTAAAAAAATTATTTAAAAATTAAAAGAAATTAATTTGGAACATAATTAATGAAGACGTATCAAACACAATTCTATTCCGAATCGAAATTTTGGATAATTACCAAACAACTTAAAATACTTAGAATCAGTTCCTGGGAACAGAATCAAAAAGAATAATTTTTGGTCAAAATTTATTCTCGGAAATAGAATCGTTACTAAACGCGCCCTAACTAGACCAACTAAACCAAATTCCTGGTTCTACCAGAAAAGATGAATAAACTAATGTTAGTTAACAGGTAATAGCATAATTGTGACTAATAGACGAATAGATTTGAAGGAAGACGGGTGGAGCTTGAACAAGGCGATGGATGAACATGGGCGAGAGAACATGAGCGAGCAACAGAGTCGACACATAGAGAGGCGGTTTGAGCTCATTTGCCATTTTCCCCAAAATGACAATTTAGAGCATAGAAGAAAATCAAGCACTGGAATCATGTTCTTCTTTATGGTGCAAGCAGGAGGAGAGGATAGTTATTGATGTCCTCCATCATCAGCCCCAATTTGTGAAGAAAATCAATTTCCTCCTTCATGATCTCCACAATGACCGAAAGCTCTAGCCTGTTGGGCTCATGGAGGACAATCCCAATCCCGCAAAGGAACTTGTAAGCCCATGCCTAATTCTCCATCCTCTCGCTTTTCATCTTCTCCAAGTTGTATAGGGACGAAGAGGAGTCCCTATCCATCCGGCCCAGTCGAACCTTGTTCGGCCTCACCATGGTCGCATTGTTCGGCCTGGAGGACGAATTTCACTTCGAGATGAAATCAGATTTTACCCCCTTTTTTTTTATTCAATCAAAAAACCCCACGAAAATCATCAAGGCAGAGACGTAACAAGCTCCGATACCAACCGTTAGAAATTTTGCGAAAAACCAAGATCTCGATAATCAGTATCAAATGCGGATACGTGTAAATTTGGTACTAGACCTGTTATGCTCGTTATGCTACTCGAGAATAAAAACCACATAACATCTTTTTCTATTGTGCAAATGGACCAAAGAGATCTGGGAGGACCAACGATTCAAGGGCGTCAACACCACAAGCCACATAAAGCGCTTTGATCAGTGGCTGATGGGAGTATTCGACGCTAACAATGACTTACCTGCACGAGAGCTCATAGGAATGGTCCTCTGGAATATTTGGAAGGCTCGGAACAACTGGATCTTCAGAGCAAAACGCCCACAACCAGCCGATCTATTGGATCTAGCACATGAACAACACATCACCCTCAGCAGATGGCAGATGAAACAGAACTCAAAACCCCCAAATCACAGTATACCTACTTGCTGGAACCCACCGGAACAAAGGGAGATGAAGATGAATGTCAATGCATCATGGGTTCCAGGCGATTTTATCTGCTCCGTCGCCGGAATCATGCGCGATTCATCTGGGCAAGTCGTTGAGGGCTTCGTCTCCGATTCTAGGGTTTCCTCTTCACAACACGCTGAAGCTTAGTCTCTGTTGCACGGGATCCTGTACTTGAAAGGGCTTCAGACGCGGCACGTGGGAGGAACTCGAAATCAAATACTTAAGTGGACTTGTGAAAGTGATTGTTTACCTATCATGGACTTGGTAATGGGCCGGGCTGAGCCTCCTTGGAACTTAAGAGAAATTGTGCAAAAATGCAGAGAAGAACTAGCAACGTGCAGAAATGTTACGGTGGTTTAGGGTGTGTTTGTTTACGTTTATTTAAAAATCGTTAAGCGAACATAAAAAAAAGTGTTTCTGCTCCTAACAATTTCAACAAAAACGCGTTTGGTAAACTTGTTCTAATAAAAAATAAACGTAAACACGTTTGGTAAATTTATATAATTTTTTATTTCTTTTATTTTTTCTATTTTTTTTCTTATTTTTCCTTTTTTTCTTTTTTTCTTTTCCTTCTTTTGGCCGGTCGGCCTTGGCCATGGCCATGGCGACGGCCGGCGAGGGCCGACGGCCTCGCCCGGCCACGGCGAGGCTCGCCGCCCCAGTGAGGCCGAGCCTCGCCGTAGCCGGGCGAGGGTCGGCCTCACCTTGATCCGGTGAGGCCGTGCTCGCCCAGCCGGCGGGCGAGGAGCGGCCTCGCCGGCCACCGCCAAGCGACGCCGACTCACCCAGATCCGGCAAGGCCGAGGCTCGCCGGCACCGGGCGAGCTTAGCCTCGCCGGATCCGGGCGAGATCGAGCTCGCCTGTGCCGGGCGCGAGGTCGGCTCGCTGGGACGGCGAGCCTCGGCCTCGCCGGGCCGGCGAGCCTCGCCGTGGCTGGGCGAGGCCGCCGGCCAAAAGAAAAAGAAGAAGAAAAGAAGAGAAAAAAAAAAAAGAAAAAAAGGAAAGTGTTTCTCAAATGTGTTTGAAATAAGAAACACAAATTTTGTGTTTCTTATTTATTTCTTTTTTTTTTCGGGAATGAAGAGAAAAAAAACAGAAAAAGTGTTTAAAAAAAAAAAAAAAAAGAAACACAAACAAACGGGGCCTTATTGTCCCCGAGAAGCAAATAGAGCAGTGGACTGGCTGGCAAGGACTCACTGTGCCAACAAACTTCCTCTAAATTGGTTGACCACCCCTCCTTTATTTATGTTCGGAATTTTCTCCATCGTTGTCTTGTAAGACTTGTTATGTTTGATAATCGAATGAACTATCTACTTTCGACCAAAAAAGAACAAATTGGTACTAACCTCTAGTCATTGATGACATCAAGAACAAATACGGGAAGTTTGAACAATTGTGAATAGGCACTTCGAGCCAATTGCCCTCTCAACGTTGATGGTATATTTTTCGATTATCAGATAATCAAAATAATGAGAGATTTTGACTTAGATGACCTATTTATGTGACTATACAAATCCTAATAGATGTAGTCTTCCATCAAGATAGTTAGTTATCTTTAATTGGGAGATCACAATAGTTATTAACAATTTGATTTGAATAATAAGATGTCAACGAAATCTAATACGGGCAATTTTAAACCGAATGTAGGATCATGTTAAATAAAATTATAGCACAGCAAACAACAGCCGAAGAACCTTTCCTCTCATTCCTTCCTCTCTCGCTGATTCTCTCGCTCGCTTTTCCTTCCAGCCCCTCTCAAGCCAACGTCTTCTTTGACGCAGTGTTTTCCTTTATTAATAAAAGTGACTTCACAAAGAGTGAACAATTTGTGTTATAGATGAGAATCAAATGTATCATTTACTGTTTGTCTAATGGTAGCAAGGAATATTTCATGTGGGAACAGCTCTTTTCAAAGGAACCAAAAGAGTACGAAAATTTAATTAACAAGGTCAATCCAAGAAGAGCATGCTGGCGAGTAATGAAGAATTCCAAAATGAAACCGTATCATAAACCACTTCTCTAGTCGAGAAGGTATCATATGTTTACTTGACTTTTCCTTTATTCTCAACAAACAGAACAATGTGCACGCAACGAAGAAATCAGGAGCACAATATCAAATCAAATAGGAACCGAGGAATTCGATCCGATTCGAGTCAATTTCAGGGGGACACCATGTTGGGGATGGAGAGTGAGCATAGGGATGGGGGCGTGCTTGTAAGAAGGAGATAGCTGCACCGAGAAGTTTTGCAAAATCAAGGTCAAAGCAACTTTGGCTTCAAGGAAAGCAAAGTTTTGGCCAATGCAATTTCTAGGACCCCAACTGAAAGGGAAAAAACAAAGCTTATTCTGGGTTGCTTTGGAAACTCCCTCAGAGAATCTCTCCGGATTAAACTCTCTGGCATCATCCCCCCAAATCTCCGGATCATGGTGGATTAGGATAATGGGCACAAGAAGTAGAACTCCTGGAGGTATTTGTATATCTCCCAACTTGGTTGTCCTGTGAACTGTTCTCGCTGTCATATATGCAGGCGGATATAATCGAAGCACCTCGTTCAGTATCATGCTTACCTGCATATAAACCAATTTGTTGTTAGTCTGTTTTTTTCTATAAAGACGTTGAGAATGCAATGATTAAATTATCTAAACCTTGCCTTGTGGACCTAATTCATCAAACTGAATACCATTCAAGTGATCAATATTTTAACTTTGAATGCAAAGAGAACGATCCGTATGTCTTTCCTCTGTCACTAGCAAAGAGACGAACAGCAACTAGATTTCAGGTTAGGTCTTTACAATTTCCTACAATTTTCGCTTTTCACTTTTTTGTTTGTCCGTCCTTTTTTTTTTTTGCAGAAATCCATTTATTGATGCGAGTTTTGAAATTCAGGAATATATGGAGTTAAATTAAGATAAACAGCAGACAACAGTGCAACGGGAATCCTCACAATTTTCAGTCGGCTCAACCCATCAAAATGAGGTTTTTTGTTGCCGAAAACTTGCAGAACTTCTTCTCTTGCTCTGTCTTGCCAGCTTTTGTGCTTGCTCAACAAAATCAGAGTCCAAGTAAGCAAAATAGAGGTAGCCTGAGCCGCAAAGTTGAACGCTTTGCACTCTTGAATCACATCCTCTATGCTCATGCCCTTTTGATGCCCAGACTCTTGAATTTCTTTCCTGTTTGATTTTAGCAACAGTCCCAAGAGATCATCGTCATCTACTCCTCCTTCCTTCACTGCCTTCTCTCTTTTGGTCACTACGTCTTCCAACAATCCTTTGACTTTACGGTCGATTTCTTTCATCCTCTTCTTTAGTTTGGTCGGCAAGAGGCTGCATTATTTTTATCCAAGTCGACTTCAAGGTGAAAACTTTAAACAACAATTTGGGTTTCTATTGCATATATGCTTCACTACATCAATACACTCAATCACTTTCCCCCGTTCTATTAAGTTTAGAAGTTCCAAAAATAGAAATCTCGATAACAATTCAATTCAAGATTTGCCTCACCAAACATTGTTTTGACATGAAAAATTTGTAGCGATCCCTGTATACTATTTTAAGATGGCAATCCAACCACTAACCATGATTTGCAAAATCATAAGAAAATTCTGGAAGGTTGCAACTGACTCCATGGATGTTCTCTCTTTTTTGTTATATGCATTTGCAACAGCTAAAAGATCTCGGAATAAGTTGTTGCTAAATCTCGACTTACTTCCACCCTGGGATGAAAGCCAACTGCTGAATTTCGTTAGCGAGCCCAATTTGTTCTTGTTGAAGGAGGACGATGCCCTTGACTTGGTCGTAGGTACCAGCGAAAGCAGCTCTACAGAGTACATCGCCCGTCAAATGCTGAAGGTGAGGCCACACATCCACATCACCAGCCAAACTTTGTTTCTCCCATCCCCTAATCATCTCCTCACAACTTTGACATGATGCTTCCGCTACATGCTGTAATATTTCAACAATTAAAAAAGGCTAAATAAGTTAAATGTATGTATTTTTAAAACATTAAATTTCTGTGGACCACGGCCATAAAATGTGACGAAATTATTAATCATTTTAAGTTCCATTAGAAGTTGCACTTGGTCAGGAAATTATTGGCCCCAAGCAGTAATACCTTCAACTTTTCGTAATGAAAAGCCGGATTGATGATCTTTCTATGTTTGGCCCATTTCTCCCCCTCAATATCCAGGAGCCCCGATGCCAAGATATCTGCAATGCCCGCAGGATGTGGCTTCTCAAATTCATCAATCCGTGAAAATATTTCTTTCAACATGTCTGAGTCCATGATGTTCAGCACAGGCATTGGCCCTAACCAAGTAAAGCAAAGCTTACCTGCAATAACCAATATCTAGAGATATCATTTGTTAAGGCGACAAATGGCTACTGGATTCCATATTTCACCCATTTGTGTGTGTCGGGTGCTTAAACCAGCAAATGCATCGAAAGCACCTGACTTCAAACCCATCTAGTAGATCGATTTGCATGAGAAAATGAGCAATATTGGTCGCCTTCTGATGGTCGCTGGCTACATAGCTGCCATTAATTTGTCATGTGACTTTGCCACTAAAAGCAACACGTTTAGTGTTGGAAAATCTGCCTTATAGCAGGATTTGCTGAAAAGGCACCAGAAATATATTTTCTTTAGCAGATTTTTAGCTAGAAATTACAGCCTAGTGTGAGTTGAGATCGTACTTTGTTTTGTACTAGGAAATTGAGTTTGTCCAATCAACAATGTTACACCATTGGCTAGAAAAATTCCACTGCATCTCAACTTTGATAAAATGCACACCATATTTCTTGATGGAGTGATGATAGAAAGGGAGAACACAAGGCACAATGTCGTTGGAGAAAGGAGCAATGGGTTGAGATTGAACTTGCTTGTTCATTCTGATGATGCCTCTCAGGTCTTGAAACAAAAGCCTGTAAGCAGTTCCATTTAGACCTTGTCGCCTCAGAAATCTTTCTAGCTTCTTCGGCTTCAACAAAAACAAACTCAGTATTTTCCATGCGCAAGTGCAGAAGGTGATCAGAACAAGGGAGAGAATAATTGAATAAGCCAAGGACGTCTCCATATTCTACGTTAAAAACGTATAACACGCTTGTCTTGTTTCTATGAGAGGATTTAAATAGGAATCTTGGGGAGCAGAGTTATGGACAAAGGGATAAACCAATATTTTACAACAAATTATTCATTCTGAAAGGGTGATTGGGGCTTACTTCTCGCGAGAAAAAAAGGCAGTAACAGTCATGATGCTATCAGATGGTGAATGTTCAAAATTATCTCAGGATGTTTAGGTCTATTTAGGCTAGTTAGTCCATTACTCACTGTTTACTCGCTAATCTCAAATTGTTCCATCTTTTTTTTTTTTTAAATAATTCATGTCTACGACCCTACCAACTTTTTCAAAGCATGCACATTACATTTCACTCTTCACAAAACCAAAAAGACCCTAATTATGCTTTCGGACACCGATCGAAGTGGGCTGAAACCGATATGGCCCATTTCCAAGCCCACTTTTGGGCCCACTTACGTTGTCGGCTATATGTCCCCAAAAATTGATTTTGGACACAACTGATTTATGCAAGTAATAGGATGTTTGCCTAGGAATGGTGTGGTTTGAGTGGCAGCCTAAACGTCTCTTTCCATCGTTTGCTTCCCGGAAGTTTCGTTGAGATTAGGGATCAACTCCATACTACCTTTTCTACTCTTCCTCATGACTGCTTTTTCGAAACGTTTATAATAAGATTCTTGCACCATGTATGGAATGTTTGGATTTAGAGATGCCAACGGATCATTGCTTGTGACTCACTTGTGTTGTTGCTTCAATGTAGTTTCTTGCAAACTTATGTTTTATGTGATTGAGTCAATTAACTTGTATAGTTTTTCCAATTAAGTCTATCTATCTCTATTTCCAAGAAATTGAAGTCGACGACTTGTGGATTGATTGATGCCTAGCCAAAATCTTTATCGCTAAATGAAACATTCCCACTATGGAATCATGAGTCATTTACCAGGACTTATTTTCGGGCCATGGTAACTGCAGTTCAATATAGAAAAGGTGAGTTGGCATCCCTTGTCTTATGCTTTACCACTGAGTTAGAACTATGAGAAATTGGCGTGCAATGTCGGACTTATGTCCCCCCGTCATTTAGGTTCTGGATCGTGGTCAGGAAGTTGAGCTTCTGCTCAACAAGACGGAGAATCTTCGATCTCAGGTAAGCAATCTATGATGTGTGATTTTCATCCTAGAGCTAATTATTGTATGTAAGAAGCAGGATCTGGTGTTTAGAAACTGAATGGTTGATGCATCAAGAGTGACGGTTTAGAGGCAACAATTGGATTGCAAACAGAAGTATATTACAGGTGTAGTCTTCTTCCGGTCTCCTGAACCGGCCAAGCTACTAGTGCAACCTACTTATTCGGGTCATTGGACAACTGTTGAATCAGAAGTACAAAAGTTTTGCCTATACGTGAACTGTCATTCTTCCCTATTCAAGTCTTGAATGCTCAATTGAGCAGATTACGTAACAAAACTGGGACAGCCTGAACTCGCATCTTCTTCTCGCTCTCGTGCAAATATTTCCTTTCGTCACATCATTCCAGCCTAGATGCTTTATCAAGGGCAATTGTCCTCTCATCTAGTTTAGCTTCTAAATAGTTCAGGGAGAACTGATGGATATGAACAAAGTTGGGTATTCTCAGTTCAATATCCTCTGTTCCTATTCCTTTTCTCATTCCTTTTGCGGTATCATTGAAATATTGCCCTAAATCACTTGATAATGAGTTATATATGACAGCTTAAGCTTTAGGATTGGACTTCCTTACACATAATATCTTGCAATTCAGTGGATTTTTTTACTGCTGATCTACTTTTGATTCTGTGTTGCTAGATTTTGCATCAAATTATTCCTTTAAAGCACAAAACAGCATATGGGATGTATACTTACCAAGAACTTTCCCCACTATTATAAGGAATGTCATTTGAACTTTGTGAAGGTTTTAACTGCTATTGCTTTCCAAATAGTCCGCTTTCCTCTGTCCAGTCTTCTCACATCAAATGTACGAAAGGAGTGCAAACTGCTGATTCAATTGGAGCTAGAACAAAGACCGCCCTCTTTCAGTATGACAGAGTTGAGGATCTCGGTGTCCTCCGATTGACATAGATTTTCTACTTTCAGGCGCAAGATTTCAGGCAGCAGGTGACCCGAATGAGAAGGAAGATGTGGCTGCAGAACATTAAAATGAAGTGGATAGTTCTCGGCATCGTCAGCGCTCTGATTCTGATCATAGTCCTGTCCATCATTTGTGGTGGCTTCAGGTGTGGCGGTAAATAATGGAGCGACTGCAGAATTCTTTAAAACCTCCTTAAGTTTTGAGTATTTCTTTCTATACACATAAGTCCTCATTGTTCCTGTAGTATAATGGAACAAATTGCTTGTATAGCTCTGTATACTTGGAAGGGTTCTCTGATCCAGCTACGCAGCATTGTGATATCATCAGTACTGATAATTTTGAGATAGCTGAAGTATTATGCTTTCCATTCGAATTAACCTGACATACTAAACCCTTTTGTTTCAGAAAATGGGAAAATCCATTGAAAGCTTCAAACTTTGAATAGGATGTGATAAATCCTAGATTCTTCAATATGTGCAATCAAGCCATAAACCTTTTAAAAGGGGATATTAAAACTTCATAGAGAAAACTTTCATAGCAAATTTGGAGCTTACCATGACATGGTAATCTGAGAATGTTAAAAATTAATTAGGGCATTCCTCTTGATTTTTCGTATTTCTCAAGATTGTACATATATCTCCCTTTGATTGTACATATCTTGATTGATATGTTATCTTCGATAGTCATGTAATAAAACTTATAAATAATCTCATGTATTCTTCAACAAGATTTTATTTTATCATTCATCCTCTCATCAATTTCCTCAGAGAAGTTGTTAAATGTTATTCATTGTCTCATCTTTTAAATCACAAAAACTTTGGATAGGAATTTAGCATTAGGAGCAAGAGTAAAAATGTCTAATCAGCAAATGTTTGACCAAATCGGATGTTATAATGATATATTAGCCAATTACCTTTAAAAAGGTACTTTTTAAGTCAAAAGGGATGTGAAAATAAGACCGCCCTTCCCGTAAAGATGTGTTGAAATCTTTTCTTTTTCAGTCACTAATTTCAATCAATATAAATTTGGTAATTAAAATACATTCGAGATCCAAACAGGCCTATAGATCCAGATGAATTGCAAAGAAGAATCTAACTCCTTAGCGTGCATTGACGGTGTCACTGATCTTTTGGTCAATGGGTGTCACGATTTGAATCATTGTTCTAGTTCAAAGGATCGTGCGGTTACTATCCCCGGGCCACAACTAGTATACTAGCCGACTCAAGCGCGCAACCCCGATAGTAAGGTGGCACGCACAGTTTGAAGAAGCTTTTGTAAGAAGGAAATAATGAAAACGGATCGTGAGAAAATGTTCTGCTAAGTTATATTAAGCAACGACATAAGTCATGTACATCAAGTGATGCCTATGACCAATATACTATCCATTGGTTCTTATGAAATTATACCATCAAATTGCTGAGTTGCTCAGTTGGATGATATGTGGGAATTAAATGATGTACCTGTTTGGGGTTTTACTATCGGTTTGTCATAAGTATATAAATTTGTGATTTCTCGTGATATTAATTCAATTTAACGGAAATTAATTGATGGTAAATTTGTCATATATATATATTACTTTGGAGTTTTTGGTGATAAGAAAATTAGTTTTGAGTAAATTTTTTTACATCTATACCAATTTATAGTTTTTTCGTGATATTAACCCTTTGAGATATTCTAAAATACTGGTACGAACTACTCGATTTTATTCTTTTGAGAATGGAACTTTTGCATACATTATATCCTATTCTTTCAGGTTGTATTGTTGCTACAACTAGACTTGTCTCGTACTTAAATCTTAGAAACACTAGGAACCAGCTAACACACAATCAACCCCACCCTCTTCCATAAGAACGACCTCCTACTACACTCCTTCACCTCTTGCGTTCTTTGATTTGGGCGGCTCACATCCATGCGCAGCGTAGTGGCATGGATTTCCGGGATCGGGAATTGGACCCTTTTGTAGGATCTGGAAAGCCAAAAGACCGCTCGGCCAGTAAGTAGCCCCTGCCGCTCCTCCTCCTCCTCCTCCTCCTCCATCATCTTTGCCTTCGATGAGCATCCTTCGTGCATCGTTCGGCTGTAATCACATTCCCAGCAACAGAAGCAAAACCAAAGCGAATGCTGCTGCTGCTGATGAACTCAGCAGCTTCTTCATCTCTCCCTCTTTTTCTCCTCTCTCGTCTGGTAAAACTTGTGTGTAGTATAATGAGAGGTCTTGTGAGGACGTCCTCTATTTATATTGAAATCGCTGTGTCCTGTAGTACGAGTTAGGTGGGTCTTGAGACTAGAGATTCCTACTAGGACGTGTGGAACTGGTTTTGGAAAAAGAAGTGTTTCCTGTATCTTTTTGGTCAAAGGAGTCATGATGGAGTATATAGAAAAGGTTTGAGCTCATTTGCCATTTTCCCCAAAATGACAATTTAGGGCTGTTAGGAATAGCGGATCCCCGAAAACCGGATTCGACATCGAATCGAACCCCTAAATCAATACGGAAGACGAAGCCCGGGAAAACACGTATCACCGATCGTAAAGCACACCACGGATTCGAGCGTACCTTGTTAGCCACAGATTAAACACCGACGCCGATAGAGGAAGAGAAACTGGCCCTGTTCGATCCGATGATGACAATTCGCTTGGAAGAAAGGAGAAAATTCGCCTTGTGCGTTACCGTTTCATTTTCTTTTTGGAGAGAGAGAGAGAGAGAGCGCATAGGAGAAAGCGTACGTACGTTATTTCCAACTAGTGTCATTTCTCTCTCTCTCCTCCCTTTATATCTATCTCCTTTCACGGGCCCTATTCCCGTGGGCCGGGGTTTCTAGGCCCAACTTGGGCGGACGGGCCTTAAGCCCAATACCAATAAAGCCTTCATCTCCCACTCGCACATGGTGGGCCGAACAGTATTCTCTTTACCTCTCTTCAACATTCATACCGGTGAATAATCCGTGCGACCAGCATACTTTGAGAGCTCGTTACTACACATCTGTTAGGAATATATAGCAGCTCATAATGGGCGTCACACTCCGAGTAGATTTAGTATGCAGTACCCTAGATCGATCGATCACATTTTATATCTCTCTTGATCTCTTTTAAACATGATATATATATATATTGTATTCACAATTATAATTATCACAAAGACAGTCATAAATGGTCGACCAGTGAATACAAAACCACAATGTGATTCTCCAAAATCGATCTTCCTCTTTCCTTCAAACTCTCAATTTCAGTCCAGCTTGCTTTTCTAGAAATGCCCCATTAGATCGAATCATCTCATGACCATTGGCAGCACCCTAAGATAGCAAACACTAAATAGAAATCTTGAGAATAAGTAAGAGTCCTGAGGGGACTAAAAATTGAGGAACTATTTTTCTCAAGAGTCTCACACGTCATAAAAGTTGAGATCAAACTTTTTGCCACTCTTATTGGTTGTCTCATGCATACATAGTATGAAATACGTATTACGGTATTAAATCCTTTCCCATGGAGCGTATGTCTACACTTTTCAATACCGTACAGATGATAGTTCAGACATACCCAATGTCTAACTTGAGTTCACATATCTACTCTTTTTACAAAATTCATCAGAACTCACATCTGGCATCTTAGACAGATAAAGTAAAATATGTTGGGTATTTTACTTCGGACATAGTAAGTATTATGTCCTCATTTTAACACTTAGTTAAGGCGACTTACGTATTTTAAGCTTGAGCTCTCGATTATCACCTAGATAATAAGCTTAAAATCAGTCTCATCTATATTTATCACACAGTAAACAGAGGCGATTACTCGTGTGAGTGGGCTAATCTTTTATCTGTCCGACATACTTCTCAACTTAAAATAATGCACCGAGCATTAAGATGCATAAAGATCATACAAAGATTTATAGGCATTAATCAATGAAAAACAAAATTTCATAAATGTGAACAACTCAGGGAAATTACAATTCAGTACATCAGACTCTACGCAATCCTAGAGATTTTACATGACCACAAAACACATCTCTAGGTATTGGCTTTGTCATAGGATCTGCTACCATTTTATACGTAGATATGTACTGTAAGTTCACATCCTTTCATGCAACCATATCTTTTACAAAGTTATACTTGGTATCTATATGTTTGGTCTTGCCATGATACTTTGGATCTTTGGTATACGCTATAGCTGCTTGGCTATCACAGTTAACCAACAATGGATTTGCAGCTTTCTCATTAACACCTAAATGATCCAAAAATCTCTTAAGCCAAACTCCTTTTTGTACCGCTACTGATAATGCCACGAACTCAGCTTCCATCGTGGACAAGGCTATACACGTTTGCTTCTTACTGCTCCATGATATGGCGCCATTGTTCAGTAAGAAAGCAAATCCAGAGGTAGATTTCCTTTCATCTAAATCTCCTCCCTAATCAGCATCTGAATAGCCTTCAAGTCACAGATCCTTTCCTTGGTAATTCAACTTGAAATCAGCAGTTCCCTTAAGATACCTCAATATTCTCTTGACGGCTTTCCAATGTGCTGGACCTGGATTGGATTGATATCTACTTACTATTCCAACTGCAAAACATATGTCGGGTCTTGTACACATCATAGCATACATCAAGCTCCCAACAGCACTAGCATAAGGAACATGTTTCATTTGTTCCTTCTCTTATGGAGTCCCTGGACACAGTCTATGGCTCAATCCTTCACCTTTTGCAATAGGAGTGTCTATGGGTTTACAGTATTGCATACGAAATCGTTCAAGAATCTTATTTATATAGGTTTCTTGCGAAAGAAACAATGATCTCTTCGAACGATTTCTCGAAATCTTAACTCCAAGAATGTATGCAGCCTCACCCATATCCTTCATCTCAAAGTTAGAAGACAACCATCTCTTGACAAGTATTAACCAACTTCATATTGCTTCCGGCAATCGCATATCATCAACATACAATGATATGATCACAAATTGATCCTTGGATCTTTTGATATATACACAGTGATCATCATCAATCATTTTAAAATCATATGCCATTATTGCATTATGAAAACGTATATACTATTGTCTTGATGACTACTTAAGATCATATATCGACCTCAAAAGTCGACATACTTTTTCTTCTTGACCTTTCACTATGAAACCAGCAGGTTGTTCCATATATATTTCTTCCTCTAATTCTCCATTGAGAAAAGCAGTCTTTACATCCATTTGATGTAACTCAAGATCCAGACTTGCCACTATTGCCAGAATAATGCGAATCGAGGTAAATCTCACTACATGAGAAAACGTATCTTCATAATCAATTCATTCATGTTGATTATACCCCTTCGCCACAAGGTGAGCCTTATGCATTTCTATCGAGCCATCAGCCTTTCGCTTTATTTTGAGAACCCACTTGTTCCCAATAGCTCTGCATCATTTTGGAAGATCAACCAGCTCCCAAACTTGGTTTGATTTCATTGACTCAATTTCCTCTTCCATTGCATGAATCCATTTTTCCTTACTAGGACAATTCAGAGCCTCATTGATATTTCTTGGCTCATCCTCATCTTGTGGAGCAATCATAAAAGTTTCCCCTTCAATGTCAAAACGTCGACGGGGAATACTTTGGCGACTTGTTCGCCGTATGGGAGATTGTACACTTTGCACATCATTCCCTGTTATGCTCCCACTTAGATGAACTCCACTAATATCATTATCTTGATCCAAGGTCTCAAATAGGGAGTGATTTTCCCCTATTTCGCCTTTCTTAGGAAACTCATCCTCTAAGAATGTGACATCCCGTGATTCAAATTCAGTTATACTCCCACTTTCCTGCTCACCAATGAACACATACCCTTTCGAGTGTTCCAAGTATCTTATGAAAATACTCTTCTTTCCTCTGGGACCCAATTTCCCAAACTTGTGAGATGACTCATGTGTATAGGCAGCACAACCCCATGGCTTAAGAAAACTTAAGTCCGGTTTTCTACCTGTCCATAACTCATATGGAGTGGAAGTAACTAATTTGGAAGGCACCCGGTTAAGTATATAGGCATCAGTTAACAATGCATCACTCCAAAAGGTGATGGGAAAGTTAGCATGCACCATCATGGACCTAACCATTTCCAGTAGGGTTTTGTTTCTTCTCTCTGCAACACCATTTTGTTGATGAGTATATGGAATAGACAACTGTCTTTCTATTCTTTTTTCATCACATAATTTTCTGAACTCATCAGATAAATATTATCTACCTCGATCGGATCTCAATGCTTTTATTTTCTTGTCTAATTGATTCTCTACTAGGTTCATAAACCTTTTAAAACAACTTATTACTTTAGATTTATGAGAAATTAAATAGACATATCCGAATCAAGTATAATCATCAATAAAAGTGATGAAATAAACAGCCCAATGCCTTCCTCTCACATTCATTGGACCACAGACATCAGAATGGATTAAATGCAGAGGAAATTCAGCTCTTTTACCTTTCCCAAATGGTTTCCTTGTTGTTTTCCCTTTTAGGCAATGCTTACATATGGACCAATCGACTTTTTCAATATTGCCCAACAAGCCCTGTTTGGCTAGTCTATTCATACGATGTTGGCCAATGTGACCAAGTCTAGCATGCCACACATTCACATCATTATCATATTTATTAGGAGACGTGAGAAGGGAATAACAAACATTAGCATTCACATAATCAATATCTAATACAATAGAACCATCCTGAAAATAACCACAACCAAAGTAATTTGTATCCAAAAACAAATTCACACCTCTACTATAGAAGTTCATATTAAAACCTAATTAACCAACACCAATACAGACACTAAATTCCGACGAATCTCCGGAGCATACAACACATCATGAAGGAATAAAGTGCGTCCACCACGCATATTCAGTTGGCATGTGCCAATTCCTTTCACTTTAGCTCTGGAGTTGTTTCCCACATAGATCTACTTAGTTCTAGTTGGTACTCGTCGGAATTCTACGAAGGATCCTCTATCCTTCGCTACATGGTTCGTCGCTCCTAAATCCACAGTCCACAAAGGATTAGACTCAGTTAAGAACATAGAACTCGACACATAAGCAAAGTTCTGAAAAGTACAAGGGGTGCATACCTTCTTTGGCTCACGACAGTCGCGAGCATAGTGACCCTTCTTGTCACAGTTGTAGCATTTCACCTTTGCAAGCTTTTTCATGCGAGGACGCTTCCCTCTTCCATGTTGGTTAAATTTGGGTTTCTTCCCTGAAGGACCTACTTCTTCCTTGCCTTTCCCCTTATCAAACCAGTTAGGGCACTTGCGCTTGGAGCTCGAAGCTCCATTTGAGCTAAAACTAACATGATAGAGTTCAGCATCCGGCTTAGCCGCCAACAGGCGGTCCTCTTCCAGCTCAAGATGACGCATTGCATCCTCAAAGGTTTTGATATTTTCATTATGAGTCAGGTGCACCTTCATATGCTCCCAACTCTGAGGCAAGGAACGAATCACTGCTTGCACTTGCTGCTCATTTGTGAGGACATGGCCAGCATCTCTCAGCTCAGTTATCATGTTTGACATCTTTCTAAGATGTTGCTTCATGGTCTGACCATGAGGCTTCTTATAAGAGTCAAACCTGATAGTGAGCTGTCTCAGTCTAGTCACCGAAGTATGACCAAATCTAGCTACCAATGCCTCCCACATTTCCTTGGCATTGTCAAAACGCCGAAACTCTCGCATGACATCATTTTCCATGCTGCTCAGCAACGTGATGCGAGCTAGAGAGTTCATTCTTTTCCACGCAGAAAAAGCTTTTTTGTCTCTTTTGTGCTGTGCAGTGGTTCCCTCTTCAGGTTCTACCATAGTCATGATAAGAGCCTCAAGTGCTTCTTGCTCTTCCAACACATACTGGATTTTCGTTTGCCAAATTTTATAGTTGTCTCCATTGAGCTTTTCACCTTTGTTCAGCTCGGCAACTATGCTCTTTGTAGCTGAAGCCATTGATCTGAACAAATCAGACAAATATGCACGAATTATTAATGCCTATCATTTATGCATCCCTATTTACATAGACCCATCATATTAATGAATAATTTCAAATAAGGCTTCAGAATCAAAAGGTCACTATGTTTCCAATCATCCTCCGAAAACCTAACTTAAAACTATTATCAATATAATTGTCTTATGCAAAATCAATTCTATGAAGCTACAAAAACTTCTAAAACTACCCACAGCTAATTACCCACAGCAACCAGCAATAATAGAAAGTAACAGATAATTGACATGCAATTAAAAACAATAATGCTTTCAATTAACACAATTATGTAGTAATCATTACATAATATGTCCACAAATCACACTTAACATATATCAGTCAATACAACTAACACCAAGTCAGCACACGAACTGGGAAATATCCTCTTTTGTTCAATTTCTTGATATTTTCCCTTGTAACAATACAGTAATATTCATTTACAAAATCCATCACAATTTTCTTATAGGAAGCAGCTCCGTTGACATCCCATATGCGATTCAACACATCTTGCCATTCAGGTGGAATAGTGTTTATGAAAAATCGCACCATCTCTGACTGTGACATAGGACGACCATTCCATATGACCTGTTGAATTTTTCCGTTGACTTCAAGGACATGATTAATTAAGTCACCTCTCTCCCATCGATGATTAGTCAGCTCAGCTATCAACTTAGACAGCCTATCCTTTTGTTCATCGGTAACTGTGCGAATAGGTGTGCGCAACCTCAGGAGAGGCATTGTTCCTGCAACAAATGCAGAACAAATAAGGGATCACATTATAATCTACATAAACTTAATTGAAAAAGAAACACATTCTTTTCCCTCCTTTTTTTTTTTTTTTTTTTTGGTTAACGGTCAATGGTCAATGGTCGTCGGTCAACGGTCAACGAAGGTCAACGGTCAACGGTCGTCGGACGTCGGACCGATCAAATCCGTCGGGCTGGAGGGGCCGGCTCGGGCGAACCGACGCACGTGCCGCGCGCGTGTGCGGGATGATGTCAAGCAGACGTCATCCGGCACGTGCCACGTGCGTCCCAGCTCTTTGCGGTTCGGGCCGGGTTGGATCGCCGGTCGGGTCGCCGGCTGGTGACCGCCCGACGAAACATCATCAGTGACGTCATCCGAGCGGTTACCGACTGTTGGATGACGTCACAGTGACGTCATCACGTGACGTCAGCACACGTCGGTCTGTGGACCGGCACGTGCCGGTTCGCCCACCGGCAGCATGCACGCGCCGGTTCGCCGATCGGCGCATGTGCCGCACGCGCTTGGCGATCCAGCGCTTCCGGGTGCGTTGTGCCCACACGCGCGGCCGGAAGGCGTTGCGCCAGGCGGTGCTCGATGTATCGCCAGACTCGTCTCGACGTCGCCTTTCTCCCCATGTGTTCAAAAAACGATTTCGACTTACGAAAACTCAGAAAAATGGCCGAATAGCGCTCGGGTGTCGGGATTTTTGCCCCGATCCGTACGGCAGAAGTTCTTTCGCGAAAAAATCAATCAAAAACATCAAATTGATTGGGAAAAACGTGAACTAGGGCTCTGATATCAATGTTGGGAATAGCGGATCCCCGAAAACCGGATTCAACACCGAATCGAACCCCTAAATCAATACGGAAGACGAAGCCCGGGAAAACACGTATCACCGATCGTAAAGCATACCGCAGATTCGAGCGTACCTTGTTAGCCACAGATTAAGCACCGACGCCAATAGAGGAAGAGAAACTAGCCCTGTTCGATCCGACGATGACAATTCGCTTGGAAGAAAGGAGAAAATTCGCCTTGTGCGTTACTGTTTCCTTTTCTTTTTGGAGAGAGAGAGAGAGCGCATAGGAGAAAGCGTACGTACGTTATTTCCAACTAGTGTCATTTCTCTCTCTCTCCTCCCTTTTATACTTATCTCCTTTCACGGGCCCTATTCCCGTGGGCCAAGCTTTCTGGGCCCAACTTGGGCGGACGGTCCTTAAGCCCAATACCAATAAAGCCTTCAAGGGCATAGAAGAAAATCAAGCACTGGAATCATGTTCTTCTTTATGGTGCAAGCAGGAGGAGAGGATAGTTATTGATGTCCTCGATCATCAGCCCCAATTTGTGAAGAAAATCAATTTCCTCCTACATGACCTCCACAATGATTGAAAGCTCTAGCCCGTTGAGCTCGTGGGGGACAATCCCAATCCCACAAAGGAACTCGTAAGCCCATGCCTAATTCTCCATCCTCTCGCTTTTCATCTTCCTCAAGTTTTATAGGGACGAAGAGGAGTCCCTATCCATCCGGCCCAATCGCACCCTATTCGGCCTCACCATGGTCGCATTGTTCAGCCTAGAGGACAAATTTCACTTCGAGATGAAATCAGATTTTACCCCCCTTTTCTTTTTCTTTTTTTGGTAAAGTTT
Organism: Eucalyptus sideroxylon; assembly: GCA_014182405.2. Taxonomy (NCBI): domain Eukaryota; kingdom Viridiplantae; phylum Streptophyta; class Magnoliopsida; order Myrtales; family Myrtaceae; genus Eucalyptus; species Eucalyptus sideroxylon. The sequence goes on from CM024552.2 coordinate 58,090,214, forward strand.
ACCCCCCCTTTTCTTTACTAATCAAAAAGCCCCACGAAAATCATCAAGGCAGTGGAGTCACTCACGATCTTTCATCTCACGACCTATTTCTGATTTCAAATTGATTTTATACTATGTCGCAATAATCTCTAAAGAAGAGCACGGTCAAAAAGTCGATTCCTGGTCGAATTCTCAAGTCTATTTACCTTAAAGTCCTTAATAACTCACCCAGCTAGTCTAGTTATCTCGTGAGTAGCCAACTCAAAGAAAAACATTGTAGTCGCTCAATGAAATGCCCAATTTATCCCATCGAAGTTAGAGCCTAAAAATTTGGACATCACAGTGACCATATCCAGTTATTCACCGTTTTAGTACCTCGGTCATCCATGACGTTATGTTAGGCACTTTTGAAGCCATCCCATGGCGTGTACTGAAGCACATCCTGCAATGTAAATTCTATAGAGTTTGAGCTTCGTGAATATCTTCGTCAATCTCATGTATGATGACGTTTGCTTAAAGATTTAAGGGTTAATGCTCCGAAAAAACCCTAAACTGATACATGCGTGACAAATTTACCTTAAACTGTTTTTTTTAACCATGAAAAACCCTAAACTGGTATACTTGTAACAAATTTATTCCAATTGACCATAAAAAGTCCTAAACTGATATACTTATGACAAATTTATTCTAAATTAATTTATTCAACTACTAAAAACCACAAACTGATACATATATGACAAATATACCCTCCTTTAAATTGGATTAATACCGTAAAAAAATCGCAAAAATTATATAATTGTGACAAATTAAGAGTAAAATCCCAAATTGGTATATCAGCCAATTGTCACATGTCATTCAACTTAATAATCTAGCAGTAAAATTTAACGGAAACTAACAAAGGGTAAATTCATCAAAAGTGTATCACTATGTGGTAAATTTGTTAAATGTGTATCAATTTGGGGGGTTTTTGGTGGTCAAAAAATTAGTTTGGTGTAAATTTGTCACATGTGTATTTGTTTAGGGTTTTTTTGGGTATTAAGCCAAGATTTAATTTTTGTTTTGATTCTATTGAACAATATTATTTGTTTATTATTTTATTTTCACTCAAGGACTCCAAGAGAAAAAATATCTCCACTTGAGGAAACCTTGGAACATGAGTTTTCACATTTCGTCAAATAACTTTAGTAGTTTTTCTCAATATTTTTCATGCTAAGCTAGCTTCACATTCTATATGAAATCAATAATCCCTCCTATATGTGGTAATATCTTAGAGTTGCATTGGACTTGACAGTCGATGTGGTCGATGATACAGAAAGTGCTAGGCATAAGCAATCAGTCTACCCAATTGGTGTGCAAATGAGATTTTTCCCATCATGTGGTCATTTTGTATAATCAAGTCACTAAACTTTGATTTCATTCGCCCGATACACTAATGGTATTTTCTTTTCCCTTTTGCACTCAATGTATTATGAAGACTTTTCGAACATTTTTTTCTAAATAGCGTAAGCAAAAGAAGGGCCTGGTAGATTCTCAGTCACCAAGAAAAAAAAGAAGGCATACTCTGGTGGCATTAGTGATGGCTCCAACAACAAGGGGCACCATGAAACGGAGCTGCTCAACGCTTGCACCTAAGGTGAAAAGAAAGTTTTAGTCGTTTCCACCAATCTCCCCCACAAGAAACAAAGACTTCTTGAAATATGGATCACAATCTGCTCAAAAGAAATAATTAAAACAAAAATTAAATGGATAAAAGATGGGTTGGTAACCATATAAAAGATCGTTGTGATAAGATATATTTAAATATTAATCACCCCGTGAAAATATTTTTTTCTTTGTTTTTTTTTTTTAATGATCAAAGAGCACGGACAAAAAGCCACATCTATAAGAAGGTTTGTAAAACACCCTGCAAGGGCCATGAACTGATTGAGTTCATGCCTTTGGCCTGAACAAGTAGTCCTAATCAGAGCAATTTGAATGTAGTTAATAGGATCTAAATAGACGATCTTTGGTTGCTTAGCTGGAAATCTGTAATGTTCCAACTAATCATGCCAACTGTAAAGTCACCCTATGAAAGATTTAGGAGCTACATATGCATGATATCAACCAAATCACGTAGATGAATAATCATACCTTGTTTAGATAAGATCGATGGTACAAAATGGAAGTATAAGATCGATGGTACAAAATGGAAGTACACACAAACTATCAGTATAAAATATCAGTCCTCAATCGGAGCATACAAAAATGAGTTTATGTTTTAACTAGTTGGGTAGTACAAAGAGATGATTTGAGTCCCTTGAACCAGCCTTGAACCAGCTGAGCTGGACGTTTAAGGTATGATTCGTCCATAACAACGATCCAAGGTCTTGTGCATAAAAGAATGTCGGATCAAGTGCCGTGGCGCCGGAAACTGCAAAATTCACTCCACTACGAACATGATGTGGCTTCCGCAGCATTTTCATATGCGTATTGCATGCACACCATTTAAACATCTCAACTGATAGTTAAAGATTTCAACTGCACGCAGAGCATGATACGAACACCGCAGGTATAAATAGTTTTTCCTTGAGCATTGTTTTCTACTGCTAGAGATCCCAATATGTATACCAAAATTAGTGGCCTTTTGCATCAAATCCCTGTTCTTTTCCCTAAAAGCAGATTCATTTACAAAAGCAGATGGAGAGTCTGAGAGGACTACATACCTATGAAATCGATCATGAGACGTCCATCTGAAAAACGACCGATGGGATGCCCAGAGAAGGTTTTGCCATAAGGAAGCTTAGCCACAGCCAGAAATGCGACCGCCCTGGTACTAAGGAAGTTCCTGGTGTCGCTTGCAGAGTCGCTGAAATTGAGAATCGACTTGTACCTACGCGGGAGGGCCACGTTGGTCTTCAAAGACAGACAACAATGCAGAAGTATTGAGATTATTATATTATATTTCACGGGAATCTTGAGTATTTTCGAGAGAAGAAGTCTTGGAGATGCTAAGAGAGTTGGTAGACAATTTATGTGCTCTCTTGCTAATATCAATTTTGTGAAAAGATGGGGTTTGGAGGTGAGGTTGAATTGCTGAAGGCGGTGTAATCAGGAGTCACTGTGCCCTTTGCTTATACATTGGAGTGTCAGATGGAAGCTCGACATATAAACATGGTGACATGAGAATGTCGTCTTGTGGATGTCTGGGTCTTCCTAGGCGACTCATGTTGTTGATTTTTGATGATCATACAATGATGGCTTGATGTCCCAAAACGACCACCCGTTGAAAACGTGTTAAATGATTAAGAGCCTCATCTGTATTTTTTCCATATTACTACCGAACTGAACGCGACAATATTTGAGTTAGCTCTTTCTACGAAAACGATTAAGTCTCGGACATTCTCTTACTTTCCAAACTATTTTGTATAGAGGAGGCAATTTAGACTATTTTTGTTGGTTTCTAATCCAGTTAGGATGTATCATTACATAGGTCAAAATAAATGGTTAAGACGATATGATGTGAAATAACAGGTCAGATAGAATAGATTAATAGGACATTCTAAGGGATCAAGCAGTTCGAAATTAATATAATCCGCACGAGCTAACGGCAATTATTGTTAGCTGCTGAAATAATTGATAATATTGAAGTACACTATGCAAAATGTCACATGGTGTTGAACAGATCGATCTAACTATGACTTGTTTTCTTGCGTATTATGCATCGATAATCAAACGCAAATTATTCTTTTTCTGGCTATGGTCCAAACTGGTTTTGGTTATTGGCTCCCACTTGGACATTAGTTATATCCCTCGGCCTCATTTTTATCGTAATTCTAATCCAAAACGAGTTAAGAGACAGATGTATAAAGTGAGTATTGCCGTATCAACTCTCCCAGGTACGTCTCTTATCCCTAACGCTAATATGTGCACCTAAACAAATTAGTACCATCAGAGATATATGGTTAATTAAATACTTTGAAAACATTTTGATTAATATGTGCTATCCAAAATCGTTCATATTAATATGTCAACCCTTCAAAAACATAAATTAAATAAGTAAATTCATCTTTTGATTTGAGAGGATTGGATCATAAAACCAATTGTTGAGAAAAGTTGGATAGTTAATTAGTTGTGTGGCTCGCAATATCAACAATAATTTGCAAGATTTTAATTCCATCGGTATTCATGACTCATCGCATGAATGATGATAATCCAACAAGAAAAGTTTACAGGATGGAAATCTGAAACAAGAACACATAGGTAGAACAACAAGATGTCAATCCACCGAACACAGTGACTCTTTATGACTCGGTGACCATGAGCATACATTCATCTTTGACATTAGAATCGATGCTTTATGCATCATCCCCTTCGGACTTCTAGGCAACGAGACGTGGAGAAGTGAAGGGACCGTCGAGTAAGCCCTTGGCCATGTGCCGATACGCCGCCTCGGTCAAGTGAACTCCGTCCCAAAGTATGGAGGCTGATGGATCTTTGCACACGCTTGACGTGGAACCACACATCATCCTGACGTTGAAATTAAATGGTCCACCAGCTCCACAGCAAGCTACATGTGTTGATTTAGAGAAACCTGAAAACGAGAGGACATCGATCTCACCACTTAACCTTATAAGTTCATAAAGACGCCGCAAGTAGGATAAATCTTCAATCTATATACATAGTTGAAGGTTCTATATGCCTATTCACCGTTGATCGTGAAAGTAAGAAGAAAGTAAACTCACCATACTGTGTTGGTGATTCAAAGAGACGCATGATATCTCCATAATAATCCGCATAGATAATCCTTGCGTGGCTATATTTTTGTCTCAAAACCTGCAACTCTCGTTGGAGATAATTGTTGTGATACTTGGCAAATTCATTATAACGATTGAGACAACCAGTTGCCATATTAGCGTCATTCTTGAGAAAGGGCGGAGCTGTCGTTATGTATGATGTCAAGCAACCAATTGGCAGATTCCCTGGCACTACTAACTCCACCGCCCCGTGTTTGATGAGCATCTAAAACAATCACATGCCATGAAAAACTTATTGGAGTGATAAAAAAAGGTTAACCACGCAAGATCTTATTGGACAAATAGTATTGTGCTTTGTTCCTTGCAAGAAAAAGAAAAGGGCCATACGCTAGTGGCATTGGCGATGGCTCCAACAACATTTGGCACAATGGGACGGAGCTGCTCAAAGGTTGCACCTAGGGCGAAAGCAAGATTGTAGTCGTTTCCACCAATTTCCCCCACTAGAAATAAAGACTTCTTGAAATATGTATTGCAATCTACAAAAGAAAAGAACGAAAATAAAAATCAAATCGTCAAATGACTCAAGTAATCGATTTAAAAATCCTAATAATGATATATTCCAATATTGAAGTCACTCAACGAAAGACTTCTTTTATTTTCTTTGATATTGCAAGAGCACGAAAATAGAAACCCGCCTTTCTGGAGACCTATGAAATGCTCTTCAATCCCCATAAATTAATAGACTAGGCCTAAGCAAGTGTGCCTCAGTTTCTAAGTTGCAAGTCTAAACATCTCAATCTATTGCACCAAACCTGTAGTGGTCATCCTACGAAAGATTTATGAGCTATAAAGACATGATATCTACCAAATCACCTCAGTAAATATCTTCAGTGAATACAATCGATCACAGAAAAGAGTAATTGCTATACATGTTAGTCCTCAATCGGAGCCTACAAAAATAGGGTTTATATTATTTACCTTGCTGGGTTGTGCAAAGAGAAGATTTAAGTTTCTTGAACCAGTCAAGCTGAACATTTAAGGAATGATTCGTCATTGTCATCGCTGGAATGCCTCGAGCTGCAAAGAATGTCGGATCAAGCGCTGTGGCACCAGCAACTGCAAAGTTAACTCCGCTACAAGCATCAACTGAGCCGTTGACTATCTCAAGATATGGCTTCAAATAGGGTAACCCAACTGCTTCCGCTGCATTTTCATATATGTAACGCATATACACCAGTTAAACATCTAAAATTAACACCCCCATTGATGATAAAGACTGCTAAAGATTGTCATTAACTCCGCTTTAAATAAGAAGTTCTTTTTCCTGTCGTTTCGAAATAAAAATATGTACTGTCGTCAGTGAAATATCAACACCAAACGTAGAAAAATAGCCCTGTCTTTGAGCTTGGATATATACTGCTGTAGATCCAAATATTCTCAGCAAAAGCTGCAGCCTTCTGATTTAAATGCATGTTCTCTTCCCTAACAAGAGCATGCATTTACAAAAGCAAAGAAGAGTTAGAAGAACATACCAATGAAATCAATTGTAAGACGTCCATCTGAAAAACGACCAGTCGGATGCCCAAAGAAGGTCTTGCCATAAGGAGACATCGGCAGGAATGCATGATCCCCCGCAGATCGGAGGTAGTTCCCAGTGTCGCTTAGAGAGTCACCAAAGTTGAAAATCGACTCATACTTATGCAGGATTGTCGAGTTGGCCTTCAAAGCAAGGCAACATTGCAGAAGGATCAAGATTATTCCTGTATATTTCATGGCAACTCTTGAATATTTTTGATAGATAAAGTCTCGATGATGCTAAGAGAGTTGGGCAACAATTTTATATCCTCTCTTTGCTAATTTTCAGTTGGTGAAATTTGGGGTCTTCAAGGTGAGTTTAAATAGCTGAAATTGGTTCAATCGGTTCATTAAATTCTTTGCTTATAATAGAAAGGGTGAGATGGATGGGTAACCGACAGTAAGTGGGCATGAGAACGTCGTTTTTTCGTCATGGAGTCGTTTTGTCGTTACCTCTTACTCATCATTCCTATTGGGCCGACTAAGGTTGTTGATTTTAGAACTTCTTTTCGGTCCCCGTTCGACTGGTGGGACGGCGTACGGAGCGACGTGGGAAGATAGATGTAGTTATTTCTAAGGTCGTGGAGAATGTCTTTTTCCTCGTTTTGAACCTCCAATAATTTTCCATAAACTATTTGTTGAAACCTCCGAAAACATAGGGGACCGTTAGCAGGTGCCGAAACTTGCGGGCTTCAAGGACTTAGCAATGCCACGTCGAAGACTTCTCTCATATTTAGTCAAGATTTATGAGAAAAGTCGATAATAATTTTCCTTTTCGTAAATTTAACTTTATAAAAGATTAGCAAAATGATTAATCATATTCGAAATTTAATGAACATTTCTAATGACACTGACAATTTTCTTTTTAGTAAGAGATTATATTTTTCTGCCTTCGTTTTCCTGTGTGCGTTATTTAATTTCCTCCGGATTATTTATTTTCGCAAATTATTTTCTCAGCTGCATAATTCCTGTACCCCATTATGAGGAATCTTCCAAAGATGAGCCCAAGTTGGAACCCATGAGGTTTATATTATGCAGTCGAATCCATATTGACGCAATAACTTAAATCAGAATAAAGAGTCAATTTTCTATATCTAATAAACCTCCACCCATATTGCTACGTCGTAAAACCTGCCTTCAAACCCCAGCACACTTCTCAACGAATCTCCACTGTTCCACATTCCATCCATTTTCCATAAACCCAGCAACGATTTCTCCACTATTTAGCCATTTGACCCAGAATACTCCTCAACGAAACTCCATTGTTCCCTCTACTTCCCATAAACCTAGCGTTAACCGTTCAAGGATGAGTGTGCGGAAGAGGGGTTCTGCCTTCCCATCAACCCAGTACTGATCGATCGGGAATGAGAGTGCGGAAGTGGGATCCTCTGGAAAAATCTTCGATGGTGAGTCCTACATCTCGCGGATTGCTTGTGGATAAGTGTCCTTCTTGAACAATATCCGGCAGAGCGCCCTGCATCTTGCATCCCTGGTGCATTTTTCCCTACTAGAAAGGATCGAGCAAACCCTTGAAGCTGTACCCAATATGGCAGGAAAAGAAGAAGCAGTGGGACGACTGGCCAATCTCTGCAATAAATTGGGTAAGTTGATGTATGAGAATGATATGACAGTCCTTGATGAGGAAATTTCAGAAGAAAAAATACAAGAATGCAGGTTCTCACTAGTGGGGCAATTGTATAAGAACCCTAATGTAAACTTTCAAGCACTCACAACAGCAATGAAAAAGTCCTGGAGAATTGACAATGTGGAGGTTAAACCGTTAGAAGATGGGAAAATTAGCTTTACTTTTCGAAATGAAGGGGACAAAAACCGAGTGCTTGAGGGAGGTCCCTGGACTTTCTCTAATCATTTACTGCTTTTGAGAACTTGGGAGCCGGATACCCCGCCACATTGTTATGAATTTCAAACCTGTGCATTTTGGGTTAGAATCTTCGGCCTACCTTTAGAATGGAATTCGGAATGTATGATTAAGAAAATTGTAAGTTCAATGGGAAAAGTGCTGGAGGTGAAAACAGATGCTAGAGGTCCTGCCTTTCAGAGAATAGGGAAAGCAAAAGTGGAGATGGATGTTGAGGCTGAATTAAGGGTGGGACAATTGATGCGTCATGGGGACAAGAAAATCTGGCTGGATTTTAAGTATGAACGATTGCCCTTTTTCTGTTTCTCATGTGGCAAAATAGGACATTATGCTAACTATTGTCCAGACATACCTTATGAGGAGGAAAAATTTAATATTGAGCTGGGACGATGTTTTGGAGGCTGGCTGAAAGCAGAAGTGTCTGAGCATAGTCCATTTTGGAAGGTGTTCTACCATGAAGTGTCCTATGCATCAAATGTAGAAGAGGTTGTCCCTGAAACTCCTGAACAACAGAGACAAGCAGAAGTTATGGAAGTTGGCCAGCCTATTACTCCAATTATACATCAGAATTTGCAGCAGGGAGGATCACATCACAACATTGCAAACGAGGTGACTCCGAACACCTCAGGGAAAAGAATACTTATGCTTACAAGTCCAGAGATCGTACATAATACAGATCACCAGCAAGTAACAACCACTGACAGCAACAGAAAGAAAAACCTATCCCAACACAAAACCCACTCATTCAAGAAACAAAGAAAAAGCAGCACGCAGATGACAACTACTCTGGTTCAACGAGTGCTGGATGAGACTCAACTGATGGAAACTCCTGTTCAGATGACTGAAGAAGTGGCATCATGGGCTTTGGTGGCTAGCCCTAATAAGCCACCAAATGAAAAATGACAATATTAAGTTGGAACTGTCAAGGGTTGGGCACACCTTTGACAGTTCGAGAATTGAGAGCCATTACGGCTCAATCTAGGCCCTCGATGGTTTTTCTTATGGAAACAAAAAACAAGACTGATGTAGTGCAGAGAGTAAGACGAAGACTTCAATTTCAGAACTGTGTAGTAGTTGATCCAGTGGGTACGGCAGGTGGTTTAGCTCTTATGTGGGATGATAAGCTTATAGTGGAGATTGACTCGATGACAGAAAGTTTTATTAATTTGAAGTGTGAAGAGGGGGTCATGGGAAAAAAAATGCGAATCACCTTTGTTCATGCGCCATATACATACTCCAAGAGGTTACAACTTTGGGACAGATTAAGAGATATAAGCTACACTAACACGCTGCCATGGGTGTGCATGGGAGACTTTAATGAAGTTCGTTTTTATTGGGAAAAAGTGGGGAAGAGGTTGGCTGAAAATTATAGAATGACTGCGTTTCGGGATTGCTTGGATGCATGCTCTCTAATGGACATTGATTGTAAGGGATGTGCCTTTACTTGGGCTAATAACAGGGAAGGGGAAGAATATGTGAAAGAGCGACTAGATCGGGTAGTGAGTACCATTGAATGGCGGCTGATGTACCCTGAAGCTGAAGCTTGTGCTCTTCCAGCAGTAGGATCAGACCACAGCCCTATTATCCTGTCTCTCCAATCACCTCAACCTAGAAGAAACAGAATATTCAGGTTTGAGGCTTTTTGGCTTAATAATGCTGAATGCAAGGAAGTGGTGCTAAAGTCATGGGAATGTACAAATCAATACCAGACAAAACTAGAAGGTAAACTTCGGGAGGTACAAAAAGCACTAACAAAGTGGAGCAAACAGACATTCGTGAATGCCAAGAAGAAAATCAGTCAATTAAAACAGGAACTACAAGGCCTAACGAATCATGTTTCTGATGCTTTCAACAAATCACTTTTCAAAAAGTTACAAAGTGAAATAGATGAGCTTGGAAGGCAAGAGGAGATGTATTGGGGGTTAAGATCGCGAATTAATTGGCTGAAATGGGGAGACCAGAATACCAAATACTTTCATGCAACAACCATACAACGAAGACAGAGAAACAGAATTTCTATGTTACAAGCCACAGAAAATACATGGCTGGTTGAGCAAAATCAGCTGAGAGAACATACTGCACAATTCTTCAGGGAGTTATATCAGTCCAACGGACCCCGGAATTTTGCGCCAGTGATCGACCAAATACCTGCAAAGGTAACCGAAGCCATGAACAGACAATTACTTGCTGTTGTTACTATGGATGAAGTCACAAAAGCTGCATTTCAGCTGGGAGCCACAAAAGCCCCCGGCCCAGATGGTTTTAATGGTTTATTTTATCATAATCACTGGGAAGAAATTAAATGGGACATATTCAAGGAGGTGGAGGACTTTTTGGCCACTGCAGCTTTATCACCAGCACTAAACAAAACACATATCTCCCTTGTTCCGAAAGTCCCGCACCGGAGAGATTGGACCAATATCGTCCAATTAGTCTATGTAATTTTGGATATAAAATTATCTCCAAAGTGTTGTCAAATCGACTCAAACCCCTTCTAACAGAAATTATAGCACCAGAACAGAGTGCCTTTGTGGGTGGGAGGCAAATTCAAGATAATATCTTCATTGTCCAGGAAGTATTGCATCAACTCAGAATCAGAAACAGAAAGAAGAAGTTTCAAGCAATCCTGAAACTAGACATGAAGAAGGCTTATGATCGAGTGGAGTGGGACTTCTTGGAGGCGTGCCTTCTAAAAACTGGCTTTGATGAGAAATGGGTGAAATTGGTGATGCAATGTGTAACTACGGTCACATATAGCGTCAAGTTTAATGGCGAACCACTACCATACTTTCAACCTTCAAGAGGACTCAGGCAAGGGGATCCCTTATCTCCGTATCTTTTCATTATTGTAGCAAATGTTTTATCCTCCTTGATGAAGCAAGCTGAAGAGACTGGTACGATTAAAGGGATAAAGCTCAATCGAAATTGTCCTATACTTTCTCATTTAATGTTTGCTGATGACTCAATCTTCTTTCTACATGGTACCATACTAGAATGTCAGAATCTGGCTATGATTCTAAACCAGTATTGTCTAGCTGCTGGACAAGAGATAAATTTGAACAAATCGGGTATATTTTTCAGCAAGGGCTGTCCTCCATCATTGAAAGATAATATGGCCAGAGAACTGAGGGTTCCTATCATTGATAAAACCGGTAAATATCTGGGAATTCCCTCGGACTGGAGAGAGTCGAAAAAACAGATGTTTGCATGGATCCTCGGGAGAGTTAGTAAAAAATTGGAAAGCTGGAAGGAAAAGCTGCTATCTAAAGCAGGGAAAGAAGTGTTGCTCAAAACAGTGATACAAGCACTTCCTCAGTATGCTATGTCAGTATTTAAAATCCCTGTATCAATTTGTAAGGCCATTGAACAGAAAATAGCCTCTTTTTGGTGGAAAACTAATGAAAAGAAAGAAGGTATGCATTGGATGAGATGGGATATTTTGAAAATCAGGAAAGATCGAGGTGGTATGGGTTTCGAGATCTTCTATCTTTTAACGAGCAATGTTAGGAAAGCAGGCATGGAGATTGGCACAACAACCATCTTCTCTTTGGGGCAGTCTATTCAAGGGGTTATACCATCCCAACACGGATTTATGGCATGCAGCAAGGGGAGTAAGGCCCTCATGGGGTTGGAGAAGTCTGATCCTAGGGAGGGATTCTATAGCTCCCAAAGTCATGTGGAAAGTGGGAGATGGAACAAAAATTAAAATCAGGGAGGATAAATGGCTGCACAGAGGTGTTATTGAGGGTCCAGTGCATGTTAATGAACCTTCTCTAGTGTCTGAAATTATAAACAAAGAGCAAGGGAGATGGGATGAACTAAAAATAACAGCACACTTTGATGAAAAATTAGCGGAAGAAATTCTGACTATACCCATAAAGCCACAAACAGAAACGGATCAGCTTGTATGGACGGGCATGCAGCGAGTAAATATACAAAGTGAAGAGTGCATACAACTACATCAAAGAGGCTAAAGCACAAGTTCAGGAGAATCAGCCAACAACTTCTTTCCAACCTCCCCCCTCACTTTGGCAAGACATATGGAATTTGCACACACCGCCCAAGATAAAAATATTTATGTGGAACTTATGTAACAACGCTCTTCCAACAAAAGATAATCTGTTTGGAAGGAAAGTATTACCTGACCCCATCTGCCCATTATGTAATCTTGAAAGGGAAACGGTTGAACATCTATTTTTGCTGTGCCAATGGACAAAACAGATTTGGCACGAAGAGCTGCACATTAAAATTTCACGTCAGGGTTTGACGAGGATAGAAGAATGGTTCTCATCAACTCAAAAGAAGACAATGAACCCTCCAAACCTGAATATGGTGGCTGTAACATTGTGGAATACGTGGAAGGCCAGAAATCAGGCAGTCTTTCGGGGTAGAAAACCAGAAGTGATGGCTATTATAGACTCAGCACAAGCGCTCCTCAAAAGTTATCAAAGGTGGAATCAAAGGAAAGGTGGATCCCGAAATAGAAGTGAAACCGAATTTGCACATGGAGGACCAAGCACAGCCATAAAAGAGAATAATGTTGAGATGAGACAGGGGCAAACTCAAATGCAGGAACAGAGAGAGAATGCTGGTCTGCGAATCAGGGCACATGAGTTGAGAGATAACAGGGAACCAAGTTTGGGCGGAGAGACGAGTTCATGTTGGAGAGAGGTGTTGCGTACAGGAGGGAAAGACAGTACAACAAGGGGAAAAGAGAAACAATCGTGGCCAAGCGCATCTAACGCGCAACTGAGTAGTGCAACAGAGAGTGAAACAGAGGAACTTCGCACAAGCAGGCAGAATGGCGAGGCGCGAGGCGCTGAAGAGCACGATCGATTCCTTCACAGATCTGGGACTCGGCGAGCAGCATGCTGGAAGACCCACGAAGAGGGTGGATCTGAAACTACAGAAACAGAACCACCCCAACTCAGCAACGAACTTTGTCGAATAATCAGTAAAGCAGACTGTGAGGTAGATAATGGACTGACCAATGGGAGACACGGAGGCCAGCAAACCCGAACAAGATCAGTGAACACCGAGAGAAATAGCAGATCTGGAAGGAACGTACGTGCGATGGACGGAGAGCGAGGCAATAGGCCGCGGGATGAGCCGAAACGTAACCATAAAGCGCCGGAATTGGAGGAAAACGCTGATGCGGGGGGCGAGCACACGATGCGGGGCGAGCACACGTAGCTCTCCCGAAAACCCTTCAAATTGATAGATCCGTACCTCGCCCAACAAAACCCTCTCGAAATGGTCTCCACCGCCGAAGGAGTTCTGAAGATCAACATAGACGGAGCTTTCTTACCGGTTATTTGGAGAGTTCTCGTAGCCCGCATCCGCCGTGATTCGAGGGGAGGCTGGTGGGCGGAGAGGCAAAGAAGATTAGAGCATCCTCCCCTTTGATGGCCGAAACCCTAGCACTTTCGGAAGCCCTCACTTTTGCCCATCCTAAAAGACACGAAGTACTTTACTTTGAGTCTGACAGCTCACAACTAGTTCAAGCCATGACCAGTGCAGAGCAGTTCAGTTGGGAAATTCAACCAATTATCAGCAAATGCAAGGAAAAAATAAAGACATTTTCACACGTTCAAATAGCCCACTGCTCTAGAGAGGCTAATTGGGCCGCAGATTGGGTAGCTAAAGCCCATAGGAACAACTACTTATTTCTGAATTGGGTTTCATCACCGCCACAAACTCTATGGGACATTTTGTGTAATGACGCCCCTTTAATGGGCGCTTTATCTTATATCACGCAATGAAATACGTCGATTTCAGACCAAAAAAAAAAAAAAAAAAAAAAAAAAAAAACCTGCCTTCATTCATAGTCTCTTCCACCAAATCGTGAGGTGATGATATTTTTTCCTAAAAATCTGTAATTATGCGCGAAATTTTCCATAATTCGATCACATTCATAAATTGGTGGCCACTAATTGACCACAAGTGCTGATTCTACCTGTTAGGAAAATTCGTGAAAAGAGTCCAAAACTTATTGCAATTTTGTCAATTTAGTTATAAATCTTCTAATTTTGCCAATTAAGTACTAAACATGTTCACGTTTTGTCAATTGAGTCTTTCCAATCAATTTGGCCAAAAGTCGTTGACATAGACACCTGCAGTTTTACGTGACATAATCGGCACTGATATGAAAAAAAGATTAAAAATTAATTATTGTCTTTTCTTTTTCCTTTATTTCTTTCCTTCTCTTTTCCCTCTTTTCTTTTTAGGCCAACCTCACCATGGCCCCACGGCTGGTGAGGGCTTTGCTACCTCGTTTGTGGCTAGTGAGGCTAGCCTCGCTCAAACCATCACAACCACGAGGGAGGCCCCTTACCTAAATCAAATAAAGGCCATGGCGAGGCTAGCCTCGCTTGCGGCCCACAATGGCATAGCGAGCTAGCCACTATAAAAATAAAATAAAATACATCAATAAAAAATTCAATAAAAAATTTAAAACATTATTAAAAAATGTTCATGTCAAAGCTAGCCATGCCACAAAGGATGGCCGACATCTATGTTGGCAATTTCTTGCCAAATAGACTCAAATAGCAAAACGTGAAAAGTTTTGGAACTAAATTGGCACGTGTAAAATAGGTTTAGAACTTTTTGGACAATTTCCCCCTTCCCCCACCCTAGGGCTCTGTCACTCTTTATCTCTCTGTGGATCAATGCCATCGAGAAGATCCTTCAGGTCTATCAAAGGTTCAATTTTGTGAGAAATTTAAGTATTTTGAAATTCTAGTGAATAGATTCTATTAACATTGAAATTAGGATTTGAATGCATAGGTTTCAAAAAGTATGAGGACTTGATCACTAGCACAAAATATTTGACTTTCTAATGTAATTTTTCTTTTTAGATTCACTTGAATAACTTTATTCGTTGGTATTTCTGGTTTGTGAGATAAGATGAAGAAATTCAAAATAAAAATAAAATGTTGTCAACTAGTGGCTCCGATAAGAGTAAGTTCTTGTCGATTCCCACTTTGGTTGGAATAACCATTCAAAAAGTCCAAAATCAATTGCACTTTAATCATTCATTTTTAAATATTTCAGTTATATTAATTGATTCATAAACATTTTCAAATTTTGTCAATTGAGTCAATCCGGCCAATTACGTATGGAAATTGCTAAGATGGATGTTGATCGATTTACATGACATAGCTAGTGCTGATATGGACATTTTTTGAATAATTTTTTGATAATTTTTTTGGGTTTTTATTTTTTACTTTCCTTTCTTTTGTTTACTATATATATATATATATTTTTTTTTTTTTTTTTTACAAAGGACCAACGACCCTCACTCGGCATTAAGCAATGGCATCGAAGCCCTTGACAAAAACAGGCAAGGGACCACCTCGCCTCGCCTAGGCTAGCCTTGCTAGTGGCCAACCATCACATGAGACTAGCCATCGGCAAAAAGCAAAGAAAAAACAAAATAATGAAAAAAGGAAAAAAAATCAAAAATTGACAAGTTGTCCACATTAGCATCAATATACCATATAGGATAACTGACACTAACTAGATTGCATGTTAGCTTTTTTCCAATCAAAATCAATTGGATGGATTTCATTGGCAAAGATGAAAAGGTGTGGGACACAATTGGTAAAACTAAAAAGTTTACAGCTGAATTACTTAAAGTACAATAGATTTGAAAAAATTTCGATAATTTTCTCCTCTTTTTTACAATTGTGTTGTTCTACCTCTAAATCCCTCAAAAATCAAGATAAGCTTTTTCTTAATGCTACCGATATGGAATGGTGAATGATCACTGACCTTATCCATGAAACCTCTTCTTTTGCCACTTCATGTATATGGAACTCATGGTCGTGTGAATTGCAAAACGTTGAAAATTCCATTCAGTAAATGAAATGACATGCCTTTTTTCCATCAGTCATATTATATGTAGCTCCATCAATGTTGACACTTGCTGAGCTATAGTGGATACCTGGTCCCTCATCTAGTCTCCTCCATTCATTCATCCTTATGTTAGGACTGGCCACTCTATTCTACTTGAATTTGTACCCTTCAGCCTCCTTTTATTTTCCATATTTTTTCAAACCCTTATGCAATTTCAAGATGAGATTAAAATCAAGGAAGCAAAAAACTTCAATTTAATTGTTGAAAATGGATTCCTAATAAAAATGGATACTTGAATTATCGAGTAACATTAAAATATAAATACAGAAACGTGCCCAAGAATACCTGTAACTATTGATACCTAAATTTTAACGACTTATTTAACCATTTATTAATCGCATAAAAAATTAGAGATTAAATTTTAAAACCTAGCAAAAATAATTTTCCATTAAATTGCATGACATAATGACATTAGGAGTATTTGCATTGGTAGTAATAGAGCCTTTTTCATTAAAAGAGAAAAAAAGAAAATTAATTAACATAACCATTACTTAAAAGAAAAAAAGAGAGGAGAAAAACGAGACTGGGCTAGGGCCAAGCTGGCCCAGCCTTCTTTCCTGTATTCTTTCTTCTCCTCTTCTTCTCCCTACTCCTTGCCTGGCTCTCTTCTCTTTTGGGCCCAACCCGCATGCCTATTCTTCTTCCTCCCCTTATGCCACTCGCGCCTTCCGCAAAAAGGAGAGCAACGGAGGTACAAAGACAGGGGAGCAGTAGGTTGTAACGTGATCCCAGGGTCGAGGATCAGGCCGGTCACTTCAGGCTGGCGTTGGCAAAAGCCATGTGCACTTATCGCTGGCTAAGCTTAAAAGGAAGAAAGCAAAAGGTTTTCGGGGGTCTTCAGCGAGAGAGAGGGGGAGGGGTCCGACCACTTGGGTCTTTGAGCAAGTGAGAGGAAGAGAACTAGAGAGTGAGGGAGCTTGAGAAGGTGGTCGACCATCGTTGGAGTCGGTTCGTCGGCCACCTTTGTTGGTCGTTGTTAAGGGCCCATGAGGGCCTACAAGCCCTCACTAGATTAGGCGAGAATCAGCCTCGCTTGGGGCTTTCGAGGGTTCGATGACCCTCGCTAGCCGCAAGCGAGGGCCAACTTCACCGATGACTATGAGGGTAGCCTGCCCCAAGGTGAAGGTAGCTCATCCAAACAAGAACGTCCCTTGCTGGCCACTAAGGAGGTCAACCTCGCCCAAATCTAGTGAGGTGACCCTTATGAGGGCTAGCCTTGTTCCCGGCAGCCTCCTTAGGGAAGGGATCGCCTCACCAACATTGACGAGGGTGACTCTCTCTTAGCCCTTTTCAGCATTGCCAATGGGCGGTCAGCCATCAATGAATAAGAAAGAAAAGCCAAAAAAAAAAAAAGGGAAATTTTTTTTATTAAAAAAAGAAGATAAATGAATAAAATGCCATTGATCAATCAAAAAATCAAGCCATTTTTTGAAGTAGACATAGTAAGGTGCTTTTTTGAAATAAGATCCACTCCAAGCTTTCATTTGAGAAAATAATAACACTTCAAGTCTTTATTTGAAACAAGGTATACTTCAAACCTTTATTTGAAATAAGTCTACTTTAGAATTTTCCTCCAGTTCTATATATATGGTGTGTTTACTGAAAATTGGGTTTTTGCTGTAATTTTTGTCACAATATACCTTTAATTTCGAATAACTATTTGACAATAGAAAAATTCCTCAATCGATAAGAAATTTTAAATACCAAATATCCTCCTTTTCCATTTTTTCATAAATTAACTGGGAGTGTATGGAGGTATCCTTGATAATTTCAAGTTTTAAGATTAATTAAATCATTGAGTCTGCATCATGTCATTCATCTTCCAACAAGTACTTCCTATTGGAAGTTCCACTTTTGTTTCTTGCAACTTAAATTCTTTTAAAATATATTTTTCTCAATATTCTGAGGCCTATTATTGGAAAATTTGCCTAATTTCATTTTCAATCATCAATATATCATCAACAAATATCATGATAAATGAATTTTCTCTCCTTGAAGTAAATAGGGAATAAAAAAAAAAAAAAGATCAACAGTTGTTAACATCCAAGAAATTAAAGGGGAGGAAGATGAAGGACAAGAAGAAGAAGATCTGTTAGATTTTTCAGTTCTTGCGTTTCGAGCATTCGGTCACTCTCTGCTTCTTCTCTCTCTCTCTAACCCTCGAGCCGAGCTACACTGTCGTATCATGGCCTCTAACCGCCGCCGCTACCAGGCCACGTCAGCGTTCGGCAGCAGCGCCGCCCCTCTCTCCGCCTCATCCAAAACACCCTCCCCGAAACCCTTAGGTCCCTCGCTTCGGTTCTCCAGGATTGCTCGAAGATGGACGAGGACCAGGAGACGGAGAGGTTCAGGATGGACAACTATTACGACGACCGGCAGGAGATCAACGGGGAATTCTACTACTGCTTTTGAGGGAGAAGCTTGCCCAAACCAAGGACGACGTGCTCTACGGCGTCTTCGCGTTGGGGGACTCCGATTCAGACTACGACGACTCCTCCAAGAGGAAGCGGAGGAAGAACAGGGACCTCCTAGGTAAGGTCGATCTATCGAAGCCCGTGAATTTCGTGTCCACCAGCACGGTCATGCTGAACAGAGAGATTGAGGAGAACTCGAAGATAGAGAATGAGGATGAAGAATCCGCTATCGTGGATGAGGATAGGCCGGGCTTGGGGGTCTTGAGAAGAACCAACAAGGGATTGTGACATTCATTGAAGCAAAGCTGCGTCCTAGGGATATGGGTGTGGGTTTCAACGACTTACGAGGAAACTCTTGTAAAGGCACCTGTTGCCTCGTTAGGGCCAGAGGAAAAGAAGCCATCACCTGACGTGCTCGGTAAGGAGAAGCTTTGGTCTAAGCAAGCAAAGAAGGCGACGCTGAAAAACAAAGCGAAATATATTAAAGTAGAAGAGCTGTTGGCGAAGAAGCAGGAACAGGGCGTTGAAGTTGTGCAGAAGGTACTCGACGTGTGTGGACCTCAGTTTAGGGTATTAGCAAACTTGGAGAATCTAAACTTGGAAGAGAAGGCAAGGGAGAGATTTTCCTATGCCTGAGCTCCAGCACAACATAAGGTCGATTGGCTGAGTTGGATATTCAGAAGATCGATAGGGACCTGAGGAATGGGAAGGAGAAGTTGTAAGCTGAGGCAGAACACCGGAAGAAACAACCGAATGACGTGAAGGAGATCATGACATTAGACTCGCTAGCCAAGTCTTTTGGTGACATGCAAAGGAGGTTTCCTGATGATTATAAGCTTTGTAACTTATCCTGCATTGCTTGCTCATTTGCACTCCCTTTGTTTATCAGAGTATTTCAGGGATGGGATCCTCTTCGGAATCCGTCACGTGGGTTGGAAGTTGTTTCACGGTGGAAATCTCTATTGCAAGGACAGGAATGTCTATTTATATGGGATTTGAGATTCCCTTATACCCAGTTGGTTTCAAAAGTTGTCTTGCCTGCTGTGTGAATATCAGGCGTTGACACTTGGGAGGCAAGAATTCCGGAGCCAATGCTTCGATTTCTTGAAGATTTTGTGATCGGTCTTCTCGCATGTGGCCGCAAGTTCAAGTTTGTCAGTTTCTTCTCAAGTGAAGGGCATTTGGAATTCATTTATTTATTTTCATATTAACAGAATGTTGATATGCATGACAAAAGCAAGTATGCTGGCATCTTTGCGTCGCTGTGGCATGACTCTTCCGCGGTCTCTCTCTCTACGAACACAGCAGCCGAGCCTCCGACAGTGGCTTTTCGTCTTAGAATCGGCAACATCCCGGCGGTCTTGAACTGGAGCTTGCTCTCCCTGCTGGATAAAGCCCGCTTATTCTCTCTTTTTACCTCATCCAAAGTGCAATCAACGGCAATGTAAATTTGGAAGATGGCGAGAGGATGGGAGAAAATAAAAGCAAAACGGAAATCAAACAGACGAAATTTGGAATAAATCGAAGACAATTCTAGAGTTCAATCGGAGACGGAACGTCCCGGTATTTGTTGACTGTTGATTGAGGAAACTCCGTGGTCAAATTCCGTTGCCACGGCAGCGAGGCGAGCAGCATCTTCAAACCGGTAGCGACGCTTTTTGTGCTTCGATCGGTGCTGGAAGCAACAATCGTCAGAGAGCTCAGTATCGATGAATCGTTGGTGGGTACTCCGTTCGCGGTTGGATTCTCTCTCTCCAGATTTTCTCCGACCAGATTTTTTTTTGCATCTTTACTCTCTCTCTCGCTCCGGATTCTCCTTATTCATCTCCGTCAATTCAGATCTATCTCGCTTCAGATTCCCACAGTGAACGACACCGTCAGATACCACATTTGAGTCGTGGCCACACTAATTCCATTCTGATTCTTGTCGTCACTTTCCTGTCCTTGCACATGTCTGGACCAGATTTATATGTTGCCGGGCCACCTCAAGCTCATGCTGCCATCGCCGCCAAACCATCATCAAGGGTGTTTCATATCCAATTGAACTTCCGAGTCAAAATTTCGATTCACTCCAATATATGTTCTGTCGATTCTTGCTTCTTTCTGTTCGCTCCCACTTCATCACCATCTTTCGAACTCCTTTGTTATGCCCATGCCTCGCGCAAAGGGAATGCGGGGTGGTGTTCACTGCTTAAAAGAGATTTATCTGATTGCCAAGGCTGAGGTTGGATGGATCATCATCATCTGGACAGGATCCGCCGATTCGAAGGATGAGATTCTTCGGGTTCACTCCCGGCACTCCTGCCGGTCTGACATCGTTTCATCAACCAACCGCAACAGAGGGCAATCTGAGTCATCAAAATCAATCCGAGAAGATGCGCCAAGCATGAAGATTGGCAGTGGTGAGCACGAAGAGAAAACAACGAAGAATAAAAAGGCGCGAAGCGGTGGATGGAGATGATTCGGATTTTGCGTGGGGATTGTGGGGAAAACATGAAATTGAAAATGAAAAAAGTAATCCTGATTCATTTGGGAATTTTTTTTTAACCCAATAACAAATTTCAAACAAAATTGCTTCAATTTAAATCGCTAGAAAATGCCCATTGCAATGAATATTGACCAGTTGGCAAGTTCAAATTCTTATTTGATATTGACGTTCACACTCTTATTTACAAGGAAATCCACTCTAAACTAGTTTTTTTTTAAAAGATGATCTTAATTTAGATTTTTATTTGAAATTTTTCTTAAATTATGTAATGGCTGTTTTAGCAAGAAATACTGACTCATGCAGTCCTCAAACATGAAAATGGAAAGGCTGGGGATTATGATGGTGGTATAAAAATGGAGGAGCTGGACTTCAAAGATTTGCATAAACACTTGTTGGGTGATGGTTATTGATCTTTCGTTATTTCAATTTTTGATGGCTCGGCATGAGAGGCAGGAGATGAAGCAATGGAGGAGTCTCTAAGGAGTATGACTGAGAAGAGGAAATTGGAATTTTCTTTAATTTTGTTCTATTATAAATTTCAAACAAACTTCCCTCGTTTAAATGGTGAAAATCTTGATCACGATAAAGATTTGGTCCATGAAGGAACTCGAATCCGTATTTGATAATTTCTTTTCATTAAAGGTCTTTGTTTGATATTAATTGGATCATTTAATGTTTTTATTTAAAATGAAATCTATTTTGCATTTTTTTATAAATAAATTACTTGATTTCAGCTCTCTATTTGGAATTTTTCTTAAATTGTGTAATGGCTATTTTTAGCAGCGGAAAATGCTGGCATGGTGATCCTGCCCTTGTGCAAGGGCGCTCTCTGCCATCCTTGGAAATATAAAATGGATGAGGGGGTTCTGATGGTGGGCCCCATCATTATTGTCTATCCACATGAGGTGAAAATCTCCGTACATTTCTTTTTCTTGATTTTAAATTGACACAATTTTGAAAGGTTTATGACTAAATATAAAACTAGGTCAAAGTTGAAGAAGATACTCTTGCTGTTATTTTTTAAATGTATTTAAAGTACGAGGCAGCTAATGGCTTAATGAAAGACATTTGCTAGAATAAATGCAATGCACTAACTTTCCTGAACTATAGCCTTTGTACATGGAAAGGCAAAAAATCCTCGGTACAAAGTAAGGTCAAACAATTTACCAACTTTGAAAACTCTTGCTGCACTTGCCAAGAGTATATAATTGCTCGACTGGTCTTGATTTGATTGAGATCAATTTGTGGAACTGCTTTGCTGTTGAGAGATTCTTTCTCCAATGAGAGTGGGCTTTATGTGGCAGGCGTAAATGCAGATCCAGATCTAGTGCGAGGAAGAAGTCGTTTAAACGCAAGAGAGGCACTTGGCTTTAATATACAAAGTTTTACTATATTATATAAGCATAAACTCATTCACGCATAGTGACATTATTTTTATTTTCCCTAAGTCTCCCATTCTGTCCTCCAATGGGCACATTATGTTGACTTCAAAGATCCAAGTCTAGCGCGAGGAAGAATTCGTTTAAACGCAAAGAGCGGCACATGGCTTTAACATACAAAGTTTTACTATATTATACAAACATAAACTCACCCACCTGAGCAATGACATTTTTTTTTTTTTTCCCTAAGTCTCCCATCCTGTCCTCCAATGCGCATATTATGTTGACTTGAAAGATCTCAAGATCCATTTTTGGAAAATACATCTCCAAATTGTCATAAAAGAGGCACATGGCCTTTCTATTAGGGGTGAGCATAATTCCAAGATGGAACCAGAAACCTATAACCTAAAACTTAAAACCAGCCTTTAGTTTTTCTTGTTCTATGTTTTCGAGCAATTCTACGATATTCCGTGGCGTCCAAGGATATGTGCATAATCTGAAATCACTATTCTAAATTTCCAATTTTTGTGACATCCATGACTAGGACTAGGACATTTATTCCGTTATATTTCATAATCTTCGTATGTCCATATATGAGTTGTGATTGAAGGATTATAGCAAATGGTGATCATTAGAGGTAATGATTTACTGCAATCATTCAATTAAAAGGATAGATGGAATCTCTGTAGACTTTGAAATTGACACTGAAACCTGTGATAAGGTAGGTTTCAGATTTCAAAAATTAAAGAACTTGTTTCAACTAGTAGGTTTCATGTTCTATGTGAAACCTGAATGGAATCGGGAACGGGTTACCCCTACTTAGTATATAAAGTGCTGCTATATTATACATACATAAAGTCACCCACATGTGCCGCAACATTATTTTGATTTTCCCAAAGATGCCCCTACGGTCTTCTAAGGCGCAGATGCGGTACATGATTTTGATTACATTGACTCCGGAGACCCCAAGACTGTTTCTTTTTAAAAAATGTGTCTCCAAATCGAGATCGAAGTCTAGACCGAGAAGGAAGGAAGTGATTGGAACATTATAATTGCCAGAAAGAAAGGCACATGGCCTTGCTATATAAGGTGTCACGACATAATACACACATAAACTCACCGAACTTGTGCAGGGACATTATTTTAATTTTTCCTAAGATGCCCCTCCTAGCATACAATGCGCACAAGGCTGTGCATAACTTTTATTATGGTTAAATTTGAGGGCTTCTTGCGTGGGCGTACATCTAGATCGAAATCTAGCGGGAGGAAGAAGTCATTTCCACGTTACAACTGTGAGAAAGAAGGGCACATGGCTTTAGTAAATGATATAGTCACGCTTGACATGGACATGTAAGCGAGTTTCTGTGTGTATAATATATAGTCACGCTTCATCATCGAATCAACATTGATCGCTAGAGCGAGGAAGAAGTGATTTGGCTTTTATAATTGTCAGAAAGAAAGGCACGGGGCTATAACTATATAAGCTATTACGCCATGATACCCACATAAATTCTCACAACCCGTGCAAGAGACATTATTTTGATTTTCCTGAAGATGCCCCTTGGTCTCACCAGAATTTCTCCCGCGACGAAATACTTTTCACCAAAACTGTTCTTTGTCTTTTTATTTGAAGGAACGGGTTCTTTGCCAACTACAAAAAGAAGAAATCCGGACCAAACGAAAAAATCAACGGCTTTACTTCGAACCAAAATATATGAACACAAACTGTGCCAGAATTTAGTGAACGACAGGATTTGAAAGGTACGAGGTACAACTATTACAAATGAACTGAACATACACATATCTTGCTAGAATTTAATTGACAACAAAGCCAGAGTACACCAGGATAAAAAGCACACTAGAATTTAATTGACGACGTGAGTCTGGAAGATAAAAGTAGAATGCATAAAGGTAAAGATGCTTAAAGCTACTTGGCAAGAACACTTTGTTACCCTTCAAATTCCTTCTGACTTCCCACGACAATGGATACAACAAGGTTATACGCACCTTCACTTTGGTGCATTAGACTTGCTTTATCCTTTCATGGAAGGAAGGAGTTACTCATAGTCACTTAATGGCTCTTTTAGACACCCGCCTTTTGGATTACTAGCATGCTTGTATTGGTACAATCCAAACTACTCTTAATGTAGGATCAGTGTTCGTTACATTGTTTCCAAACTTTAACATGGCTCTCTCGGATCCAAGGCTTCTTTCAGCCCTTAAGGTTCAACTACAGATTATTGGAGCTACACAAGCTCCATATTCTATTGCCATTATCATGCATTATCAAATAGTTTATCGATTTCAAAATCATGCTATTGACTAGAACCTTCCTAGTTCTGAAGATGCCTTGTTCATTTCCGTGGACAATAATCAGATTTCCTACATCCATGTTGTGACATCTTGAATTTTTCAGTTCTGCTTTCAATTAAATTAATTGGGCCTCTCATCGACGTGTCTATAATGCTGTTCTCAGAGCTGATCACTCCTGAGATAACTAGTTTATTTGGGGAAGTCACTAAGGGATTTTAATGCAATAGACTTGGGAATTCGACTAGAAATCGATTACTCGACCGTGCTCATCTGCAGAGATCATTATGGCACAGTTAAAAGTCAGCTAGAGATCAGAGATAGGTCAGTTCGACTGAGATATGTAGTTAAACGTGGGTGATTTCACTAAATTGAAAAATTCTTGTCAATCAGCTCTAGACTGATTTTTGTTGTTGTTTTGGTACCTTGTGTTCGTATTTGAATCATTGAGATTTTCACAACCACCGAGAATCACCAATGTGTCGAAAATGTTCATTGTGACTCGAAGAAAATTAACCACGGGTCATTTGCACTAAAAATTTCTAAAAGCTACTTAGTAGCTTAGGTCACACTAAAATCACGCCAAATTGAAATTAACCGCAAATTTGAATCCGATTTCAGAAATTGAAAGTTTTGTCATGTCATGAGTCATTTTAGGAAGGTCAACTCAGTCTTCGAAGATTTTTCTACAAATTGAGATTTTGGCGGAAAAAGTTGAGATATGGTCGTTTTTTACTGCAAAATGTAGAGGACCGTTTTTTATTGCGGAATTGGGATGTAAGTGGGATATATTGGTGAGGAAAAATACTAATTTTATCAATGACTTGATGATGAAATTTTTAGAAGACGAAATGAGTTGATTTGAAGAGAGATTGATTGAAAATTAAACCCAAAGCTTTCAAAATTCATATGCCCCCATGGACACAACTTTTGGACCACTTCAAAGGCTTCTAGAAGGGATTTTGCGTTGGAAAATGGGCAGAGGAACCCAACTGTGCAATGGTGGGACACACCAAGGGGACAAGGTGATGAGAAAGAGATCTGGTGGCCCCCTCCTTAGCCAAATCGGTTCCCCTTTTTCTTCCTCCCCTCTTCTACCCATCGACTAGCCTCCATTGAAGACCAAAGAGCTTCAAAACAAACCAGAAAACCGAGCTGCAGCCTCATCTCACCGTTGCAACCGCTCGTCAAAGCTGGAGCCATCGTTGCATCACCGCCATTGTTCGCGTCTCGATTGCACATTGCTATGCATCCCCAACCATTGTCTCTACTCCAGCTGCATTCCCGAGCCGCCCCCGTGGTCGTCGGAGCTCAGCTCGTCACTGTTCAGCCATCGCTTACCGCCAGAGTCGCTATTGAGTATCGCCGCTACCTCCGCTGCTATTGTCTCGCCGTTCAGCCACCAGAGCAACCCTTTTCGGCCAAGATCAGAAGCCGAAGGTAGTGGGTATTCCAGCTACTGTTTGGCCCATTTTGGTGGCTTTCTCGACCTTGTTTAGTGGTCCCACTTTGGAGTTTGTCGCTCCTCGCTGTGTCCCCATCGTTTTGATCTGAGCTGATCACTTAACAAGTGAGCTTAATTCACTAATCATTGCTTAGTAAGTTAATGACGCTTAATGGTCGATTAGTTTAAACTAAGTATAAATTAGGTGGATAGTTAGAATAGCTTAGCAATTTAATTAATTGTTATTGTATGTTAGGTGGTTGAATAGTGTAATTAGAGCCTAGATAAGCTCTAGTATTTATCTAGAGTGGTTTAGAAATTTTTTGAACCCGTCTCGGCTTTTAATTAGGCTTTATGGGCCTAAGTGTGCGTTTTTGGTATTTAATAATTAATTTTCGTAATTATTTAATTATTTATTTATTTTCCGGTAATTAGACCGGGATAGCCAGTGACCAGAATTTTATACTAATTGCAGTGGTGTGATTTGTTTATTTAATTGACTGTTATTTTGTGTTGACTGAGTGTGATTTTTGATTTTGGGGAATTATCCCAAAATTAATTAATATCGGTAATTAATTAGAAAATCACCGGGTGTCGGTTTACAACGCCAAAAATGAATTTGTGGACTATTGAAATTAGTGAGATTTTCAAGTGAAAAAATATTATATTTTGGCTAAGGCTGACCGTATATCCACACACGAGTATTTTTAGTGGGTATGATAAAAATGGTTGTTTATGGCGAGCATATTTAATATACTATATTAGTATATCGGCATCTTTTAATGAGCATATTTAGTATACTATATTAGTATATCTAGCAGTTTCTGGTGAGCTATACTATCTATTATCAGCTTAAAGTGATCAGTCTTGATTATAATCAGACTTTATAAATAGTATCAATTGAGATGACCAGGGAAGAGTCTTGATGACATGGAATTGACTGAATCAATTGATTGATATTTTGATCTGATTAGATGAATTGATTGGTTGAAGTGATTGAATGGTTATTTAAAATTTTATCGACTTACAGGAAGGAACCGAGGCTAAGCTAAATCCTCTAACTCGTTTTTGTGCTTAGGTAGCCCTCAGGGCATATTTTCTTCCTAGTCGGGTCTTAGGGGGTTGAACTTGCTAAGACATCGTATCACCCCATCGTGGGATAATATTTTCAAGTCCTTAGATGGCGACTCCTCCTGAACATTTTGGACAGCCAAAGAAAGTCACATAACAGACATCTTACATTCCATTGTATGGGAGCCCTAGGAGCTAGACCTATGAGCTAGTAAGGTCCATAGTCTGGGTAGACTTGTGTCTACCCAAAAAAGTACCCCACCGATATAGATCATGGTCCTACCAAGCTCAGGAGTCCTATACTGGAATCCGAGATACTTCTATATGTGCAGAAGGCTACTTTAGGAAAGGGCACAGCAGATCCTCTCGGAGGTTTGGTGGTAGACACGGTAGACCCGGATCTTGAAGATCCCGAAAGTCCGATGTATTCGGCTGTAAGCTCAAATGATAGTGAAGATGTGGAGCAAAAGGAAGATTAGTGGTTGTTTGTAAACCCCCCTTCGACTTGTTATGATATGTATATATAAGTGTGTTGTTTTCTAGGGATTACTTGATTGCTTCCGCATGTGCAATAAAATGAATGGGTCAACGATACGTCTTGGGACATCGTTATTTAATCGATCGCAGAGGGATGGGCATGCGCTCGGAGAATCGGGGCATGACACGTGTGCTTAGACAGATTCCTCGAGATCAACCTGTTAAGTTACTATCAAACATTTGGGCAACTAATTATGAAAAAATCCATCATAACTTTAGGCCAATTCAGTTCACAGAGTCGCAGTCTACCCAGAAAAAAGATGGCATGATTGTCATTAAATTTAGTAAGTAAAATGAAGAAACCACTTCTTCAATCTTTCCTACTATTTTTATGATGCAACCTTGTGCAGTTGATTTTCCAACTGACGATGGTCATCCACATCCAAAACGCATGATTGAGTCATTTGACTAGTCGGGAAGGCTCATTCATTATTACAAAGATCCCTAAACAAGACAGTTTTTGGGATCTTGAGTGCCAATGTTCCATTTGTACAAATCCTCCGGATGAAGAAGAAGATGATAAACGACGTGGAGAAAGAAACGGTTAAAAGACAAACTTTACCAGAGGAATCTTGTTGGAGACCCTATTGTCATACCTCTTAGCGAAGATGGACAGAAATATCAATTCATGATTTTGAACGGACCACCTCCATCACAATCTGCTATAATAATCCTAGAACCATGTGAGCAGTCACCACCTGAAAAGAGACCTTCACAACAAAAATTAGTTGTCTCGCCTTTCTACAAACCCATTCACAAATGAGTTAAGAACAACTCGTTTCCTTTAGAAATACCTAAAGCACCTCAGCCATCATGTTTCCCAAAACCAAAACCACCATTTGTCCTTCCATCTGTTTGTATGTTCAAACCATTAGACTTTTCACCTTTGGAAAGATCTAATTCTAGTGCCCCATTTCCAGCATTAGAAGAATTTATAGATGCTTAATATCGGTCCCGACACATGCCTAAAGTCTCGAATCCTACAAATCTTGAAGATCATGGGAGACAAAAGAAAGTCGAAACTGTTAAGGCTGCTCTGAATTCGTAGTCAAAAAATCCTTTGGCCCAAAATATTGCTCTCAAGACAATTGATACCAAACTTTCAATTGTCCAAGCTCACCTCAATCATGTTGACCGGAAAGTTGATCAAATGGCTTTGGTCACAAATAAATTTGTGACATCTGGATTTTCGAGTTTTGATTTCGATTAGATATATTGGTCATTTTTGTTCAGTTGAAGCCAGGGATTAATTTAGATTGTGAAATTGAGAAGGAAGAGGGATTCTTGGATGAGGGAAATAATCAATTTGATAAGTGAGACATTAATTGATTTTTTTATTTTTAAGAGAGTCATTTGAGAGAAATTCAAGAGGGAAATTGGATGCATAAATGCAAGTGGGAATCGAGTATCCTAATTTGAAATTTCTTTTGGGAATTTGTGAACTTATTGAAAAGAAATTGAAATAAGAATTTTCTATTTGAGGAAATTCTTTTCCTTTGAATTTATTCCCATTCCTTTTCCCCATTTGGCCAAACACCTTTTCCCCACAAGCTCTCTCTTCTTTCTCTATTCTTTCTTTCTTTCTTTTTCTTTTCTCTCTCTCTCTCTCTCTTCCCTTGTGCGAATTCCCCTCCACCGACTGCCCCTTATCAATTTCAACTTTGCTTCTCCTCCTGCAATTTTTTACTTTTTGACTATTCAATCTCTTATCTCTAGCTCTCTCTCTCTCTCTCTCTCTCTCTCTCTCTCTCGTTACTCCCTCATCCGCTCAACACTCTCTCTCCTCCTCTCCCTCTCGGTCGTTCGAATGTAGCACAATAGAAACAGAGACGGTAGCTTGCCGTTGCAACCAGCCATGCCAAAGCCAAGACCATCTCAGTCATTGCCACGCCGAGCCGCCATCTGCTCCGCCCGCGCACCGCTCGCACCCTCCACCTTCCTCACCCTCCTCAGCTGCCATCGAAGCCTTCTCTCCTCCATCTCCGTTTGCTACTCGAGATCCTAGATTTGGGATGGACACCGAAACAGCCCGCGTTGCGCACAATGCCACCGCCCTCCACTGTTTGTCGCCATGCTGCACACCGTCGCTCCACCACTGCTCCGCTCATCTCGACCTCCTTCTTGCCTAGCTCATTGCCCTGAGCTGCTGTGTAGCTCGTGCAGGAGCTGCCAAAGCTCCCTCCGACCACCTCCAGCCATCGTCGGCCTCGCCGGAGCCCCGCCTTGCCCTCCGCCGCCCTTGGCCACTTCAACCGATGCTGAAACCGCCTCAACCAGTAGCGCACGGAGAAGGCAGAAAATGGGTATGACAGTGGGATTTTGGCCCATTTTGGCCGTCTTCCCGAGTCCGGATGCTCGGCCCGCTTTGAGGAAAGTCGATCCTCATGTCAATCTCGTCGTTTTGTGTGAGTTTAACTCACTAATGCCTTCTGAGTTTGCTAATTATACTTAAAGGTTGATTAGTGTTAGTTAAGCGTAATTAGGTGGTTATATTAGAATGGATTAGCGATTATTAGTTAATTGCATTGCATATTAGTGAAATAGATAGTGTACTTAACTAGAGAATCGCCTACAATATTTATTGGATGCTTCTTGGAATTTTTTCCGACCCTTATTAGGTGTTAATTAGGCAATTTGGGCCTAAATGGAATTTTTAGGAATTAAATATTAATTTTCGAAATTATTTATTTAATTACTTATTTTCCAAAAATTCAAATGGGATGGCCAGTGATTGGGATTTTATGCTGATGATCATGGTGCAGTCCGTTTATTTAATTGAGTTTTATATTGTGCTAAATTGAATTTATTGTATTATTTATTTAATTTTAGAAATTAATTATTTAATTATTTATTTTCCGGAAATTCAACCGGGATGGTCGGTGACTGGAATTTTGTGTTGATTGTCATGGTGCAGTCCGTTTATTTAATTAATCTCCACATTGTGTTTAATTGAATTGATTGTGCAGTTTGAGGAATTGTTCCTTAATTGTTTGGAATTGAATGAAATTGATTGATTGATCGGTAGATGGCCGAGTTTGGTCCTTTAACATTTATAATGCCTTGATGAGTTGTAATGTGGAGAGAGTCGTGAGATTTTACTTGGAATACTCATGACTAAGATCGATCAGGTACGAAGTAATAGACATGTGTGGTTTAGTGATTAAGGATATCATTGGTGAAAACGGCGCCTTAAAGAACCCATGCAATTGTCTATTGAACACATCGTTGTAGGCATGTGTGGTTCGGTGATTTGGGATATCACTGGCGAAAACGGCGCCTTAAAGAACGCACGCAATTGTCTATTGAACACATCGCTATAGGCATGTGTGGTTCGGTGATTTGAGATATCACTGACGAAAACGGCGCCTTAAAGAACGCACACAATTGTCTAGTGTATACGTCACCTTGGCGAAAACGACGCCCGAGGGCATTGATGGAACTTTGTGACTAAGTGTACTATTGGAAGTTATGTGGAATGGAATGACTAACCTAGAAATGGTCCAACTAACATATAATCGACTAAGTCGATTAGTCTTTGTTTTGGTCTGATGCTGTGAAATAATTGATTGATTGGAGTGATAAGTGAATAATTGATTGAGATGTAATCGACTAGATCGATTAATCATTGCTTGGGTCTAATGTTGTAAATTGATTGATTAAATGGAAATGACCGTGAGTGGTTGTGTTGGTGTGTAATCGACTAGGTCAATTTGATCGATGCTTCAATCAGTGATGTGATTGCTTGGGTGCCTATTTGATCAGTGCTAATATGCAGGAGAAATCTGAGGCCAAGGTAAGTCCTCTGACTCATGTTGTGCATAGGCAGCCCTAAGGTGTATTAGTTTACTAATCGGGTCTTAGGGGATAGAACTTACTGAGACGTGATCTCAATGGTTATTGAATAACCATTTCAGGACCCTAATGAGGAGCCTGAGGAGGAGGAATCTGAAGAGGAGAACTCTAATGTGGAACCAGATGAGAATGAAGATTTTAGAGAAGAAGATGACCATGAGGAGAACCTTGAGTACGACCCGGATGAGAACTGATATCCTATCCTCTTTTGTGAACCCTATACATGTGTGGTTGTGCTTTTCTATTCCATTATTTTATTGTCTGGGAATTTATAACTGCTTCCGCATGTGCATATTGAAAATGAAAGAGTCGGTGATATGTAGTCCTGAGATATCGCATTTTAAAATCGACCAAAAATAAGGGATGTGCTCGTGCCTGAGGATCGGGGCGTGACAAAATTGCTTGAGACATTCCAAAAGAAACTACAACAGATGGAATGTGGCAAATTCATTCCTCACCATTATCTAAAGGATCAAATGGTTGAAATGGCAAAATTGAGGAGACAAATTAAGCTCCTCTAAGAAGGAAAGTTTGTTCCTCCTTTAAACCCATTTTCTCAACCTTGGAGTCTAACTTAAATGGAAGTGATTACACCCAAGGCTACATCCATTGCTTCAATCTCTGAAGAAGCCCCAAAGACAAACCGAAGTGATATTGTTACACTTTGAAATCGTATTAGAGAAATGGAAAGGCAAAAGAAGCTAAAAGATGAAAAGAAGCTAGCTCCGAAACATTTCCAGGAGCCTCCCTCTACCCATATGATCTCAAACTCACTTGAGGCTTTTTGCGAGACTAAAGTTGACAAGAGATACCAACCATTACTGCGTTTGACTTTCCCAAACAAAAATATCTCTACATGGACTTCAGAATTAGATTACTTTTCCTTTAAAATCACTTTAACCTCTTAATCAGAAACACCAAAGTCTCTTGAACCTGCTATCTTTATGGCTGATCCCGTTGAGGCAAAAATGGAATCAAATTCATCCAAGACAAAAGTTGTACACCTTCATGACCCAAACCCAAACCAAAGGTTGTCAACCTCAAAATACTATTTCATGCTCAATGATATTTCGTATTTTAAATGGCCAGAAAGATTACAAGAGTTCCATTCTTGGCTCAACACTAGATCACTTACTATTAAAAGTCAGTATGATAGATTGATCAAGTTTGTGGGCAGATTTACCATAAGCCTAAGAGATTTGTGGAGAATTGTTCTTGATCAAGATCAAATGACATATTTGCTCCAAACATATTTCCATCCGACAATCCGTTAATCCACCACTTCTTTATTGTTAAACTAGAAGATCTTCTTGAGATTAGAAAAAAAGAATTTTTTTGAGAGAAAATGCTGCTCTTTGCGGAAAAAGCATATGAGTAATCATTTGCAAGAAATGCTTAAATTGTTCTATATTGTTTGAACTGATCCAAATCTAAAGCAAATATTCTTGTCCTCTATTCCAAAAGAAATTGGACAAATTGTGGAAAAATCTCTTCAAGCCAAGCATGCATAAGAGAATTACTGATGTTCCCATTGGAGAACTCAAGTAAGAAATACATATTGCTCTTAATGATCTTTGTATCTATAGAAAGGTCTTCAGGAGTTATCTTCAAAGAAATAAAGAAAATTAACGAGCGGATTCTCAAAGAAAGACTCCTGTGATGATCCTTCTTTTGGTAATTGATGCAAGAAGCGAAAATACTTCAAAAGGTTCTCCATCATCATACAGTTCTTTCCCTAGTGTTCAATCACTACCAAAATCTTTGGTTCTAGTTCACCAAATAAATATATCATTATTGATTAGAATATCCTTACACAAATTCCTAGCCTCATAATTTTGCCCAATGGACTATAGTTCAATGGACAAGTCAAGGAATTTGTAAACTTCCAAAGATTCATCATTATTTAGATGAGTGTTTTAGACCCTATCTTGCAAACCATTCTGGAAAAATGTGCAAACTCTCACTCAAAGTTTGTTCAAAAATACCCTTTTTGTGGAAAAACCCTAATTTTTTCATTCATCTTCCTTTTAAGAAAAACGAGAATGTTAATCCCACCAAAGCTATTCACTCTAGAATGAATTCAGAGCATTTGTTTTTAGCACAAAGGGAATGCTCAGACCTACTTCACCAAGGAGAAATTGAGCTCTTAGATTCTCAATGGCATTTTATGTTAACAAGCCTATTGAACAAAACAAAGGAAAAATGAGATTGGTTATTAGTTACCAGCCTCTCAAACAATTCTTGCAAGATGATAAATTTCCTCTCATACATCGAAACTCTTTATTCTCCAGTCTCACCCAAGCCAAAGTATACTCCAAGTTTGATCTTAAAGAAATTGGGAATTCATCTTGAAGATAGATACAAGACTAGTTTTTGTATCCTAAATCAGCATTTCCAGTGAACGTTGCTTTCTTTTGACCTCAAAACTGCTCCTTCAATGTTTCAAAAGGTCAAGTGTAGGATTTTCTAGCCTATCATGGCCAATGCTCAAATGTACATTGATGATATCCTCATCTATAGCCTAGATAAGTATTTTCATTGTAAATTACTAGCTCAGTTTGCAGACCTAGTATGAAAGCACGGGATTATGCTATTCGAGAAAAAGATTATCATTGTCTAAAAAGTTGTTTCTCACTCATTGTTGATTCGGTTTTTTGTTGACTTTCTTGATAGCAACAATAACGTACTCACATGCTTGTTTTTTTTTAAGTATAAGTTTGCAACTGAGGTAGCCTAAGCATCTTTACTAGGGGTAAGCATTGGTCTAGGGTCAACCCTGAACCGATCTTAGACCGACCCAACCATGTCAATCCTAGTTTGGTTCCTAAGGGGACTCGATCGATCATTTGTCATGAGATACCTGTATTAACATTGTGCGGGTTAATCCTCAATCTAGAGAGTTTAAGATTGGTCCAATTCAAACCAACCCTAATTGTATATATTATATATAATATAAATACTATATTATAGAGATATATATATATATATATATATCTAATATATTATTTATAATCTTTTATATAGAGAAAACCCTAAGTCAAACGATGTCAATAGCATTAATTGGCTCATTAGTGAGGAGTCCAAGTAATTTTACATGTTCTTAAATAGCTTAGACTTTTAATGTCTTTTATGGCATAAACAACTCGTCCCAGCATCCTCTTCTAGTACTCATTCTCTTCTGTCTTCTTTGTCTTCTTAATCTTCAATTTGCCAAAATTGAAAGAAACAACTTCCTTGCTTGCTCCTTGATACTTGCCTCACTCACTTCTGCTCGCTCTCGTCACTTGATGCTCACCGCTCATCTCTCTTTGCTAACCTCACTTGTCGTCAAACCTATTACGTCAATCCAATCCTCAGTCACCTTTTTAAGGAGTACAAAAAATGAAACAAAAAAACTATCAATTGGTTCTAAGTTGACCTTTGAATCAAATCAAATCCATTGGGTGGGTCTAGTCCTTAGTCTCATGCCCAATGGGATCGGTCCTTAATCTAAAAAATTAAGGACCAATATTATGCGGGTTGGTCCTAAGGTTAGAAGGCAGACCAGCCCAACCCGAACCATGCTTACCCCTAGCCTTTACTTCATTTAACTAGTGATTAGGGTCATCAAATGGGTGGGTCGGGTCAGATTTGGGTTGGGCCAAAAATGGTCTAACCTATATTAACCTATTTAACTCATTTTAACCGATTTTTATATAATGTATAATTTAATAACTCATACCCGACCTGACCCATATAATTGAGACACATTGATGTTTAACTCAATTTAAGAAAATCCACTCCCACCCATTTAATCCATTATATATATATATATATATATATATATATATATATATATATATATGTTATTTGAGTAAAAAATTCACATCAAATTAAATTAGAAAAGTAAATTAGGAAATAAAAATTAGGAAATAAAATAAAAAAAGTGAAAAACCTTAAATTAAAATACTTTTGAAAAATTCTTAATAAGAAAAATTTGATTAGTTAATGATTGACATGAAAATAATTTTTTTATAACGAATCTTCTCAGATGTGAGATTGTGTAGCTTCTTAATTGTGATATACCAAATTAAAAATTACATTATAATATGTAGAATCTATTTCGATATTGATTAAATTTCAATCTAGACAATATCAAGCTTCCTCTATTAGTACTTCTCCGATATGTATATGGATATCTATCTACCATAACTATTTAAGAAAAGATCAAACTTTATTTGTTTTTAAAAATTTGAATTTTTTGTTATTATTTATTTTCTTTACAATATTTCTTTATGTTTCTTTTCTTTTCTTTATTTTTCTTTTCTCTTTTCTTTCTTCTTCCTTCTTCCCACTTTTTCCTCCACCGGTAGCAATTGACCCAAGCTCGCCAACTTGAGCTTCGTTGCAGTCGACGAGCTCACGGCACGCTAGATCCAAGCAAGTAGCGAGCCCGAGCTTCATCGTGGTCAACAAACTCGTGACTCACCCGATCTAGGTGAGCTTGAGCTCCGTTGTAGCTGACAAGCTCACAACTTGCCAGATCTAGGTGAGCCCAAGCTCAATCGCGGTCAGCTAGCTCGTTGCTCACCAAATCTAGGCAAGCTCCCTACTCGCCCAATCCCGACAAGGTGGAGCTCGCCTATGGCTGCCACTAGTCTCCTCGTTACCATCTCCACCACCACGCACCCAAGCACCCAAATGTCCTCGAAGGTGAGAGGCAAGGAAGCTTTAGGTTGCCTACGCAATGGGGATGAAGAAAACGGACAACCTCCCCTGCACCTACACTTGTATTCTATTAAGTGGGCCACTTGATATTTTAAATGTCACAAAAAATGGTCATAAGTTCTTACCCATTTTTGATTCATTTAAATCTGACTCACATTTTGGACTCAGTTTTAGCTGAGTTTTTAAAAGTTTCCAACTTATATATAACCCATATAAATAAAATATAAGTCTAAAAATGGATCCATGACCGATTTTGACACCTCTACTAGTGATGAGCATGAGGCACATGCTAGTTAAAATACTCTCAGTTGGGTGCACTTCAGCTTCCCCTTATATAATACTGGTTGACTTCGTTTAAATACTTAATTCAAATATAGTCTCACGTATAATATAACTATAGTAATCTATGTCAATTTTCACAACCAACGCATCTATTCTTTACTACATTTAGCGACACGTAGAGGATTCTACGAAGGGGAGGGAAGCGCAAATCATGAGGAGTAAAGTGCATGTACTCACTTTAATTGTTGACATAATATTTTCTATAGCTGCATATAGAAAAGAACATTGCATATAAAAAATTAAATAATGAGATGTACTTTTATTTTTCATTACAATTAAATAACAAGGAGTAATATTAGAAAAAGAAAAATTGTAAGTCGGGTGTTTTAAATTCCTTTTGTGAAATTTGATTTTTTTTTTTTTCAACACAAAGTACTTATAAAATTAGTATATCACTTAACTTAAAAGTGAATTTTATTTGATATTATAGTCTTTACTTGTGTAAGTTAGAAATGGTTATGTCGAGAACATATATCTCCTATTTATTTTTAATAAAAAAACCTAAATAAATGAATTTTTGATTGATGTGTCTATTAAAACAAAAGAATAGATATTAATAATCGTTAGTAAGAAACATAAAAGGAATGTGCACATCTTAAAATGAAATAATAGAAACTAGCCTTAAGTTTGGGGCGCTTAGGGAATATTTAGGGGTGAGTATCAGTCTAGGGTCAACCCTGGACTAGCCCAGGATAGGCCCAATACTGCTGGTCCTGGTTCAGTTTCCAAGGAGACTGGGTCAGTGTTTGGTCCTAGGATTCTTAGACCAGCATTGTGCAGGTTGGTTCTCGGTTCTGAGAGTTTATGGTCGATCTAATCGGGACCAACCTTGACTCTATTTATATTATATTTCTAATATATTATTTATAATTTTTTATATAAAAAAACCTTAAAATAGACGGCGTCAACAATATTAAATAGCTAATTAGTGAGGAGTTCAAGTAATTTTACACCATTCTTTAATAACTTAAATTTTTAATATCTTTTATAGCGTCAATAGCCATAATTTACAAATGAGGAAAATGTTTTTGTGATGAGTCATCACGGCATCCAAAATGGCATAAACAACTCCTCGCAACATCTAAAATGGCATAAACAACTCCTCTTGGCATCCTCCTCTAGTATTCCTTGTCTTTTCTCTTATTTGTCCTCTTAGTCTTCAAGTTGCCAAAATCGAAATAAATAACTTCTCCGCTCGACACTCGCCTCGCTCGCTTTGGATCACTTGTGCCGCTCACCACTTGATGCTTGCCCTACTTGTTGCTCCCCACTCAACGCTTGACCCTACTCAATGCTCACCCCACTCGACGCTCATCGATCACCTCTCTTAGCTAACCTTACTCATCGCCGAACTTATCGAGTCAGTCTAGTCCTTGGTTGCCTTTTCAGGAAGTACAAAAAATGAAATAATTAAACTATCGATTAATCCCAAGTTGACCCTAGAACGGAATCAAACCCATTGAGTCAGTTTGGTTCTCGGTCGCCTTTTAAGGGAGTACAAAAAATTACATAAAAAAATTATCGGTTGGTCTTGATTTGACCCTGGAACCAAACCGAACCCATTGGGTCGATTTGATCCTCAATTCTAAGCTCAATAGGGTGGGTTCTTAGTCCCGAAAATTGAGGACCAACACTCTACTTGTTGGTCCTAAGGTTAAGGGGTGGATGGGCCCAACTCAGACCATGTTCACCCCTAGGAATATTACCAGTCTTAAAGAAGTTTTATGATAAATTATCCCTTCTATTCTTGATTACATGATTTTTCTCGTTAGAACAATGGGGTTGTAACATCCTCGATTCTAGGCCATGAGAACAAGGTATGAGCGTCGGTAAGCCTTGGCTTGGATTGTGTTGTGATGTCTTATTTATTGATGCGTGGACGCCGAACCTAGCCGAGCCGATGCATCAGAATTGGTGCTATGCTCCAAACTCATGCATTGAGCATGAGTCGGCCCTTTGACCATGAGGTTTAGTTGTGGATTGACGCCACACCATCACAAACACGAAGGATGATCATGGGTAAGTTATGTGTGGATAGTAAGCCGGTCGCAAGTGATTCCGCACGAAACCTATACCATGTTCAGTAGCGAGTCGGTTGTGAATTAATCCCACCTGATCAAGTGACAACCGAGGGTCAATCATGCAAATCAATGACATAAACCTTGGATAGACCAAGGTATGGCATGTTTGGCCATGGACTCAGTCCGCCCAACCAAGACTTGGTTAGAACAAATGACCAAGGCCAACCGCAAATGTCATTCTTAAGACATCTAAAGGACCAATTCTAATTGGAAATGGTCATGAACAAGTTCAAGAGGGCTATCAGCTTAGTCGCACCTATTTGGTCAAGGTTAAGTAAATTTTGGCATGAACCTCGGTTTTCATAGAACTGTCGATCATGTACAAATATGAACGACTTCTCAGATGAGGCGACACCCTATGTTAGTCTTATGAATGCCTTGGATAAATTTTGGACATAAATCAATTGATGCAAGGATGAATCGTCGAGCAAATGTCAATAGGTAATTGGGTTTCTAGAATCTTCCATAGCCTTTTAACTTAGTCCATCCTTATCCATTTAAGTGCCACATGCCCACTTCAAGAGAGAATGAGAAAACTTACTTCCCAAGTAGTTGGCAAAAATATCTGTGCCTTATTTAATAACTTTAGACTTTAGCTCATTAATAGCATGGATGAATCACCATACTTAGATGTCCCCTAAAAGGTTAGGTCATAATGACCCGTAAAATATAGCCTTGGTGAACAAGGCAATGACCAACCAATTAAAAAGAGACATTAAGATAAAAAATAAAATAAAAAAAGGGCTTATGTGTCCCCTAGACATCTTAGGCAATAATGAACCTAGATTGAGCCTTGGAGGATAAGCAAATAAGGTGGACCGATTATAATCAAACGCGAATAAGTATAGGCGCTAACTAAGGAGACTAGATAGGCCAACTCGTTCCCTATGCTTAATAATGAGATTGTCACCAATAATTGAAGAGTACGAGACCTATAAATAGGAGAAGGCATCCTCACACTTTGAGGCTTAGCCATTCTTTCCTTTCCTCTCCCTCCTTCTCCTCTCTTTCACGCCCTTCTCCTCCAAGCCGTCCTAGAAGCCGACTAATCACCAAAGAAGCATATTGGAGCTAGGTCCAAAAAGTTGTAAGTAGACTTTCCTAACTCTTCAATAGGGCGATGTGCTCTGCATATTGATTTTAGGATCACGTCATCGTTTACTTGTGTTGGATTTGTATTGTTATGTTTGCTATATTATTTTTTGCTTGTTCTTGCATCAAGTAAATTCATAGTCTCGTGTGGGTGTTGAGCACACCCGAATGTCGAGGAAAGGTTTGGCGACTTTGGACATGTGCCGAGATGAGTGCACGACTGACACTTGGTTTTGGGACAACATTGAAGCATGTTGTTACTGGAGGCAATTCATGGGTTGATGCCAAAGCCGGAGCTAATAGTTCCAAGTCAAGACCATGAGCCCGAATCACATCCAGCATGAGTTTAATTTAGTAAGGCACAAGAGTCATTCATTGAATCACCTTGCATAGCATGCCTTCGGACCTTTCATCTGGATAAAAGCTCAAAAATAAAATGAATTGGTTGATGTTTGAATGTATGGACACACGATGGATTTATCTGTCAATGCTGGGGGATGTCGGGTCGTTACTTGGGGTAAAATCTTGGATGCCGTGCTGATATTGAGATCATGGATGATGCCGACCCTCATAAGGCTGATGCTTGGGGGTTGCCCAGGATGCCGT
This sequence comes from Eucalyptus sideroxylon, assembly GCA_014182405.2. Classification (NCBI taxonomy): domain Eukaryota; kingdom Viridiplantae; phylum Streptophyta; class Magnoliopsida; order Myrtales; family Myrtaceae; genus Eucalyptus; species Eucalyptus sideroxylon. The sequence continues at coordinate 58,130,620 of CM024552.2, forward strand.
CCTAATGATGAGATCGAGACGATGCTAATTGCCAAGGGGGGATTGATGCCCAGTTGTTACCAAAAGAATTGATAGATTTCAACTAATATGATACTGAAAAGAAAATGAAAGTCCATGTGTGATACTTGAATTGATGCTTGCAAAAGCTAGGTTTGTTTTGATATGTGTTGTTGAATTCTTGCATCAATTTGAGCATATGTTTGCATCTGATCACTAAGTACTTGAACGAGTTTAACATGATGCACACATCCCTCTTAGTGACCGAATTGGTCGTAAGTCATGGATTTTTGGAATGCTTGTTCTTATGTAATAACCCATTGTCTTTGATTCTTGAAAGCACACAGATGATTGAGAGTCATTCATATATATAAGTAAGGCAAAGCACGAACCTTGCTATGAACTTGCCATAGATAAGTGGGTGGTGATCTTGTATCAGAGGATCAACGGCAAGATGTCCTTCTATAAGAGAATTAGGAAATTCTACTTACTAAGTTCTTGACTCACTTTTGTGGTTTTCACCATTTCGGGTGTGTGTTGGCTAAACCAACCCCACCACTTGTCGGTCCCGGTCTTTTGATTGATATGTTTACTACTACTATGACAGACATAGTAGACTTAGAAGAGGACGTCACCTACTGGAAGTAACCACCACCGAATGGGTCCAAGAAGGGGTAACCACCTTGGTTCCGCAGGTGTACAAGGCATGGTGCCTCAATTTTGATGGGGACATCATAGGTCCCATTTATGGCTTCATCCCTTCAACGGATCCTATGGGAACGTTGTAAGGGAATGAACCTAGGATGTGGACCTTTTTTTGGGAAAATATTAGTAGAGGAACTAGGCTACCCTAGCCTTTTGATCAACTATGTATGGAAATGAAAAAAAGTGGCCCAAGATTAGGATGGGCCATGTGATCAAAATAACTTTTGATATGTGTATATACGTATGAATATATATTACTTTTATTTGCTTGGCTTATATATGTCTCGCCCAATGTGACATCCTAAATTTTGACCCCGATTTAGATATATGAAATAGTTGTTTCATCAACACGCCTATGGTCATTTTACTTGGAGCCGGCCTCTCTCGAGTTAACTAATTTATTAAGTGAAGCCGTTAAGGGATGGAAACATGACAGACTAGAGAATTCGATTGAAAATTGATCGCTCAACCATAATAATCAGCAAGGGTCAATACATATCCATTATAATAGATTAGCAAACGAATATAGGTCGATTCGATGGAATCGCGTAATTGAATTGCAGATGATTTAGGTGATTCCGCATGATTGCGAAATTCGCATCGAAAGACAACAATCCGATTTTCTGTTGATATTATACTCGGGATATGTAATTGAAACCTTATGATTTTTACAACAACCAAAGTTGTCTATGAGTTAGAAATGCACAAACGTGGATCGAAAATTATCGACCGCGGGTCAAACGCTCTAAAATCCCTAAAAGCTACCCGATAGGTTAGGTTGTACTAAAATTGTGTCCGGTCAATTTTAATCACGAAATTGAACTGTGTTTTGGGAATCGGACGTTTGAACATGTCAGGATTCATTTTTAGGACGTCGTCTCATTTTTCGGAGAAATTTCGTCGAGTCCAGAATTTTGCGAAAAAATCAATTCCTAACAAAATGGAAAAACAAAGGAAATTCGGAAGGCTGAAATATGGGATTGCTTTTACCTCCAAAATGATTTAATTGGAGGATTTTGAAGCTAAATTCCCATTGGTTGGCTAATAGACATTAAGGGCTGAAGACTTTGGGGCACATTTCATCAGTGCAAAGATATTTTCCAAGACTTTTCATTGGCCACTTCTTTGACTTTCACTTCCCTCTCCTTCCTCTTCCATTTCCCTCCATCCTTCGTGCGTTCCTTCCCCCCCATAGCAGTCAACCACCCCATCTCCTTTTATTTCCCTCAACGTCAACTTCTTCTCCTTCACCACACACCCACCTTCGCTGCCCCAACCGCCCGCCACTTACTTCTCCATGCAACCATTTCAGCACCACGGCAAGTAGCACCACCCAGCCTCCTGCTACCCTCCTTTCCCTGACACCACCAGTCACTGCCTCATCGTACACCTAGCTTAACACCGTCCAGCCCCAGCCACTTCATCCCAAGCCCATTGAATCGCCTGCAACCACCATAGCCAGCTCACCCCTAGCCCATCCGCCGCCTAGTCCACCGTCCTAACACCTCAACTCAACAGTCTACTAGCTCCATGCTCGTCTAGCACTACCCTCAGCCGTCGCCTCAACCCCAACCAGTGCAGCCACAGAACTAAATCTCAGCATTTGGCTAAGAATTGTAGGACTGTTTTCCCCCACCATTTGAGCTCCGTTAGAGATGCGGTTGTCTCGGGTTTTCACCGCCGTTACGCCACCATTTCCGTGAACCCACCGCCGTCTTAATCCAATGAGTTAACTCTCTAATCCTTAATTATGTTGTTGATTGCTTTTATGGGGTTAGATTAGCGTTAATTAGGATTAATGGTTAATCCTAGTTAGTGTAACTAGCTTAGTTAGGTTAGTTTGATTAGTGTAACTAGATTGGTTAGGTGGTTACTTTAGTTAGCCTACCTTAGGTTAGATTAGTTAACCATGGTTAGTTTAATTAATCATGGTTAGGTTAATTAAGTTCAATTTATTTAATTAATTGTAATTTATTTATTTAATCGTAATTAGCATAATTTGTGACAGATTAACCATTTAGTGAAATTTTACGTTCGTTCTCGTGGATGAATTTTTATGTGAATCTAATTGCTTATAAGTGTTATGATGTGCAATTGAGTGCTTGGTGGTAATTATTGATTATTATTGCAAAATTTCATTTTATGGGTATTTAATTAGAAAAATACCATGTGTTGGTTTTTGACACCGATTTTTATGTACTATATAAAATCGTGGAGTTTTAAATTGGGAGCATACCAAATTTGATTGTTCGATTTAAATGCGTGACCATGCATAATTATTTTACTGGGACGATTTTTAATACGAAGAAAAATGGCCATGTTCATTATTTAAAGATAAAGTATTCGGATGCAAGGCACGATGTTCTTGCTAAGTATGTGTGCGTGTGTGGTCACTATCGGAACCCGTCACCCGATGAGTCGGGAAGGCAATGTGGCATCCCAGAAATTCAAGGCTAAGCCTTAAGGTGTGTTAAAAATCTTTGATTAGGTGATAGAATTTCTTTTGGCTTATGCCTTAGCCAATTAGTCTTTTAATTTAAATGAATTATGCTTGTGATTGTGGAAATTCAAATTTAATAGATTAATGCTTGGCCATATGATTTAAATTTCAATAATTAAAAATATCCCAAGACTTTGGCCAAGATGAAATTTGAATTTAGAAATATTTATAAAAAGGAATTCAAAAAAGAAAAAGGAGAAAAGAGGGTTATTTTCGAAATGGGCCTTGGACCCATTAGCCTAAAGCTTGGTGGGCCAAGCTAGTCGGCCCATTAGGGCCCAAGAAGGGAGCTCGACCAGCCCAAAGGGGGAGTGGCCGGATGGGCCTAAGCCCAAGCCCATTCAAATTCAAAAATAAAAATTACATGTGGCACAAAGGAGAGCATGCATTGGTTGGACATGAGGTGAATCAATCATTACTAATCATGGGCTTTAAGGGAATATAAAATGGGTGAGGAGAGAGAGTGGCCGGACTTCTTGCTTCATTTTCGTCCAAAGAGAGAGGTGTGCGAGAGAGAGAGCTCGAGCGGAAGAGAGGGACCGAGAGGGAGAGAGAAGGCGGAGCCGAGAGGGAGGTGCCGCCGTGTGCTCGCCGTTCGACCGCCCTGTCCGACCACCGTACGCCGTCGTTCATTGCCGTTTGTTCACCTTTAAGGCAAGTGGAGTCCATAACTTCTCTTGCATGTTTGTTGTGGTGTTTGCATGTTAGATTTTAGGTGTGATTTGTGCGAAAAACCGAGGTAAGAGTTGGTTATTTGTAAACCGTGTGACTGTTCTCGTTCGGTTTGTTGGAGTCAGTGGCTTGTTCGAGTTTGCATGTGGGTTTGGAGTTCGATTTTGGCTTCGGTGTCTTCATGAAAGTTGAAGCTAACGTCTTTTACTATGACATAATAAAAATTCGTAGAAAATTATGGAGATTTGAGGGGTCAAAAGTTCTATTATACGGAGACTTAGATCTGCGAAATTTTCACTGACCTCTTGTCGATTTCTTGTTTGCATGTTGATTTATGTTGGAGATCTCACTTTGTTGTCTTCTTGAAAGTTGTATGAAACACATTAAGCTACAACATAATCAAATTTGAAGATAAATGAATGAGTGTAGCCTAGTAAATCGGCTAGATCTTGGAGATGGTCGATTCTGGTGAGGTGTACCGAGACACCCGAGATTCATGGACTAAAATGGTGACCATAATCTGGTTATTTGACCTAGATCCCTTCATGAAACTTGTAAAGGACACCTTTTTAAATAACATACTCAAATTTCAGAAGAAACGAAAGAGAATTGATGGGTGAAAACTAAGAAATTCGGAGATGAGTGTTCTGGACGTCGCGGTCGTGGTTCCAGAAGCTTCGTAGGGTTGTAGAAATAAATAAAGAAATAATTTGGCTTAGAGTTCTGAATGAAAAAGTTACGAAAATGTGTTGGCTATCACCCTGTAAAATTTCGTAATTTTTGAAGGCAATATGAGTATTTTAATCGAATTTATTTGGAAACTGTGCAAGTCTGGCCATTATCCGAATATAAGGTGCTATTTTGTGAAAATTGTGAAATTATGAGAAATTAAATTTGGCCACGAATTTTGTATGAAATTGTGATTCTATTTGTTTGTTTAATGATTTTTGAGTATCATGATTTTGGGAAAAATCATAGATATTAAATTTAATATTTATGAAAATAAATAAATAAAATAAAATAATAAAATAATAATAAAATAATACAATAATAATAAAATAATAAAATAATAAAATAATAAAATAAAATGGATTTTTATTTGGCCATGGATTCAATTCCATTTGTGTGGCACTTGTGTGATGAGGTCTTTGTACATGCATTAAGTTGAAATGCATATTGATTAAGCTTTGGCATGTGTATGACATGTGAATTGAAATGCAAGTGTGATTTGTTTGATGCCATGCCAATTGCCATGTTAAAATGAGATAAAAGGATAAATGTGGATGAGAATGAGGTTGTGGTGGAGGATGTTGTCTGGTGGCCTGGTGGCGTAATTCCGAGATTCCCCGGGAGTTTCGGGATGCCCGGAATGTGGGGGCCGGAAGCCTGTCGGAGGTTTATGCCTGAAGGGAATGCCTCGCGACACCAGGATTTGGGTGCGGGATGCCTGGCTAGAAGGGTAAAGGCCGGAAGCCCTGTCGGAGGTTTCTGCCCAAAGGGAATGCCTCGTGATGCTAGTTGAAATGCGAGATGCCCGGAATGTGGGGGGCCGGAAGCCCGGTGGCCATGGGATGGCTGAGTTGGCCGGGAACCCTGTCGGAGGTTTCTGCCCAAAGGGTTGATGATGGAACCTTGTCGGAGGTTTCTGCCCGAAGGGTTGATGATGAGATTGATGATTTGAGAAATGGGTGATGTGGTGATCAAAATTGAAAGATAAAGATGATAATTAACTCATGACATGATGATGATGATGGCATGTGACGTGATATGATGATCACTTGTGATAATATATGCATGATGATGCATGATGATGATGGCATGTGATGTGATATGATGATCACCTATGATAGTATATGCATGATGATGCATGAGGGTGATATCTGATGTGACATGATGATCATCCGTGGTATGATATGCATGATGAAATGCATGATGATGATAATGATATATGATATGCCATGATGATGATGATATATATGATGTGATGATGCATGATACGCATGATTACAAGGTAAGTGATGCTTGCAATGTGTGATGATATGCATGATGCAATGGGATGTTATTGGATTTCCCTATCTCGCTGAGTAGTTGTACTCACCCCTTTTGGGGATAACATTTTAGATTAGAAAGATGCCGCTTCCTACCGTCACGCGAGGCACCTTCTATGGTATTCCGTCAGATGTAGAAGTAGAATGTACGGAGATCGACTGCGTCACCATCCCTGGACTGACATTTGTGCGAGTGCGTGTGCTGGTTATGTACAACGTGGGCCTGGCTGAGGGCCCAGTCATCCAGGAGTTTTTGTCTGTTCATGTCCGCCGAGACGGAGTGTTTAGGGGGATGTTACCGCCACCACCACCCGATGCAGCTGGATGGGTGTGATGGTTGCGTGAAGGGTAGAGAGCTGGTGTCATCTTTTTGGGAGTAGCCGCCACTGTTGGATGGGGGATGTCATGTGATTTTCTTTAGGGGTCGTAGTATCTTTTTGGGATGAGGCCGAGTGTGGTTAAAAATCTTGGTCTCCTTTTGTTGTATCGACCCGTGAAAAACCCATCACGATAATATGTAAATAAAAGTGGCATGGCTTATCTTTTAAATTCTGATGATTAGTGGTGTGTATTTGTATCATGGTTAGTAAGGGGAGAGATGGAGATGTTTAATTTGCTTCCGCTATGAGTCGCGCTGGGACCGATTCGTTTTAAAAAAAAAAAAATTGCCTGTGATTAACGACACTTGTTTTAAGTACAAGATAGAAAGAGGAAAGAAAGTGTAACACTAGCGCTGGTGACAACCTGCGAAGGGTTCGGGGTGTCACAGGCAATGCCTAATTAAGTACGGATGGCCCACGTCAACGGATGCCGATCATAGTGGAGGATGGGCTGATGCTCCTTTATGGAATGCTGTCTAGGTAGGTAGTGCTAGACGTTGCCGTGCTTGACGGAGCGGGACAACACCCGATTATGCCGGATAACAGCCGACTATTGAGTGGGTTGTGGATGATGGGTCGTAATAATCGGGACATGCCTGATTGGTTATTATAGCTACACCTAATTATGAGGAAAAATTATGTGGCACAGTATGAGACATGTCATAACAATTTTACCTTATAAACAAGACCCATATGAGTGAAATGATGTGTTCCGATTATTAATTATGATTGTTGCATTGATAATAGTATATGTGATGAGCTAATATGTAGGGACGCGCCAAAACGAGGTAAGTTTTATATGGTTTGTGTTTAGGATTGCCTTCGAGGCGAATTTGCGTCCTAACCAGGGTTTAGGGTTTTGACTCACTGAGATTTATTTCACCCTGTCGTGGTTAAATATTTTCAAGTCCTTAGTATGGAGTGGCGTCCCGTCCGTTTTGGGGTTCCATGGCACATGGACTATGAGCCCTCTTATTTCCCTATTCCTTGGACCACCCAGACCTGTGAGCTAGTGGTGACCACTATTTGGGTTGATGAGAATCTACCTCACTTGGTGCCTCATTACTTCAAAGCGTTGTTCATCAACAAGCGTAACAAGGCTCGTGAAGGTCCCCTGCCAGGTTTTGAGGAACCTCCCATCGGAACCGAAGATGGGGAAGTAGCTGACCCATGGACATCAACATCCCAGATGGTGTCATGGAGAATCTGGAGCCTGAGTCGGAGGAATCCGAGGCATACATTATTTAAGGGTTTCTTTTTTATACAGACTTGTAAATACGAACTCCTAGGTTAACCTGGTATGTTTATACATCATTGTTTTTTTATGGTTGTCTAGGTGTTTATTTTATTCACTTCCACGTGTGCTTAATTGAAAGATAAAAAAAATGAGTCGGCGACGCGTCCTAAGACGTCACATTTTTAATCAATCGCTGAGAGATGTGTGCGTGCCCAGAGTTCGAGGCATGACACCCGACTTCCACATTTGTTTGTGTGAGGATTGTTTATGATTCGCTCTTGTATGTGTTTAATTGAAGATAAAAGACTTTCGAGATGTTCGATGTGCTTGAGGCATTGATGCTAACCCGCCAGGTCACGTTTTTTTTGCTTGGGGTGGGACGGGGGTGTGACATCCCATTTTTGGTATCAGCACGGGGTTAGTTACTTGGAGTGAAAAGGTATGTTGGAAGTTGGGCTATTTAGTTAGGAAAAACACCATGCATGTATTTGCTTGAGTAATTTCTTAGATACTATCCTTGATACCTAACTTTCGTATGGCTAAAGATGTCCCTATTCTTTTGTGCAAGTGTTCCTTAGAATTCTAGTAGAACACCATGACTACTCTGAACCAGTCGACTTCTAAAGGAAAAGTGAAGCAAGATCCCCCACTTGATGGAATATTGCAAACCCTTATGACCATGGGAGGTTTAATGAAACAGTAGGCATAGCAGCAGGTTAATGGTAATAGGAGTGGTGATCAATCGATCTAGGAATTTGTGACATCCCTAAATTTGACCACATTTCAAATATAAGAAATGGTTGTTTTGTCAACGCACTTATGGTTAATTTACTCAGAACTAATCATTCTTGAGTTAACTAATTTATTAGGTGAGGTCGTTAAGGGATATAAACGCAACAGACTAGAGAATTTTATCAAAAATCGATTGCTCAACCGTAATAATCGGCAAAGGTCAATCTGACACTATTATAATTGATTAGCCGATATATAAGTCGATTCAATAGAATTACGTAGTCGAATTGCGAGTGGTTCCACACAATTGCGATATTTGCGTCGAAAGGCAATAAATCGATTTTCTATCGATATTACACTTGGCACACGTAATTGAATCCTCGCGATATTATGACAACCGAGGATTGTCTACGATTCGGAGATGTACAAATATGGATCGAAAATTATCAACCACAGGTCAAACATGCTAAAATCCCTAAAAGCTACCTAATAGGTTAGGTCGTACTAAAATCGCACTCGGTCGATTTTAACCATGAAATTGAATTTGGTTTTGGGAATTGGACATTCAAGCGTGTCATGATTCATTTATAAAATGTCGTCTCATCTTTCGGAGAAATTTTGTCGAGTCTAGAATTTTGCAGAAAAATCAATTTTTCGGACAAATGGAAAATTAATAGAAATTCGAATGGGAGGAGTAATGGAGCATTTGGCTACCCAAAATAGTTTATTTTGTGAGAAATAAAGGCTAATTTATGATTGGATGAGCTATTGACTTATTTGGATGAAGACTTTGGGGGCATATCTCATGAATAGTTAGATATTTGGCCTTGGCTCTCATTGGTTGTTGCCTTGACCTTCATGGTTCTCTCTCTCTCTCTCTCTCCCAATTTCCCCTCTCCTTACATGCGTTCTTCCCCCCCTCCCTCTACCGCCAGCTTTATCTTCTTTTCACCTAGCTTTAGTTCCTTCTTCCTTTTCATCCTTACGGCACACCCACTACCCCTCACCTCAGCTGCTTCCCCATCATCATCATCCACTGTCTACATCCCACTTTCACAGCCCACCTTCAGCGCCCAACCACCACTTCAACGCCAGCCTCTTCTGCCCATTTCCCTTTCACTTACTGCTGCCGCACAACACCCAATAGCACCTTCACACTAGTAGTTCGCTCACTAAGCAGCCTCACCAGCAACCATCCACCAAAACTTCACCGAGTAGCTCACCTTCGTGCCTGTCCATTCCAACGCCAACAGCCACCACACAGCCCTCGCCGTCTGCCCAAGCTATCTTGTCTAATAGCTGCTGTCCACCACTACCCAGCAAGCAACCTAAGCCATGAGCTTCACTTGGCCGTAACAACCACTGTTGAGCTTCGTTCGAGACATGGTAGTCTCGTGTTCTTGCCGCCGTCACGTTGCCATCGTTGTGAGCCTGCCACTGTCCTAATTCGGTGAGTTAACTCTCTAATCATTGATTAGGTTTTTAATTGTGTTTAGGGGTTTAGATTAGTGTTAATTAGCTTGGTTAGATTAGTGTTAAGATGGATTAGCTTAATCTTTAGATCAGTTTACTAGACACTTGTTGTTTGCCATTTTCGTGGGTTAAAATGTACTATGATTTTGAGATTTCTTCATTCTTGAAAAATGTTCTAAACATCTTCATTTATGACATATATTTTACTCAAGATTTTATGGATTTAAAAGAATAATATTTTAGATTCATTACATGCAAAGCAGAATCTCAGTTTGTGCTAGAACTAGTGATCTTTTGGTGTTTAAAAGACTTTTATCAACTCTTAGAGTTTTCTTTTTAAAAGAGTTCCTTCACAAAAAAATTTCATCACATCTTGTAGTTTAACATAGTCAAATTTCATAGCAAACGGATGAGTTTTGGACCTCGAACTAAGCTGGTTTTGGAAAACATAATTTCTGGACACTGACACAGTTTTGATAGCGACTTGGGCAAATTACTACTGTTATTATCGAAATATCCGGGTCAAATTTGAGAATTTTCTGAATGCGTTTGGTTATGTTTCTGGAATTAAACTTGGAGACTCGCGAGTGGACTTGGTTTTTGCCGATTAGAGCCGGTTGTGGTCTTGTGGTTGTTCTTAGAGTCTTGCTTGCTGGAAATTATATATTTTGTGATTTGGTTGAGCTTTAGCATGCTGAAAACTTATGCGTAAATTTGAGTGCTGCACATGCAATATCGTGTGATTGGTTGTTTTGTGATATTTATCCATTATTATTATAAAAGATGGTTTTATTGGCATTTAAATGGAAAGAAAAATTATGTGTTGGGTTTGGGCACCAAATCTCATTTGCTCAATAAAACGATGTGATTTTAAATTAGGTACATGCAAAGTTTGAAGGATTAATTTTGAGTACGCAAACACCTACGAATTTATTTCGAAATGCTTTGAACAAAAATAAAAGTTACAAGGTTTTTTATTTGAAAAGGAATTTTGGTGTTCTTGGCTAATGAGAAAGAAAACAATGGACTTGAGTGATGGTGTGCTCGTGTGATCACCTAAATATCCTGATGTGTATGAATATGCAAGGTAATGAACCCATCCTGATGTGTATGAATATGCGGGATGATGCCTGATTAAGTTCGAACGCCTCACATCAACAGATGCCAGTTGCAGTGGAGGCCGGGCCAATACTCCTTATTGGAATGTTGTCTTGATGTGTATGAATACGCAGGATGATGCCATGCTCGACGGAGCGGGATGATGCCATGTTATGTTGGATGACTGCTAACTACTGAGTTGGCTATGGCCGTTGGGTCATAATAATTGGAAAACGCCTAAATGGTTGTGATTATTGTGCTTGATTATGTAGCAAAATTGTGTGGCACGGTATGTGACGTATCATAATGGTTTTACCTTATAATCGGGACCCATATGAATGTTTGAAGAGTGACGATTATGTGTTCCAGTTAATGATTACGCTAGTTGCATTGATAATAGTATATGTGATGTACTAAAATGTAGGGACGCGCCGAGGCGAGGTGAGTTTTGTATGGTGCGTGTTTAGGACCACCTTCGAGGCGAATTTGCGTCCTAATCGGGGTTTAGGGTTTTTTCTCACTGAGATTTTATCCCACCCCATTGTGGTTAACATTTTTCAGGTCCATAGTATGGAGGTGCGTCCGGTACGGTTTGAGGTTTCATGGGATATGAAAGTAATTAATACCTTATATCCTATCCCCAGGACCAACCGATTCCGTGAGTGAGTTGTGACTACGGTGTGGGTCAACGAGGGTTTGGGCTATGACGTGTCCCATCATTTCCAGGCTTGGTATTTTATGAATTCAAACGGTGATTGGGAGGGTCCTATGCATGGCTTTGATGGACTACGTGTAGGAAATGGGGTTGAGCAGGACACCGACTTCATGGATATAGATGTCCCGGAAGGTGTCATGGTAGATCCAAATACCGAGCCAGTAGGGCCCGGGGAGCCGTGTTCAATTGATGACCTACCCGACATCTTGCTGGAACCTGGGTTTGGTTATTAGGACAGATGGAAGAGAGGCCCAACCTCGACCCTTTTTGTTAGTCGGTCGCGTAGGCGTTTGTTTTTTATAGACTTGTAAATATGAACTCATAGGGTTAATTTGATATGTATATAACGCGTAGTTTGTGAAAAAAAAATTCACTAGCATGTTTTACTATCCCTGTGTTTGATTGATGGTCGGACGTTTATTTAATTCGCTTCCACATGTGCTTAATTGAAAGATAAAAAGAATGGGTCAATGACGCGTCTTAGGATGTCGCATTTTTAATCGACCGTCAAGGGATGTGTGCGTGCCCGGGTTCGGGGCATGACAGGACTTGTCAAATAGTTCTTGAAACTTAAACCATCGAAATTTGCTGGGATTGGGGATCCTAAGGAAGCCGCATCATGGATTGATGAGTTAGAAAAGAAATTTGCACGATTAAAGTGCTTTGATGAGGATAAAGTCACACTGGCGGTGTATCAACTACAAGGTAATGCCAGCTATTGGTGGAAGGCAATTCAAGGAAGGATATTCCCATAAGGCGCGGTTGTTACCTGAAATGCTTTCGTGGAAGCATTTAATGGCAAGTACTTCTCGAAATGCACTAATGATAGAAAGATAGCAGAATTCATGTAGCTCCACCAGAATAATATGACAGTCGACCAATACAAGGCGAATTTCTCCAAACTATCCAGGTACGCTTCCTGATTGGTTGAGGAAATTACTGGAATACCAAACAGTTTTCATCTGGGAAATTATCGGAATTATTTTAAACCTCCAACACATCAACGTGATTAATTAATGTCATGACATTGTCAAATGCCCCTATTTTTCAGCAACTTGCATGATACTGCATGATTAGTAACTCGATTGGATTCTCTATTGTTCAGTCTATTGCATTGGTTCTCTTCCGATATAGGCTCTACGGAGTCATGGAGGAGAGAGTAAGTGCTGTCGCCCCCAAAAGGCTGATCATATGACTTCTTTAGGACTGGTAATACTGCCTAAACTTCTGGCTAATTTCTAATATTTAAGATGCCGTCCTTTCTATATTTTTAATAACTATTAAATGCTTCTGATATGTGAGTGGTTCCCTCCCTCCTTTGCTTCTTCACAGCCGAATCTGTGTTTTCACTTTCTCTCAACTTTTTTGCTCTGAATTTTTCAGAAATCTCAGTGTGATTTAGCCAGTCTCTGTCCCTCCAAATTGCCGAGATTATGAGGTCATTCACAAGGCAAGGATGTTCGACTTTTCCTCAATCCTTAGCTCGGCCACCTTCGCTTTCCGTGCGTGTGTCGCCGGCCAATTCCTTTACTTCTTGGCCAAGATTATTAGTGCCACGTTTGCAAAGGATTGGTCAGCTCTATATGCCGCCTTATTCACTGATTCAACATGAGCAAATCACGAGCAGAGTACTGTGACTGAAACTGCACCTCTGTCCCTCTTTGCCTGGACAAATTTGACCAATGATAACCTTAGTTTACTTCCCCTTTTTGGTTTATTTCCATATTCAGAATACCAGATATTTGTGCAGGAACATAAGACTGGCCAAATGGGATGTGGCCGAGTCCAATGAAAGGGATTCGGACTCATTCGAGCCTTACTTGCCTAATCTGGATATGTTTCCATATTGGGAACATCACTTGGCATACTAGCGAAAACTTCATTCCGGCCAAAATAGAGGTGGCCGAGTCCATGGCAGCGGGTCTGGGTGGCTGTTGAGAGCTCGAATGAGCTCAGGGGTCATTCCACAATTCTGGTTCGCGCTACTTCGAGGAGATTCACAACTGGTCTGTTCTTCACCTGATGTTGATGCACTCTGTCTAAGTACAACTGTCCCTGCTGTTTAAATGCAAAGAAAACAGCTATCAACGCCAATGCAAGATCAACGGTTTTTTTTTTTTTTTTTTTTTGGGGGGTTTGAAATTCTATCATTGTTGACGAGCTCAATTCCTAGTGTTCTTATTAAAATGCATGTGCAGTCCCTTAGATGAAAATTTAGATGTCAACACGCATTAGTTGGGAAATTTGACATAGATTGTCATAGTTATATTATACATGAAATTGGTTTTCAATTAGGTATTTAAATGAAGTCAACTAGTCATATTATAGTGGGAGAAACTAGAAGTGCTTTCAACTTAGAGATGCTTGGCCCTGGCTAGTAATGAGTATTTCAAATAAAGAGGTATTCTGCTTGATTTTAGCATTGAAAAACTAATAATATTGCTAGCCTAACGGCAGTAATGATACAATTTGGATCTACTGTTTCATTGTCATGGATTGAACAACCGGAAGGGAAAAAAAAAGGTTGAGAGAGAGCGTTGATTTTTATTTAAATTGCGAGTATAGCTCAAAAATAAGAAAAGTGACTATACAACAATTAACAGAAAAAAATAATTGTAAATATCTTATACATAGACTTTCAATTAGTGTTTTGTGACGTGTTTACATATCTAACGTTATGAATTCTTCCATTTAAACGTTGTAATACAAATTAGTCTTTCTTCCCCATAGTTTAAGTAATCACGGCATTGGGGAATTTCAACTTAGAAATCGGAAATACTCTATTCAAATTTCACTGATTACGTACCAAATGTTTTGAATCTGAGTCATTTGTATTGGCCAAAGGTGGTGTTTCCTTAATCATTTAACTGCTTCGTGTAATTTACAAGTGGCTCATGGACTTCCAAATTGCCGAACAATTGAATCCTGATATATCGGTCGCTTTTGACTTTGATTGCACAAAAATAAGTGTTACTTGACGTACAGTAATAGTAGTCATCCCTCTATATACTCATGGATTTTTAACGTTGGCGGTATAAAATGTTTAATTTTAACTTTGATAACTATGTTCATTTTACTAAATCATGGATATTTTTCATCCACGACTACAAATGTGAAAAATATTTTGTACCGGTGTTGTTGCTAGTGATCCTAAATTTATATTCCCTTCAAACAAAAATGTTTAAATCATTATTTATTACACTTAATGTAAAAATATTTTACACGGGACGATGCTAATAAGTTTCTTTTTTTATTTGGTCATCTTTGTTTTGGCTAATATATTGTTTTTTTTTTCTAATTTAAGAAATCCTACTTGGTGGGTTAGTAAACCCATCAAATAAGATTGGTGATTTTCTAAGGGAAAATATGTCGTGGAGACAATACCATCACTAATAGGAGAGTAAAGGGTTACACTCTCATTTTCCAAAAATTAATTTCCCATCCTCTCACTTCTTTTTCGCTTGCTTTAATGGGTCATTTTAAGCAGATTTTTTATTGCTAGTTTTCCTTCATATGAACATCAAACATATTCATCTTTAGTTAGATTTAAATATATGTGATGTCTATCTATGTAACCCATCAATCAAAATACTGATTAGAAAAAAAAAATTAATAGGTCCCTTCCATGAGTACCACAAAATTGGATAGAAGTGAAGAACCGCGAAAACCTTGGCCATTTTTGGAAATACCCCGATCCGGGCACTCTGAAAATCAATATCAATGGGGCTTATACTTCAGGTCATACAGAGGGATCTATCGCTTTTATTTGTAGGGATCACTCCGGACATTCGAAAGAAGGCTTTACCAAAACTGCGCAGGCGTCATCGTCGCTGCAGATGGAATCTTAGGCACTGATCGTTGCTCTACACCACCTTTTGCAGCAAGGAAAGATTGAAATGCCTCTGGTGATCGAATCGGACAGTCTACTCTTGGTAGATTCCATAAACAGCCAGCAAGAACCCCCATGGAGATCCGCCCTCTTGTCCATGAAGCCGTCACTCTATGTCGTCTTTTTCCCATCCAGCATCTTAGGTTTTGTAAGAGGGAAGCCAACTCCGTAGTTGACTGGGCCGCGAGATCCCACAGCAAGGGTTCCCTTCCCCATCATGGGCCGAATCCCCTCCCCCTCTTCTCCTTGACCTGCTTCTTTCAGAGACTATCGCAGCGGAATGTAATTTGCCCCTCTATCAATAATATTTCCTTTCTGACCCAAAAAAAAAAAAAATCCTATACTCAAGTACTATGGAAGTCCGACTCGTGGCATTGGCAGGCCAATTGAGTTCTAAATGTTTACATTTAGTCAACAGAGTTTTAGAAGTTATTCAAAAATGTGCAATCATTGTTCTTAAACAAATACATCGACTGAAACTTCACTGAAATAACATAAGCCCACGCCGGAGCGAATGAGTCAAGGACTTCGTCGCATAATTTTAAAAACGATGACTGCATCTGCCATGGTCCCGAAGATTAGCTACTACTAATTTGGCGACCTCATTCATGCAGAATTTTGATTTAGTTTATGTGAGGTGAGCTACATGAACGGTTCCGCTTGATGTCAACTCAAGAAAATGACTTTATTAAGTAGCAGCTGTTGATGCAAACCGGTGAAGGATACCAACGACAAAGACAAAAACGCGTTAGAAAAGAAACGTCGTCTGGCACATCACAAAGAATACTAATTACGTCATATGATTCTCCGATTTTCGGATGACGAGTTCTGATAAACTGTAGAAGCTGAAGGCTTTAGTACAGGAATATTCGGAGGAATCTAAAAGAATTTGTCATCTGAAAGTCAAAATCGAAATTTAATAAAAGCAAAATTTGCGAACTCGTCTTGTGGCAAAATCCAGGAATTCAACTTGGGTCTAAACTCTTTCTATATATCTCTATTATTTGAAAAGAATGAATCAAAATCCCTCTCAAACAACACGATTTTTTTGAAAAGTATATAGGCTATAGCATCAATGCCACTCAAGACACGTCACTTCAACATCTTTAGCAATGCCCGTTGCCATATGTTTTTGTTTTTCCTATTCCTTGGATTTTTTTGTGCTTTAAGCGAATGTTCGTGCCTTTTATGGGTCATTTGAAAACTGGGGTTATTTTTGTCTTGAGAATTCATGATTTCTTTGGCATTTTTTGGCCGTCAGATATTTGGGTTCCAGATCGTTAGCAAATTGTATCCTTTAGACTTGTACATGTAAGATTGCATGACTGGAATAGAACTCATAGAATATGATCCATTCATGAGAGGAAAAAATATTAGGATTTGGTCTTCCTGGTGTGTCTGTTGCTTTGTATTCAGTCAAGAACAGGTACTTACATGCAGTGTTTTCTCTCTCTTCTAAGCTAAGCGACTTCATAAAAAGTGAATAATTCGTGTTTCGGACCAAAATCAAATGTCTGTATAATGCTTTTGGCAAAAGGTGGCAAGAAGAGAATGCTGGCAGAGCAGCGAAGAATTCCAAAAGGAAACCCTATACCATTAATTAGGAATCATTTTCCCGGCCAAGGAGGCATCTTATTTTTACATGACTTTTCCTTTATTGTCAACAAACAAAACAGACCGTTTTATGCATGCAAGGAAGCACCGTTTTATGCATGCAAGGAAGCAACAAGACCTCAGAATCTGATCAAATACCAAATGAGGAATTCGCTCCAATTCTAGCCAAGATCAAGGGGACTCCATATTGGGGATGAGAAATAATTATAGGAATGGGGGCATGCTCGTAAGAAGGAGATAGCTGCACTGAGAAGTTCTGAAAAATCAAGGTCAGAGCAACTTTAACTTCAAGGAAAGAAAAGTTTTGGCCAATGCAAGTTCTAGGACCCCAACCAAAAGGGAAAAAACAGAGCTTGTTCTTGGTTGCTTTTGAGACTCCCTCGGAGAATCTCTCTGGATTGAACTCTTTGGCATCTTCCCCCCAAAACTCTGGATCATGGTGGATCAGGATGATAGGTATTGAAAGCAGAACTCCTGCAGGTATTTGTATATTTCCCAACTTGGTTGTCTGGTGAACTGTTCTCATCGTCTCAAATCCAGACGGATATAACCTAAGCACCTCATTCAGGATCATACTTACCTGCATGTAAACCAATTTGTTGTCAGCCTGGTCTTGTCCAAAAAGACAATGAGAATGCAATGATTAAATTATCTAAACCTTGCCTACTGAACCCAATTCATCAAACTCAATAGCATTGATGTCATTTATGTTGTAACTTTGAATGAGAGGGTACAATCCATATGTCTTGCTTCTGTCACTAGCAGCACAGAACGTGAATGATTACTGCCAAAATACTCCTATTTTTTCGAGTTTGGGGGAAGGGGATGGAAGAACAGCACAGCAACTAGATTTCAGGCTAGGTTGTTATAATTTTCTTCATCTTTGGCTTTCGTTTTTTGTCTGTTCTTTTTTCTTTCTTTCTTTTTCTTTTTTTGTAGAGACCTATTTATTGATGTGAGTGCAGGAATATATGTCTTAAAATCTAGATAAATAGCATACTACAACACAACGAGAAATCCTTACAATCTTTAGTCGGCTCAACCCATCAAAATGAGGTCTTTTGTTGCCAAAAACTTGCAGAACTTCCTCTCTTGCTTTGTCTTGCCATTTTTTATACTTGCTCAACAAAATCAGAGTCCAAGCAAGCAAAACAGAAGTTGGCTCTTGACCTCCTAAGTTGAACCCTTTGCACTCTTTAATGACATCCTCCATGCTCATACCCTTTTGATGCCCAGATTTTTTAATTTCTTTCATGTTTGATTTTAGCAACAGTCCCAAGAGATCATCGCCAACTTCTCCTCCTTCCTCCAATGCCTTCTCTCTTTTCGTCACTATGTCTTTGAACAACCCTTTTAGTTTATGGTCGATTTCTTTCATGCTCTTGTGCAGTTTGGTTGGCAAGAGGCTGCATTTTCTTATACAAGTCAAATTCAAGATGAAAACTCATACATTAGCTTAGTTTCCACAGTTTATGTGCGTCTTGCTAAATAAATACACTGAATTTTCCTCCATTCAATTAGGTTTACAAGTTGGAGACCAGCAATCTAGATAACAATGCAATAGAATACTTGCCTTGCTACGATATCATATGAGATTTTGTACAACTACTACTAACTATTTTAAAAGCTTAAGCCTAAGCTTTTACATTGAACTTTCTAATATAGTATTAGAGTAGGAGATCGTGAGTCCAAATGTTTACAAGATCTATATGCCTCCCTAATTATATACTTTCCACGTCTTAGGCTTAGATCAAAGTCCAGCCTATGCGTGAGGAAGAGCGTTAAAATATTTAAATATTATATCACGTTTTCATCTAACAACTTAAACTTCTAGTTGATAGTGATTCCACAAAATATCACACTGCACATTGTTTTGACAGGAAAAAATTGCAGTGAGCCCTACATACCATCTTGCAATCACAATCCAACCACTATCCATGATTTGCAAAATTATTAAAATTGTCTTCAGAGACGTTTCAAGTTCCTTGCAGGACAAGATGCCTAAAGATCGGCACACTGATTTGCAGAATCATAGAAATGGGGAAAGTTGCAACTGAAGTTTGTTACTCTATTTTCTTGTTAAATACTTTTGCAAAATATCTCGGGATAAATTTTTCACTAAATTAATCTCGACTTACCTCCACCCAGGCATTGAGACGAAATGAACAATTCTGGAAGCGAGGTCAATTTGTTCTTGTTGAAGGAGGATGATGCTCTTGGCTCGGTCATCGAAGGTACCCCCAAAAACAGCTCTGTAGAATATATCACCCGTCAATTGCTTAAGGTGAGGCCACACATCCACTTCACCTGCCAAACTTTGCTTCTCCCATCTCCTAATCATCTCCTCGCAGCTTGAACATGTTGCAGTCACCACATACTGTAATTGAACAGTAAAAAACGTTAATGAATTGAATATCATTATATTTCCATGGACTAAGAATTTTAGGCTTGGTGAACATGAAATATGATGCGATCATTAATCATTTTAAGTTTTGTTAGATGATGCGTCTGGTCATGAAACTTTTAGCACCAAGCAGTAATACCTTCAACTTTTCATAGTGAAAAGCTGGATTGCTGATCTTTCTGTGTTTGGCCCATTTCTCACCCTCAACATTCACAAGCCCCGTCAGTAAGATATCTGCGATGGCCTTGGGATGCGGCTTTTCAAACTCATTGATCAGTGAAAATATTTCCTTCAACATGTCTGAGTCCATGATGTTCAGCACAGGCTTTGGTCCTAACCACGTAAAGCAAAGCTTCCCTGCATTAACCATATTCTAGAGACATCACTTATTAGCTAAAAATTACAGCTTCTCGTGAGCTGAAATTGCACATGATTTTTTACCGGGAAATGAAGTTTGCCCAATCACTAATATTACCATTGGCTAGAAAAGTGCAATTGCATCTCAACTTTGATGGCATGCGTACCGTATTTCTGGATGCAGTGATAATAGAAAGGGAGCAATCGAGGTGCGATGTCACTGGAGAAAGGAGTAATGGGTTGAGATTGAGCTTGCTTGTTCATTCTCACGATGTCTCTCAGGTCTTGAAACAAAAGCCTGTAAGGGGTTCCATTTAGACCTTGCTGTCTCAGACATCTTTCTACCTTCTTCGGCTGCAACCAAAACAGACACAGTAATCTCCATGCACAAGTGAAGAAGGTGATCAGCACAAGAGAGAGAACAATTGATTAGGCAAAGGACATTTCCATTTTCTACGTTGAGCTTATGACACGCTTGTCTTCTTTCTGCGAGAGGAAATATATAGGAGTCTCGGGGAGCAGAAAGACAAAGGCATAGACCAAGGGGCCCAAAAAAATAAAGAAAAAAAAGGAGAAAAGATGTTATATTGTTTCTTGAGATGGTGTAAAAATGAGGTAATCCAAGACACAGTCAGTTTTGCGTGTTTGACTAAAATGAGGATTAAAAGTTCAGCGGTTTTAACGGCAAATGTCTCTGGATCTAGAGTATGAAATTTTATTTCCAAGTCTTCGACCCCTCTCCGAATCACGTTATAATGTACTGTTCAATGCACCCCGAAAAGTGGAAGTCAACCATACACATTGTTTATTCAGATTTACCATGCGCACGACAAGTTTCGACGTGGCGAATAATTGTCATGAGGAGATCAGATGATAATTGGTCAGAATCAAATTGGGGAATTTAAAAGATTTGATACCTGAAAGTCAGAGAATCAGTCTAATATAGGGGTGAGCATCGGTTAAGAGTCAACCCTGAACTGACCCTAGACAGGTCAACCCTGCCGATCCTAGTCCGGTTTTCAGGAAGACTGGGTCGGTCATTGGTTCTAGGATTCTTGGACCAGCACTGTGGGAGTTGGTCATCGGTTCTGGAAATTCATGGTCGGTCCAATCTGGACCAAAAGGGCATAAACAGCTCCTTACGACTTCCTCTTCTAGTACTCATTTTCTTCTATCTTATTTATCCTCTTAGTCTTTAATTTGCCAAAATCGAAAGAAACAACTTCTCCACTCGCTACTCAATACTCGCATCACTCCCTTTGAGTCACTTGTGCCACTCGATACTCACTTGACCTGTTGCTCCCCACTCGACACTCGATGCTCACTTTTTTCGATACTCACCCTACTCAACCCTCTCCGCTTGCCTTTCTTTGTTGACCTCACTCGTCATCGAACCCATTAGGTTGGTCCGATCCTTGGTTGCCTTTTCAAGGAGAACAAAAAATGAAATAAAAAATTATCAGTTGGTCATGGATTGACCCTGGAACCAGACCGAACCCATTGAGTCAGTTTGGTCCTCAATCACCTTTTCAAGGAGTACAAAAAAATGAAATAAAAATTATTGGTTGGTCTTGGGTTGACCCTGGAACCGGACCGAACCCACTAGATCAGTCCGGTCCTTGGTCCCAAGCTCAATAGGTTTGGTCCTCGGTCCCAAAAATTAAGGACCAGCACTATGCGGGTTAGTCTTAGGGTTAGAGGGTGAACCGGCCCAACCCAGACCGTGCACACCCCTAGTCTAATATAGTAAGTATTCTTTAAGATGTGTGAGAGGAGGTGTCTTTTTTGTTTTTTTTTTTATTTTAAGTGTCCTTGCCTGCATCATTGGTATTTTTGACTAGTTTGCATCTTTGGATTAGGCCGGTCCACCCCATAACTCTAAGACCAACCCGTACAATGCTGGTCCTCAATTTTTTAGATTAATGACCGACCCTATTGAGCTTGGGACCAAGGATCGGACTGACCCAATGAGTTCGGTCTAGTTCTAAGGTCAACCCAGAACCAACTGATAATTTTTTATTTCATTTTTTGTACTCCTTAAAAAAACGATTGATGACCAAACTAACCCAATAAATTTAGTCCGGTTTCAAGGTCACCCTAAGACAAACCAATAATTTTTTATTTCATTTTTTGTACTCCTTGAAAGGGAAACCGAGGACCATACCAACCTAATGGGTTCGAGATGAGCAAAGTCAGCTAAGAAAGGCAAGCGGTGAAGGTCAAGTAGGGTGACCGTCGAACAGGATAAGCATCGAATGTCAAGTGAGGAGCAACAAGCCAAGCAAGCATTGAGCCATGAGCGACACAAGTGACCTAAAGCAAGCAAGGCAAGTGTCGAGTGGTAAGCGAAGAGGTTGTTTATTTCAATTTTGGAAAATTAAAGACTAATATGACAAATAAAACAAAAGAGAATGAGTACTAGGATGCTATAAATAGTTGTTTATACCTTTTTGGACTTCATAAGGACTCTTTACAAAAATATTTTCCTCATTCGTAAATTATGATTATTGATGCTATAAAAGACATTAAAAATCTAAATTACTAAATAACAATGTAAAATTACTTGAACTCCTTACTAAAGAGATATTTAATATTGTTGATGCCGTTTATTTTAAGGTTTTCTCTATATAAAAGATTATAAATAATATTATATATATATTCGGGGTTGGTCCGAATTGGACCAACTTGGAACTCTTAGGACCAAGAACCGACCCACACACGGTGTTGGTCCAGGAATTTTAGGACCAAGGACTGACCCAGTCTCCTTGAGAACTGGATCAAGACCAGTGGGATTGGGCCGGTCCAAGGATGCTCACCGCTAATCAATAGTTGCTACTTATTAAAGCCATTTTCTTGATATGATATCAAGGTGGAGGCTTTTACTTAGCTCTATCACATAAACGAAGACAAAAGTACATTATAAGTATCAAAACTTTACTTTGATGGACACTTAGGGCATGTATGATAACATTCCTCTTTTATGCTTTTTTTTTTTTTGTTCTTTTGTTTCCCATAATAGAAAAAGAATAAAACTTCGTTTAATAACGTCAGTTAATTTTTCTATTCCTTGAAATAGAAAAATTGTTAGGAAATAGATTTAGAACATAAACAAAAAATAGAAAAAAATAACTTCTTGTTCTTAGGAACGATTTCTAGAAATAAGTCTTTATCTTTTTTCATTTTTTCTTTTCTTCTTCTTCCTCTTCCAATCAATTGGTGGAGACTTGTCGCTCACCTCTTGTTGCCGATTGCTAGTCACCGCATGGCACTAGCACCCACCAATCATCGGCAGCCGAAATTTTATAGTACAAAAAAAGTCTCAATCAATATGACATGAAAACTAAGATCTCAATTGACCAATTGATGTGATGTTTAGGACTCCAGCATATTTAGCCTCACCATTGGATTTGAAGTTCGGGACACTTTCTTATAATCTCACTCCAATCCAGTTATGTGGTAGCCATGGAAGGACCCAATTATTCTCTTATTAACTTTTTAAATAGTGGGTTACCTTGATAGACATCGCCATGTCTAAATTTGACTTAAGATAAATATTAATGACATCCGCATAAAGAAAACTAGCCAAGATTAACATGACCCATTACAGAAAGCCAAAAAAAGGTGAGAGCAACGATATCCTCTCCATCGAGGAAACCGCGCGACTCGATGCCGGGCTCCCTTGGAAAATCGTGCCCCTTGGCGTGTTTGCTAGCCCACCAAGTGAAGTTTCTTAAGTTAGAAATAACAACAAATCAGCCAAAATAAATTTACGATCACTATAAGAAGCGATACCAGTGCAAAATATTCTTTCACACTTGCATTCGTAAGTGGAAAATATCCACAACCTAGTGAAATGAGCACGGTTATTAAAATTAGAACTCGGATGTGTGGGTATCTTTACTTGGCTTACGAAGAAACTTTTTTATGCGTTAATAGTAAAAATTCAAAAATATATAGATAGATGACTTCCAAAATTCCACATCAAGTAACACCTATCTTTGTGCAATCGATGTTAAAAGAGATTGATAAACTTTTTCTCTTATAAACTAGGTGTATGGCTTCAAGCATCCAGCAACCTGCAGCCCATGGAACGCTTGTAAACCGCAGGCGAATGTTCGCCTGTAAAAGTGACTCTACCCCAAAGTAGTTCGTATAGTGGAATTTGAACGGATAAGTTTTAGTTTTCAAGCTAAAAATTTCCCAAAGACCTACTACACTAATTGAGGGGGAGGAAAGACTAATTTGTATTATACTGTTTAAATGGAATACTTTCTGATATTGCGTATGCTAATAAAACATAAAACACTAATTGAGAGTCCACGGTATATTTTATCTATGTATAACATATTTACTTTCTTTTTCGATTTATTGCTTTAGAGCAATATTCAACCCTCATAAAACCCAATGCTCTCTCTCAGCATTTTTTTAATTTTTTTTGCTCCTTCCCGTTTTTCAATTCTTGAAAAATGAAACAAGTGATCCGAATTGCGCCGTTACTCATGTGAATTAACGGTGCCATAAGGCTCGCGATGTTCTTAGTTTTTCATTGCTAATATCAAACAGCAAACATGTGATGAGCATTATGACCAAAAAAATAAAAGAAAACATGTGACGAGCGTGCCTTATCAAAATACTTTTGAGCAGACGTGAGCTCAACCCCAATCCACTAGGCGTATTGTATCAATTCTTATCCAGCATAATGATGCGAATCGAGTTCGGTTATCTTTCTCCCTATATAATATAAGTGGTTGACTTCATTTTAATTACTTAATCAAAAATTAGTTTCGTGTATAATATAACTACAATATTCTGCGACAATCGCTAAGTTTTAGAAAATTGTTTAAAAAGTGCTAAACATATTGCACTTTTATCAATTCAATACTAAGCATTTTATTATGCTAATTGAGCTATAAACATTTCTATGTTTTGCCAATTGAGTTCATCCGATCAATTTTAATTGAAAATCACAAACATGGACGACGGTTGTCCTACGTGACATAACTGACGTTGACATTGATAATTTTTAATAATATTTTTAATATTTTAAGAATTTTTATTACTTTTTTCTTTTTCTTTTCTTCTCTTTTCTTTCTTTACTTCTTTTCCTTTTTTTTTTTTTTCTTTTTTTCCTTTTCTCTTCTATTCTTTTTTTTTTTCTTTTCCTTTTTCCTTTTGCCCTTCGTTAGCCATTGTGGAGTCTTGTCAATGGCTAGCAAAGGTCAACGATCTCGGTGAGGGATGCCAACATCTAGCCTGGCGAGGACTGCCCTCGCCGGATTGGGCAAAGGTCTCCCCCGCCTAGGTAGGCATGGGCCGTCCTTGCCTAGGCTAGTGGGGCAACCCTTGCCCTTGCCAGCCCAGGTGAGGGCGGCAAGCTGGCAAGGGTGGCCCTCACTTGAGGCTAGCAAAGCAAAAAGGGAAATAAGGAAAATAGAAAAAATAATAATAATAATAATAAATAAAATATTATTAAAATGTCCATGTCAACTCAGGCTTAGTCGTGTAGGATGACTGGCTTCAACATCAATAATTTCCTAGCAAAATTAATCGGATGGGCTTAATAGGAAAAACGTGAAAATGTTTATGACTTAATTAGCACAAATAAAATGTTTATGACTCAATTAACAAAAATGCAATAGGTTTAAGAATTTTTTGACAATTTTCCCACTAGAATTCTATAGAGGGAGGAAGCAAGAGGGAACGAAACCAAAATTGTTGAACTAAATGTGCTATAGTTACATATAGAAAATAACATGGTATACAAAAAGTGAAATAGTGGTATTTATTTCTATTGTTGATTAAAATATTAACGAGAATAAATATTAAACAAAAAATTTAGGTCGAGTACTTTCAATTTATCTTAAGAGACTTGATTTCTTTAAAGACAAACTAATTATAACAGTATTATATCACTTAAGTGAAGAACTGAATTTTATCAGAGATTGTGAGACTTTACTTGTATAAAGTAGTTCATATGTTATTAGTGGGATTTGAATGAACAAGTTTTATTTTTCAAGCTAAAAATTTCCCAATGCCCTAACTACACTAATTGAGGGGGAGGAAAGACTAATGGCCTACATGTTTGTGTTTATTTTTTTTGTTCATGAACAGATTTTCTGTTTTTTTTGTTCCTAGCAACAAAAAAAATAAAAAACAGAAACGCGTTTGTTTGCATTTTTATTCAAAACCCATTTTTTGTTCGGGAACAAAATTAGAACAGAAATAAGAAACAAAAAAAGTTTTTTTTTGTTCCGAAACACTTTTGAATAACAAAAAGTTATTTCTCTCTCATCTCTTTTCTTCTCTTTTTTTCTTCTTTTTTTTTCTTTTTCTTTAGTTGGTCGCCGGCCTCGCCATGGCCAGCGACAGGCCGTCGAGGGCTGGCGACCTCGCCGGAGGGTCGCTAGTCCCCGGCGAGGCTGAGCGTCACCGGCCCCTAGCGAGGCTCGGCCTCGCCTTGGCCGGGCGAGCTTAGGCTCACCTAGATCCGGTGAGGCCAAGCTCGCCGGGGCCGGCAAGCCTCGATGTGGCTGGGTGAGGCCGCCGGCCCTCGTTGGCTGGTCATCAGCTATGGTCGAGGCCACCGACCCTCGTTAGCCGGTCGCCGCCATGGTCGAGGCCGACGACCAGCCAAAAGAAAAAAAAAAATGAAAAAAAAATCAAATAAAAATATTTTAAATTTTTTAATATATATATATATATAATTACAAAACGTGTTTCTATTCATTTTTTATTCTTGAAACAAGTTTACCAAATGCGTCTTTCTGGTCAAAAATTGTTCCCCAAACCAAAAATAGTTTTTCTATTTTTGTTCCCCTGAACAATTTTTGAACGGAAACATAAACAAAACAAGTTTAGAGCAATATTCACTAATTGAGAGTCCATGGTATATTTTATCTATGTATAACATATTTACTTTCTTTTTCTATTAATTGCTAAATTTTATTTTAGAGCAATATTCAACCCTCATAAAAACCAATGCTCTCTCTCAGCATTTTATTTTTTATTTTTTATTTTTTGCTCCTTCCCGTTGTTCAATTCTTGAAAAATGAAACAAGTGATCCGAATTGCGCCGTTACTCATGTGAATTAACGGTGCCATAAGGCTCACGATGTTCTTAGTTTTTCATTGCTAATATCAAACAGAAAACATGTGATGAGCATTATGACCAAAAAAATAAAAGAAAACATGTGATGAGCGTGCCTTATCAAAATACTTTTGAGTAGACGTGAGCTCAACCCCAATCCACTAGGCGTACTGTATCAATTCTTATCTAGCATAATGATGCGACTCGAGTTCGGATATCTTTCTCCCTATATAATATAAGTGGTTGACTTCATTTTAATTACTTAATCGAAAATTAGTTTCGTGTATAATATAACTACAATATTCGGCGGCAATAGCTAGGTTTCAGAAAATTATTTAAAAAGTCCTAAACCTATTACAATTTTATCAATTCAGTACTAAGCATTTTTTTGTGCCAACTAAGTTATAAACATTTTTATATTTTGCCAATTGAGTCCATCCGACCAATTTTAATTGAAAATCACAAACATGGACAACGGTTGTCCTACGTGGCATAACTAATGTTGACGTGGATAATTTTTAATAACATTTTAATATTTTAAGATTTTTATTATTTTTCTTTTTCTTTTCTTCTCTTTTCTGTCTTTACTTTTTTTTTTTTTTTTTTTTTTTTTTTTCTTTTCTCTTCTCTTTTTTTTCTTTTCTTTTCCTTTTTCCTTTTTCCCTTCATTAGCCATTGTCGAGTATCGTCACTGGCTAGCAAAGGTCAATGACCTTGGGCGAGGGATGCCAACATCTAGCCTGGCAAGGACTGCTCTTGCCGGATCAGGCGAAGGTCTCCCCCACCTAGGTAGGCGTGGACCGTCCTTGCCTAGGCTAGTGGGGGCAACCCTCGCCCTGCCAACCCAAGCGAGGGCAGCAGGCTAGCAAGGGCGGCCCTCACTTGAGGCTAGCAAAGCAAAAAGGAAAATAAAGAAAAAGAGTAAATAAGGAAATTAGAGAAAAAAAAGGAAAAAATCAAAAATAATAAAATATTTTTAAAATGTCCATGTCAACTCGGGCTTGGTCTGTAGGATGATTGGCTTCAACGTCGATAATTTCCTGGCAAAATTGATCGGATGAGCTCAATAGGCAAAATGCGAAAATGTTTAGGTCTTAATTAGTACAAATAAAAGGTTTATGACAATTTTCCCACTAGAATTCTATAGAGGGGAGGGAGCAAGAGGGGGCGAAACCAAAATTGTTGAATTAAAATGTGCTATAGTTACATATGGAAAATAACATGGTATACAAAGAGTGAAATAGTGGTATTTATTTATATTTTTATTAGAAAATTAACAAGAAGAAATATTAAACAAAAAATTTAGGTCGAGTACTTTCTATTTATCTTAAGAGACATAATTTTTTTAAAGACAAACTAATTATAACAATATTATATCACTTAAGTAAAGAATTGAATTTTATGAGAGATTGTGAGTCTTTACTTGCATAAAATAGAAAAGCTTATGCTAAGGACATATATTTCATATCTATCTTTAATCGCAAGAGTGAATAAAATAATATTTTTATTAACGTCTATATAAAAGGAAAAGACCAAATAGTAATAGTAGTTGGTAAAAATATATAGGGAAGGCCACATCTTTACATGAAATTTGAGAAATTAGCCAGAACTTTAGGGAGACTAGGCAATATTACCAGTCCTAAGAAGTTTACTGATTAGTCTTTGGGAATAATATGATAAATTGAAATGGACTAAAAGATAAAGAATCATGCATGTTAATAGAAAAAATAAGTGATCTCCTAGAAAGAAGAATGCTAAAGAAGGAGAACTATTTTTCGCAAAAGCCGCATTTAGTTGTGCCACAAAAGGTGTGTTTTTTAAGGACTTTTTTTTTTTTTTTTTTTTTACATCAGATCACATATATTACGTCGATTTTTAGTACGTCTCAACAACTATGCTTTTAAAATATCACGCATAAATTGAAAATGTGTATGGATTGACAAAATTTAAAAGAAAATTTTCCTCTTGTAATAGATAACATTTGAACTTTTAGATATCTTCATTTTCTTTTGCATGATTTTTTGAGTCCTAAAAACTTAGAGGTTTACTTTAATTCCGATACCTTCCCATATAAAAAATGTTCGATATTGATATTGGAAAATAAGATGTGTCTTTTGGTCTTCTTTTGGGTTTCGGTTACTTTGTATTCAGTCATGTACAAATACTTGCATGCCGTGTCCCTCTCTTTTTAATAAGGGATCCGCAGGTTGGGTCCGACCGGGCGCCGATCCGAACGAGGACGGGCCCGACTCGGATTTTTTGGTATTTTTCTTTTTTGATTAAAACGAGCCCAACCCAAAATTTTTTAATTGAAGCCCAAGGAACAAAAGGGGCTCCTATCCGCGTGAGACCGGCCCACCCACGTCCGAACCCGCTTGGCCCAAAATAACCAGAACCCTACCCGGTCAAAGACCCACGCCCGACCAATTTCCGCCGCCCAACAACCGCGGAACCCTACCCGACTCGTGGCCCCGGGTCCGACCCACTGACCCGAGGCCGCGACCCGAAAAATCGAGAACCCTAGGGTTCTCGATTCGCGGCGCCGGAGAGCGGAAGGCTGAGGTGCGTGGTGGCGACGACGGCTACTGCGGCGACGGCTACGGCGGTGACTATGATGACGGCGATGGCGACGAGCTTCGAGCAGAAATGAGTATG
This sequence comes from Eucalyptus sideroxylon, assembly GCA_014182405.2. Classification (NCBI taxonomy): domain Eukaryota; kingdom Viridiplantae; phylum Streptophyta; class Magnoliopsida; order Myrtales; family Myrtaceae; genus Eucalyptus; species Eucalyptus sideroxylon. The sequence goes on from CM024552.2 coordinate 58,160,183, forward strand.
GCGTGGGCAGGATCCATCGTCACCTGCTCTCGGCGTTGGCACGGCACGGCGGCACGGCTTGTGGCGATGACAGCTGCCCTTAAACCTAGACGGCGTCGGGACGGTGCTGCGGCGGCGACGACGGACTAACACGACCGGGGAAACTTCGATTCTGCACTGGTTCTTCGAGCTTCGAAGGAGTGGTGCTCGTGGGGGGAGGGACAGCAGCAACTGGTGTCGGGATCTCGTAGTGTCAGCGCCGCGGAAGGGCTCGGTCGCCCCAGATCTGCGACGCAGCTCTCGGCCGGACCCTCCTTAGGCGTGATCTTCTCTCACTCGGGCAGATCCGAGCCTCCACCGGCCGGATCGACCTTCTCGAAGTCGCTTGCCGCCGGCCTTCCCGAAGTCTCTCGGTGGAGGGTGGGCTAAACTCGCAACTCGAGTTCTCTCGGAGCTCGGTCGTCGATTCCTCCCCCGAAGTCTCTCAGTGGGAAGATCTCGGAACTCGCTCCTCCTTTGCCATCGTCGGGAGAAGCCTATTTATAGGCGAGGAGGTCCGGTCGACGGAGGAGCTCGGCCGCCGGTTTTTGGCTTGCCGACCGAAACCTCCCGGCTGAACCGGCGTCTCATCTCAGCCTTAAAGTCGCGCATTGAAGGCGCATGTGCGTCGTCCTCCCCTTCGGCGGCCTACCTCCACTCCTCTTTACCATAGGCTGCCCTTGAGCGCATCTTTGGCCATCACGCGTGATGCACAGAGGCACAGAGAAGATGAAGGAAGGAGAAGGAAGAAGAAAGAAGAAGAAGGAGAGAAAGGGGGGGGGGGTAGGTCGTACGAACCCACGTGAAGAAAAAGGGGGGCTGCTGCTTTTTTCTTTTTGTTTTCTTTTGCTTTTCTTTTGCTGTTTTGTTATTTGTTTTGTTTGGTTTGACTAAATTAAAAACTTAATTAATAAAACTAATTAAAAATGAGGTGTCAACAACTGCCCCTCTTTGAAGGTGAGCTCGCAGAGGTTGCATTCAAAGACAGACTGATGCCTCAATTTTATCCATGCATGCGCAATAGATTATATTTTATTTAGGACCTATTACTCTATGCGGAAAAGAGCAATATAACATTACATATTCTAAGACAGATAAGAAGATACCTGTAATTACTTACCGGGAGTGAGTGAGATAGGGTGTGAGCCCCGAGTTTGGCAAGTATCAAGGCGTCATCTTACCTGGTGATATGAGGAGATTGCTTTTCCAGGGCTCGAACCATTCTTCGGTCGCCTATTAAAACAATCAACTGGTTTGTCTAGGACCCGAACCCTTTTTTTTCGGTCGCCTTGACGGGGAATTGCTTTTCCAGGACCCGAACTTTTCTTCGGTCGCCTGTTAAAACAATCAATAGTTTGTCTAGGACCCGAACCTTTCTTCGGTCGCCTTGACGAGAGATTGCTCCTCTAGGACCCGAACCTTTCTTCGGTCGCCTTTGTTAGAGCAATAAGTTGGTTTGTCTAGGACCCGAACCTTTCTTCGGTCGCCTTGACGGAGAATTGCTTTTCCAGGACCCGAACCTTTCTTCGGTCGTCTGTTAGAGCAATGAGTTGATTTGTCTAGGACCCGAACCTTTCTTCGGTCGCCTTGACGGGAGATGCGCCGACCTTTCTCAGGGCATCTGTTTGTGGGTGCCTGATCTGTATCGAGGACACCAATTGGTACCCGACCTTTCTCGGGAGATGCACCAACCTTTCTCAGGGCATCATATTTGTTGGGGTGTCGACTTTGTCAAAGTTTGGTAGGAACCCGACCTTTCTCGGGAGGATGCGCCGACCTTTCTCGGGGCATCGATTTGTTGGGTGTGTACGTCCGTCAAAGACACCGGTTGGAACCCGACCTTTCTCGGGAGGATGCACCGACCTTTCTCAGGGCATCGATTTGTTGGGGGTGCCTGGACATTCACAAGCATTGAAAGAGTACCTGGATATTCACAAGTACTAACCTGAAGGATATTTGGGCCTTTGCAGGCATCGAAGGGGTACTTGGATGATCGCAAGTACAAACTCTTGAAGAATGGAATATCGAGGGCGTACCTGAGATATTCGTGAAGGTCTCTCGCTTCTTGGTAAAGGGGAATATCGAGGACGTACCTGGGATATTCGTGAAAGTCTCTCACCTCCTGGTAATTGGGAATATCGAGGGCGTGCCCCGCATATTCATGAAGGTCTCTCACCTTCTGGTAATTGGGAATATCGAGGGTGTGCCCCGCATATTCATGAAGGTCTCTCACCTCCTGGTAATTGGGAATATCGAGGGCGTGCCCCGCATATTCATGAAGGTCTCTCACCTTCTGGTAATTGGGAATATCGAGGGCGTACCTCGCATATTCATGAAGGTCTCTCACCTCCTGGTAGTGGGAATATTGAGGATGGATCTCGCATATTCGTGAAGGTCTCTCACCTCCTGGTAGTTGGGAATATTGAGGACGTGCCTCGCATATTCATGAAGGTTTCTCACCTCCTGGTAAATGGGAATATTGAGGGCGTGCCCCGCATATTCGTGAAGGTCTCTCACCTCCTGGTAGTCGGGAATATCGAGGACGTGCCTCGCATATTCATGAAGGTTTCTCACCTCCTGGTAAATGGAAATATCGAGGGTGTGCCCCGCATATTCATGAAGGTCTCTCACCTCCTGGTAATTGGGAATATCGAGGGCGTGCCCCGCATATTCATGAAGGTCTCTCACCTTCTGGTAATTGGGAATATCGATGGCGTACCTCGCATATTCATGAAGGTTTCTCACCTCCTGGTAAATGGGAATATTGAGGGCGTGCCCCGCATATTCGTGAAGGTCTCTCACCTCCTGGTAGTCGGGAATATCGAGGACGTGCCTCGCATATTCATGAAGGTTTCTCACCTCCTGGTAAATGGAAATATCGAGGGCGTACCTGGGATATTCGTGAAGGTCTCTCACCTCCTGGTAGATGGGAATATTGAGGACGTGCCTCGCATATTCATGAAGGTCTCTCACCTCTTGGATTGTTGCAGGCACTTGAAGAGGTGGGACACCTGGATAGCCACAGGTGTACAAAGCACTGGGATACTTGGATGAACACAAGTACTTAAAGATATGATCTGGGACCACTCATGCGGGTCCAAGTGCTAGGAAACATACCTAGACGGCGGTGCCAAGCAAAGCAATGGAATGCTTGAACAACTGCTATATTATTTGGGGACAACTCGGGCAGGTTGAGTGTCATGAAAAGGAAGTACCTTGACAACGATGGGTACTTGACGATATGGGGATACCTAAACAGCAGTAGGTATTCAATGGATATTTGGTCAATCACAAGCATTAATACTCTGGGGACAACTCGAATAGGCCGAGTGTCATGAAAAGGGGCTATCTGAACAATGGCCGGTACTCAAAGACAATAGGGATACCTAGACAGCAGTAGGTATTCCAAGAGATACTTGGTCAGTCACAAGTATCAATACTCTGGGGACAACTCGAACAGGTCGAGTGTTAGGAAAAGGGAGTATCCGAACGGTGGCCGGTACTCAAAGACAATAGGGATACCTAGACAGCAGTAGGTATTCCAAGAGATACTTGGTCAGTCACAAGTATCAATACTCTGGGGACAACTCGAACAGGTCGAGTGTTAGGAAAAGGGAGTATCCGAACGGTGGCCGGTACTCAAAGACAATAGGAATACCTAGACAGCAGTAGGTATTCAACGATAAAGGGATACTTGGTCAGTCACAAGTATCAATACTCTGGGGACAACTCAAACAGGTCGAGTGTCAGGAAAATGGAGTATCCGAACGGTGGCCGGTACTCAAAGACAAGAGGAATACCTAGACAGCAGTAGGTATTCAACGATAAAGGGATACTTGGTCAGTCACAAGTATCAATTGGGACAACTCAAACAGGTCGAGTGTTAGGAAAATGGAGTATCCGAACGGTGGCCGGTACTCAAAGACAATAGGAATACCTAGACAGCAGTAGGTATTCAACGATAAAGGGATACTTGGTCAGTCACGAGCATCCAAACTTTAAAGGTAACTCGAACGGGTTGAGTGTCAACAGAGGGAGCACCTGAGTAATGGTAGGCACTTAAAAACAGGGGGTACCCGGCAAGTGGTGGGTAGTCAAAGACAAGGGGATACTTAGACAGTTGCAAGCACCCAAACTCAAGGGACGACTTGAACAAGTCGAGTGTCAAGAAGAGAGTACGGACAAGTGGTAAGTACCTTAAGACAAATGGGGATATGGATATGCTTACCCGGCAATATCTCGATCTCGAGAGTATGTCTGCTATTTGCACAATATGCACACATGATTGTATATACTTTGTAAATTCATAAATTCAAATGTGATTTATGCATGATAATCTTGTCAATTTTGCATCATCGATTTCCACTCGGGGAAGATTTTGAAAGACAACATTTATTCGGAATATAGATGCTTTGAGCATGCCGGATGAGGGACTTTCGTCCGAAAGGACTTTTCACTCACTCTCTTGGAGAAGGCTATCCTGACCATTGATGCAGGATTTATAAGGACCACACTATCTTACTGTCATCATGTCAGCAGGGGTCCGAGTATTCTCGCAAACAATACGACTTTACCAATGTGAGAGGTCTTTGTTGAAGCTGTGATGAAGTCTTGGTCAGTGGCTCATCAGAGGGGACCATCAAGGTCGAAGCCAATGGATGAAAATGTTGCACGATCATCTCCGAGTTTGCAAGTCAAGACTCCTGCGAAAAGAGATAGAATAGTCTTGCTCATACTTCTTCGAGCGATGCTTATAGACATATGAAATCCTACGTTAATTGAAGTGCCCCTAGTCTGAAGAGACTTTTACAATAGGATACAATGTAGGCTTGATTCGTGTGTAAAAAGGTGAGAGCTGGTGATTGCCTTGGCATTTGTCACCAGTCTTTCTTCTCACTGTCAAATTGAGATTCTATGGACCACAACAGCAACATTTTCTTGGCTGTATTTTTGACTGAGGGACATTGACCTTGCTTTTACCAGGCATACTGCTTTTTCCATGCCCCTATTTTTACTCCAATTCTTCTTTTATGGGCATTGACCTTGCTCTTACCAGGTACACTGCTTTTTTATGCCCCTGTTTTTTCATTCTTTGTCGTTAGAGGAACTAGCCTAGGCAAGTTCAATCACGACACTGTTGTTAGACTCTTGAGTCTTCGTCTTCAGCTAGTGCTCCGAGCTATGGCAATAACTTCTGTTTTGCCTCCATGTGAGGGTGAATTTGCAGACTCAATTGAGTTGTACAATAGATAGAAGTGCGTAAAGAAAGAATTGTTCTTCATGACTCTAGGGCACTTAAATTAATGTGAGTGTTCATATGCAATAAAGACACCCAAAGATTGATGCAAGTGCGAGCAAGAAAATTTCTATCTCTCTTCTCACCTTGTGATGTTGCTTTGCTTCTAACCTGCCCCGGTGTAGGGGTTGCTCTTGACGGGGGTATGAGAGAAGCTTCACCAATGTATGGGGCTCAAAGGGGTGAGCGATGGAATGCCTCTCACTATTTTGGTTATCGTACCATTCGCGAGAGAACTCTTTACCCTGCAGCCATGGAATCTTCGGCACTCATCTCACAAGTGTATAGATGGGGGACTGTGTGTAGGATATGGGTTGCCTTTCATCATTCTGATGCGCCTCATCCAGCATGTTCAATCAATCTCGTATTCTTCACTTAGCTGTCTATTCTAATATTCCTCAGTGGAATCAGTGACTTAGACAGATAAAATCATCATGCATAATTCATCTGGAAGTGACATGCAACATTTTGAATATGATAGAGTTTGAACTCTTCAAAACAAGTGAATGGTTTCGACTCAAAAAAAGACCCTATTGACAACTTTAAGAGTTAACATAATGGTGTTTCCAAATATGTTAAATTTTGAACATCAAAAGGGTTATTTGCAAATGGGTGTTGATAGTTATCCCTATTGATTATGAATATGACACATGAAGGATCAGCCGGGGTTGGGGATCTGATCGGGCATCTCTATTTTTGCCCCTACAAAAGAGAAGATGAAAATGGATCAATCAACAGGGCCAAAATTAAAGGTGAATTGAGGCCTGAAGGATCTCTGTCATTTGCTTTGGCAATACTTGGGACGCCATTTTGCTTGGGAGAGTTTGTCATGCCTCTCATTGATTTGTTGTCTTTGTTTTTGACAGTCAGGTGATCCTGCAACAAACAAGACATGCTTCTCATTGATTCGTTATCCTTGCTTTTGACAGTCAGGTGATCCCTTCATTGGTTTGCAGATGATTGGATGAACTTGAAGTGCAAGTGAGACATGAAGTCCTATGTCTTTTGCCTCATTATGTCACATGTTCTCTCGTAATTTGCAAGTGCAAGGGAAGCAGAATTTTTTTTTTTTTTTTTTACCAAGCGGCTAACCGCCGCGTCGGGGATTCGAACCCCGATCGGACCTTTTGCTTCTTCCGGATACCACTCGGCTAGAGGCGCCGATGGTGTCCGTAGGGCGCTTCCTTTTCTATTTAACCGAACCGGCTCGGACGACACGTCCCTTCATACCAAGTTAGGTAAATCGATATGGATCATTTGATTTGCCCAAATTAACCATTGAGCTTGCTTCTTGAATCCTATGCTTCCTGTCAATAGGAGAAAATATGTCAAAAGTGAGTTCAGACATTGGGAGTATTGGAAACGATACCAAATTACTCTTCTCCAAAATTTGTATTTGCTGACTCCTAGGGATATTTGAATGTCAATGATGGCCTTTTGTCTTGGCATAGTTCAATGTTTCCTTCAGTTGGCCTTCCTCATTTGTCGCCATGTATGCATGATTGTTGGTCGTTGATTCATCTTCAACGCCTTCCTTCTATGAAATTTCTTCTTTTGTCTTTAACTATAGCATCATTAGCAGCATTGAGCAAAGTCATGTACCTCAAGCTTCTATGGAATCTGAGATCAAAATCCCAAGCCTTGTGATGGCAACTACTCCTTGGAAGAACATGTGTCTGGAGTGAAGTTTTCTAGATTTCAAAGTCATTGTCCAAGGTGTGGGGCCATAGACCGCCTTGACTGTCTAGATTTTTTCCCTGTTGACAGTAATCACTTAAAAAGAAGAGGAGGAACTCCTTCCTTATGTTGAAGTTGATACTGTAACATCTAGAAATTTGGGCGCGTCGTGCGACAAGATAGTCTTTTAGCTTAGGATGGAGCTGGGCAGGAGTGAGGTGTGTCATGGATGCTTCGATCTCAACTCTATGCCTGTACCTATTACATCTCATCTTTTGTATCCTGTAAAAAGAAGAGAGAATACATCATTTCCAAATTATATTCAGAGGATAAGACTTACCCTCTTTTGGTGTAGGATGATTCTTTCTATTTGCCCCTGTTTTCTTGGCAGGGTGTCTTTGAATTTGGTGAGTTCACTTGATGCGCTTGCTTCAAATGCCCCATGTCACACTAAGTCAAAGGGGATGGGAATGATCTTCTGAGACATGAAGTGAATGGGTCAGAAAGACAAACATGGTTAAATTTATCATCTTGTTTTAACAAAAGCTTTTGGGTGATGAAGTATTTTTATTTTCAAAATACGTCTTTGGGGGAGAAAAAGCATGAGGAAGCCCAGCCCTCGTATTCTCCTTGGATGATATTTTCTTTTCATGGTTGGATAACATCATGGGCTGGTTTGGAGTACCGCCTCATGCTCTTAAAACAAAACATTAGAACTATACAATAGAGTACTTGGAATGGAAAATACAACAACAAGTAGCACACCAGACAAGATAAGAAATATGAAATTACAAAAACGAGTAAAACCCCGAAAACTCTGTGTAAAGGAGTGCTTTTGATAGTGTTGGTCTTGAAGCTAAGCGTGCTTGAATTCCTCGCCTTGCAGACTCGAAGTATTCGCATGCAATGATTACCTCGTTGAAGCTATGGAAGTGTAACCCATGCAGCCAACAGCGATGCTTGCAGGACAAAGCTTCTATGAATTGCTTCATTAACTCCTCTTCGGCCAGTTGAGGACGGGTTTGCATCATGAAAGTCCTCCACCTCCCTGCGTATGCTCGGAAATTCTCCATTGGTTTTCTTGTGAAGTGAGCCCAGCTCTCACAAGGCAGTTCAGTTCCGATCTGGCTTTGGTACTGATGCAGGAATGTGGAAGTCAGCTCATTCCAATCCTTTAGAAGATAAGCATTTGTTGTGATGAACCATTGCAATGCGGACCCGTAAGAGTTTCTTGGAATGCCTGAGTTGTGAACGACATCAGGCCATGGTACCGACTCATTTTTGCATGGAGATACTGCAAGTGGGCCACAGGACAAGTTGTGCCGTTATACTTGCAGAGATCGGGTATCCACATTTCTATGGGGGTCATGATCCTACGAGGGCAAGACGAGTCGGGTATGTCTTGGCTAGGCCGCTGGTTTTCCCACTGCATATTTGTTGTAGTGGTGAATTTTTCTGTTTCAGGGAAGTTGGATTCTGCCGAGATTACTCCATTGCCTTCTTCTTGGTCAAAATTCCCGAATGAGGATGAAGCATTGAAGCTATCCTCATGGTCAAAAGATGAGCTTAGTACTTCGTTAGGATCATAGCGGATAAAGACGTATGCTTCTTCTTCTGATGGGCCTTCATCTCCGGATGAGAGTAGGAAACAGTTATACGATGAATCGTCAGTTTCATTGTTGAAATAACGCTAGAAGTCTTTGGGATTGTATTCTAGGGCCGGGAAGTTTTCAGGATTGTACTCTAGAGGATGGTGGCCCTCAAAGTTGTATTCTTGGGAATGTTCAAAGCTTTGGTGCGATGGCTCGTCGGTAGATGCTGAATCTATCTCGCTTGGGCTTTCTTTTCTTGGCTTTTGGTCCGGACCTTTTGAGTAAGGCCCTTCGTTTTGCTAACTTGATTATGTCAAGGGAAGTGAGAGACATTAGAGTTTCTTTATCGATTCACTTTCCAGGTTGATAGGGGTTGGTATTCTTTGGACCCTAGCTCTTGGAGTAAGCTTGGGGAGTTGTCCAGTGGTGCCCCACTCTTGAATAGACTCTGTGTCTTTGACCTCGTACAAAGGCTCCTTGCCTTTCCTAGTGGGAAATTTTCTAGTAACAGGATGTTGCTCAATTGCCCATTTATCATGCAAGGCTTCATTGACACGTTTCTCTCCTATCTCAGCAACTAACGGCTCCTCGTGCTCCGCACTCATTGGCTCTTCGTAGGGCAAGGTGATGTCAGGGGTGATGTCAATATCGTATTCTTGATGGAAAGTATGAATTAATTCCCTCCAGGTTTTAAGGGGACTAATCTTCTTGACAATGTACCATCGCAAGGCAGGGCCAGTCAAGTTCAATTGGTACGATTGAATCATCCTTCGAACCAGGTAGGCCTGCAAGTAGGTCTCTGGGCGGGAGGTGTCAGCATACCTTTCGCATTCAGGTGCTTTGAGTTTTTCAGGGATCTCAAAGCCGGCGTAATTGGAAAGGTCCATGGGATTCCGCCCCTGAAGTTGGTTTAACTTTTTCATGATCCTTTCAAACTGTCCGTAGTACTGGCTATTTTCTGGCAAATTTGCGGGCGTCATGACGGTGTTTGAGGCAACTATAGAGTTGGGCTCAGCCTGAGTGGATTCCATTTGTCTCGAGAGTTGTTGAAGGACAATGGACATCTGTCCTACGCCGTCTTCGATGTTAATGAGACGATTTTGTACATCATTCTGATCGGGTCCTATTGCATGAGGCCCAATCACGGGCGATTGGTGGCTGGCGATTCATAATTACCTGTTTGAAGTGAAAACAATGAATGAGCACGAAAGTAAACAAAGATTGACCCATGGCAATGGTCTAACTGCTTTTTTATTTATCAAAAGAGGATTTATAGACTGCCAACTCCTAACATCTAAAACTTCAAATTGAAAAGACAGGATGAAATACTAGATATCAAACAAGAGTCCCTAAACAATGGGACAAAACTTTCACACTATTTACACTAAAGGGCACATGATTCCCAATTTATATGCGACGGGGAGCCTTGCTCTTGCGAGGATGCCTGCTTCCTTGGGCTGGCTCGAGGTGTGCATCCAGTCCATTCCCAAATCCCTCTCCATGAGCTCTGCTTGCTCGTGCGGGCTACTCTCTCTGATTGAGCGAGGAACTGATGGCTTCCACCTTGTCGGGATACAATGGTTGTGGATGTAGGACATTGAGGCGTGGTGGGCTTTTTCTTCTCCCTCAAGCCCTTCAGGTATCACAATCCTTTTACGATGGCACTTTTCCCGGGTTTCCTCGGCGGTAGAAATTTCGAATTCATAGTCACGGCTTGTGTTGAAAAGAACTGGAGGGACCATCATCTTGAAAGGTGGTGGGATCTCCAGAAGGGCTCCATATTGTCGTGCTACCCGATATGGGTAGTAGGGAATGGCGCCGGTGAGACCAAGCAACGGAATTGGGCGGGTGCGCATGTAAGCAAAGCAGGCCCTATTTTCATGGAACCAACCAGCACACCATTGGAATGCCTCAGGAGTTGGGTTTCTTAGGAAGCTTACCCAATTTAAACAGCTTTGATTGGGAATGTACGGTCCTAAAACCATAAATTTTTGTAATGGATTTTCAAAAGCATTTGTTTCAGGCGATCGCATGAAGTCTCGAAATTCGCTTAAGTGAGAAAAGAACCAGACTTGTAAAATTTCAGGAGAGGCTCGCATGATTTTCTCCGAGTTGTCTTTAAAACGATTAAAAGACAAGAATGTTTCAGTTAAAATCATGTTGACATAATTCCCCCTCTTAAGATCGATCAACTATCCATGCCATCTTGGGAGTTATGGCATTTCTTTGATGGGGGAAGATGATGAGCCCGAAAAAAGCTAGGAGGAAAATCTCACTTTTCTTGGTCATAGGCTGATTTTGGAAACAAGCATTTATAAATTCTAGTGGGGCAGGTATTATGGTTGCCTTCAAGAATTTGTCTCATGACATGGATTTCAGTTCCTAAAAGTCGTGTTAACTGCGCCATGGGAGGGCGCCTATCGATGGCTTGACAAGTTTTTTCTCAAGAGGCATTCCAGTGATGATTGTATTCTTCCGGGGTTGGGGTTAGCTCAAACCTACCGAATATAAAAGTAATTGTCTTCGGGCACCAAAAATGTGCCATGGCTTGTATGACTTCAGGACAAACAGTGATTTGGATCAACGATAGGAGATGACCAATTTTGGCCTTCACGCGCTCCTGGGCAAACTGATCCAATTGGCCCCACCATCTGAAGAGTTCCGCTTTGGGAGCAGGAATAAACTGGATATCGTCTTTCCCCATCGCATATAGACTGGGACTTTGAAAAGCTTATCCTAAATTGCCATGGGCCAATAAAAGACTGAGTAAAGGTAAAGAAATCACCTTACTTTTAAATAAAATGGCAAGCCCAAAGACATACAGATGGGACGTGTGGCTCGATTTCTAACTCAGAAGGCTTGGTGAGATTAAAAGAATATCCGCCCGTCGCAGTCTCGCGTTAAAGCATACCCTCCTAACCTCGGCTAAGAAATTCGGGAAAAGAAAGGCAACCTCTACATCGCAGTCTCGCGTTCGAGGTCGTATCTTTCTTAACACCATCCTAGAAATCCTATGGCGGCCCAGGTCCGGCGGCTGGGTTGTGTGTGCCATGTGTAGTGTTAAAACAGTAAAGCATGCACAACAGTTTATAATCACAAGATAATCTATTTTAAACAAAATTAAAACAAATTTCTAAATTACTGACCTGCATAAAGAAAAAATAAAAACAAGTCAGTAAAGAATTTAAACAAGACAAAAATGGCCTAAGTCCTCACAAATCTCCCCAGCGGAGTCGCCAAGCTGTCGCGACCTCTTTTTCGGCGCCCGAGTCGGGCACGGCGCCTAAGGAGGCTAATGGCTCGGCTGAATTGATAAAGCCCGGACTCTCCCAAGTCCACCAATTCACGACTTTAATAGTCTGAGTTTTTAACCTGTAAGTTGATTTTTAAAATGGAGTCGCCACTAATCGATTTGGGGTGGGTTGATTAGAAACCCAAGTGAAGTATCGGGAGAAATACTCACTCCTGCGCAACCAGAGAAATTAGGATCGGGGACTTGATTACACTAGTTAATCACTAATGCCCTTTCGGTACCTAATCTTGTTTAAACCCTGAGGTTTTTGGATGTTCGAGGGATTTTCCATGCATTTTTGGGAAGAAAAACATTTTCTAGGTCTTTTTCTAATTTTTTTGGACAAAAATGGATTTTTTGGTATTTTGGGAAAATACAAGTCTTTTTGGCTTTTTCTGATTTTTTTGGGCTTTTTCATGAATTTTTGGCTTTTTTTGGATTTTTGGCATTTTTTGGAAAATATGAAATATTTTTTTTTTTTTTTATTTTTCGGAAAATAAAATATTTTTTAATATTTTTGGAAAATAAATTATTTTTCATTTTTTAAAAAATATTATATTATATTATAATGTAAAAAAAACGAACCGGGTCGGATCCCTGGGTTGGGTCCGACTCGAGTCATCTGCGGGCCCGACTCGGATTTTTTGATTTTTGAATAAAATATTTAATTATTTATTTATTTAAAATATTATTTTATATTAAAATAATATAAAAACTGACCCGGGTCGGATCCGCAGGTTGGGTCCGACCCGGGCCAGCGATCCGAACGAGGACGGGCCCGACTCGGATTTTTTTGGTATTTTTCTTTTTTGATTAAAACGAGCCCAGCCCAAAATTTTTTAATTGAAGCCCAAGGAACAAAAGGGGCTCCTATCCGCGTGAGACCGGCCCACCCACGTCCGAACCCGCTTGGCCCAAAATAACCAGAACCCTACCCGGTCAAAGACCCACGCCCGGCCAATTTCCGCCGCCCAACAACCGCGGACCCGACTCGTGGCCCCGGTCCGACCCACCGACCCGAGGCCGCGACCCCGAAAAATCGAGAACCCTAGGGTTCTCGATTCGCGGCGCCGGAGAGCGGAAGGCTGAGGTGCGTGGTGGCGACGACGGCTACTGCGGCGACGGCTACGGCGGTGACTATGATGACGGCGATGGCGACGAGCTCGAGCAGAAATGAGTATGGCGTGGGCAGGATCCATCGTCACCTGCTCTCGGCGTTGGCACGGCACGGCGGCACGGCTTGTGGCGATGACAGCTGCCCTTAAACCTAGACGGCGTCGGGACGGTGCTGCGGCGGCGACGACGGACTAACACGACCGGGGAAACTTCGATTCTGCACTGGTTCTTCGAGCTTCGAAGGAGTGGTGCTCGTGGGGGGAGGGACAGCAGCAACTGGCGTCGGGATCTCTTAGTGTCGGCGCCGCGGAAGGGCTCGGTCGCCCCAGATCTGCGACGCAGCTCTCGGCCGGACCCTCCTTAGGCGTGATCTTCTCTCACTCAGGCCAGATCCGAGCCTCCACCGGCCGGATCTGACCTTCTCGAAGTCGCTTGCCGCCGGCCTTCCCCGAAGTCTCTCGGTGGAGGGTGGGCTAAACTCGCAACTCGAGTTCTCTCGGAGCTCGGTCGTCGATTCCTCCCCCGAAGTCTCTCAGTGGGAAGATCTCGGAACTCGCTCCTCCTTTGCCATCGTCGGGAGAAGCCTATTTATAGGCGAGGAGGTCCGGTCGACGGAGGAGCTCGGCCGCCGGTTTTTGGCTTGCCGACCGAAACCTCCCGGCTGAACCGGCGTCTCATCTCAGCCTTAAAGTCGCGCATTGAAGGCGCATGTGCGTCGTCCTCCCCTTCGGCGGCCTACCTCCACTCCTCTTTACCATAGGCTGCCCTTGAGCGCATCTTTGGCCATCACGCGTGATGCACGGAGGCACGAGAGAAGATGAAGGAAGGAGAAGGAAGAAGAAAGAAGAAGAAGGAGAGAAAGGGGGGTAGGTCGTACGAACCCACGTGAAGAAAAAGGGGGCTGCTGCTTTTTTTCTTTTTGTTTTCTTTTGCTTTTCTTTTGCTGTTTTGTTATTTGTTTTGTTTGGTTTGACTAAATTAAAAACTTAATTAAAAAAACTAATTAAAAATGAGGTGTCAACACTAGCTTCAACGTCAATAATTTCCTAGCAAAATTGATCGGATGGACTCAATAGGCAAAACGTAAAAATGTTTAGGACTTAATTAGCACAAATAAAAGGTTTATGACTCAATTAGCAAAAATACAATAGATTTAAGACTTTTTTGACAATTTTCCCACTAGAATCTATAGAGGGCAGGGAGCAAGAGGGGATGAAACCAAAATTGTTGAATTAAAATGTGCTATAGTTACATATAGAAAATAACATGGTATACAAAAAGTGAAATAGTGGTATTTATTTCTATTGTTGATTAGAAAATTAACAAGAAGAAATATTAAACAAAAATTTTAGGTCGAGTATTCAATTTATCTTAAGAGACTTGATTTTTTTAAAGACAAACCAATTATAACAGTATTATATCACTTAAGTAAAGAACTGAATTTCATCAGAGATTGTGAGTCTTTACTTGTATAAATTAGAAAAGGTTATGCTAAGGACATATATTTCATATCTATCATTAATCGCAAGAGTGAATAAAATGATTTTTTTATTAACGTCTATATAAAAGGAAAAGACCAAATAGTAACAATAGTCGGTAAAAATATAAAAGGGAAGGCCACATCTTTACAATTTGAGAAATTAGCCAGCAGTTTAGGGAGACTAGGCAGTATTACCAGTCCTAAGAAGTTTACTGATTAGTCTTTGGGCATAATATGATGAATTGCAATAGACTAAAAGATAAAGAATCATGCATGTTAATAGAAAAAATAAGTGATCTCCTAGAAAGAAGAATGCTAAAGAAGGAGAATTATTTTTCGCAAAAGCCGCTTTTAGTTGTTACACAAATGGGGTGTTTTTTAAGGACTTTTTTTTTTTTTTTTTTTTTTACATTAGATCACATATATTACGTCGATTTTTAGTACGTCACAACAACTATGCTTTTAAAATATCACGCATAAATTGAAAATGTGTATGGATTGACAAAATTTAAAAGAAAATTTTCCTCTTGTAATAGATAACATTGAACTTTAGATATCTTTATTTTCTTTTGCATGATTTTTTTAGTCCTAAAAACTTAGAGGTTTAATTTGATTCCGATACCTTCCCATATAAAAAATGTTCGATATTGATATTGGAAAATAAGATGAGCCTTTTGGTCTTCTTTTGGGTTTCGGTTGCTTTGTATTCAGTCATGTACAAATACTTGCATGCCGTGATTTCCCTCTCTTTTTAATAAGGGACTTTGCAAAAAGGGTTTAACAATTCGTTTTTCGAATCAGAGTCAGATGCATCATTCATTTTTTGACTATGGCAAATGACATTTCAAGTGGGAATAGCTCTTTTGGAAGGCACCGGAAGAGTACGCAAAACCCAGTTCACTAGGTCAATATAAAGAGAGCACGCTAGCTAGTAGAAATCAAACCAATCATTAATTAGGGAACACTTTTCCTGTCAAGAAGTCATCATATGTTTACTTGATTTTTCGTTTATTCTAAAAGACCAAAACAGACTGTTTTATACATGCAACTAAGCAAACAAGAGTACGGAATCCGATCAAATAAAAACTGCGGAATTCTATCTAATTCGAGTCAAGATCAAGGGGACATCGTATTGGGCATGAGGAGTGAACATAGCAATAGAGACATGCTTGTATGAAGGAGATAGTTGCACTGAGAAGTTCTGCAAAATCAACGTGAGAACAACTTTGACTTCCAGCAAAGCAAAGTTTTGGCCGATGCAAGTTCTAGGACCCCAATTGGAAGGGAAAAAGGCTGCGTTTGGCAACCACTTTGCCAAGGATCTTTAGGGGTCTAAAGGCCTTTAGGCCAAAAATTGGGTGTTTGGGAACCAGCTTTCGAAGTCCCTTATGGGAAAGCAAATACTTGGGAAGGCTGAAAGCCCAAGGCAGCCCGGAGGCTGCCTTGGGCTTTCAGCATTCTCGGCATGCTGGGGGTCACTGTTCACTTCTTTTTTTTTCCAAATTTGTCCTCACGAATTTTTTGTTTTTCCAGTGCGTGCCCTCGTATGAGCACTTTGTTCATCTTCTCCGGACGCCGGGAGTCGCCGCTAGCCGCCGGGAGTCGCCGCCCGCCCACCCGGAGGTCGCGGGTCCTTGCGGTGACCCAAATGCGGGTCGCCGGAGGTCACGCGACCTCCGCGCGACCTCTGTGCAACTAGATCTGGTCGCCGGAGGTCGGCGACCTCGCGGCGACCAGATCTGGTCGCCGGAGGTCGCGCGACCTCTGTGCGACCAGATCTGGTCACGCGACCTCCGGCGACGCGCAGAGGTCGCGCGACCAAACCTACCTCCCGCGACCAAGATCCGGGGTCGCGGAGGTCCCGACGGCGTCGCGCGACCTCGCCGGCCCCGGATCCGGGGTTGCCGGAGGTCGCGACGACGTCGCACGACCTCGCCGGCCCAGATCTGGGGTCGCCGGAGGTCGCCGGGAGTCACCGCCGGCCGCCGGATGCCGCTGCCCTTGCTGGTTTTCATTTTTTATTTTTCTTTTAATAATTTTTTTTTTTTTTTTTTCACAAAAGTCCTTTGTCCCCCAAACACCATTTTGTTCAAAGGTACTTCACAAAGGGCTTTTAAATTACAATTTACCAAACACAGTTTGCATTTTGGAAAACACATTTAACTCAAAGGTCTCTGCATTTTCCTAAAGACTTTCCCCAAAAGTCTTCCCAAATGCACCCAAAGTAGAGCTTGTTCTTGGTTGCTTTTGAGACTCTCTTAGAGAACCTCTCAAGATTGAACTTGTTGCGATTAAGGCGAGTGATCGAACAATAATATAAACAGAAGAAGAAAATAAATCGAACACCAGATTTACATGGTTCAGTTGTAAAGACCTATATCCACGGAGAGAGCAGCACCGAATTTCACTATAAATCAAGCGATACATGGAGATTACACACTCGAGTCACTCAAACAATCTCTCGGCGCTTCCCAAGCCCCAATTGAACCTCAAACCCAACTCACGGTACAAAATTACCGCGCGTTCAAGCTTGAAACAAAAATGCTCTACGACTTCGCGTTCTTAATCAAAGCTTCACATGGGCGGCTTATGAATCCCTACAACTCCGTAGGGTTTCTTCCTTCTCTCGTACGAGTGCAGCAACCGCCCAAAAGAAAACCTCTTTCGCAGCTCCCTTCTGCAACTTTTTTTTGGCAATTCAATGCACACACGAAAAGAACGATTCTATTCTTATATATATATATATGTGCCAAGGTCAAGGGCCCACTCAGTTTTGCTTCTTACGCGTGTGGACTCTTCTTTCCTTCTACGTGCACAGGCTTCAACGAATTTGCAGCAACTTCACGCCAAGGGGAAAATTCCTAAATCACTATTATAAGTGTGCGCGCGTGTGCCCAGGGTCAAACTTTTGACCTTGGGCCCACCACTTTCAACTCTTCATGCATAAGACTTCTTCGGCGTGGATTGGATGAGGAAACTTGCTCCTTTTAATTTTATTTCCTCCTTTTGTAATTCCTTCGCGAGTCCACCGAATTTCACATTTTAGCAAATGCTCAAACTCGAGTCATATTTAATAATCTCCACATTGGCTCGACGTTTGAGCCAAATTATAATCATGTCATAAAAATTCAAATTCTACTGCTATTTTCCCATGGCTCCCGATGGGCTCAACCGCCACAGATATTATCCAAGTCCAAGCCTCGCTTGAACTTCGCCATAACTGATGACATCATCAAAATACCAACTCCACATGCACCTTTAACGGCTCCACAAAGATTTTCCAATGCAACATCATTAACTATAGATAAAGCAAAACCATTATTGCATCAATATCTATCGGGAGATCGAATACGTACCTTGTTAATTTCAGCGGTTATGGCAACCATTGGCTCTATAGGCTCCACCTCACTACAAGCTCCATCTATGTCGATTACTTTGCTAGTACTCATACTCTCTACCTCAGGAGTTTTTGGTCGCAACTCCACCTCAAGCTAAACACCATCCAAATATGTATTAACATTGCCACAAACACTCCTAGCCAGAAGTATTGGAGACTTGTTAAGAGTAACTTCTCTGCTGTCAACAAGTGAATTTATATCAGGGCACCACAACTGATTGCCCCACTCACCTTGTGCATAATCATGGAATATGTACATTGTCCTCCAATTGAGCTTACCATCACTCACTCGAAAATAACACAGGCAACAAAATATTCTAATAATAGAATAATCAGCAACGTTACCTGACCACACTTCTTCTTTAAGAGTTCGTCATTCAATAGCAGTTGATGGGGATCTATTCACTAGGTAGTTTGCCGTATTAAGTACATCAGCTAGGATTCTCCTAGCAATACCAGTACTAGAGATAATTTTTCAAGCCGTCTCTAGTAATATTCTACTCATCAATTCTGCAAATTGTTGTGATTTATTGGCACTAGTGCGATGTTTCACTATGCCATTTTTCATGCAAAATCTATTTGCCAACTCCAAGTAGAATTCTATGTTATTGTCAATTCGCACATGCTTGATCAACTTACTAGTTTCCATCTCGATTAAAGCTCTTAATCGCAAGATCCTAACACCAGCATCAAACTTGTGCCTTAGCACAAACACCCAGGTCTTTCTCGAGCAGTCAATAGACTCTTGAACAGATGCATCAAATGTCTCTGGCGCGAAATCTGTCATTGCATCACCTTGAAGTTTATACAGGCATTTGTGCTTCATTCCTTTCATTATCACTAGGGCACCTCGAACAACATTCTGAACTCCACATTTTGAATAATACCTGCAACCAGTTGAATATAAGGCACCCAAGGAAATTAAGTTCTTTTTCAATTCTGAAATGTGTCTTACTCCAGTCAATGTTCTCACAATACTATCATGCATTCTAATTTTAACATCACCAACACCCACAACATCACACTCAGCGTTGTTCCCTAACTGGATTTTATCACTACCCATGCACTAATAAGTGATAAATCAGTTTATATTTGGTGTGACATGAAAAGAACAACCGGAATCCATAAGCCATCCATCAAGCGATGAATCATTAGTGACAGATAAGACATAATCGGCATTATTTGCTACAGCTGCAACATTATCTACAGAATCAATTATAATTCAATTACCTTTCTCATTATTCAACTTAAGGCAATCCCTTCTAAAATGCCCCTTCTTGCCACAGCTCCAATAGACAACATTACTAGTCCTAGATTGACTACGTCTATTCATATTAGTACTACTCTTACCCACACATATTACAGCTTCCTCTATTTTCACCTACTAAAGCAGCAGATACAGGTTCGCCGGATTCTCTTCTACGAATGTCCTTACTTAGAATCAAATCTCGAACCCGTCACACGCCAAACTTGTTGACCCAGAGGAATTACTAACAGCAGTAACAGTAGTATTCCAACTATCAAGCAATGAGGATAATAGAATCAAAGCACGTACCTCATCTTCAAAATCAATCTCAATTGAACTCAATTGACTAACAATCACATTAAATTCATTGATATGATCTGCAACTGATGCACATTTTCTCATCTTCAAATTAAACAGACGTCGCATCTAACAAACCTTGTTGATCGCAAAGGGCTTCTCGTACATATCCAACAGGGCTTGCATCACATCAGCAATAGTCTTCTCCTTTAGGATGTTAAACGTGACGTTACAATCCAACATCAACCGAATAACACCCATAGCTCGCATATCTAGCAAATCCCAATCAGCTTGCTTCATCATCTCTGATTTCTCCATAGATAAAGGCAAGTGCAAATTTATCTCGTAAAGATAATCTTCAATCTGCATCTTCTAGAAACTAAAATCATTCCCATCAAATCTATTAATTCTCACTTTTACTTCTTCGATCGCCATCGATTTGCTTCAACTTAGCGAAACTTGGCTCTAATACCACTTGTTATGATTAAGGCAAGCAATCGAACAATAATATAGACAGAAGAAGAAAATAAATCGAATATCAGATTTACGTGGTTCAATCGTAAAGACCTACGTCCATAGGGAGAGTAGTAGCGAATTTCACTATAGATCAAGCGATACAAAGAGATTACACACTCGAGTCACTCAAACAATCTCTCGGTGTTTCTCAAGCCCCAATTGAACCATAAACCCAACTCACGGTACAAAATTACCGCGCATTCAAGCTCGAAACAAAAACGCTCTATGGCTTCACGTTCTTAATCAAAGCTTCACACGAGCGGCTTATGAATCCTCACGGCTCCATAGGGTTTCTTCCTTAGAATGAACAAATGAAACATGTTCCTTATGCTAGTACTATTGGGAGCTTGATGTACGCTATGATGTGTACAAGACATGACATATGCTTTGCAATTGGACTTGTGAGTAGATATCAATTCAATCCAGGTCAAGCACATTGGAAAGTCGTTAAAAGAATACTGAGGTATCTAAAGGGAACTGCTAATTACAAGTTGAATTACCAAGGAAAAGATCTACGACTTGAAGGCTATTTAGATGCTGATTGGGGAGGAGATTTAGATGAAAGGAAATCTACCTCTGGTTTTGCTTTCTTACTGAACAATGGCACTATATCTTGGAGCAGTAAGAAGCAAACGTAATAGCCTTGTCCACGATGAAAACTGAGTTCGTGGCATTATCAGCAGTAGTACAATAGGGTGTTTGGCTTAAGAGATTTTTGGATCATTTAGGTATTATTAGGTATGCTACAAATCCATTATTGATTAACTGTGATAGCCAAGCAACTATAACATACACTAAAGATCCAAAATATCATGGTAAGACCAAACATATAGATACCAAGTATAATTTTGTCAAGGATATGGTTGCACGAAAAGATGTGAACTTACAGTACATATTTACACATAGAATGGTAGCAGATCCTATGACAAAGCCAATACCTAGAGATGTATTTTGTGGTCATGTAAAATCTCTAGGATTGCGTAAAGGCTGATGTACTAAATATTGTAATTTCCCTGAAGTGTTCACATTTAATGAATTTGTATTTTTTTCATCATTAATGCCTATGATTTTTTGTTTAATGTTTATGCATCTTAATGCTCAATGCATTATATTAAGTTAAGAAAGTATGTCGAATAGATAAGAGATTAGCCTATTCACACAGGTAATCGCCTCTATTTACTGTGTGATAAATAGAGATGAGACGATTTTTAAGCTTATTATCTAGGTAATAATTGAGAGCTCAAGCTTAAAATACATATGTCGCTTTAACTGAGTGTTAAGATGAGGACATAATATTTACTATGTCCGAAAGTAAAATAACCCACATATTTTATTTTATTTGTCTATGATGCCAAATATGAATTCTGATGAATTCTGTGAATGAGTAGATATGTGAACTCAAGTTAGACATTATGTATGTGTGAACTATCATATGTACAGTATTGATAATGTAGACATACGCTCCATGGGAAATGAGTTAATACCATAATACGTATTTCATACTACGTATACATGAGCCGACCAATAAGAGTGGCAAAAGTTTGATCTCAACTTGTATGCCATGTGAGACTCTTAAGGAAAAGAGTTCATCAATTTAGTGCCCTCATGACTCTTACTTATTCTCAAGATTTCTATTTAGTGTTTGCTATCTTAGGATGTTGCCAATGATCATGAATTGATTCGATATAATGGGACATTTCTAGAAAAGCAAGTTGAACTAAAATTGAGAGTTTGAAGAAAAGAGGAAGATCGAATTTGGAGAATCACATATTAGTTTTGTGTTCACTGGTTGATCAATTATGACTGTCTTTGGGATAATCATAATTGTGAATACAATATATCGTTGTTTAAAAAGAGATCAAGAGAAATATAAATGTAATCGATCGATCTAGGGTATTGCATATTAAATCTACTCAAAGTATGATACCCATTATGAGCTGCTATATATTCCTAACAGATGTATGGCATATGAAGAGGTATTACATTGAGGGGATGTGTCTTTTGGAGAAGACGTATTTAAGGGGAGAAAAGAAAAAGGGAACGCACCTTTTGAACGTACGTACGCTTTTCTTTTCCCCCTCTCCCAAAACCAATGTAAGTTTTCTCCCCCTTGAACCAACAGTACGCTCCTTGGTAGAATGGGATCAGATTCTTCCTCGAACTTCACCATTGGTGTTTAATCTGTGGACAATAAGGTACGCTCGATTCCGTGGTGTGTCTTTGATCGGTGATACATGTTCTTCCTGGACTTGTCTTCCGCATTCATTTTAGGGGTTCGATTTAATGTCGAATCCGTTTTAGGGATTCAGGTATTCCCAACACTTTATTTTCTTCTTCTTCTCTCTCAACCCATTGCCAACCACGGCCATAGTAGGCAACCAACCACAGGTGAGCTCGAGGCTCGCCCACCTCTAGCAAGCTTGGGTTCATTGCTTGCCAAATCGGCAAGTGCAAGCATCAAGCTCAAGGCTCGTCAATTTAGCGAGGCTCAAGGCCGGCAAGCTCAAAGCTTGCCGATCTAGTGAGGCCCGAGGCTAGCGAGCCTCGATACAGCAATCACCTTCAATTCATGCAATAATTCTCAAGCGTTCGAATTAGTTTTTCCAATGGCAAAGGCAATCTTAAGAAGCAATAGTAGATGGTGAGTTTCTATCTTCGATCCTCCTTCTCTTTTTTTCCCCTTGGAAGTTGAAAATTCGATGCTTGTTTTTAGGTCGATCTTCCAGTTTTTAGGGTTTCGTTTCTGATCACTGATGATTACCTTCGTGAGGCTCATGCTCACTACCCTCAGCCCTCACCCAATCGGCGAGCTCCAAGCTCTTCAGCTTCAAGCCTTACCAAATTGGCGAGCCTCGAGCTTGACGCTCACATGCACCGATTGGCAAGCAGAAAGCCTAAGCTCACGAGAGGTGGCCAGCCTCAAGCTCGAGGCTTGCTTGTGTGGCCGTCGTCATGGCCGGTGAAACCGACTAAGAAAGAAGAAGAAGAAGAAGGGAAAATAAAGAAAAAAATAATTTAATAATCAATTTAAAAATATATATAATGAAAAATCGATTTTTAAAAATAAAATAATAATAATAAAATTATTGAAAAAGAGTGTATGGACAAAAAGATTTTCCTTACCAAATAGTGGAAAATATTCTATACTTCTTTTCAAATTTCACCCAAATACCAGAAAATAAATATTTTCTAAAAGCACAACATTTTCCACGAAACGACATTTTTCCCGAAACGAACAACCTCCAAATCTTTAAAAAGTTCAAATAACATTTCTTAGTAAGGTCTACAACCCTCATGTTATTTTGTGGTTTAAAGGAATAATTCATTGCAAAACCTACCAACAAAGAATCAAAATCCGATCGGCAGAGACGGCAGCATGAAATCCGCCGAATCGCGAGAAACAATATGGCAAAAAGGAATGAGAAGAGGAATAGGAACAGATGGTAGTGAACTGGGTATCCCCAACATCGTTCATGTCCAACAGCTTCCCTCTGAACTTTTTAGTGGCCTAAAGACTCTAAACTAGATCACAGGACAATTGCACTCGACAAAGCATCTAGGCCGAAGTGATCAGAAAATGAAACGCTTGGATGATATCAGAGTTTTATTTCGGGGTTGGGGGGGGATGAACTGGGTATGATGATTGAATTATCAAAGCTGCGACTAATATCTCGACAAACAATATGTATTAGGAAAAAGTATGTTGTCCTGCGGTGATAATATGTTAGTGTGGCGTGTGATATAAGTTGTTGCACAATACGCTTTCACATGTATATAAAATGATTGGAAAAATTACTCGATCAATTCTAAACCTATTGCACGGATATAAATTTAGTTCTAAACTTTTTTATTTTGCCAATTTAATTCTAAACCTTTGTACGAAATTCCAACATAAACCTTCCAGTCAATTTCCGCTAATGTGGCAGTCAAGTTATGGTCAGTCATTCTATGTGGAGCACCGACACATCCACAATTTTCAGCAAAAATTGGTTGGGGGACTATATTGAATTTTCGTGCAACTACGTTTAGGTCTAAATTGATAAAATTGAAACGTTTTTGACAAATTTGATATCCACGTAATAACTTAGAATTGATTGGTAATTTTCCCATAAATAATTAACAAATTCTCATTACACTCAAACAAGTATGCTTTTATGTTGTTCTTACTCCTGTATAACAAGTCGATTGGGATCCGTGGACTACATTTATTTTCTATATATTCAAGAAATGGATCAATTGTACAACAAATGAGTACTCCCGGAATGGGGATACATGCCGCATATACTTCCCTAAATCTTTTACGAAAGTAACATAGCAATAAAATAGCGTTCAATATATCGCTTTAAATTCTTTTTGTCGAGGTGTATGTTGCTGGACCCGATCTTAATGTTATAAATCTCGATGGGTCTGAGTATTTTCAAATATTCGAATATTTTCATATCACTGGAGCCAAGTTGAATTGGATTGGATAAGGGTTGGATCTTAGTTAGGTCGGGTATAAGTCACCAAAAATAGGGAAAATTACTACAAAGTTTTAAACTTATTGCAATTATGTCAATTCATTTCTAGACCTTTTCTTTACCAATTCAATCCTAAATCTTTTGTAATTGTGCGAATTCCGTTCATCTAGCCAATTTTAGCCAACTTGCGCTAACATGGACGTTGGCCGTCCAACTAACGCTGATGTGGATAATTTTTAATAATATTTTAATAATTTTTAATTAATATTTTTTTCTCTTCTTCCTTTTAGGCGAAGGGATAGTCTCAAGTAGACAATTTCTATGGGTCATAAGCCTCCCAAAAGGTAACGGAGGCTTTATTTTTTTCCCCCACAATCTCACCAAGCACTTGGCAAGGGTCGCAAAGGCCTAGGGGCCATGAGTGAGGTCGCCTTCGCTTGCGGCCGACAAGGCCACAGTGAGGACCACGACCCTCGTCGATGATCGATGAGGGCTTTGTGGCCCTTACCAAGTGGCCAACAAGCCTCACTAGAGCCTTGCCGGCCACTATGGGCAAAGAAGCAAAAGAAGGAAGAAGAGAAAAAAATAAAAAGAAATGCAAAAGGAATAAAAAATTATTCAAAAAAATTCAAAAAAATAAAACATTATTAAAAATTTCCATGTTGGCACCAGTCAACAAGCGTACATGTTAGCGCCAACCAGCTAAAATTGGCTGATGGATCGAATTGGTACAATTATAAAAGATTTAAGACTGAATGGCATAATTGCAATAATTTATGACTTGTTTAGTAATTCTACCCTGAAAATATATCAAATAATTGGACCCATTTTCAACTCACCCAGACTCGACCCAACCCAACGCAGCCTAACCCACTCATTTTACAAGTATAACTTCCCATTATACTTAGCTAAAGCACTTCGAATTTCAACGGTTTATGTAATTTTCATTAGTAAACTAAGAAATTCAAATACGATTGTATCACATAAAATATTTACGAAAGTAAATACACTATTGCTTTTATTGACTATTGGGTAGTTCAAAGTACTACCAAAATTCAATTATAGCATAAGCTGGTTTTCTAAGAATATTTTTGCAAGATTCATTTATAATACAACCAAAGTAAAATTGTTATCGCATCATTTTTATATTATGCTATATTAATGTCAAAATATTGACCTACTTTTAGGGTAAATAAGGATGTATATTTCGACGGCATTAAAATTCGCCTTATGTATTGTTAATAGTCGCCGAAGGGATGCAACCACCGGCGACGGCAAAGGAGGCGCTGGTTTAGGCTTCGCTTAGGGCAGAGAATGAATTCTTCGATTCTCCCTTCTTTTCTCTCTTTCTCTAATTATTTTCTTTTAAAAAAATATATATTATTTCAATTCGTATGGGATAAAATTCTCCTTCACCTGGTGTTGGGATAAGTCATTCGAGATTCATTCGAACTCATCCAGACTAATCCAAATCCGAGTTGTCTCCAAACGCCGAATAGGATAATTTATATTATCCGACACGCCCTTGGGTTAAAGAAAGAGGTGAACTCAACAATTAGTGCAATCTACTTAGCCGCCCTTTTTTTCGTCTCACTCCTCTCTCCTATGTACATGCGTGTGCGGCACTAACGGGAATCGTCCTGACCCGGTATCCTTCAGCCTCACCCCCCAAATCCCTTTATTAGCAAGGCCGCATGTCTGTTGGCAATTTATTTTTTTGTCAGTTCTATTATATTCCTACTTTAATTCTCACTTTCATACTTTTGTCCTGCCTCTTTGCAGGGTATGGGAGTCAAAACTAATACCTGAAGTTAAATCGTCCCCACCCCAATCTCTCGATAAATGCAATGCTTATAAGACCAAGCTACATATTGCCGGTCAAAGTTGGGAATCTCGTAGAGTCAGCATAGTGTAATGAAGACGGGGTGTTCAGCAGGAAACGTTTGAAAGGGAACACCTCTTTTTTCCAGCTTTAGGATAAAATTCTCCAAAAGCCATTCCACACGTCCGAGTAGGAATCTCAAGTCTCAAGACCTACCTAACTCATGCCACAGGACACAGCAATTTCAGTATAAATAGAGGACGTCCTCACAAGACCTGTCCTGCGTATTATATAACACCTCTCATTATACTACCACAGGAGTTTTACCCGGCGAGAGAGGGGGAAAAGAGAGAGAGAGATGAAGAAGTTGCTGAGTTCATCAGCAGAAGCATTCGCCTTGGTTTTGCTTCTGTTGCTGGGAATGTGGTTACAGCCAAACGAAGCAGGGAGGATGCTCGTCCAAGGCAAAGATGAAGGAGGAGGAGCTGGAAATCCATGTCAACGCTAATGCGAGCCACCCAAATGAAAGAACGGAAGAGGTGAAGGAGTGTAGTAGGAGGTCGTTCCTATGAAAGAGGATGGGGTTGATTGTGTGTTAGCTGGTTCATTGTGTTCCTGAGATTTAAGTACGAGACAAGTCTAGTTGTAGCAACAATACAACCTCAAAGAACAGGACATAATGTATGCAGAAGTATCATTCTGAAAAGAATAAAATCAAGTAGTTTGTGCCAATAGTTTAGGATATTTCAAAGGGTTAATATCATGAAAAACTATAAATTGGTACAGTTATAAAAAATTTATCTCAAACTAATTTTTTTTTCTTTTAACAAGTCCATCGGATCTCTTCCGGCTGTCAAAGCTCAGCTCAGCATATTAGTTGTATTCATGATTTTATGAAGAGAAGGCGATGTTTATCCAAATGACCTGTTCAAGCTATACTCCACCAATGGACTGAACTCCCACCATTCATTGATAAAGATATGTCAGGAAAATATTGATAAAGTATCGACTACCAAAAAAGTAGTTAAAACCGCTTTCCACCATATTTATTCTAATTGAAATCATTTACAAACAAACAAAAAAACTAACACATGCTAATATACTTTACTTTTGTATTCATTCTGGAAAGTGATTACCCAATAAATTACCAAATTGTATTTTTCACCAAGGCGTTGTCAGCCGTGTCCCACAAATTGGAAGTAACTGCCCAATTTATTAACAAATGACAATTGCTCACGAAGTGGTAAAAAACTAAGTTGGTTATTATCACTGAAAATTACATTAAAGAATGAAGGCCAATAAGATAGGAAAATAAGACAGAACACGCCTACTGTCATATAAGTCTCTTGTGAGTGTCTTGTTCTGGATTTGTCCACGGACCCGAAATATCAACTTGAGCAAGAATAGATAATGTATGTAAAGCCCTTTCTCGTTAGTCACTTTATGTACGTGGCTTATGTCGTTGATTAATACAACTAAGCAGAACATTTTCTTATGAGCCGTTTTCATTATTTCCTTCTTACAAAAGATTGTACAAACTATGCCTACAGCCTTAGTGTCGGAGGTTGCGTGCTTGAGTTGGCTAGTATACTAGTTGTGGTCCGGGATGGTACACAACATGCCGCACGGTCCTTTGAACTAGGACACCTATCGACCAATGGATCATCCGGTTCTATAGGCCTATTTGGATACTCGTTATTATAACTGTCAAATTAAATTGATTGAATCTAATGACTTTAAAAAAAAAAAAAGAAGATCTTAACACATCTTTACATGAAGGGCGGTCTTATTTTCACATCCCTTTTGACGAAAAAAAACGTACCTTTATTCAGTTTCCTGAGGTAATTGGCTATTAAATCTTTATAACGTCCGATTTGGTCAAAAATCTATTGATGAGACATTTTTACTCTTGTTCCTAATGCTAAATTCTTCTACAAAGCTTTTGAGAGTTGAAAGATGACACCATGAAAAACGATTATGATTTGAAAGATGACACAATGAAAAAAAATTAACAACTTTCTCCGGGAAAATTTGCAAGAGGATGAATGATAAAATGAAATACTGTAAAAAAATACATAAGCCTATTTGTAAGTTTTATTGTATGACTATTTAAGTTAACATATTAATCAATATATGCATAACCAAAAAGAGATATACGCACAATCTTTACAAATATTAAGAATCATTGGAAATGTCCTAATTAATTTTTTAAATTCTAGGACCACCGTGAAAGTTTTCTCTCTAAAGTTTTAATACACCATTTTAAAAGGTTTGTGGCTTGATTGCACCTATTGAAAAATCCATGATTTATCGCATCCTGTACAAAATTTGAGACTTTCGATGGATTTTCCATTGTCCTAAACATAAGGGTTTAGTATGTCAAGTTTAATTCGAATCAGTACTATTGATGTCACAATGTTGTGCAACTGAATCAGAGAACTCTTCCAATTATACAGAGCTATAAAAACAATTTATTCCATTATACTACAAGAAAAATGAGGACTTGTGTGTATAGAAAGTAAAAACTTATAGAGGTTTTAAAGAATATCAAATCTACAATCACTCTATTATTTGCCACCACACCTGAAGGCACGACAAATGATGGACAGGACTATGATCACAATCAAAGCGACGACAATGC
Source organism: Eucalyptus sideroxylon (assembly GCA_014182405.2). NCBI lineage: Eukaryota > Viridiplantae > Streptophyta > Magnoliopsida > Myrtales > Myrtaceae > Eucalyptus > Eucalyptus sideroxylon. The sequence continues at coordinate 58,189,033 of CM024552.2, forward strand.
CGAGAACTATCGGCTTTATTTTCATGTTCTGCAGCCACATCCTCCTTTTGATTTGGGTCGCCTGCTGCCGGAAATCTTGCGCCTAAAAGTAGAAAATGCACATCAGTCGGATGCCAAGATCCTTAATTCAATCATACCAAAAGACGGTAGTCTTTGTTCTATCTCCAAATTAATCACCGATTTCTGCTCCTTCCGTACATTTTATATGAGAAGACTGGGAAGATGAAAGCAGGCTATTGGAAAGCAGTAGCAGTTAAAACTTTAAAAAGTTCAAATAACACTTCTTATAATAGTGGGAAAGTTCTTAGTGAGCTCTTATTTGATGCAAAAGCTAGCAACATAGCGTCAAAAGTAGATCAGCAGCAAGAAATTCATTGAATTTCAGGAAATGATGGGTGTTAGAAAGTCCAATCCAAAAACTTAAGCTATCATAAATGACTCATTGTCAAGTGATTTAGGACAATATTTTAATGATACAGCCAAAGGAATAAGAAAAGGAATATGAGCAGAGGATACTGAACTGGGAATACCCAACAATTGTTCATGCCCATCAGCTTCTCCCTGAACAATTTAATGGCCCTTAAGACGCTAAACTAGATGACACGACAACTGCACTTGATAAAGCATCTAGGCTGAAGTGATGTGAGGAAATGAAACATTTGCACTAGAGCGAGAAGATGATGCGAGTTCAGGCTGTCCGGATTTTGATACGTAATCCGCTGAATTGAGCATTCAAGACTTGAACAGGGAAGAATTACTGTTCACTTATAGGCGAAACTTCTATACTTCCGATTTAAAATTGTCGGATGACCTAGATAAGTAGGCCGTACTAGTAGCTCGGCCAGTTCAGGAGACTGGAAGAAGGCTCCAATTGTCATGACTCATTCAGTTTCTGAACACCAGATCCTGCTTCTTACATACAATAATTAGCTCGTTTAATAAGATAAGCCGACATCGCTCCAGGATGGAAATCACACACAGTAGACTGCTTACCTGAGATCGAAGATTCTCCGTCTTGTCAAGCAGAAGCTCAACTTTCTCACCTCGATCCAGAACCTACATGACAGAGCAACATAAGTCTGACATTACACGCCAATTTCTCATGGTTCTAACTTAGTGGTAGAGTATAGCACAAGGTATGCCGACTCACCTTTTCTACATACTCCATCATAACTCCTTTCACTTCTGATGCCTGAGCTTTCACTTTGGCAAGTTTGCTGATCTCTTCGGGATGATCCGCGCAGTACCGCATTTGCTCCTTCAGTTTAGGCCTATGTCAAAGCTCCGATCAGCATATCCTGTGATGTAGCACAAAGAGGTCACATTCATGGACTTACGAGGAGATGGCGACGTTTACCCGAATTCTCTGTCCAAGCTATGTGCCACTGCGGTCGTGGCTTTTCCTCCGCCATATCTGTTAGTAAACTCATCCTTGATTCTCTCGAGAAAGGCCATCGGAATCTGACGACCGATGGACTCAACTGCCACGACGCAGTATGCTGCGGAATTGAGATGGCCAAGTCAAGTTTGTCCAAGGAAAACTGTAAAAAAACGCGACCACCACAAGTAGCCTTCACACGTAGCTCGGAGCTATTGCAGCTACAAGAGAGACAACCAGCTACGAGAGAGAGAGAGAGAGAGAGAGAGAGAGAGATCATACTGAAGCTGCTGTCGATGAGGTAGCTGAATGTGTGGCCATCGCAGGTGTAAGTGAAGTGGTCGGTGTTGAGAGGGAGCTTCTGGAGGCACTGCAAGGCGATGCCGACGAGCTCCCCACCGAACTCAGCGTACTCTGCTAACACCGCGGTGCCTCGAGCCACGAAGCTGTAGATCAGCGATTGGCGACCCATGTTTTGTCGTCTTTCGAATTCGACGGGAACGGAATGAGAGCTCGATAGCGCAGCGACAACACTTCAACCTCCGCAAAGAGAACGAGAGATCACTCATCCATTTTGCAGAGAAAGTCACGGTACCGCCACTGTATCCGTGCACTCCTCTTATGTTTTTTTTTGCCCTCTTGGAAGAAGAAGACATGCAGTCCCCGAAGCTGCGTAGTCTCTTCAATGGGATCATCAACTACTTATCCTGTTTAAGTCCTTTAATTTATACATTTCTCTCAATCACGTCGGTCACTGTTCGGTTCGGTCTATTAAAATAGATGCAGCCAGTAGTGGTAGAAAAAACCCGATGTGAAGTAGGGTCGGTCCAATCTCAAAAAATCAGTTTGCGCGATCAAATTGTAGTTACAATGGCCCAAAAATAAGTCCGAGTAAATCACTCATCCTTCCATGATGGCAATGTTTCATTGAAAGATATAGATTTTGGCTAGGCATCAATCAATCCGCAAGTCGTCGGCTTCAATTTGTTGGAAATGGAGACGGATGAATTTAATTGAAAAAACTATTCGGATTCAATGACTCAATCACATAAAACATAAGTTTCGAAAAAAAAATACATTGGAGCAACGATACAATTGAGTCATGCATCATGCTAAGTAATGATGTGTTCACATCTCTAAATCCAAACGTTTCGTGCATGGTGTGAGAATCTTAGAATAAACGTTTCGAGAAAAGCAATCGAAAGGGCCGCACATTCGATGTGAATGATAGTGTGGAAGAGTAGAAAAGGTAGCATGGAGTTGATCCCTGATGTCAATGAAACTTCCAGGAAGCAAACGATGGAATGAGACGCTTTGGCTGCCACTTAACCCCATCTTTCCTAGGCAAACGTCCTATCACTAGCACAAATCAGTTGTGTCCAAAATCAGTTTTTGGGCACATATGGCCGACAACGTAAGTGGGCTTGGAAATGGGCCATATCAGTTTCGGCTAATCAGATCAGGCAAAGAAAACAGGTGAATCCTTTTTGGCTGGTTGTCAAGTTATTTGCTTGACCATTTTCGTTCTTGGTCGTATTTGCTTGACGATCTAAACTCCATTTATTTTGTGAAAAGTGAAATAATTCATAAATAAAAAATAAATAAAAAATCAATTGTATCGCTTAAAAAAATTATTGAACAAAAAATATTTTTTATCATTCACAAAAATATTTAGATATAAATTATTTTCTATAATGAAAAAATTTCAGTTAGCAAATTATTTTGGATGATACAATCAATGATTTTTAGGAATATATTTTGCAAATGATTTATTTTCTACGAGATAAACAAAGTCTTAATAATATTTTATGAAAATTCAAGAAATTATTGGATGCACTAAAGTTTGGCTAGTGACTGATGGTCTACACTAACTTTTCAAATATGCAAAAGTTGCTAACTAATACGATAATATTACTTTTATATTTAATTAGTGAAAAATCAAACTTGACTTCTGACTACTAGATTCAAACTTGGATGTTATGATTGTTCTCTAGCCAAATCATATTGAATGGTTCATTTCGACTCTGCTTAAGCACGATTCTGAATTCAATAGATCGATTTCAACAGTTGGATCCGATCCTGAAAATAACAAGTAAATATCAATGTCTTAACATCTTAATATTACAGGTGTTTTGACCTAGAGAAACCATCTTAAAAATAAAAAGTCTCTCTAATAATTGCTTTTCTTATGACAATGTTAACATTTAAAGTATGATTTATTATGAATTATTCAAGACTATTCCAAGTAATTAAAATTCTCTTAGGGTAATGAAAACACTAAGGGCACGTTTGGCAACCGGCCAAACAGTGAAATTTTTATTATTAATTTTTTTGTTCTCGGAAGTAAATTTGAAATAGAAATACATTTGGTAAAATTTTTGTTTTCGGGAACAAATTTTTATTTTTTCCCGAAAATAAATTTGAAACAAAATTGAGAAGTAAAAAAAAGTTGATTCTTTGCTCCCAGTAACAATTCTATAATCAAGCCAACCTATTTTTTCTATTTTCTCTTCTTTCTTCTTCTTCCCTCTCTCTTCTTCTTCAACCGTTGCCGCCGCCGTCGCCACTGACCGATGGCCACCACTACCGCCCACCACTGCTTGTCGCCGACGATCGATTAGTCAAGGTCTAACAAGCTTGATGAAGGCTCACTATGTCACGCCCCGATTTTCCGAGTGCATGCACATCTCTCAGTGGTTGATTAAATAGCGACGTATGAGGACGCATCACCAACCCATTCATTTTTATGCGCATACGGAAGTGAATAATTAATCCCCAGATAACAACAAGATGGGATAGAAAAATAGAGCCAGAATTTTCCTTTGAACCAACCCACACCATTATATACATATCAAGCTATGTCATTTACAATACGAGCCGATCTATATAAGGTCTGCAAAACCGGGGGGGGGCTTGAGGCTATAGATCCTCTAATAAGTCGAATCTTCGACTGAATACTCTGGGGTCCCTGGTTTCGACAGACACGAGTCCACCACTGAACCAATTGGTGGGATGGCCGTGCATTTCCCAAAAACAACCTCCAACACATACATAGGGACCTCAGACTCCAATATAGGACCCTCTCTCTGTCCATTCCACTCCTGATGATACCATGATCTATATTGATGGGGTACCTTCTAGGGTAGACCCGCATCAACCCAGATCACAGACTTCACGAGCTCATAGATCCATCCCCTTGGGTTTCCATGAAGCGGAATTAAACACTTCTATTCGATGACCTTCTTCAGTTGTCCAAAATGCTTGGGAGGAGCTGCTATCTAAGGACTTGAAAATGTTATCCCACAATGGGATGAGATGACGTCTCAGCAAGTTCACCTCCTAAGTCCCGACGAGAAAGAAAATACACCCTAAGGGCTGCTTAAGCATAAGCACAAGTTAGAAGACTTACCTTTGCCTTGGTCCCTTCTTGCAAGTCGGTACGATTCAACCACTCAATCAATCATTCAGCAATTCAAATCGTCAAATTAGATCGAGCCATCGATCAATCGAACCAATCGATTCCATGTCATCAAGACCATCTCTCGATCAACCCAATCAATACTATCTATAAAGTCCGATCACATCAAAGACTACTCAAAAGATATATAGTATAGCCCACTCTAAGCTGATAAATAGTATACTACTCGTGCTAAATTGATATATCAAGGCCCTCAGGCTAATATAGTATACTGATAATGCTCACTAGAAGCTGCTAAGGTATATTGCTCACACTAGGTTGATATATCAAAGCCCGTAATCTTATATAGTATACTGGTATATTACTCACTCTAAGCCGATATATCAAAGCCCGTAGGCTGATATAGTATACCATTCTAATCAATCAACAATTTCACCACTTTTATCATTCCAGATAAAAATAATCGGGTGTGGGTACACGGTCGGCATTAACCAAAATATAATATTTTCCCCTTTGAAGATCCTACTAATTTCAATAGTTCACAAACACATTTTTGGAGTTGTAAACTAATGCTCGGTATTTTCTAATTAAAAACAAAAAATTACTCAATTTTGGAATAAATTCCAAAAATTACAAATATCACTCAATCAGCACAAATTAGCACTCAGATAAATAAACCAAACATAGCATTGCAATTAGCATGAAATTCCGGTCACCGACTATCCCGGTCTAATTTCCAGAAAATAATATTTAATTAAATAATTACAAAAAATTAATTAAATAAATACCCAAAAATGCAACTTAGGCCGTAAAAGCCTAATTAAATACCGAAACGAGTTTGGAAAATTTCCAAATCACTCTAGATAAATACTACAGCTAATCTAGGCTCTAATTACACTACTCTAACCACCTGACATCTAACCACCTGACATGCATTAACGATTAATTAAATTGCTAATATATTCTAACTAAGCACCTAATCCATGCTTAACTTAAAATAATCAATACTTAGGCATAATTAACTCCCTAAGTAGAGATTAGTGAGTAAATTCACTGGATTTGTGGGCCGGTGAGTTCACTAGGACAGCGAGACGGAGATGATCGACAAACTCTAAAGTGGAAACACCTTTCGAGGTAAGGAAAGGCTCAGAAAAGGACCCTGAAGCTTTAAGACCCCAGCTGGGTCTCAGTTCTGGTCAGTGAGTTAAGGAGCTGCTTCGAAGGTCGGTTGAGCTAGAAATGGCCAAAGACAAGCGGTGGAGCTGATGCGAGTCCAGGCGGGGCTTCACGACGACAAGCGGTGGCTGAACGGCATCCAAGGAACTTCGACACGGCTTGAGCAGCTCGAGACACAACTAGATGAGCTCACACATAGGCGGACGGGCACTCGCGATGTGTGGGCAGATGCGTGATCGATGGATGGCGAAGCGGCGTGCGGTGGCCGAACGAACGGGCATGGCTGGTTGACGGTGAGGGGAGGGGCTAAGCTCGGTTTCTCTGAAATTTTTGGAATTCTTAGGTCTGGAAATGGGGGGGAGGTCAATGGCAAGGGGAAGGAGGAGGGAACAACAAGGCTTAAGGGGGCCACCTTGGTCTTCTATCTATCTTCTTGTTCCCTTTACTAAGGCCCCACCATGGATGCTGGTTTCCTCAGCAATTTTCTAGCCTCAAAACTTCCTCTAGAAGCCTTGGAAGTGGTCCAAAAGTTAAGGGGCATGGGGGCTACGAATTTTGGGCATAAATTCCCCAAATCTTCTTCAATCCCCACTTGAATTAATTCAATTCAGCCCTAAAAAATTCCACTGTCGAGTCCTCGATCAAATTGTACTTTTTCTTGCCATTAGAACCAATTTGCATCTCAACAACGCGATAAAAAACGGTCTCTTGAATTTTCCGGTCGAAAACAGTCATATATCGACTTTTCGCCAAAAATCTCGATTTGCAGAAAAATCTTCGGAGGATAAGTCGACATTCCTAAAATGACTCGTGACATAACAAAACTTTCAATTTTTGAAGTCAGATTCAAATTTGCGGTTAATTTCAATCTGGCGCGATTTTAGCTTAACCTAGTCTACCGGGTAACTTTCAGAAATATGTAGTGCAAATTACCCATGGTCGATTATCTTCGAGCCATAATGAACCTCTTCGACACATTGGCAACTCTCGGTGGTCGTGAAAATCTCGAGGTTTCAAATACAGACACAGGATACCAAAACGACAAAAAAATTAGTCTAGTACCGGTCGACGAGTATTTTGTAATTTGGTGGAATCACCCACGTTTAGCCACACATCTCTGTCGAACCGACCTATCTCTGATTTCTATTTGACTTTTAATTGTGCAGTAATGATCTCTGCAAATGAGCACGGTCGAGTAGTCGATTCCTAGTCGAATTCCCAAATCTACTGCATAAAAATCCCTTAATGGCTTTCTCAAATAATCTAGTTATCCCATGAGTGATCACCTCTGAGAATAGCATTATAGGTGCGTCGATGAAAGTCCCGAATTGTTTAATTGAAAACAAATTGAAATTTCAAGATGTCACACACTAGGCCAGGGCAAGGCTTGGCGGGCCTTCCCCCAGCCACTAGTGAGCCTCACCTGGCTGGGTGAGGCTCGCCCAACCATCGGCAAGGCTCACCTGACTAAGGCTCGACCTCGCCCAAATTTGGCTTGGCCAAGCTCGCCCAACCGTCAACGTGACTCAACCTCGTCGGGCCACCGCAAGGTCTACTTCACCCTGGCCAGAGGTCAAGCCCGATCGTTGATGGGGCAAGCTCGGCCAAGCCTCACCCAGTTGCCGACGGGCATCATCGAGGGCCTGCGACGCTCCGACGAGGTTGCCGGCCCTCGTTTAGCCGGCACCAATTGTTTTAAGGTCAGCAGCCGGCAAACCTTGAAGAAGATTCATTAAGGAAGTTTTTCCAAATTCGAAGTACAAAAAGCTCTGTAAAATTGGAAAACGGCAAAAGTCTAGGGATTTCGAGAATCTGAAGAGTGAAAACCTATGAAACATTAAGTGGTGAGCCTAAGGAGAAAGGGTGGCGCCTTACTTGATCTTCAACATCCCTTATCATCATTTTTCTAGGTTATGAGTTGCTCCCTACCATTAATGAGCTTATGACTCACCCCCCCTCTTGACATATAACCATTCAAAATTTAATGATTACATTTTAAGAGTAAAGCTAATGGGGTCAAGTGTCCTACTTAATCATCATGTATTAATAAGCCACCTTCCAATGACATTAAATACACCATGGGAAATATCAAGTTAGAAAGCCATCTCTTTGGATGGGAGTCAATCGAGTCCAATCACGATCGATTATCTTATTTGGCCTAAGGTTCGTGCCTAAACCATGATGGGATAAAGCCGAATGCAACCAGCTTAACTAGTGAAACCGAGTTCGGATTTCCCCTCTATCGAGAAAAGGCTCGCAACAAGGTCCAAGGGCCAGGCCTTGGATTGGTCGACCGATCCCCCGATTAGTCCGCGAGTCAGTCCAAGGTCCTGCACCACATTTTATGGCCAATCTGACACTGAACCATGTTGAGTTTATTTGATCCATGGTCGGTTCTCGGCCGTCATGTAATCATGTAGGATAAATTGATCTGCCTCAATTCACGGTCAAATCGAATTGATCCATGATCATCCATGACCAGTACAACGACCAGGCATAATCACCTACAACCGGTACAATTACCAGGCAAGGTCGAGCCACAACCATTGACCGATTCGTGGTGGTGCAAAATTGTCCCAAAATCGAACCTTATGATCGAATAATCTTTCCATGGTCAAATACTCTATAACCAATCCTTGGGTTGCCGATCCCCGAATAGGCTACTCCGCTCATGACCGACTCTCAGGCAGCTCATGGCCTAGTCCCACCATTGGCATACCAATCTTTGGCCTACTAATCTAACCAAATAAGGGTTGAATTCGAAAAAGTTGCATCTTATTGGGCCATTTGGGGTTTGAGTCATCTTTGTAATAATGACTATATTAATTAGGGGACACCTAAGCCTTATGACTCAACCTAGCATTAATACACTATAGTCCAAAAGCATTTAATGTGTCTTTATCCCAGTCCAAGAACACTCTAGATGGCTTGCTCCTCAAGTTGGGCATGCAGCCCATTCCTCTCCAAGTTTGGCGTGTGACCTCTCATTCTAAGTTGAAGAACAGTTTCAATCAACTTTCGAAATCAATGTCATTACCTTATCAAATGGGCTCGAAAAATTATGTACTTTTAATATGTTGTCAAGAAGATCTCAGGAAACATTTTTTACGAAGAAAAATTAGCCAAATTCGTGCCGTGGGAAGAGCAGAAATTCACCGAATACAACCTAAGAATTCGTCCGTCGAGCATATTCAACGGTTAGAGAGAGAGACTCATTTCAAAATCAAAATCTTCACAAAACTCTTTGAAACTTTAATATATTGTAGATATGGATGTCATTTAAAAATTTCATGAATGAAGCATGGTTAATTTTGAAAAGGAAAATTTTATAAAAATTCGAGAAGACAACCTGATCATCATTTTCACTACACAGGACAGGTTCCAAACGCTGAATGATTGGGCCTTCGTCCCTACCATTTGACCTCAAAAAAATATGAAATATAAGTATGTTTTAGATCAAGATGTTTAGAACAACTTTCATGAAGGAAGTTTCTTTAAATTCTCACCAAAAAAATCTGCGTAAAATTGGCAAATAGCACAAGTCCAGTAATTTCGAAAATCAAATTTGGCAGTCTTAATTGGAAATAGGAGGCGTCCCAGTTGGTCAAGAAGCATTAATTGTCGAGCATCGTTACCTTCAAAGTTTTCAACTAAGTCCTAGGTTAGCTTAGACACTTCATCCCGACATTGAATAATTAGAAGCCAAATGTAATTAATGTGCTATTAGCTTGTCTAAGAATGTTTGACTTGCTTGCTCTTTCTTCCAATAGATATGTAGTCCATTTCTTGGCCTCCAAGATCTCCTACTTAGTTTAGGGTTATAACTAGGCTAGGCTATAGGGACACATAAGTCTTTACATCCATCATCCTCATCTAATGCATTTCACACTTGTTCACACTTATTTTCTAAGAACATTTGACTAACCTAAAGCTTATCTAGCTTAGCCTCCTAGTTGGGACCAAAATAAGGGTCGAAATCGAGAATGTTACAATGACGATCCAATTTCTAGAGTCTAGAAAAGTCTAGAAAAATCCTACAAAAAATCTACTGTTTGGGTGGCAACAAAAAAGTTTGGAGTCCACTAAATATGTGTAGAAAAAAGAACATAAAACTATCTCTACAAAAAGGCAAAGATATTTGACTTGAAAGTCAGTTCATAAAGCTCTATGATAGAGCTAGCTAAGGATAAGAGTAGTAGAAAAATCTCTGACTTTAGCATTTTGCCTGGGTAAGTTGGTGATGTAGGACTATAAATAGAGAGTAGATGTCCATCTTACTCACTCAAACCAAGAGCAAAATTCTCCTTCCTTTTGTAATACTAATTAGAATGATAAAAGCCTTTCTTTCTCTTTGTTCCGTTGTACTTTCTTGCCGTAATAGGCCTTTGGTATACATATCTTTGTTGTTTCCTAGCCATATTTCACACACATCAAACATCGAGCTTCCACAAATACCAACATGCTTCTTCTCGGAGATGTAAGGGAATATGTGAATCAACATTGGCACGAGTATCCGAGTCCTCTATTGATTCCCTTTTTTTCATTGCCATGGCATCCAATAGAGATGCAGACCTTTTTTCTTTTTCTTTTTTTGTTCAGAAATACTAATAATTTCATTGACTCAAAGCAAGTTTGTGAACATCAGAAACTAAAATATCCAACATAGACTTCAAGGATAAGACAGAAAGATGGTGGGGAGTTCTTTTTTTCAAAGGCCTTCGCCACCCAATCTATAAGCTTATTTGCCTCTCTTGTACAATGAGTTAGACGCACAAAACTGAGACGGGCCAACTTCATTTTCTGAATATCAGTCCAAGCCCTAGTATCCCATGGGCTTTGTTCTTCGCTGGCTGCATATTTGGGACAAGATCAAAATCCATGCCCAACCATGTAACCTACTTAAATATGTTCATAAGAATAAATGTTGGTCAAGTTAAATCTATTATCAAATTAAAAATGAAAAATTACCAAAATTAAAAATATGATGGAAAAAAGTGAAAAAAACCAATATGAACTATATCAAATAAACAAGCTAAAAATTGAAAAAAGAAATCTCATCCTATTTGCCAATCTACAACAACTCTAATGTTTAGCATCAAGCTGTCATCTCCATCAAATCAAAGCCTTCATCGAGCCATCACCATGGCTGGGCAACGTAGCTTACGAAATTCTGCTATGGTCATGTTACCGACACCAATGGCCACCATATGCGAACCCTGCCTCCTCTTCAAGCCTCCTATTCTTTTTCTTTTTCCATTTCCACTTGTTAGTGAGTGGCCTAGGCCTGAGCAATGGCTTTGAGGCTCGGCCCAATTTGCCCATAACTTATCAAAAATTACGTTGATGAAATATTTATTTTAGTTTATTTACCCTGTAATACAAACTTCGAAAATATTGGAAGAGAAAGTGAGGTACAATAGAATAAGAAAAGCATTTTATGACACACTTGAAGAAAAATACAAATAAATTATGGAATTATTTTCTGTGACATCCTTGTTCCAATCCCGATTTTCAGAACGGAACTATATAGGCGAAAAATCGTCGGACGGGATTACCGTGAGGATTGATAAACCACGAAAGTGCCGAAAAGGTCGCTTTGGGGCTGAAATTTAATTTCCCATTGACGAGATGCGGAAATTTGAAAAGTTAGGAACGAGCCACGAGCGAGGACTCGGGTGGGCCCAAGCCCATGTTGGTCGACACAATGGGCCCAAGCCCATGGAGCTAGGCCCAATTGGGCCCATGCCCACATTGGGCGACCCATGGGACACATGCCCAAAAGGAATTGGCGGCCCATGAGGGCCATGGACCCTCCAAGCCCATGAAGCCCTCTCTTGTAAGATCTTGGCATTAATTGCCATCAAGTACGTGAATAGTGCATGAATAATGTGTAATCTTGGTAAAACGACCGAAATGCCCTTCCATTCAACTAAGGACAAAGGGGCAAAGTTCGGAAGTGGCATGGAGGGGGCGGCATTGAGCTTGAGGAAGGCTTAAAGGAGGACAATCTAGTCTAGTCTAAACATATCCTAAGCCTAATTAATTGTCTAGGATTTTCCCTCATCAAGAAGTCATTTCCACATCAATTGAACCCTAGATTTAGTATATTTCAGGGATTTCAAGTACAAGGCATTAAATGGGCAATGATTTCTCTCACTCTCTCTCCTTTCTCCCCTATCATCAACTCTCTCTCTAACCACTGGGGGTTCGCCCCAATGGCCACCCTTCCAACATGGAAGAGGGAGGTGAGGGGTTCAAATCCCCACCTCCTCAGGGGGGGATGGGATATGGACGTGTAAGTTTCGAGAGTGGGTTGCGACTCCCACGCCCTGCAAGCGGCAGGGCACAAGTCTGCAAGTGAGTGTAGAGTAGGAATAGAGTAGGACCGACAAAAACTCATCTCTCTCTCTCTCTCTCTCTCTCTCTCTCTCTCTCTCTCTCTCTCTCTCTCTGCCATAGCCAAAACCCTCACTCCATTTTCATCTCCATCTCAAGCTTGTTTCCTCATTTTTTTCTCTTGTTTTCCCTCTTCAGCAATCGACCATCACCCACCAGCATTGAACCGCCCTCCACACCGCCATTCCCATCACCTAGTTGAAGTTTTGGAGACGAGGAGGCTGTTGTCCAACCTTGCCGCAGCCCTCTCTCCCTCCTTTCTTTCACAGTTTGTTCCCCACGAAGGCCATCCACCGCTAAGCCGACCGCCGTGTCACCACCCAAGCCAACCAACCAGCCCTCCTTGTGAGCTATTCGGTGCTGGTCTAGTAGCCACAGCTGTTGTACAGCCTCACCAAACCTCCCCTGACACTTTTTAAAGCTTTGATTTGGGTGTGAGTGGCTTTTAGCCCTTGATTAGGGTTGTTGTTGCATTTAGGAAGTAGTTCATGGTGAGGTTAAGGTTAAATGGTGCTTTGTTGAAGTGATAAGTGGGTTTTGAATGATAAGTGATCATAGGATTTCAATAGGTTATCTCAATAGGATATCGAATTTTTACCAATAAGCTATCAAGCTTTAGATAATAAGTTATCAAGTTTTGGATGACAAGTGATCAAGTTTAGGACGATAAGTTATTAAGTTTTGGGCGACAGGTTATCGAGCTTTTGATGATAAGTTATTGTGATAGGTTATCACTTTTGTCCAATAAGTTATCAATATGTGATAAGTAGTTGGGTGATAAGTTATTGGTTTATGATAATGTTATAGGTTTTTATAATATGCCATAATAGGGTGATGGACTATCATGTGGTGTTATGTGAAGTGACGTTGTGATAAGGCATATTATTAAAATATGTTATGGTATTGTGATATGTTATATTAAATAAAAGACGAGTTGTTGGATAGTTTATAATGGCATGTAATAAGTTATTTTTATGACTTATGTTCAAATATGATGATTGATCCTACTTTGATGAGTGACCCATATGCCATTGGACTTGTGAATAGGATGGTGCATTTATGTGATATAATATGAGGCAAGTGTATGACATGGTGGCATATGGCAAAGGTGATTGCATATCGTATGGGCATTACATTGATTAATGAGGAAGAGATGAAAAGATTTGTGTGATGGTATGCCCGTGTGATCACCTAATGACCCTTATGCATTTCACGTAGGGTGTGAACCCATCCTGATACGTTTTACGTGGGACGATGCCCAATTCAGTTCGGATGCTCCCAAGTAAACGGGATGTCATTCGTGGATGGATTTTGAAATGAAGCATGGTTACGCCAGATGACTGCAAACCTTTGGATTGGCCTGGGGCCTTGAGTGGCTGTAATAATTTAGACATATTTGTGTGGAAAATGCATGAGATTTGTATGTGGTCAGGTTCGAATTATCACATGGCATTGGCGCATGACTATACTATTTTGCGCATTCGTATGATTGGCTCACAAGCATGGAAAGTATTATGTGAATTGCCTATGTGTTTATATTGATGGCCTTGATTAAGAAGATTTGCTTTCATGTGAATAGTTAGGGTAAAATGAGAAAAACTTTGCCGTGTTTTGCCATTGATAGATAACTGGCATGTTTAGGGCATTTACGAGGTGAACGGCTTCCCTACACAAGGTTTAGAAAGTTCACTTATTGAGTTTATCTCACTGTTGTTTGTTGAATGTTTATAAACCCTAAGAATGGCTAAGCCTTTTCGCCAAATCTGAGTCAGACCTCTGGTAGAGCATAGCCAAGAGGTGACCGAGTATTCAGTAGGGGAGACCGATGTGCATTACACGCGCTATGTCACCACCATCTGGGTTGATGATGGACTACCTAACCTAGTGGCTCACCGTTCATGGCATGGTACTTCTAGGTAGGGAATGAGAGCCACGGTCCCATTCGTGGTTTCAATAGTCCACCGGCTGCCAGAGGCTCAAGGGGAGGCATTAGTTGGGATGCTATGGACATGGATGTTCTCGATGGGGAGGTCTCCGACCTTGAGCTTGACCCTGAGCTCGACCCTGAGATAATCACCAAGTTGGAGCCTTGAATATTTGAGCCCATAGCTGGTTAGGCGATGGTGGGGTTAGTAAAACTTTTTGGAGCTGCTCTCGTAGTGCTAAAGGTGCTAGGTTTACCACAAACCCTTTTTGGTGAAGGTCGCGGCTGCGCATTTAGGCTAACAGGATGTGGCAAAGCTTAGATAGGTTTAAGCTGATGTGATTAACTTATGTGATTATGGCTTGTATTAGGGATGACTACTTGATGCATGCATATATATAAAAATATATATATATGAACTTTCAACATTTTTGGCTATCCCTATTTAATGATTGGTTTGAGATTTGTTTATGCTTCTGCTTGTGCATTTAATCATTTTGGCGATTGGATTAGCGATGCCTTCTGGGACGTCACAAACAAATGACCAAAAATGTAATTATGATGGGCGCGGGTTGTCATGCGGCCATAATAGATCGGGGCGTGATATTTTCTGTTTATCTTTCCGTTTTATCTATTATTTAGCTCAGCTGTTATTTTTCCTTTAAAAAGTAAGACATTGCCCATGTGATTAGGCCACTAAATTCCGGTAAGTGAGCTTGGCTCTTGCCAGAACCTGCTGGATTGGGTTTGGGCATGGCCCCTAAAAGTTCAAACCAAACTTGTTAAGTAATCAAGTCCAACTAAGTGTATCCCATCAAATCATATTCAAATATGTTTTCGCCTATATTTAATGTTTTATCTCATAAAGCGTTCCCATCATATGAAATTGCATCTACCAGCTCTAAGAATGGATAGGACGATGTTTTTTTACCATAATTAACGTGGGGTTTGGGACTAGGCGCCCCTATTCCCTCCATCGTAGGGTAAGGGGTGAGCTAAAATAGCAAGTAATTGCATTAAAAAAAATTATAAAAATGATGACATAATAGTAGGAGATAATTTGAATGGCAAATAAAAGTGCGAGGACTCACAATTTAATCGACCAATGGAAGCTTCACGAATCATTTAATAAAGAGGTTTGATGCATATTCATAGTACAATTAGCATATATTTAACATCAATAAAGAAGGGAACATATAATATTGTCGGAATTTATTATCATATTACTAATCATAGCTCAATTTAGATATCTCACGCACGTATTTTATTTTTGGAACTCGCTTTCATGCAAAAATAAGTCAAAAAATTGATGTTGCATCAACTTGACTACTCGAGCAAGATGTTTCAGCTTTTGGCGCTTGACTCATAATTGACTTGGACTATAAACGTATGAAAAGCCAAAAGAAAAAAAAATCAAAATAATGGGAGAAAACTTTGACCCAAGACACGACAGATGTAAATGGAATTTTGTGGAAAGCGAGAAAAGAGTTTCGAGATAAGAATATGACTGCTCAATCCTCTCGTGATTGACGGAGAATATAAGGCACTAATTTGTTCAATCTCTCGTCGTCGGTCTTCATCCACAAGGACTTCGTACAATACAAGGCACCAATAGTAATATTACTTTCTCTCCCCTCAACTTTTTAAAGGTGTGTCCTATCAAACAATATTATGTTATAGATTAGTATTAATATACCAAACCACAGGGTAGATTATAAGTGAATAATAAGCCATTTTCAATAATTAAAAGCAATAGACCACATTACTTAATGTACCATATTTATGAAACATTTTTAGTGTGTTTGACATTTCTCTTTCTTGTTTTTGTTGTCCAAATGAAAACTAGCGAGATGCTAATATATGGATGACACTACATGTACTTAGACTTTACTCGAATTCATTAAATGAAATGATTTGCAATGTGGCATGCACTCATGTCATCAAATAAGTGTGGAATCAGCATTGGAATGAAATTTGTCAAAAGGCGGAAAGAGATAAATTGGGCAAGATCAATTCGAGGAAATGTAGTTTTCTATTCCACCATCATTTCTTCTCAAAATTACACAAAGTGCTTTCAAGCATCGGGAGCTATCATTCAAGTTTGCCATTAAAGAACGGGTAGGCCTGGATCAAGGGACTGCATTTTCTGCTTCGAAGAGGCGCGGACTAAGATTTAGGGCTCTCCCTTGTTCTTTTTCAGGCGGGTCTGTACCCTTAGCCGCAGCATATTTGGGAGGTCGGCCCTCGCTAGCCTTGCCCAAGGCCGGTGAGGCCGACCCTCGTCGTGGCCTTTGACTAATCGCCAGAGTTGGGCGACCAGCCAAAGGAAAAAAAAAAAAAAAAAAAACGGGAGAAAAAGTATAAAAAAAAAAAAAAAAGAGGAAAAAAAGAAAAAAGAAATTGAAAACATAAAAAAAAATCAAAAAAATATTACAAAATAAATAAAATTTATCCACGTTGGCACTTTGGGTATGTCACGTAGGATGGTTAGCGTCCACGTCGGCGAATTCCGGCCAAAATTCGTCAGATGGATTCAATTGACGAAAGGTAAAAATGTTTATGACTCAATTAGTAAAATTAAAAGGTTTATGATTGAATTAGCAAAAATGCAATATGTTTAGGATTTTTTGAATAATTTTCCGGACTTTCTTCCATCCGCAAAATCCGCAAAGAGGAGATGGATCGGAAGTCTGATAAGTTTTTAAGAGATAGGGACTCTGGCAGTAACAAAGAGTCACCCTGTGAATCGGTGGATCCCACACTTGTTGGAGACAAGGGCAGAGACAGACAGGTTGGCGGGTGGATAGCACCCCAATACCCTCCTTAGTTTTAT
This sequence comes from Eucalyptus sideroxylon, assembly GCA_014182405.2. Taxonomy (NCBI): domain Eukaryota; kingdom Viridiplantae; phylum Streptophyta; class Magnoliopsida; order Myrtales; family Myrtaceae; genus Eucalyptus; species Eucalyptus sideroxylon. Next base: position 58,206,158 of record CM024552.2, read on the forward strand.
GTCGGGAGGGCCCTGCAAAGAGCGCACGATGCCGGATCAGATAGACTCCCCCCTCTTGGGGAGCCCCCGTCATTTCCGGACCTTGGATCAGCTGGATTGGGGCTTTGATTCCCTATCCCCGTCATTTCCAAGGGAGCAGTTTAAGGTCCTGCTCAGGACCGCTGTTTAGAAAGTATACGAGTGTTGAAAGAGTGAAGTCTGGGGACAAGGGCAAACGTGAGGAATGGGATCTCTATGCCGCATTAAATAAGTTCGCAAGCAAGGGACACGTCGAAGACCCACCTTTCCAGCTAAATCCAACACGAGGACCCTTAAATTGACTATAACATCCGTGGTCCGCAAGCAACGACTGACAAGGCCCGGACTCCATAAAACCTACAAACGTTGTTGAGCATGCTATTCAGGAAATGATAAATGATAGGTATTGGACTCCAATTGACCGTACATTAAAAAAACGAAAAAATCGACTAGCAATTTTACAGCGGATGCCTAAAATTTAACTATAAGTGTGGAGCAGTAAATGAATGGCTTGGTTGAGTTTGGAGGATCAGCTGAAAATGGGTGAACACATTAAAACTTATTTCTTCCATAATGACTCTATATTCAACCTGACCCATCAAAATTTATACCCACCGGTTTAACCAGCTTAATTATTTTAATAATAATATATGTTAGTTGAGTAAAATCTAACACCAAATCAAAAAAAGAAAAATTACCAAATTGCAACCATGTTGGCAAAAAAGAAGAAGCAGATCTGAACTTCATTAAACAAAAAAAAAAAAAAAAAAAATCATCTCATTCGCAAATCTGCAACAGCTCTAACGCCCAACATTGAGCTGTCAGGCTCTTGGATCGTTGTTCTGGTCAAGCCGTGGCCGAGCATGCGTGCTTGTGCGCTAGAGCGTACGATCACGAGCTCAAGGCCAACTCTTGGTTTCGTGCTTGGCCGTGAGTTCGCAGTCAATTGAACACCAAGCTCGATCCACTAGTTACATGACTATTTCGATCCAATCCAAAGAGCTGTAACTTCGAGCCAAGGTTGCTGCGCTTACTTCAGACCACGTTGCCAACGAAGTTCATTGTTGTGGGAAATATTGCCGACACCAACAGCCACTGTGCGCGGCTCCATTTTCTTTTTTTCCAGTACTGGCCATACCATATAGGATAGTTGACGTCTACATCAACAACTTCCAATCAACATTGGTCGGATGGACTTAATTGACAAAAAGTGGAAAGGTTTAGTACTCAATCAGTATAATTAAAATGTTTAGAACTGAATTTGCAGAAACATAATAGGTGTAGGACTTTTTAGGTAATTTACCCGGATTTAATGTAAATTGTTAATACATTTGGCATTTCTATAACCTCAATTAAGAGGGCACCAAATTATGTTTTCGGTGGTCTAATTTTTTTATTTGTTCAAAAGTGATCAGGTCTAATTAAGTGTATCTGATCAAATCAAATTCAGATATATATATATGTTTTCTCCTATATTTGATGTTTTATCTTATGGAGCGTTCGCGTCGTATGAAATTGCAACTACCAGCTCTAAGAATGGGATAGGACGAGGCCTTTTGACCATAATTAACGCGGGATTGGGACTAGGCGCCCCCTATTCCCTCCATCCTAGGGCTAGGAGTGAGCTCAATTAGCAAGTAATTGGATTAAAAGTTAATTAAAAAAGAACGATGCGATAATACATTAGGAGATAATTTGAATGGGAAATACAAGTGTGAGGACTCAAAACAAGCTTGTGGGTTTCATTCAATCGACCAATGGAAACTTCACAAATCATTTAATAAAGAGGATTTAATGCATATTCCTAGTACATTTAGCTTTTCTTTAACCTCAATCAAGAAGGCACCATATAATATTTTCAGAAGTTATCATCAAATTTTTAATCGTGACCCAAAATAAATATATTACTCATACATATATAATATTTTTGGAACGCGCTTTCCAACAAACGTAAGTTAAAAAAAAAAAAAATTGAGATTGCATCAAGCTTGACCACTTGAGCTTACTGTTTCAGCTTTTGGTGCTTGACCTATAATTGACTTGGACTTTAAACCAATTTCGTGCGAAAAGCCAAAAGAAACAATCAACAGCAAGGGAGAAAACTTTAACCAAAGACATGACAGATGTAAAAGGAATTTTGTGGAATAAGAGAAAAGAGTTTCAAAATAACTTCACCTTTTTATGAGTCTCGCGTCCATATAAAGAGTCGACGATGGCACTTTTTGTCAAGGATATGAAAGCTTCATTCCTACTCGATCCTCTCGTGATTGACGGCGAATTATAAGGCACCAATTTGTTCATTCTTCAGTCTTTGGTCTTCGTCTCCATGGACTTCATAGAATACGAGGCACCAATATTGATATTGCTTTTTCTCCCCTCAACTTTATAACGGAGTGTCCTAATGGACAATGCTATCTTATAGATTAGTATTGACATACCAAACCACATGGCAGATCAAAAGTGAATAATAAGCCATATTCGATAATTAATGACAATATGCCACGTCACTTATTACACCAAATTTATGAAACATTCTTAGTTTTTTCGACATTTCTCTTTTTTGTTTTGGTTGTAAACGTGAAAACTAGCGAGACGTTGATAAATGAATGACACCACTACGTGTACGAAGACTTTACTCAAATGTTCTAAATGAAATGGTGTGTAGTGCGGTATGCACCCATGTCACCAAATAAGTGTGGAATCAGCATTACTATGGAGTTTGTGAAAAGGAGAAAAGAGATAAATTGAGTAAGATCAATTTAAGGAAATTTACTTTTCTATTCCACCATCATTTCTTCTTAAAATTACACAAAGTGCTCTCACGCATTACTGGGAGCCTCCATTCAAATTTGACTAACAATGATTGAAGTAATTCAATGATGCATATAGCGCATTGCCTTTACAAGATTCAACGAATAACTCCCAAGGGGTGGGACTTTGTCCCAAGTGACACTTAGTTCTAGAGCTGAGGAAAAAAAGAAGAAGATGTAAGCAATGAGTTGGCTTAGATCAGATGGCCAACATTTCCCTTTTAATCAGTATCAAATTTTGATTTGTTGGGCGATGCTACTTAACTATTTTATGTATTGACGGTTTGGTTCTGTTGAAGATAAATATCCAAGTTTAACTGACGGAGCAAACAGTAGTCAAGACTCCACTCAAGGCGTACATTATCCTGAAGGAGACCTACTGCTCAAGTCTCTATTTTATATCCCCGCGCAAGTGGACTCTCTCTTTAGCGAAGAAAAATAGGGGACGCACCAGTGACGCTCTCTTTCATCGCACAGAGTTCTAAAAACGGTGGATCTTGTGACGTGAGTCGCACGATGAGTTGTTCTATCAATAACTACTGTGAGTTTAGACGTAATCAAGGCGTGGAAGACACTCAAACTTACAAGCAATTATAACACTCGAACTTGCGAGCAATTATAACTCTATGGTTCTCCGAGTATCAGTGGATTATAGCTGCTTACTCTTCCAGTTGCGTAGGTATCAATTTTCGGAAAGAATCATGTAAATCTCAAAAATTCTTTATTGTTTCTCCTTTATTTCTCCTGTGATTCCGCATTAATTAATTGCAAGATTTGTTAGTTTCCACATTATTCACAATAATTTATTCAGTCTTCGATCTTCAGTCTTCAGGAGAGAGAAAGTTTATGGAACTTTCCATGATGGAGTTAATCAATAATTGATTTGTGCATAGAGCGGAGGTTTATAAATTCAGCTCAAATTGAAAGTGGATCACAAGACGAGATGAGGAAACAACTGTTTCTTATTCTCAACTCTATTCTCTTGTGGTGGTGGAGCTCAATCACAATCTTTGTAGCATACTCGCAAAACCAAACAGATCGGCTCACGTTAGCCTCCTTAAAAAATGCAATACACGAAGACCCATTCGGAGTCTTGAGCTCTTGGAATGATTCTACTCATCATTGTGAGTGGCAAGGTGTTTTGTGCAGCTAAAGACATCCTGGGAGGGTCACATCCCTGGTCCTTAGATCACAAGGCTTGAAAGGCTTCCTATCTCCTCAAGTAGGTAACCTCTCTTTTCTAAGGGTTATAATTCTGCAGAACAACAGCTTCCATGGCAAAATCCCACCACAAATCAGCAACTTGCTTCACCTACGTGTTCTTTTTCTTAGTAACAACTCATTTGGCGGGCCAATACCGTCCAATCTTTCCCGCTGCTCGAACCTCGAGATCCTGAATCTCATAGATAATCAACTTGTGGGGGGAATTCAATCCCATCTTGGTTCTTTAACAAGACTTAAATTCTTGGGCTTGACTCGGAACAGTCTTGTAGGTCCTATTCCTCGTTCGATTGGAAACCTTTCGCTGCTAGACCATCTCTCACTGGCAAAGAACGTGTTAAGTGGAGAAATACCTGCGGAATTGTCCAGACTCAAGAGATTGACTTTTTTCCAACTAGCTCTCAACAAACTAACCGGTGAGGTTCCAGCAGGGATTTTAAACATCTCTAACCTTTTTTTATTCGATGTTCGTTTTAACCAGTTGTCAGGAAGCTTTTTCAATGATGTCGGCACCATTTCTCCTTCTCTCCAAATATTTGGTGCCAGTAATAACTTGTTCACTGGGATGATTCCGTCAACGTTAACGAATGCCACAGGTCTTAGGTTACTCGCTCTCTCCGTGAACAATTTCCATGGGCCAATACCGAAAAATTTAGGAAGGCTAAAGGGCCTTTTCTTGATTACATTGTCTGGTAACCACTTGCAGGATGACTTGAGTTTTATTTCTTCTTTAGTTAATTGTTCCAACTTAGATACTCTTAGTATGAATAGGAACTTGATTCACGGATCGTTGCCGAGATCCATCTCCAATCTCTCCACCAGCATTAAGCGAATTTCTTTGGGAAAGAATCGGATCCAAGGATCTATTCCTTTAGCCCTCGGAAATCTCTTCAACTTGTCTTATCTGAGTTTAAGGGATAATTTTCTCACTGATTGCATTCCTCATTCCATCGGAGCACCTTCCAACTTGCAGAGCCTTTTTTTAGGCGGTAACATGTTTACTGGAGAGATACCGTCTTTGATTGGTAACATTACATCGTTAAATTTGCTTGACCTTTCCGATAACATTTTCCAAGGCTACATACCGCAAAGTCTTGGCAACTGCAAGCAATTAATTTCGCTTGATCTTTCGAATAATAACCTAATTGGCTCAATTCCTGTCGAAAGCGTGGGTCTTTCTTCCCTGTCGATCCTCTTTAGCTTAGCAAATAATAATTTAAGTGGATCTCTTCCATTGCAAGTTGGATCTTTAAAGAATCTTGGCGTAATAGATTTGTCTTACAACGGATTGACCGGCTTAATTCCAACGTCCATCAGTGAGTGCTTGGTATTGGAGAAACTTTACTTAGAAGCTAATTCTTTTTCATGGTCAAATCCCCGAAGCTTTTCGCCCATTACGAGGTCTACAAGAGTTGGACCTTTCCAATAATAATTTTTCTGGTCCAATCCCGAGCTTTCTCGCAGAGCTCCCGCTACTCATGTACTTGAATTTGTCCTTCAATCAACTAGAAGGACAAGTTCCAAAGGGTGGACTTTTTCTTAATGTAAGTTCTGTATCAATTTATGGAAATACAGAACTCTTGTGGAGGTGTTCCCGGTCTGAAGCTTCCTCTTTGCAAATCACCAAGCTCTACGAAGTCTTCTTCAACCAAGGCTAGAGTAATATATGTGGTAGCTGGCAGTTTGTTATGTTTAGCTTTGTTGTTCCTATGTCTGTCTATCTTTTATCGCAAAAAGAAGCAGACAACAACCAATGCCTCCACTTCATTATCTTTCGAGAACCAATTCTTGAGGATTTCTTATGAAGAACTCCTGAGAGCGACTAACAGATTCTCTGAGACCAATTTGATTGGTAAAGGGGGATATGGCACAGTTTATAAGGGGATTCTTGATGGAGGTGCCACGGTGGCGACGAAGGTGCTCAATCTAATGCAAAGAGGTGCTTCAAGGAGCTTTATCTCTGAATGTCGAACTCTAGGAACCATTAGACATCGAAATCTCGTGAAGATACTAAGTGTCTGTTCGGGCGTGGACTTTTGTGGCAATGACTTCAAAGCTCTAATATATGAGTTCATGGCTAATGAGAGCTTGGAGGAGTGGCTGCACCCTGGAACTATAGGACAAGATGATGAGTGTAGCGAATCGAGAAATCTGAGACTAGTGCAAAGATTAAATATCGCCATTGACATAGCTACTGCAATCGAATATCTACACAAGAGTTGCTACCCAGCCATCGTCCATGGAGATCTGAAGCCGAGTAATGTGCTTCTAGACAATAACATGATGGCTCGAGTTGGAGATTTCGGACTTGCAAAGATCATTTCAACAGTGTCTATCGAAGCCATAGAAGTTCAAGACCAAGGTAGTTCAACTTCAACCGCAGTCAGAGGATCCATTGGCTATGTGCCTCCTGGTATGAAACTGTCATATTTTCTTGATTAGTTTTTATTTGATTGCGATAGTAATATGTGAGTGCCAAAAGTTTGACTAAACAATTATTCTTGATGTTATGTTATGATTTGTATGCTCTGACACCTCTTTCTCACAACTCAATTCCTCTTTCTGCTATTAATAGCTTTTGCAGAAAAAGAAAATACATATCTTTTTGTACAAAAAGGTTAATAGTAGCTTGCCCTAATTGTATTTTAAATTAAGATGAGAATAAACCATTGTAATTTTGATCAATGAGTGGAAAATTTTTAGACAAAACTTGTGAATCCATGTGAATAAATAGATTAAGCCTATCGTATCATCTCATATTTATATTTCTTTCTATAATCTGTATTTTGTCTCATATCACGTTCATGCCATTAAAACAGATTAATCTCTTTTGGAATATTATGACTTAAGGTCTTAACAATAAGTAATTTTTCCTTTACGGCAGACCCTTTCATGACCAATAATTTAATATTAGAAAATTATGTTAGATGACATGATATTTATGCCAGAAACCGTTGGAGGATACACTAATTCACAACACGGTGGGCTCTACCCAACTATCACTTTCCCTAGACTTATTGGTTAAAGCATATTAAGACAAATTTACGCATTTACAAGTATAAATCCATCACCGTCAACAAATCACTCTAAGTCTCTTCTTCCCCTCCCCCCACCGTGTTCATTTTTTTCCTGTTCTTCTAGGCATTTTCTTCTCATCTTTGCATAAAAGAAAGTGTGGTATAGGTATTAAACATAATTTGTATCACGAAAATGACGAGCCTCATGTGGATCCCATATGTTTCCAGTTAAAAAAACAACTATTCAAATTTAGTTAACACATAGACTTCTGCCAAGGCCTTAACCCAACACATTTTCTTCTTTTTCTATTTTCACCCGTATCCTACTAGAGGACAAATCCACTTTTGATGTTTAGGCAATTTGTGTAGCAAACATGTGACAACTTTGGTTACACTTAGTAGTTTTGGAGAAGAAGAATTTATATGTTGTTAACTAACCTTTGGTGCACTTTATGAATTCTAAAATCCTATTTCTCTACCGTTGATGCATTTATCAAAGGTTAATGCTCTTTATAAGAGTTCACACGACAGGCGCTAAACATCAGCCATATACAATAAACTAAACAAAAATTAAACAGAGAGAAATGAAAGCAAAAAACTAGTAGGGGGCTTTGGGACCCTCTGCCTTGCTCTGGCAGAGGATCCCTTGGCCTCTGCCATGCATAGGGGGCCCGATTGTGAAGTGAGTGGGGGCTTGCAAGCCATCTCTCTATGTTGGGCGCAATAGGCGCGATCCCTCACAATTTTCTTTGGCAAGCTCTTGCAAATGGACATCAAGCAAAATCCCATGTGACTTAGAAGCTTTTTCTAAACAATTGAATTCAAGAAAAAGTGTATGTTTGTTCCTATTAATGTCTTGATGAAATTTTCAGAGTATGGCATGGGACACAAGGTTTCCACACTTGGGGATGCATACAGTTATGGCATTCTATTATTGGAGATGTTCACAGGAAAGAGACCCACTGAAGAGGCCTTTGGGCACCATCTTAACCTCCACAACTTCATTCGAATGGCTCTTCCGGATCGAGCAATGGACATTGTAGACTTAAGGCTTTGGAGTGAAGCTAGTGATCGACAACAAGAGATGAAAATCAAAGATTGCATTATCTCTGTATTCGAAGTTGGAGTCGCATGTTCGGTGGAATCACCACCAAATCGGATGGACATGACTGAGGCAATAAGGAAATTACACTCGATCAAGGTGAGTTATGAAACCGAAGAGAGGATAACAGGTATGTAGCTAAGTCAGTTTTCTCATTTTGTCTTGGAACTTTTTCACTGGTAGTGAAAATCATCGTGTAAAGGCAGTGCTAGCAAATTTACATGAATGTCTCCCTAACTAGTCTGCCTCCCCATACCTATTATGTGTGTTTTTTATTATTACATTTTGTAATCGTGGAAAGTGGATGTATGGAGTTAAGTCTACCTATTTCCACCAAGTAATCATGTAAAATTTGATGAATTGGCTTATTTGTCCAGTTCTTTTCATTTCTGATGCCAATGTGGATCGATGCATTACTTAATTATCATGGCTGGGCCATTGCCCTTACCTCTCTCTCTATGCACGCTCGTGTACTAGAATGTGACCTCACCGTGAGGTCACGAGCTAAAGGCCAACTCTTAATGCCATGCTTAACCGAGAGCCCGCGGTCAATTGGACACCAAGTTGATCAAATCCAAAGGCAAGGAGAGGGAGGCAACCTTATCACAAGATCATGAGGTCAAGGCTAACTCTCGAAGTCTCTGTTGAGAGTGACCTCACTATCAATTGGAAGCCATGCTTGATCAAATTCGGGTGACATTGCAAACAAAATTATGTTGTGGTCATGTTGCCGACACCGGTTACCACCATGTGTGGCCCCCTACCTCTTTTGCAAACCTCCTTTTCTTTTATTTTTTTTTTTCTTTGCTATGTCATTCAATTACAGGGTTTTTTTTTTCTGTTTTTTTTTTCGATAGAGATACAAAGTTAACAAAAACATAAATGAGACATGATCAAAAAGGGAACATGGATGCATATTTGTTGCACTCGTCAGTGTGTTTATCACACTGTCTAATTATCCTTGTCAAGTCTTCCTACTCAACCAACCCTCTCTCTTTCTTCACCATTAGCCACCGTCTTCGGTCGTTACGGCTACCTGTCATCACGGTCGCCTCCTCCTTGTCTCACCACTTTCTTCTTCGTGTCATCCACAACCATCTTTGCTTTCTCTATTTGCTGATCGAAAACACTCTCTCCTTCACTGTCTCTTCTCTCACTGCCAAATTTCTAAGGTCTCTGAACCACCATTGATTACCTGATTTAGCCATTATGGCCTTTAAGATCTCATGGAAATCTCAATGGACAGGCCAAATGTAGGAGGCATCTTCAAACCTTGAGACGACTTTTTGATGTCATCATTGTCAACAACTTGATTGTAGATGACGAGAGGAGCTCAACACGAGGTCTTGAGACCCACCAAAGGCATAAACTTGACATTCAAGCAAGTCTCATTCTCACCCCCCACTCGTAGTTATGCAGAGCTAGTGCACCGAGTAGAGAGAAAGCCGAACTGAAAAACTATAGAGTTTGAGAGAGAGAGAGAGAGAGAGAGAGAGAGAGAGAGAGAGAGAGAGAGATTCTATGGGGCATAGGCCTCCCAAAGGTAGAGGCTTTGTTCCCCCCCCTCCCACAATCTCACCAACAACTTGGCAATGGTCACAAAGGCCTCCCCCAAATTTGGGCAAGGCCTGGGGGCCATGAGTGAGGTCGCCTTCACCTGCAGCTGACAAGGCCATGGTGAGGACCGCGACCCTCGTTGATGATTGATGAGGGCTTTGTGACCCTTACCCAGTGGCCAACGAACCTCGCTAGAGCTTTGCCAGCCACTATGGTCAAAGAAGCAAAAGAATGAAGAAGAGGAAAAAGAAAAGGAAAAAGAAAAAGAAACGCAAAAGGAAAGGGAAAAATACATAATTGTTTAAAATTTTCAAAAAAAAAAAAAACATTATTAAAAATTTCCATGTCAGCAATGGTCGACAAGCGTACACATTAGTGCCAACCGGCTAAAATTGGCCAATGGATTGAATTGATACAATTATAAAATATTTAACACTGAATTGACATAATTATAATAAGTTTATAACTTGTTTGGTAATTCTACCCTCAAAATATATCACATAATTGGACCCATTTTTAACTAACTCAGACTCAACCCGACCTAACCCAGCCCAACTCACTCATTTGACAAGTATAACTTCCCATTATACTTTGCTAAAGCACTTCAACTTTCAACAGTTTATATCTTTTCATTAGTAAACTAAGAAATTCTAATACAATTGTATCACATATTATTTACGAAAGTAAATACAACATTGCTTTTATTTACTATTGGGTAGTTCAAAGTACTAACAAAATTCAATTATAGCATAAGCTGGTTTTCTAAGAATATTTTTGCAAGTTTCATTTATAATACAATCAAAGTAAAATTGTTATAGCATCATTTTTATATTATGTTAGATTAATGTCAAAATCTTGACCTACTTTTAGGGTAAATAAGGATATATACTTCGACGGCATTAAAATTCGCCTTATGTATTGTTAATAGTCGCCGAAGGGATGCAACCACCGGCGACCGCAAAGGAGGCGCTGGTTTAGGCTTCGCTTAGGGCAGAGAATGGAATCTTCGATTCTCCTTCTTTTCTCTCTTTCTCTTTAATTATTTTCTTTTTAAAAAATAATAATAATTTCAATTCGTATGGGATAAAATTCTCCTTCCCCTGGTGTTGGGATAAGTCATTCGAGATTCATTCGAACTCATCTAGACTAATCCAAATCCTAGTTGTCTCCAAACGCCCGATAGGATAATTTATATTATCCGACGTTTTACTCGAGCAACCCAGCACGCCCTTAGGTTAAAGAAAGAGGTGAACTCAACAATTAGTGCAGTCTACTTAGCCGCCCTTTTTTTCGTCTCACTCCTCTCTCCTATGTACATGTGTGTGCGGCACTAACGGGAATCGTCCTGACCCAGTATCCTTCGGCCTCACCCCTCAAATCCCTTTATTAGCAGGGCTGCATGTCTGTTGGCAATTTTTTTTTTTTTGTCAGTTCTATTATATTTCACTTTCACACTTTTATCCTACCTCTTTGCAGGATATGGGAGTCGAAACTAATACTTGAAGTTAAATCGTCCTTACCCCACCCCTTGATAAATGCAATGCCTATAAGACCAAGCTACATAGTGCTGGTCAAAGCTAGGAATCTCGTTAGAGTCAGCATAGCATAATCAAGACGGGGTGTTTAGAAGGAAACATTTGAAAGGGGACACCTCTTCTTTCCAGCTTTAGGATAAAATTCTCCAAAACCCAATCCACACGTCCGAGTAGGAATCTCAAGTCTCAAGACCTACCTAACTCATACCACAGGACACAGCGATTTCAGTATAAATAGAAGACGTCCTCACAAGACCTGTCATGCACATCATATAACGCCTCTCATTATACTACCACACGAGTTTTATTTTCACATCCCTTTTGACAAAAAACGTACCTTTCTTGAGGTAATTGGCTAATAAATCCTGATAACGTCCGATTAGGTCAAAAATCTATTGATGAGACATTTTTACTCTTGTTCCTAATGCTAAATTCTTCTACAAAGCTTTTGAGAGTTGAAAGATGACACCATGAAAAAAGATTAAGACTTGAAAGATGACACAATGAAAAAAAAATTAACAACTTTCTCTGGGAAAATTTGCAAGAGGATGAATGATCAAATGAAATACTGTTAAAAAATACATAAGCCTGTTTATAAGTTTTATTCTATGACTATTTAAGTTAACATATTAATCAATATATGCATAACCAAAAAGAGATATACACACAATCTTTACAAATATTAAGAATCATTGGAAATGTCCTAATTAATTTTTTAAATTCTAGGACCACCGTGCCACGGTAAGCTCCTGTTTTGACATGAAAGTTTTCTCTCTGAAGATTTAATACACCATTTTAAAAGGTTTGTGACTTGATTGCACCTATTGAAAAATCCATGATTTATCACATCCTGTACAAAATTTGAGACTTTCGATCGATTTTTCCATTGTCTTAAACATAAGGGTTTAGTATGTCAGGTTTAATTCGAATCAGTACTATTGATGTCACAATGTTGTGCAGCTGGATCAGAGAACTCTTCCAAGTATACAAAGCTATACAAGCAATTTATTCCATTATACTACAGGAAAAATGAGGACTTGTGTGTATAGAAAGAAAAAACTTATAGAGGTTTTAAAGAATATCAAATCTACAATCACTCCATTATTTGCCACCACATCTGAAGGCACCACAAATGATGGACAGGAGTATGATCAGAATCAAAGCGACGACAATGCCGAGAACTATCGGCTTTATTTTCATGTTATGCAGCCACATCTTCCTTCTGATTCAGGTCGCCTGCTACCGGAAATCTTGTGCCTAAAAGTAGAAAATGCACATCAGTCGGATGCCGAGATCCTTAACTTAATCATACTGAAAGACGGTAGTCTTTGTTCTATCTCCAAATTAATCACTAATTTCCGCTCCTTCCATAAATTTTATATGAGAAGACTGGAAAGATGAAAGCAGACTATTGGAAAGCAGTAGCCGTTAAACCTTTAAAAAGTTCAAATAACACTTCTTATAATAGTGGGAAAGTTCTTAGTGAGCTCTTGTTTGATGCAAAAGCTAGCAACATAGCATCAAAAGTAGATCAGCAGCAAGAAATTCATTGAATTTCAGGAAATGATGGGTGTTAGAAAGTCCAATCCAAAAGCTTAAGCTATCATAAATGACTCATTGTCAAGTGATTTAGGACAATATTTTAACGATACGGCCAAAGGAATAAGAAAAGGAATATGAGCAGAGGATACTGAACTGGGAATACCCAACAATTGTTCATGCCCATCAGCTTCTCCCTGAACAATTTAATGGCCCTAAAGACGCTAAACTAGATGACACGACAACCGCACTTGATAAAGCATCTAGGCTGAAGTGATGTGAGGAAATGAAACATTTGCACTAGAGCGAGAAGATGATGCGAGTTCAGGCTGTCCGGATACGTAATCTGCTCAATTGAGCATTCAAGACTTGAACAGGGAAGAATTAATGTTCACTTATAGGCGAAACTTCTATACTTATGATTTAAAATTGTCGGATGACCCAGATAAGTAGGCCGTACTAGTAGCCCGAGCACTTCAGGAGACTGGAAGAAGGCTCTAATTGTCATGACTCATTCAGTTTCTGAACACCAGATCCTGCTTCTTACATACAATAATTAGCTCGTTTAATAAGATAAGCCAACATCGCTCCAGGATGGAAATCACACACAGTAGACTGCTTACCTGAGATCGAAGATTCTCCGTCTTGTCGAGCAGAAGCTTAACTTCCTCACATCGATCCAGAACCTACATGACAGAGCAACGTAAGTCTGACAATACGCGCCAATTTCTCATGGTTCTAACTTAGTGGTAGAGTATAGCACAAGGTATGCCGACTCACCTTTTCTACATACTCCATCATAACTCCTTTCACTTCTGATGCCTGAGCTTTCACTTTGGCAAGTTTGCTTCGGGATGATCCGCGCAGTACCGCATTTGCTCCTTCAGTTTAGGCCTATGTCAAAGCTCCAATCAGCATATCCTGTGATGTAGCACAAAGAGGTCACATTCATGGACTTACGAGGAGATGGCGATGTTTACCCGAATTCTCTGTCCAAGCTATCTGCCACTGCAGTCGCGGCTTTTCCTCCGCCATATCTGTTAGTAAACTCATCCTTGATTCTCTCGAGAAAGGCCATCGGAATCTAACGACCAATGGACTCAACTGCCACGACGCAGTATGCTGCGGAATTGAGATGGCCAAGTCAAGTTTGTCCAAGGAAAACTGTAAACACTCGACCACGAGTAGCTTTCAGACGTAGCTCGGAGCTATTGCAGCTAAAGAGAGACAATCGGCTACGAGAGAGAGAGAGAGAGAGAGAGAGAGATCATACTGAAGCCGCTGTCGACGAGGTAGCTGAATGTGTGGCCATCGCAGGTGTAAGTGAAGTGGTCGGTGCTGGGAGGGAGCTTCTGGAGGCACTGAAAGGCTATGCCGGCGAACTTCCCACCGAACTCAGCGTACTCTGCTAACACCGCGGTGCCTCGAGCCACGAAGCTGTAGATCAGCGACTGACCCATGTTTTGTCGTCTTTCGAATTCGACGGGAACGGAATGAGAGCTCGATAGCGCAGCGACAACACTTCAACCTCCGCAAAGAGGACGAGAGATCACGCATACCGCCACTGTATCCATGCACTCCTCTTTGTTTTTTTGGCCCTCTTGGAAGAAGAAGACATGCAGTCCCCGAAGCTGCGTAGTCTCTTCAATGGGATCATCAACTACTTATCCAGTTTAAGTCCTTGAATTTATACAATTCTCGCAATCACGTCGGTCACCGTTCGGTTTCGGTCTATTAAAACCGATGCAGCCGGTAGTGGTAGAAAAAACCCGATGTGAAGTAGGGTCGGTCCAATCTCAAAAAATCAGTTTGGGCGATCAAATTGTAGCTACAATGGCCCAAAAATAAGTCCGAGTAAATCACTTATCATTCCATGATGGCAATGTTTCACTGGGTGATAGAGATTTTGGCTAGGCATCAATCGTCCCGTGAGTCGTCGGCTTCAATTTGTTGGAAATGGAGATGGATGGATTTAATGGGAAAAACTATTCGGATTCAATGACTCAATCACATAAAACATAAGTTTGGAAAAAAAAAAAACTACATTGGACCAACGATACAATTGAGTCACGCATCATGCTAAGTAATGATGTGTTTGCATCTCTAAATCCAAATGTTTCGTGCATGGTGTGAGAACCTTCGAATAAACGTTTCGAAAAAAGCAATCGAGCGGATTGCACTTTCGATGTGAATGATAGTGTGGAAGAGTAGAAAAGGTAGCATGGAGTTGAGCCCTAATGTCAATGAAACTTCCAGGAAGCAAACGATGGAATGAGACTCTTTGGCTGCCACTTAACCCCATCTTTCCTAGGCAAACGTCCTATCACTAGCACAAATCAGTTGTGTCCAAAATCAGTTTTTGGGAACATATAGCCGACAACGTAAGTGGGCTTGGAAATGGGCCATATCAGTTTTGGCCCACTTCGATTGGAAGCTTAATCGCGATGAATTGATCTCCACGGTCTGATCAGATCGGGCAAAGAAAACAGGCGAATCCTTTTTGGTTGGTTGACAAGTTATTTGCTTGACCATTTTCGTTCTTGGTCGTATTTGCTTGACGATCTAAACTCCATTTATTTTTTGAAAAGAGAATAATTTGATAAAAAAATTCAAAAAATAATCAATTATATCGCTTAAAAAAATAACTAAGCAAAAAATATTTTTATCATTCACAAAAATATTTAGATATAAATTGTTGTCTATAATGAAAAAAATTTCAGTTAGCAAATTATTTTGGATGATACAATCAATGATTTTTAGGAATATATTTTGCAAATGATTTATTTTCTGCAAGATAAACAAAGTCTTAATAACATTTTATGAAAATTCAAGAAATTATTGGATGCACTAAAGTTTGGCTAGTGACTGATGAGGCGTCTACACTAACTTTTCAAATATGTAAAAGTTGCTAACTAATACGATAATATTACTTTTATATTTAATTAGTGAAAAATCAAACTTGACTTTTGACTATTGGATTCAAACTTGGATGTTATGATTGTTCTCTAGCCAAATCATATTGAATGGTTCATTTCGACTCCGCTTAAGCACGATTCTGAATTCAATAGATCGATTTCGATTTGTTGGATCTAATCCCGAAAATAACAAGTAAATATCAATGTCTTAACATCTTAATATTAAAGGTGTTTTGACCTAGAGAAACCATCTTAAAAATAAAAATTCTCTCTAATAATCGCTTTTCTTATGACAAGGTTAACATTTAAAGTATGATTTACTATGAATTATTCAAGACTGTTCCAAGTACTTAAAATTATCTTAGGGTAATGAAAACACTAAGGGCACGTTTGGCAACCGGCCAAACAGTGAAATTTTTTTTTTTTTTTTTGTTCTCGGAAGTAAATTTGAAATAGAAATACATTTGGTAAAATTTTGTTTCCAGGAACAAATTTATATTTTTTGTTCCCGAAAATAAATTTGAAACAAAATTGAGAAGTAAAAAAAAAAAAAAAGTTGATTCTTTGCTCCCAGTAACAATTCCATAATCAAGCCAACCTATTTTTTTTTCTATTATCTCTTCTTTCTTCTTCTTCCCTCTCTCTTCTTCTTCAACCATTGCTGCCGCTGTCGCCACTGACCGATGGCCACTACTACTGCCCACCACCGCTTGTCGTCGGCGATCGATTAGTCAAGGTCTAACAAGCTTGACAAAGGCTCACTATATCACGCCCCGATCTTCCGAGCGCATGCACATCCTTTAGTGGTCAATTAAATAGCAACGTCTAAGGACGCGTCACCGACCCATTCATTTTTATACGCATGCAGAAGTGAATAATTAATCCCCAAATAACAACAAAATGAGATAGAAAAATAGAGCCATAATTTTCCTTTGAACCAACCCACACCATTATATACATATCAAGCTATGTCATTTACAATACGAGCCAATCTATATAACGTCTGCAAAACCAAGGGGGGGTAGAGGCTACAGATCCTCTAATAAGTCGAATCTTCGATTGAATACTCCAAGGTCCCTGGCTCCAAGAAACACAAGTCCACCACTGAACCAACTAGTGGGACAGCCATACCTTTCCTAAAAGCAACCTCCAACACATACATAGGGACCTCAAACTCCAATATGGGACCCTCTCTCTGTCCATTCTGCTCCTAACAATACCATGATCTATATTGATGGGATACCTTCTAGGGTAGATCTGCATCAACCCAGATCACGGACTTCACAAGCTCATAGATCCGTCTCCTTGGGTTTCCATGAAGCGGAATAAAACACTTATGTTCGGTGACATTCTTCAGTTGTCCAAAATGCTCTAGAGGAGCTGCCATCTAAGGACTTGAAAATGTTATCCCACAATGTGGTGAGATGACGTCTCAGCAAGTTCACCCCCTAAGTCCCGACTAGGAAGAAAATACTCCTTAAGGGCTTCTTAAGCACAAGCACAAGTCAGAGGACTTACCTTTGCCTCGGTCCCTTCCTGCAAGTCAGTACAATTCAACCACTCAATCAATCATTCAACAATTCAATTCGTCAAATCAAATCGAGCCATTGATCAATCAAACCAGTTGATTCCATGTCATCAAGACCATCTCTCGATCAACCCAATCAATATTATCTATAAAGTCCGATCACATCAAGAACTGCTCACACTAAGCTAAAGATAGATAGTATAGCCCACTCTAAGCTGATAAATAGTATAGTGCTCACGCTAAACCGATATATTAAGGCCCTTAGACTAATATAATATATTGACAATGCTCACCAGAAGCTACTAAGATATATTGCTCACACTGGGTTGATATATCAAAGCCCGTAAGCTGATATAGTATACTAGTATACTGCTCACTCTATGCCGATATATCAAAGCTCGTAGGCTAATATAGTACACCATTCTGATCAATCAACAATTTCACCACTTTTATCATTTCCGATAAAAATAATCGTGTGTGGGTACACGGTTAGCATTAACCAAAATACAATATTTTTCCTTTTGAAGATCCTACTAATTTCAATAATTCACAAACACATTTTTGAAGTTGTAAACTGATGCCTGATATTTTCTAATTAAAAACAAAAATTACTCAATTTTGGAATAAATTCCAAAAATTACAATATCACTCAATTAGCACAAATTAGCACTCAAATAAATAATCCAAACACACCATTGCAATCAACACAAAATTCCGATCGCCGGCTATCCTAGTCTAATTTCTAGAAAATAATATTTAATTAAATAATTACAAAAATTAATTAAGTAAATACCCAAAAATGCAACTTATGCCGAAAAGCCTAACTAAATACCGAAACGAGCTCGGAAAATTTCCGAATTACTCTAGATAAATACTACAGCTAATCTAGCCTCTAATTACGCTACTCTAACCACCTGACATGCAATAACAATTAATTAAATTGCTAATATATTCTAACTAACCACATAATCCATGCTTAACTTAAAATAATCAACCCTTAAGCATAATTAACTTCCTAAGCGAAGATTAGTGAGTAAACTCACTGAATTTGTGAGCCGGTGAGTTCACTAGGACAACGAGACGGAGATGATAGACAAACTCTAAAGCGAGGACACCTTTCGAGGTCGAGAAAGGCTCAGAAAAATACCCCAAAGCTTCAGGACCCCAGCTGGGTCTCGGTTCAAGTCGGTGAGTCAAGGAGCTGCTTTGAAGGTTGGTTCAGCTAGAAATGGCCAAAGATGAGCGGTGGAGCTTATGTGAGTCCAGGTGGGGCTTCATGACGGCAAGCGGTGGCTAACGACATCCAAGGAGCTTCGACGCGGCTTGAGCGGCTCGGGACACAGCTAGACGAGCTCACACATAGGCGAACAGGCACTCGCGGCATGTGGGCAAACGCGTGATTGGCGGATGGCGAAGTGATGTGCAGTGGTTTCAAACGGGCGGGCACGGCTGGTTGATGGTGAGGGGAGGATCTCGAGCTCGGTTTCTCTAAAAATTTTGGAGTTCTTAGGTTTGAAAATGGGGGGGGGGTCGACAAAGCAAGGGGAAGGAGGAGGGAACAACAAGGCTTGAGGGGGCCACCTTAGTCTCCTATCTATCTTCTTGTCCCCTTAACCAAGGCCCCATCATGGCTGCTGGCTTCCTTAGCAATTTTCTAGCCTTAAAACTTCCTCTAGAAGCCTTGGAAGTGCTCCAAAAGTTAAGGGGCATGGGGGCTACGAATTTTGGGCATAAATTCCCCAAATCTTCTTCAATCCTCACTTGAATTTATTAAATTCAGCTCTCAAAAATTCCACCGTCGAGTCATCGATCAAATTGGTATTTTTCTTGCCAATAGAACCAATTTGCATCCAACAACACAATAAAAAACAATCCCCTGAATTTTCCCGTCGAAAACGGCACTATATCGATTTTTCGCCAAAATCTCGGTTTACAAAAAAATCTTCAGAGGATGAGTTGACCTTCCTAAAATAACTCATGACATAGTAGAACTTTCATTTTCTTAAAATAGATTCAAATTCACTAGTTAATTTCAATTTGGCGCGATTTTAGCTTGACCTAGCCTACCGAGTAGCTTTCAGAAATATGTAGTGCAAATTACCTGTGGTCGATTATCTTCAAGCCACAATGAACCTTTTCGACACATTGACGACTCTCGGTGGTTGTGAAAATCTCGAGATTTCAAATACGAACACAAAGTACCAAAATGACAAAAAAATTAGTCTAGTACCGGTCGACGAGATTTTTGTAATTTGGTGGAATCACCCACGTTTAGCCACACATCTCTATCAAACCGACCTATCTCTGACCTCTAATCGATTTTTAACTGTGCCGTAATGATCTCTGCAGATGAGCACGGTCGAGTAGTCAATTCCTGATCGAACTCCCAAATCTACTACATAAAAATCTCTTAATGGCTTTCTCAAATAGTCTAATTACCCCATGAGTGATCAGCTCTAAGAATAGTATTATAGGCACATCGATGAAAGTCTCGAATTATTTAATTGAAAACAAAATTGAAATTTCAAGATGTCACACACTAGGCCAGGGCAAGGCTTGGCGGGTCTCCCCCAGCCATTAGTGAGCCTCGCCTGGCCGGGTGAGGCTCGCCCAACCATCGGCAAGGTTCACCTGGCTGAGGCTCGACCTTGCCCAGATTTGGCTCGGCCAAGCTCGCCCAGCCGCCAACACGACTCAACCTCATCGGGCCACCACAAGGTCTGCTTTGCCTTAGCTAGAGGTTGAGCCCGATCGTTGATGGGGCAAGCTCAGCCAAGCCTCACCCAGTTGTCGACGGGCCTCACCGAGGGCTTGCGACACTCTGACGAGGTTGCCGGCCCTCGTCTAGCCGGTCGCCAATCGTTTTAAGGTCGGTGACTAGCAAACCTTGAAGAAGATTCATGAAGGAAGTTTTTCCAAATTTGAAGTACAAAAAGCTCTATAAAATTGGAAAATGGCAAAAGTCTATGGATTTCGAGAATCTGAAAAGTCAAAACCTATAAAACCTTAAGTGGCAATCCTAAGGAGAAAGGGTGACGCCCTACTTGATCTTCAAGATCCTTTATCATCATTTTTCTAGGTTATGAGTCGCTCACTACCATTAATGAGCTTATAACTCACCCCCCCTCTTAACATTTAACCATTCAAAATTTAATGATTACATTTTAAGAGTAAAGCTAATGGAATCAAGTGTCCTACTTGATCATCATGTATTAATAAGTCACCTTCCAAGGACATTAAATACATCATGGCAAATATCAAGTTAGAAGGCCATCTCTTTGAACGGGAGTTAATCGAGTCCAATCACGATCGATTATCTTATTTGGCCTGAGGTTCGTTCTTAAGCCATGGGATAAAGCCAAATGCAATCGGGCTTAACTGGTGAAACCGAGTTTGGATTTTCCCTCTATCGAGAAAAGGCTTGCAACAAGGTGCAAGGGCCAGGCCTTGGATTGGTCGACCGGTCCCCCGATTGGTCCGCAGGTCAGTCCAAGGTCCTACGCCACAATTTATGGCCAATCTGACACTAAATCACGTTGAGTTTATTTGATCCATGGTCAGTTCTTGGCCGTCATGTAATGTGGCACCCCTCGACGGCCCCCGATCCGTTAAGTTCACCATAGTTTGCTTACCAATCACTTTCCCTAATAACATGTCACTCTGATACCATTTCAATTGCAACAGGTCCATACAACCATGGGGGTTTACATCTTTTAGATCGGTCCCTTGCGCAGTTCATGTACGGAAGCACATCCAACAACTCCCTTCATTATATTCAAAAAAACGATGCACACCTACTAAACATTTATAAATAAAAGCTGAACACTTTTATTTACTTAAACTAGATGGACATCATTCATCAGTACATCAAAATGGCATAGTTCTCTATACTTGGCTATACTTCAAAAAGATTACCGACATCTCCTCCAACAGTTGTATACTTAAAGTTCATCGATCAGTGTCAGCGTCCAAAAGTTCGTTCCTTTGCTATCCTCCTCTTCGCGGTCATATCCAACCATTTGATCCATCTACTGGTGGCAATGACAGCAGATGTATCTTATCTATTCTGAAATGTTAATGCCCAAAAAAGGTGAGTACAACCACTCAGCAGTAAAGATCCACCAAACTATTCATTGTGTCAAACAAAACAATTAAGGCATCATAACAAAGCACATATCATTCATGCATTCAAGCATAACTTACCTTGGAGCCATACATATGTCATCATACCATATGTGCATATACTATCATACACTCATCATCAAGTATTCATGCATATATCACCATGGCATATGTGCATATATCACCATGCACTCATCATCAAGCATTCATGCATATATCACCATGCCATATGTGCATATACCGCCATGCACTCATCATCAAGCATTCATGCATATATCACCATGCATATGTGCATATACCGCCATACACTCATCATCAAGCATTCATGCATATCCATGCCATATATGCATATACCATCATGCAATCATCATCAAGCATTCATGCATATCCATGCCATATATGCATATACCACCATGCAATCATGCATATCTCACCATGCCACCGTGCATATATCACCATAATTCATATCATCCATGCTATCAAGCATACATCACCATGAGATCCATTCATGCCTTTATGATCGCATTTTCAAAATCAAATAGCATTAATTTACTTTCATAAGTAGATCATGCATCATGCCATATGCATACACCCATGCACATGATTCATTTTCAATTCTTATCTTTCACAAGGATCTCATCAGTTTTTCTTTCTAGGGACCAATGTTTACATCCCAGAATTTGTCGCTCGCATCCAACCAGGCATCGCGAGGAACCTCCAGGCATGTATTCAAAATACAACCGGGCATCCGACCCCCCACATTTCGAGCATCTCGCATCCCAACTAGCATCACGAGGCATATCCCCGGGCACAAACCTCCAGGGCTTCCGGAATTACATACCAACATACCACTAGGATTCCCCCCTCTAGAATTACGTACCGTATACCACCAGGCATCTCGAAACTCCCGAGGACCCTCCAGAATTACGCCACTAGGCCACCAGGCATCCGGCACCCTCACATTCCGGGCATCCCGACACTCCCGGGGCATCATCGACTCACACCTCCAACAGTATCATCATCAACATAATTTATATTCTCATTTGTGTCTCAATATCAACATGGCACATGATGTAATAATGCTAATGATTGGAATCAGTCTTTTTATAATCATATAATATGCATTGGGAAAAATATTATTTGATGCAATGGTTTTGAGAAACTTCATTGAATTCATGAAAATCCACAAATCTTTTCATGTCATATGATATGCATGAATGTCACCACATCATTACACGAATGATAATCCAGGATATCACAATTTATATAACAAATCAATAACCTGTAAATAGAACAGTTTTTTCAGCTTAAATAGAATGCGTGCTGTTTATGAAAAATTCTGAAAAATTAGTAAACGATGGAAATTAATTCTGAAAATTTAACACATTGTAGATAAGATCGAAGAAAACACATTTTGTGAAGAACACCATATTAAACAAGGCTTCACAGAATACGTACAGGTCCATGCATCACCAAAAAAGGATCTTAACATCATCCATGCACAGTTTTGAAAAAAAATTCGATTAAACCCTTAAATAATAGCTCAATTCGTTTTGGATTAAAAGATAAAATCAATTTACTTTTCCTATTCTCGGTATCGTTTTCCAGATCTACTTGTGTTGAAGAAAAAATCGTTTCCTTAGTCATTACTGGTCCATTTACTCTAAAATTTCAGTATGTTATTCCTCAGAATGCTACCTACAACATTCATTAAGGACACACGATCAAATTTTAACTGTATGATTTTATAAAAATCCCGAAATCATACTAGGTCGAAACAGCATTTTTCCCAGATCCAGTTTTTTCAAAAGACAGCGGTTTCACCGACCTATTTTTGTTCATTTCCTCTAAATTTTTGATATGTTCTACCTCAAGAAGTATACTGCAACTTTAGTTAAGAGATAAAAGTGAAATTTCAACAAGAAAGTTACTTTACAGACCACAAAACCACTGAAGGTCATCATGACGAATTTCAGATCTAGTCTCTCCAAAGGAAAATCATTTCACCAAGAAATGCTTGTTCGTCTTATCTCAAATTTCAGTATGTTATTCTTCAAGATGTTTTCTACAACTTTCATGAAGAGGTCGAATTAAAAATCCAGATAAAAAGTCACATGCAACACACGAAATCACCAAGAGGTCAACAAAACAGTTTCCAGATCTAATGTTTTCGTAGAAAAAGGATTTTACCCCTCAATACTTGTCCATTTTGTTTCAAATTTTAGTATGTTATACTTCAAGATGTTCTATACAACTTTCATAAAGAGGTTGAAGTTAAATTCCAAACAAAAAGTCGCATGCAACCCCCAAACTCATGAACAGTCAGGCTGGTTGTTTTCTAGAAACAGCATGCATGACCAACGAATCTCTCTCCATAGCTCCGAAATTTCATCCCATCTACCACAACCAAGACTTACCATCTACTACACATACACATAGCAATGCAAAGAGTAGGTTTTAGGACTTCACTTGCCTCAAATCAAAAGAAAACATAGCAAGAACGACGGCGGGACTAGGCGGGCTCAACGGCGTCTCCTCTTCCTCTCTTTCTCTCTTTCTCTCTTTGGATGGTACTCTCTTTCTATTCTCTCTCTTCTGGTCAAAATCCCCCTCCCCCTTTTCCTTTTAGTCAAATTAAAACCCTTGCATGCTCCCATTTTTGCATGGAGGGACACTTGGTTACAAAGGGGCAACACTCGACAAGTTTTTCTTGTCACTTGGCATTTTTGCCATGCACATGATGGGCCTTCAATGGGCCGAGCTTAGGCCAGCCTTGGTCGACCACTTGATGGGCTCCTTGGGCCGGGCCTCTTGGCCTACTTTAGGCCAACACTCCTGGGCCTAAAGTCCAAACTTAAATGGCCCAAGTTTATTTTTAATAATACATCTTAATCCTCATTTAAATAAATACCTAATTGCATAATAAAATGGTCAAAAGACTTTGTGACATTAATCCATAAAATCAAATCTATAAAGTGCATAGTCAAGAACAAAGTCTTCTTTATCAAATTGTCCTATAGCGCCAACCTTGATCATCCATTAACATAAGATGTATTTATACCCAAATAATTCTCCATTAAAAGACTCGGCATTAATCTATTAAAATTCTTTGGTCTAAAGGCCATAACATAAATCAATAACACTCCCATCACCTATTCATGGTTCATGGTATATCTAGGGGTTATTATGAAATTTTGGGATGCCACATGTAATCATGTAGGATCAATTGATCTGCCTCAATTCACTGTCAAGTTGAATTGGTCCATGATCATCCATGACCAGTACAACGACCGGGCGGAATCACCCACAACTGGTACAATTACCGAGCAAGGTCAAGCCACGACTGTCCACCGATTCGTGGTGGTGCGGAATTGTCCCACAATCGATCCTTATGATCGAATAATCTTTCCATGATCTAAATACCCTATAACCAATCATTGGGTTGCCGATCCCCAAATAGGCTACTCCGCTCATGACCAACTCTCAGGTTAGCTCATGGCCCAGTCCCACCCTTGGCATACCAATCTTTGGCCTACTAATCTAACCAAATAAGGGTTGAATTCGAAAAAGTTACATCTTATTAGGCCATTTGGGGTTTGAGTCATCTTTGTAATAATGACCATATTAATTAGGGGACACCTAAGCCTTATGACTCAACCTAGTATTAATGCACTATAGTTCAAAAGCATTTAATGTGTCTTTATCTCAGTCCAAGAAGACTCTAGATGGCTTGCTCCTCAAGTTGGGTGTGCAGCCCATTCCTCTCCAAGTTTGGCATGTGACCTCTCATTCTAAGTTGAAGAACAGTTTTGATCAACTTTCGAAATCAATGTCATTACCTTATCAAATGTGCTCGAAAAATTATGTACTTTTAATATGTTGTCAAGAAGATCTTACGAAACATTTTTTATGAAGAAAACTTAGCCAAATTCATGCCGTGGGAAGAGCAGAAATTCACCAAATACAACCTAAGAATTCGTCCGTCAAGCATATTCAACCATTAGAGAGAGAGACTCATTTCAAAATCAAAATCTTCACAAAACTCTTTGAAATTTTAATATATTGTAGATATGGATGTCATTTAAAACTTTCATGATGAAGCATGGTTAAATTTGAAAAGGAAAATTTTATAAAAATTCGAGAAGACAACCCAATTATCGTTTTCACTACACAGGGCAGGTTCCAAATGGTGAATGATTGGGCCTTCGTCCCTACCATTTGACCTAAAAAAACTATGAAATATAAGTATGTTTTAGATCGAGATGTTTAGAACAACTTTCATGAAGGAAGTTTCTTTAAATTCTCACCCAAAAAATCTGCATAAAATTGGCAAATAGCACAAGTCCAGTAATTTCGAAAATCAAATGTGGCAGTCTTAATTGGAAATAGGAGGCATTCCACTTGGTCAAGAAGCATTAATTGTCGAGCATCCTTACCTTCAAAGTTTTCAACTAAGTCCTAGGTTAGCTTAGACACTTCATTCCGACATTGAATAATTAGAAGCCAAATGTAATTAATGTGCTATTAGCTTGTCTAAGAATGTTTGACTTGCTTGCTCTTTCTTCCAATAGATATGTAGTCCATTTCTTGGCCTCCAAGATCTCCTACTTAGTTTAGGGTTATAACTAGGCTAGGCTATAGGGACACATAAGTCTTTACATCCATCATCCTCATTTAATGCGTTTCACACTTGTTCACACTTATTTTCTAGGAACATTTGACTAACCTAAGGCTTATCTAACTTAGCCTCCTAGTTGGGACCAAAATAAGGATTGAAATCGAGAATGTTACAATAATGATCCAATTTCTAGAGTCTAGAAAAGTCTAGAAAAATCCTACAAAAAATATCCTATTTGGTGGCAACAAAAAAGTTTGGAGTCCACTAAATATGCTAGCTAAGTTTAAGAGTAGTAGAAAAATCTCTGACTTTAGCATTTTGCATGGGTAAGTTGGTAATGTAGGACTATAAATAGAGAGTAGATGTCCATCTTACTCACTCAAACCAAGAGCAAAATTCTCCTTCCTTTTGTAATACCAATTAGAATGATAAAAGCCTTTCTTTCTCTTTGTTCCGTTGTACTTCCTTGCCGTAATAGGCCTTTGATATACATATCTTTATTGTTTCCTAGCCATATTTCACACACATCAAACATCGAGCTTCCACAAATGCCAACATGCTTCTTCTCAGAGATGTAAGGGAATTGTGACTCAACATTGGCACGAGTATCCAAGTCCTCTATTGATTCCTTTTTTTTTTCATTGCCATGGCATCCAATAGAGATGCAGACCTTTTTTTTTTTTTTTTTGTTCAGAAATACAAATAATTTCATTGACTCAAAGCAAGTTTGTGAACATCAGAAACTAAAATATCTAACATAGACTTCGCGGATAAGATGGCCAAATAGTGTGGAGTTATTTTTTTCAAAGGCCTTTGCCACCCAATCTACAAGCTTATTCGCCTCTTTGTACAATGAGTTAGACACACAAAACTGAGACGGGCCAACTTCATTTTGTGAATATCGGTCCAAGCCCTAGTATCCCATGGGCTTTGTTCTTCGTTGGCCGCATAAACGGGACAAGATCAAAATCCATGCCCGACCATGTAACCTACTTAAATATGTTTATTAGAATAAATGTTGGTCAAGTTAAATCTATTATCAAATTAAAAATTAAAAAATTAAAAATTACCAAAATTAAAAATATGATGGAAAAAAATGAAAAAACAAATATGAACTATATCAAATAAACAAGCTAAAAATAGAAGAAAGAAATCTCATCCTATTTGCCAATCTACAACAACTCTAACGTTTAGCATCGAGCTGTCATCTCCATCAAATCAAAGCCTTCGTCGAGCTATCACCATGGCTAGGCAACGTAGCTGACGAAATTCTGTTGTGGTCATGTTACTGACACCAACGGCCACCATGTGTGGGCCCAGGCTCCTCTTCAAGCCTCCTATTCTTTTTCGTTTTCCATTTCCACTTATTAGTGAGTGGCCTAGGCTTGAGCAATGACTTTGAGGCTCGGCCCAATTTGCCCATTAATTTATCAAAATTACGTTGATGAAATATTTATTTTAGTTTATCTACCTTGTAATACAAACTTCAAAAATATTGGAAGAGAAAGTAAGGCTTAAAATAGAATAAGAAAAGCATTTTATGACACACTTAAAGTAAAATACAAATAAATTATGGAATTATTTTTTTTGACATCCTCGTTCCAATCCTGATTTTTAGCACGGAACTATATTGTCGAAAAATCGTTGAATGGGATTACCATGAGGATTGATAAACCATGAAAGTATCGGAAATGTCACTTTGGGGCTGAAATTTAATTTCCCATCGACAAGATGCGGAAATTTGAAAAGTTAGGAACGGGCCACAAACGAGAACTCTAGTGGGCCCAAGCGCATGTTGGTTGACACAATGGACCCAAGCCCATGGAGCTAGGCCCAATTGGGCCCATGCCCACATTGGGCGACCCATGGGCCACATGCCCAAAAGGAATTGGTGGCCCATAAGGGCCATGGACTCTCCAAGCCCATGAAGCCCTCTCTTGTAAGATCTTGGCATTAATTGCCATCAAGTATGTGAATAATGCATGAATAGTGCGTAATCTTGGTAAAATGACCGAAATGCCCTTCCATTCAACTAAGGACAAAGGGGCAAAGTTGGGAAGTGGCATGGAGGGGGCGGCATTGAGCTTGAGGAAGGCTTAAAGGAGGACAATCTAGTCTAGTCTAAACCTATCCTAAGCCTAATGACCCATGTGTGCAATCTCCTCATTAATTGTCTTGGATTTTCCCTCTTCAAGAAGTCATTTCCACATCAATTGAACCCTATGTGACATCCTGAAATTTTAGTCATGTTTTCAATTAAATAAATTGGATCTTTCATTGACATGCCTATAATGCTATTCTCTGAGCTGATCACTCATGAGATAACTAGATTATCTAGGGAAGCCATTAAAGAATTTTAATGCAATAGACATGATAATTCGACCAAAAATCGACTACTCGACTGTGCTCATCTGCAAAGATCATTACGGATCAATTAAAAATCGACCAGAGATCAAAGATACGTCGTTTCGGCAAAGATAGGTGATCAAAGTGTGGGTGATATCACCTGATCACAAAATTCTCATCAATCGACACTAGACCAATTTTTCTATTGTTTTGCTACCCTATGCTCATATTTGAAACCTCGAGACTTTCACGCAACTGAAGGTCCCCAATGTATTGAAAAGGTACAATGTGACTCGAAATAAATTGATCACGGGTCAATTGCACCAAAAATTTATAAAAGCTACCCAGTAGGCTATGTCACGCTAAAATCGCGCCAAATTGAAATTAACCGCGAGTTTGAATTCGATTTCAACAATTGAAAGTTCTGCTATGTCATGAGTCATTTTAGAAACGTTGACGCATCATTTGAAGATTTTTCTGCAAACCGAGATTTTTGGCAGAAATTCAAAATATGATTGTTTTTGTCTGGAAAATTCAGGTAACCATTTTTTATCACGTTTTTGGGATGCAAGTTAGTTTTATTGGCGAGGAAAAATGGCAATTTGATCGTGGGCACCTTGGTAGAATTTATAGGACCGAAATTGGCTTAATTTGAAGGGGATTTGGTTCAATTTGGAAGGGGATACCTCAAAATTCGTAGCCCCCCTTGGTCCTTAACCTTTGGACCCCTTCCTTGGCTTCTAAAGGAAGCTTTGTGGTCTACAAGAGGGTTGGGGATCAAGCTGAAGCCAAGTGGGGCCAAAGCAATGAGTAAATGGAAGATATTTGGCTTAGACGGACCCTCCAAGGGATGCTGTCCCTTTCTTCTTCCTCCTCAACCTTGTTTTCCCCATTTCCAGACCATAGAAGCTCTGAAAGTTGCAAGAAAACCGAGTAACACCCCCCTCACCATCGACCACCGCCTAGAGCCGCCGAGCACCCGTCACTGCCACCGCGAGCCCCCGCATGAGCCGTGCTAGTCCCGTGGGCTGTTCCGCCTCTTTCCGCATCCAACCCGTCCCTCGAACCTATCTAGCCACCGTCGCAAGCCGTTCCCGCCGCCTAAGCCACCGTATGTCGCTATCCACCTCCGCCCGACCCGCTGCAGCCCGTCCGCCCGTCCCGTGCCACTTTCAACCCAACCGGCCTTTGTCTAGCCTCCCTCAACCCACCAACTAAAACCAAAGTCTAGCTCGAAGCCGTGGGCTTCGAGGCCCATTTAGGACCGCTTCCTAGCCTCGTAGGGTGCCCCTGCTTTGGAGTTTGTTGCTCACCTTTGCGTCCCCATCGTAGTGAAGTTATCGGATTTCAAAACCGGTGAGTTTACTTACTAAACTCTGCTTAGGGAGTTAATTATTCTTAAGGGTTGATTAATTTAATCTAATTATGGATTATGTGGTTAGTTATAACGGATTAGAGATTTAATTATTCGTTTATGCATGTTAAGTGGTTTGATTAGCGTAATTAGCAACTAGATAGGTTGTATTATTTATCTAGATAGGTTCGCAAATTTTCCAGGCCCATTTCGGTATTTAATTAGGCTTTCCCAGCCTAAGTTTGTATTTTTTTAGCATTTATTGGTATTTATTTAATTAATTTTGGTAATTATTTAATTATTTATTATTTTTCGAAAATTATATTGGGATAGCCGGTGGCCAGAATTTTGTGCTGATTGCAATGGTGTGTTTGGTTTATTTATTTGGGTGCTAATTTGTGCTATTTGAATGATATTTGTAATTTTGGGAATTTGTTCCAAAATTGGGTAATTTCGGTATTTAATTAGAAAATATCGGACGTCGGTTTACAGCGCCAAAAATGTGTTTGTGAGCTATTATATTTAGTGGGATTTTATAAAAGGGAAATTAATGTATTTTGGCTAAGGTCGACCGTGTACTCACACACAATTATTTTATCGGGTATAATAGATATTAAGTATCGTGCAGCTTTGGTGAGTATATTAAGTATTTCACAGCTTTAGTGAGCATTATCAGTATACTATATCAGCTTGTGGTCCTTGATATATCAGCTTTGGGTGAGTAGTATATTCTATTATCAGCTTTTGGTGAGCTATACTATCTATCTTCAGCTTAGATGAGCAGTCATTGATGTGA
This sequence comes from Eucalyptus sideroxylon, assembly GCA_014182405.2. Lineage (NCBI taxonomy): Eukaryota > Viridiplantae > Streptophyta > Magnoliopsida > Myrtales > Myrtaceae > Eucalyptus > Eucalyptus sideroxylon. The sequence goes on from CM024552.2 coordinate 58,236,636, forward strand.
TCGAATTTTATAGATAGTATTGAATGGGTTGACCAAGAGATGGTATTGATGGTATAGAATGGATTGCATCGATTGATCGATGACTCGATTTGATTTGATGATTTGATTCGAATTGAAGTGATTCATTGTATATATGAATTGTATTGACGTGCAGGAAGAAACTAAGGCAAAGGTAAGTCACTTATCTCTTGTGTGCATAGGTAGCCTTTAGGAGTATTTCCTTTCTAGTCAATGTTTAGGAGGTGAACTTGCTGAGACGTCCTCTCATCCTATTGTGGGATAACATTTACAAGTCCTTAGATAGCTACACCTCCTGAGCGTTTTGGCTAGTCAAAGAAGGTCACCGAACAGCACTCTCAGATTTCCCTCATTGGGAGCCAAGGAGCCTAGGTCTACGAACTCGTAAGATCCACTGTTTGGGTTGATGGGGGTCTATCCCGAAAGGTACCACATCAATTCAAATCGTAGTATCGTTACGGGCGAGATGGATCTAGAGAAGACCCTCTTCCGAGGTCTAAGATTCCTAGATCGATGCTAGAGATCACTTTTAGTGAGGGGACGGCTAACTCTCCAGGTGGTTCAGTGGTAAACCCGAGTCTTTCGGATTCAGAGTCCCCGAAGTATTCAATTGAAGACTCGAATGCTTAGAGGATCTGTAGCCCTCTACCCTTTTTTTGTAGACTTGTACTTATAGATTAGTATTGTATATGACTTAGTCTGATATGTATATAAGCGTGTTGTAGTTTGAAAATTTTATGGCCCTACTTCTCTATCATATCTTTCTGTTGTTTGGGAATTTATTTATTTGCCTCCATGTGTGTATTAAAATGAATGGGTCGACGATGCGTCCTGAGATGTCGCAATTTAATCGACCATCGAGAGATAGGCACACGCTCGGAGGATCAAGGCGTGACATCCCTAGATTTAGTAGATTTAAGGGATTTGGAGTACAAGGCATTAAATGGGAAAAGATTTCTCTCACTCTCTCTCCTTTCTCCCTTACCGTCAACTCTCTCTCTCTCTCTCTCTCTCTCTCTCTCTCTCTCTCTCATTTTCTCACTTGGTTGCTCTCAAACTCATCCTCTCTCTCTCTCTATCTCTCTTTGCCTTAGCCAAAACCCTCACTCCATTTTCATCTCCATCTCAAGCTTGTTTTCTCTTCTTCTTTTTTTCTCTTGTTTTCATTCTTCGGCAATCGACTATCACCACTGGCATTGAACCACCCTCCACACCGTCATTCCCATCACCTAGTTGAAGTTTTGGAGATAAGGAGGCTGTTGTCCAACCTAGCCACAGCCCTCTCTCCCTCATTTCTTTAATGGTTTGTTCCCCACGGAGCCCGGAGACCATCCACCACTAAGCCGACCACCGTGTCGCCACCCAAGCCAACCGACCAGCCCTCCTTGTGAGCTATTCGGTGCTGGTCCAACAGCCACAGCTGCTGTACAGCCTCACCAAATCTCCCTTGATGCTTTTTAAAGCTTAGATTTGGGTGTGAGTGGCTTTTAGCCCTTGATTAGGGCTGTTGTTGCATTTAGGAAGTAGTTCATGGTGAGGTTATGGTTAATAGTGCTTTGTTGAAGTGATAAATGGGTTTTGAATGATAAGTGATCATAGGATTTCAATAGGTTATCTCAATAGGATATTGAATTTTTACCGATAAGCTATCAAGCTTTAGATAATAAGTTATAACATTTTGGATGACAAGTGATCAAGTTTAGGACGATAAATTATCGAGTTTTGAGTGATAGGTTATCGAGCTTTTGATGAGAAGCTATTGTGATAGGTTATCATTTTTGTCCAATAAGTTATCAATATGTGATAAGTAGTTGGGTGATAAGTTATTGGTTTATGATAAGTGAAGTGTTATATGTTTTTATAATATGCCATAATAGGGTGATGGACTATTATGTGGTGTTATGTGAAGTGACGTTGTGATAAGGCATATTATTAAAATACGTTATGGTATTGTAATATGTTATATTAATAAAGATTAGTTGTTGGATAGTTTATAATGGCATGTGATAAGTGATTTTTATGACTTATGTTCAAATATGATTATTGATCCTACTTTGATAAGTGACCCATATGCCATTGGACTTATGAATAGGATGGTGCATTTATGTGATATAATATGAGGCAAGTGTATGACATGGTGGCATATGGCAAAGGTGGTTGCATATCGTATGGGCATTACATTGATTAATGAGAAAGATATGAAATGATTTGTGTGATAGTATGCCGGTGTGATCACCTAATGACCCTTATGCATTTCACGTAGGGTGTGAACCCGTCCTGATACGTTTTACGCGGGATGATGCCCAATTCAATTCGGATGCTCCCAAGTCAACAAGATGTCATTCGTGGATGGGTTTTGAAATGAAGCATGCTTATGCCGGATGACTACAAACCTTTGGATTGGCCTAGGGCCCTAAGTGGCCGTAATAATCTAGACATATTTGTGTGGAAAGTGCATGAGATTTGTATGTGATCAAATCCGAATTATCACATGGCTTGTGCGCATAACTATACTATTTTGTGGATTCGTATGATTGGCTCATGAGCATGGAAAGTATTATGTGAATTGCCTATGTGTTTATATTGATGGCCTTGATTAAGAAGATTTTCTTTCATGTGAATAGTTAGGGTAAAACGAGCAAAACTTTGCTGTGTTTTGCCATTGATAGATAACTGGCATGTTTAGGGCGTTTACGAGGTGAACGGCTTCCCTACGCGAGGTTTAGAAAGTTCACTTATTGAGTTTATCTCACTGTTGTTTGTTGAATGTTTATAGGCCCTAAGAATGGCTAAGCCATTTCGCCAAATCCAAGTCAGACTTCTGGTAGAGCATAGCCAGGAGGTGACCGAGTATCCGGTAGGGGAGACCAATGCACATTACATGTGCTATGTCACCACCGTCTGAGTTGATGATGGACTACCTAACCTAGTGGCTCACCATTCATGACGTGGTACTTCTGCATAGGGAATGAGAGCCACGGTCCCATTCATGGTTTCAACAGTCCACTGGGTGCCAGAGGCTCAAGGGGAGGCATCAACTAGGATGCTATGGACATGGATGTTCTCAATGGGGAGGTGTTCGACCTTGAGCTCAACCCTGAGATAATCACCAAGTTGGAGCCTTGAATATATGAGCCCATAGCTGGTTAGGTGATAGTGGGGTTAGTAACACTTTTTGGAACCGCTCTCATAGTACTAAAGGTGCTAGGCTTACCACAAACCCTTTTTGGTGAAGGTCGTGGCTGCACATTTGGGCTAACAGCATGTGGCGAAGCTTAGATAGGTTTAAGCTGATGTGATTAACTTATGTGATTATGACTTGTATTAGGTGATGACTACTTGATGCATGCATACAGGGATAGCCTAAAGCATATTTGATGATTGGTTTGAGAATTGTTTATGCTTCCACTTGTGCATTTAATCATTTTGGTGATTGGATCGGCAATGCCTTCTAGGACGTCACAAACAAATGACCAAAATGGTAATTATGATGGATGTGGGTTATCATGCGGGCATAATAGATCAGGGCGTGATATTTTCTGTTTATCTTTCCATTTTATCTATTATTTAGCCCAGCTTTTATTTTTCCTTTAAAAAGTAAGACATTGCCCATGTGATTGGCACAATAAATTCCGGTAAGTGAGCTGGGCTCTTGCCAGAACCCGCTGGATTGGGTTTGGACATGGCCCCTAAAAGTTCAAACCAAACTTGTTAAGTAATCAATTCCAACTAAGTGTATCACATCACATCATATTCAAATATGTTTTCGCCTATATTTAATGTTTTATCTCATAAAGCGTTCCCATCATATGAAATTGCATCTACCATCTCTAAGAATGGATAGGAGGATGTTTTTTTACCATAATTAACGTGGGGTTTGGGACTAGGCGCCCCTATTCCCTCCATCGTAGGGTAAGGGGTGACCTAAAATAGCAAGTAATTGCATTAAAAAAATTATAAAAATGATGACATAATACTAGGAGATAATTTGAATGGGAAATAAAAGTGCGAGGACTCACAATTTAATCAACCAATGGAAGCTTCACTAATCATTTAATAAAGAGGTTTGATGCATATTCATAGTACAATTAGCATATATTTAACATCAATAAAGAAGGGACCATATAATATTGTTGGAATTTATTATCAAATTACTAATCATGGCTCAATATAGATATCTTACGCACGTATTTTATTTTTGGAACTCGCTTTCATGCAAAAATAAGTCAAAAAATTGATGTTGCATCAACTTGACTACTCGAGCAAGATGTTTCAGCTTTTGGCGCTTGACTCATAATTGACTTGGACTATAAACGTATGAAAAGCCAAAAGAAAAAAAAAATCAAAATTATGGGAGAAAACTTTGACCCAAGACACGACAGATGTAAATGGAATTTTGTGGAAAGCGAGAAAAGAGTTTCGAGATAAGAATATTACTGCTCAATCCTCTCGTGATTGACGGAGAATATAAGTCACTAATTTGATCAATCTCTCGTCGTCGGTCTTCATCCACAAGGACTTCGTACAATACAAGTCACCAATATTAATATTACTTTCTCTCCCCTCAATTTTTTAAAGGTGTGTCCTATCAAACAATACTATGTTATAGATTAGTATTAATATACCAAACCACAGGGTAGATTATAAGTGAATAATAAGCCATTTTCAATAATTAAAAACAATAGACCACATTACTTAATGTACCATATTTATGAAACATTTTTAGTGTGTTTGACATTTCTCTTTCTTGTTTTTGTTGTCCAAATGAAAACTAGCAAGATGCTAATATATGGATGACACTACATGTACTTAGACTTTACTCGAATTCACTAAATGAAATGATTCACAATGTGGCACTAATCGCCGGAGTTGGGCAACCAGCCAAAGGAAAAAAAAAAAAAAAAAAAAGGAAAATTAGTAAAAAAAGAAAAAAAAATTAAAAACATAAAAAAAAATTCGAAAAAAATTAGAAAATAAATAAAATTTATCCATGTCAGCACTAGTTTATGTCACAGGATGGTTAGTGTCCACATCGACAAATTCCGATCAAAATTCGTCGGATGAACTCAATTGATAAAAGGTAAAAATGTTTATGATTCAATTGATAAGTTGAAAAGTTTATAATTGAATTCACAAAAATATAATATGTTTAGAATTTTTTGGATAATTTTCTGGACTTTTTTTCCATCGGCAAAGAAGAGATGGATCATAAGTCTGACAAGGCTTTAAGAGATAGGGACTCCGGCAGTAACAGAGTCACCCTGTGAATCGGTGGATCCCACACTTGTTGGAGACAAGGGCAGAGACGGACAGGTCTGACGCTGTTTAGAAAATATACAAGTGTCGAAAGAGTGAAGTCTGGGCACAAGGGCAAACGTGAGGGATGGGATCTCCATGCCGCATTAAATAAGTTAGCAAGCAAGGGACACGCCGAAGACCCACCTTTCCAGCTAAATCCAACACGAAAAATCGGCAAGCAATTTTACAACGGATGCCTAAAATTTAATTATTAGTGTGGAGCAGCAAATGAATGGCTTGGTTAAGTTTGGAGGATCAATTGGAAATGGGTCAACTCATTTAGATTTATTTCTTCCACAATGACTCTATATTCAAGCTAACCCATCAAAATTTATACCCACCGGTTTAACGAACTTAATTATTTTAATAATAATATATGTTAGTTGAGTAAAATCTAACACCAAATCAAAAAAGAAAAATTACCAAATTGAAACCATGTTGGCAAAAAAGAAGAAGCAGATCTGAACTTCATTAAAAAAAAAAAAATCATCTCATTTGCAAATCTGCAACAACTCTAACGTCCGACATTGAGCTGTCAGGCTCCTGGATCGTTGTTCTGGTCAAGCCGTGGCCGAGCATGCGTGCTTGTGCGCTAGAGCGTACGATCACGAGCTCAAGGCCAACTCTTGGTTTCGTGCTTGACCGTGAGTTTGCAGTCAATTGAACACCAAGCTCGATCCACTAGTTACGTGACTATTTCGATCAAATCCAAAGAGCTGTAACTTCTAGCCAAGGTTGCTGCGTTTACTTCAGACCACGTTGCCAACGAAGTTCATTGTTGTGGGAAATATTGCCGACACCAACAGCCACTATGCACGGCTCCACTTTTTTTTTTTTTTTTCAGCACTGGCCATACCATATAGGATAGTTGACGTTTACGTCAACAACTTCCAACCAACATTGGTCGGATGGACTTAATTGACAAAAGGTGGAAAGGTTTAGTACTCAATCGGTATAATTAAAATGTTTAGAACTAAATTGGAAGAAACACAATAGGTGTAGGACTTTTTAGGTAATTTACCCAGATTTAATGCAAATTGTTAATACATTTGGCATTTCTATAATCTCAATTAAGAGGGCACCAAATAATATCTTCAGTGGTCTAATTTTTTTATTTGTTCAAAAGTGATCAGGTCTAATTAAGTGTATCTGATCAAGTCAAATTCAGATATAATGTTTTCCCCTATATTTGATGTTTTATCTCATGGAGCGTTCGCATCATATGAAATTGCAACTACCAGCTCTAAGAATGGGATAGGACGAGGCCTTTTGACCATAATTAACACGGGGATTGGGACTAGGCGCCCCTTATTCCCTCCATCCTAGGGCTAGGGGTGAGCTCAACTAGCAAGTAATTGCATTAAAAGCTAATTAAAAAAGAACGATGCGATAATACATTAGGAGATAATTTGAATGGGAAATACAAGTGTGAGGACTCAAAACAAGCTTGTGGGTTTCATTCAATCGACCAATGGAAACTTCACAAATCATTTAATGAAGAGGATTTAATGCATATTCCTAGTACATTTAGCATTTCTTTAACCTCAATCAAGAAGGCACCATATAATATTTTCAGAAGTTATCATCAAATTTTTAATCGTAACCCAAAATAAATATATTACTCATACATATAATATTTTTGGAACGCGCTTTCCTACAAACATAAGTTAAAAAAATTGAGATTGCATCAAGCTTGACTACTTGAGCTTGATGTTTCAGCTTTTGGTGCTTGACTTATTATTGACTTGACTTTAAACCAATTTCGTGTGAAAAGCCAAAAGAAACGATCAAAAGCAAGGGAGAAAACTTTAACCAAAGACATGACAGATGTAAAAGGAATTTTGTGGAACGAGAGAAAAGAGTTTCAAAATAACTTCACCTTTTTATGAGTCTCATGTTCATATAAAGAATCGACAGAGGCACTTTTTGTCAAGGATATGAAAGCTTCATTCCTACTCGATCCTCTCGTGATTGACGGTGAATTATAAGGCACCAATTTGTTCATTCTTCAGTCTTTGGTCTTCGTCTCCATGGACTTCATAGAATACGAGGCACCAATATTGATATTGCTTTTTCTCCCCTCAACTTTATAAAGGAGTGTCCTATTGGACAATGCTATCTTATAGATTAGTATTGATATACCAAACCACATGGCAGATCAAAAGCGAATAATAAGCCATATTTGATAATTAATGACAATATGCCACGTCACTTATACACCAAATTTATGAAACATTCTTAGTGTTTTTGACATTTCTCTTTCTTGTTTTGGTTGTAAATGTGAAAACTAGCGAGACATTGATAAATGAATGACACCACTACATGTACTAAGACTTTACTCGAATGTTCTAAATGAAATGGTGTGTAGTGCGGTATGCACCCATGTCACCAAATAAGTGTGGAATCAGCATTACTATGGAGTTTGTGAAAAGGAGAAAAGAGATAAATTGAGCAAGATCAATTTAAGGAAATTTACTTTTCTATTCCACCATCATTTCTTCTCAAAATTACACAAAGTGCTCTCACGCATTACTGGGAGCCTCCATTCAAATTTGACTAACAATCATTGAAGCAATTCAATGATGCATATAGCACTTTGCCTTTACAAGATTCAAGAAATAACTCCCAAGGGGTGGGACTTTGTCCCAAGTGACACTTAGTTCTAGAGCTGAGGAAAAAAAAAAAAGATCTAAGCAATGAGTTGGCTTAGATCAGATGGCCAACATTTTCATGTTCAAAGAGGTCCGACATGAGATTTAGGACTCCCCCTATCCTTCTTTGTTATTACTCCCAACTTTTTTATGGTGTTTCCTATTAGATGATGCTATGCTATATATTAATATTAGTATACTAAACCGAATAGCAGACTCTGAGTGGACTATAAGTCATATTCGATAACTAATAACAAAATGTCACGTCAAATTCATTAAACAATCTTACTATCTGACATTTTTTTTCTTATTTTTATCGTAAAATTGAGAGCAAGCAAGACTTTAAAATAAGAGTAACACTACATAAACTGAGACTTTACTAGAGTTTCTCGGTAAATGAAATGGGACACTATGTGCTGTGCGGCATGTCGTCAAATAAGAGTGGAATCAGCGTTAGTTTGTAAAATGGGGAAAAGTGATAAATGGGGCAAGTTCAATTAAAGGAAATTTTGTGGCAAAAAAATTAAAGGAAATTTTGTCAGCCCTCTAATATTCCGTGCAATCTGTAATATGCTTTGTTGGCTATACTTCTTGGCCATACTGGTAATGAAAATGCCTGTATTACCCTTAACATCAACAATATGAGGCGAGGTGACGTTTGAATAAAAGGCAAAGTCGGAAGAAGGGAAATATTCCCAAACCTCCGCTCTGTTCTCCTTGATTTCTTACAAATCTTTCTCTTCTAGGTCTAGTGATATTGGAAGGATAAAATTACAATTTTGATCATATAAGATGAGTTGGTTCAACAAGTCTGCTCTCTATTTGTTATTCAAATCCTACGGATGAGAAAGCTTTTCCAAGGCCATGAAGCCTTTGGTTGAAGGCTAATGATATTTTGGAGACCATCAAGCAGTTTCATTTAAGGACTAAAAGAGGAAAGGGCATGCGTGCTAGGATAACATACATGTCCCAAATTTCATTAGTCTTCCTCTTGTTTTATGGTTATATGCATTGTTAGCTTATTCCATTTCTCTTTTTAATTTTTCCTGGGGGGTAATTGTCGTCAATTACATGCCATTTCTGTTGAAATAAGTTACATGTCCCTATCCTATTCCTCTTCCCAATCGTTATAAATTGATGGGAAATATGAGGCACTAGTTATTAAATTATGGCTTGAGTTTGAAGTAGGTACGAGACCCAACATATTTAAAGGATTCTGATTTGTTCAAAATATGGTGTTCCTTTTTAATCAGTGTCATATTTTGATTTGTTGGGCGGTGCTACTTAACTATTAAATGTGTTGAAGGTTTGGTTCTGTTGAAGATAAATATCCAAGTTTAACTGAGGGAGCAAACATTAGTCAAGACTCCACTCAAGGTCCATTTTAGGCCTTTTCTATTATCCTGAAGAAGACCTACTGCTCTAGTCTCTATTTTATATCCCCGCACAAGAGGACTCTTTTTAGCGAAGAAAAATAGGGGACGCACCAGTGACGCTCTCTTTGACCGCACGAAGTTCTAAAAACGGTGGATTTTGTGACGTCAGTCGCATAATGAGTCGTTCTATTAATAAACACTGTGAGTTTAGATGTAATCAAGGCGTGGAAAACATTCGAACTTGCAAGTAATTGTAACTATTTTTCTCCAATTTTTAGTGGATTATCGCTGCTTACTCTTCCAGTTGCATAGATATCGATTTTCGAAACTGAACCATGGAAATCTTAGGAGTTCTTCATTGATTCTCATTTATTTTCTTGGTGATTCCGCATTAATTAATTACAAAATTTTGTTAGTTTCCACATTATTTTATAATAATTTATTCAATCTTCAGTCTTCAGTCTTCAGGAGAGAGAGTTTACGGAACTTCCCATGATGGAGTTAGTCAATAATTGATTTGTGCATAAAGAGAGGAGGTTTATAAATTCAGCTCAAACTGAAAGTGGATCACTGGACGAGATGGGGAAACAGCTATTTCTTATTCTCAACTCTATTCTCTTGTGGTGGTGGAGCTCAATCACAATCTCCAAAGCATACTCACAAAACCAAACGGATCGGTTCGCGTTAGCCTCCTTAAAAAACGCAATACACAAAGACCCATTTGGGGTCTTGAGCTCTTGGAATGATTCTACTCATCATTGTGAGTGGCAAGGTGTTTTGTGCAGCAAAAGACATCCTGGGAGGGTCACATCTCTGGTCCTGAGATCACAAGGCTTGGAAGGCTTCCTATCTCCTCACGTAGGTAACCTCTCTTTTCTGAGGGTCATATTTCTGCAGAACAACAGCTTACATGGCGAAATCCCACCACAGATTGGCAACTTGCTTCGGCTACATGTTCTTGTTCTTAGTAACAACTCATTTGGTGGGTCGATACCCTCCAATCTTTCCCGTTGCTCGAACCTCGAGATCCTGAATCTCATAGATAACCAACTTGTGGGGGAATTCATTCCAATCTTGGTTCTTTAACAAGACTTAAAGTCTTGGGCTTGTCTATGAACAATCTTGTAGGTCCTATTCCTCGTTCGATTGGAAACCTCTCGCTGCTACAACAACTCTCCCGGAGAAAATGCGTTAAGCGGAGAAATACCCGAGGAATTGTCCAGACTCAAGAGATTGATACTTTTCCAACTATCTTCCAACAAACTAACCGATGAGGTTCCAACAGGGATTTTAAACATCTCTGACATTAATTTATTCAGTGTTAATTTTAACCAGTTGTGGGGAAGTTTTCTCAATGATATCGGCACCACTTCTCCTTCTCTCTATTTCCTTGGCGCCTACAATAACTTGTTCACCGGGATGATTCCGTCAACGTTAACAAATGCCACAGGTCTTGAAACTTTTCCTTTCCGACAACAATTTCCATGGGCCAATACCGAAAAATCTAGGAAGGCTAAAGGGCCTTTACCGGATTTCATTGGCTTATAACCACTTGCAGGATGACTTGAGTTTTATTTCTTCTTTAGTTAATTGTTCCAACTTAAAAATTCTCGGGATGATTAGGAACTTGATTCACGGATCGTTGCCGAGATCCTTCTCCAATCTCTCCACCAGCATTGAGTGGATTTCTATGTCAAACAATCGGATCCAAGGATCTATTCCTTTAGCCCTCGGAAATCTCTTCAACTTGTCTGTCTTGGTTTAGGAATAATTTTCTAACCGATTGCATTCCTCATTCCATTGGAGCACTTTCCAACTTGCAATAACTTTTTTTAGGCGGTAACATGTTTACCGGAGAGATACCGTCTTCGATTGGTAATATTACGCTGTTAAATATCCTTGACCTTTCCTCCAACATTTTCCAAGGCTACATACCGCAAAGTCTCGGCAACTGCAAGCAACTAATTTGGCTTGATCTTTCGAACAATAACCTAATTGGCTCAGTTCCTATCGAAATCATGGGTCTTTCTTCCTTGTCGATCGTCTTAAGTTTAGCAAATAATAATTTAAGTGGATCTCTTCCATTGCAAGTTGGATCTTTAAAGAATCTTGGCGAATTAGATCTATCTTACAACAGACTGACCGGCTTAATTCCAACGTCCATCAGCGAGTGCTTGGTATTGGAACGACTTCACTTAGAAGCTAATTCTTTTCATGGTCAAATCCCCGAAGCTTTACGTCCATTACGGGGTCTACAAGAGCTGGACCTTTCCAATAATAATTTTTCTGGTCCAATCCCGAGCTTTCTCGCAGAGCTCTCACTACTCAAGTACTTGAATTTGTCCTTCAATCAACTAGAAGGACAAGTTCCAGAGGGTGGAGTTTTTCTTAATGCAAGTTCTGTATCGATTTATGGAAATACGGAACTCTGTGGAGGTGTTCCCGGTCTGAAGCTTCCTCTTTGCAAATCACCAAGCTCTAAGAAGTCTTCTTCAACCAAGGCCAGAGTAATATATGTGGTAGCTGGCAGTTTGTTATGTTTAGCTTTGTTGCTCCTATGTTTGTCTATCTTTTATCGCAAAAAGAAGCAAACGACAACCAATGCCTCCACTTCATTATCTTTCGAGAACCAATTCTTGAGGATTTCTTATGAAGAACTCCTGAGAGCGACTAATAGATTCTCCAAGACCAATTTGATTGGTAAAGGGAGATATGGCACGGTTTATAAGGGGATTCTTGATGGAGGTGCCACGGTGGCAACAAAGGTGCTCAATCTAATGCAAAGAGGTGCTTCAAGGAGCTTTATCTCTGAATGTCGAACTCTAGGAACCATTAGACACCGAAACCTCGTGAAGATACTAAGTGTCTGTTCGAGCGTGGACTTTTGTGGCAATGACTTCAAAGCTCTAATATATGAGTTCATGGCTAATGAGAGCTTGGAGGAGTGGCTGCACCCTGGAACTATAGGACGAGATGATGAGTGTAGTGAATCGAGAAATTTGAGACTAGTGCAAAGATTAAACATTGCCATTGACATAGCTACCGTGATCAAATATCTCCACGAGGGTTGCTATCCAGCCATCATCCATGGAGATCTAAAGCCGAGTAATGTGCTTCTAGACAACGACATGATGGCTCGAGTTGGAGATTTCGGGCTTGCAAAGATCATTTCAACGGTGTCTACCGAAGCCATAGGAGTTCAAGACCAAGGTAGTTCAACTTCAACCGCAGTAAGAGGATCCATCGGCTATGTGCCTCCTGGTATGAAACTGTCATATTTTCTCGATTAGTTTTTATTTGATTGCGATAGTAATATGTGAGTGCCAAAAGTTTGACTAAACAATTATTCTTGATGTTATGTTATGATTTGTATGCTCTAACACCTCTTTCTCACAACTCAATTCCTCTTTCCACTATTAATAGCTTCCATAGAAAAAGAAAATACGTATCTTTTTGTACGAAAAGATTAATAGTAGCTTGCCCTAATCGTATTTTAAATTAAGATGAGAATAAACCATCGTAAATTTTTAGACAAAACTTGTGAATCCATGTGAATAAATAGATTAAGCATATTGTATAATCTCATATTTATATTTTCTTTCTATAATTCGCATTTTGTCTCATATCACGTTCATGCCATTAAAACAGATTGCGAATCTCTTTTGGAATGTTATGACTTAAGGTCTTAACAATAAGTAATTTTTCCTTTATGGCAGACTCTTTCATGACCAATAATTTAATATTAGAAAAATATATTAGATGACATGACATTTATGCCAGAAACCGTTGGAGGATACACTAATTGACAACACGATGGGCTCTACCCAACTATCACTTTCCCTAAACTTATTGGTTAGAGCATATTAAGACAAATTTACGCATTTACAAGTATAAATCCATCACCGTCAACAAATCACCCTAAGTCTGTTCTTTTCCCCCCACTGTGTTCATTTTTTGCTTGTTCTTTTAGGCATTTTTTTCTCATCTTTCCATAAAAGAAAGTGTGGTATAGATATTAAACATAATTTGTATCATGAAAATGACGAGCCTCACGTGGATCCCATATGTTTCCAGTCAAAATACCAACTATTCAAATTTAGTTAATACATAGACTTCTGCCAAGGCCTTCACCCAACATATTTTCTTCTTTTTCTATTTTCACCCGTATCCTACTAGAGGACAAAGCCACTTTTGATGTTTAGGCAATTTGTGTAGCAAACATGTGACAACTTTGGTTACACTTAGTAGTTCTGGAGAAGAAAGTTTATATGTTGTTAACTTTACCTTTGGTGCACTTTATGAATTCTAAAATCTATTTCTATACCATTAATGCATTTCTTAACGGTTGATGCACTTTATAAGAGTTCATACAACAGGCGCCGAACATAAATCATATACAGTAAACTAAACGAAAAATTAAACAGAGAGAAATGAAAGCAAAAAACCAGTGGAGGGGCTTTGGGACCCTTGGCCTTGCTCAAAGGATCCCTTGGCCTCTGCCATGCATAGTGGGCCCGATTGTGAAGTGAGTGAGGGCTTGCAAGCCATCTCTCTATGTTGGGTGTGACAGGCATGATCCCTCACAATTTTCTTTGGCAAGCTCTTGCAAATGGACATCAAGCAAAATCCCATGTGACTTAGAAGCTTTTTCTAAACAATTGACTTCAAGAAAAAGTGTATGTTCGTTCCTATTAATGTCTTGATGAAATTTTCAGAGTATGGCATGGGACACAAGGTTTCCACACTTGGGGATGCATATAGTTATGGCATTCTATTATTGGAGATGTTCACGGGAAAGAGACCCACTGAAGAGGCCTTTGGGCACCATCTTAACCTCCACAACTTTGTCCGAATGGCTCTTCCGGATCGAGCAATGGACATTATAGACTTAAGGCTTTGGAGTGAAGCTGGTGATCGACAACAAGAGATGAAAATCAGAGATTGCATTATCTCTATATTTGAAGTTGGAGTCGCATGTTCGATGGAATCACCACCAGATCGGATGGACATGACCGAGGCAACAAGGAAATTACACTCGATCAAGGTGAGTTATGAAACCGAAGAGAGGATGACAGGTATGTAGCTAAATCATTTTTCTCATTTCATCTTGGAACTTTTTCACTAGTAGAGAAAATCATTGTGTAAAGGTAGTGCTAGCAAATTTACATGAATGTCTCCCTAACTAGTCCACCTACCCATACCTATTATGTGTGTTTTTATAATTGCATTTTATAATCGTGGAAAGTGGATGTATGGAGTTAAGTCTACCTATTTCCACCAAGTAATCATGTAAAATTTGATGAATTGACTTATTTGTCCGGTTCTCTTCATTTCTGATGGCAATGTGGATCGATGCATTGCTTAATTATCATGGCTGGGCCATTGCCCTTACCTCTCTCTATGCACGCTCGTGTACTAGAATGTGACCTCACCATGAGGTCACGAGCTGAAGGCCAACTCTTAATGCCATGCTTAATCGAGAGCCCACGGTCAATTGGAGACCAAGTTGATCAAATCCAAAGGCAAGGAGAGGGAAGCAACCTTATCATAAGATCATGAGGTCAAGGCTAACTCTCGAAGTCGCTGTTGAGAGTGACCTCACTATCAATTGGAAGCCATGCTTGATCGAATTCAGGTGACATTGCAGATGAAATTATGTTCTGTTCATGTTGCCGACACACCAACAGCCACCATGTGTGGCCCCCTACCTCTTTTGCAAACCTCCTTTTCTTTTATTTTTTTTCTTTGCTATGTCATTGAATTACAGGGTTTTTCTTTTTCTTTTTTTTTTTTGGTCGATAGAGATACAGAGTTAACAAAAACATAGATGGGACATGATCAAAAAGGGAACATGGATGCATATTTGTTGCACTCGTCGGTGTGCTTATCACACTGTCTAATTATCCTTGTCAAGTCTTCCTACTCGATCAACCCTCTCTCTTTCTTTACCATTAGCCACCGTCTCTGATCGTTACGGCTACCTATCATCACGGTCGCCTCCTCCTTGTCTCACCACTTTCTCCTTCGTGTCATCCATGACCATCTTTGCTTTCTCTATTTACTTATCAAAAACACTCTCTCCTTCACTATCTCTTCTCTCATTGCCAAATTTCTAAGGTCTCTGAACCACCATCGATTACCTGATTTAGCCATTATGGCCTTTAAGATCCCATGGAAATCTCAATGGACAGGCCAGATGTAGGAGGCATCCCTAGATCTTGAGACGACCTTTTGATGTCATCATTGTCAACAACTTGATTATAGATGACGAGAGGAGCTCAACACGAGGTCTTGAGACCCACCAAAGGCATAAACTTGACATTCAAGCAAGTCTCATTCTCCCCCCACCCGTAGTTATGCAGAGCTAGTGCGCCGAGTAGAGAGAAAGCCGAATTGAAAAACTGTAGAGTTTGAGAGTGAGAGAGAGAGAGGGAGTTTCTATGGGGCATAGACCTCCCAAAAGGTAACAGAGGCTTTGTTTTTTTTCCCCACAATCTCACCAACAACTTGGCGAGGGTCACAAAGGACTCCCCCAAATTTGGGCAAGGCCTGGGGGCCATGAGTGAGGTCGCCTTCACCTACGGCTGACAAGGCCATGGTGAGGACCGCGACCCTCGTTGACGATTGATGAGGGCTTTGTGACCCTTACCCAGTGGCCAACAAGCCTCGCTAGAGCTTTGCCAGCCACTATGGGCAAAGAAGCAAAAGAATGAAGAAGAGGAAAAAGAAAAGAAAAAAGAAAAAGAAACGGAAAAGGAAAGGGAAAAATACAAAATTGTTTAAAAATTTCAAAAAAATAAAACATTATTAAAAATTTCCATGTCGACAATGGTCAGCAAGCGTACACATTAGTGCCAACCGGCTAAAATTGGCCAATGGATCGAATTGATACAATTATAAAATATTTAACACTGAATTGACATAATTATAATAAGTTTATGACTTGTTTGGTAATTCTATCCTGAAAATATATCACATAATTGGACCCATTTTCGACTCACTCAGACTCAACCAGACCTAACCCGGCCCAACTCACTCATTTGACAAGTATAACTTCCCATTATACTTAGCTAAAAGCACTTCAACTTTCAACAGTTTATATATTTTAATTAGTAAACTAAGAAATTCTAATACGATTGTATCACATATTATTTACGAAAGTAAATACAACATTGCTTTTATTTACTATTGGGTAGTTCAAAGTACTAACAAAATTCAATTGTAGCATAAGCTGGTTTTCTAAGAATATTTTTGCAAGTTTCATTTGTAATACAATCAAAGTAAAATTGTAATAGCATCATATTTATATTATGTTAGATTAATGTCAAAATCTTGACCTACTTTTAGTGTAAATAAGGATATATACTTCTACGGCATTAAAATTCGCCTTATGTATTGGTAATAGTCGCCGACGGGATGCAACCACCGGCGACGGCAAAGGAGGCACTGGTTTAGGCTTCGCTTAGGGCAGAGAACGGATTCTTCGATTCTCCCTTCTTTTCTCTCTTCCTCTTTAATTATTTTCTTTTTTTTTTTATATAATTTCAATTTGTATGGGATAAAATTCTCCTTCCCCTGGTGTTGGGACAAGTCATTCGAGATTCATTCGAACTTATCCAGACTAATCCAAATCTGAGTTGTCTCCAAACGCCAAATAGGTTAAAGAAAGAGGTGAACTCAACAATTAGTGCAATCTACTTAGCCGCACTTTTTTTCGTCTCACTCCTCTGCTATGTACATGTGTGTACGGTACTAACAGGATCGTCCTGACCCGGTATCCTCCGGCCTCACCCCCCAAATCCCTTTATTAGCAGGGCGGCATGTCCGTTGGCAATTTTATTTTTTTTTGGTCAGTTCTATTATATCTCTACTTTAATTCTCACTTTCACACTTTTTGTCCTGCCTCTTTCCAAGATATGAGAGTCGAAACTAACACGTGAAGTTAAATCGTCCCAATTCCAACCCCTCGATAAATGCAATGCTTATAAGACCACGCTACATAGTGCCGGTCAAAGCTGGGAATCACGTTAAAGTCTGCATAGCGTAATGAAGACAGGGTGTTCAGCAGGAAGCGTTTGAAAGGGAACACCTCTTTTTTCCAGCTTTAGGATAAAATTCTCCAAAACCCATTCCACATGTCCGAGTACGAATCTCAAGTCTCAAGACCTACCTAACTCATACCACAGGACACAGCGATTTCAGTATAAATAGAGGACGTCCTCACAAGACCTATCATGCATATTATATAACACCTCTCGTTATACTACCACAGGAGTTTTACCCGGCGAGAGAGGGGAAAAAGAGAGAGAGAGAGATGAAGAAGTTGCTGAGTTCATCAGCAGCAGCATTCGCCTTGGTTTTGCTTCTGTTGCTGGGAATGTGGTTACAGCCAAACGAAGGAGGGAGGATGCTCGTCCAAGGCAAAGATGAAGGAGGAGGAGGAGGAGCGGCAGGGGCTACTTATCAGCCGAGCAGTCTTTTAGCTTTCCAGATCCTGCAAAAGGGTCCGGTTCCCCCTTCCGGAAATCCATGTCAACGCTTATGCGAGCCACCCTTATGAAAGAACGGAAGAGGTGAAGGAGTGTAGTAGGAGGTCCTTCCTATGGAAGTGGGTGGGGTTGATTGTGTGTTAGCTGGTTCATTGTGTTCCTGAGATTTAAGTACGAGACAAGTCTAGTTGTAGTAACAATACAACCTCAAAGAACAGGACATAATGTATGCAGAAGTATCATTCTGAAAAGAATAAAATCAAGTAGTTCGTGCCAATAGTTTAGGATATTTCAAAGGGTTAATATCATGGAAAACTACAAACTGGTACAGTTATAAAAAAACTTATCTCAAACTAATTCTTTTTTCTTTTAACAAGTCCAGCGGATCTCTTCCGGCTGTCAAAGCTCAGCTCAGCATATTAGTCGTATTCATGATTTTATGAAGAGAATGCGATGTTTATCCAAATGACCTGTTCAAGCTATACTCCACCAATGGACTGAACTCCCACCATTCATTGATAAAGATATGTCAGGAAAATATTAATAAAGTATCGACTACCAAAAAGTAGTTAAAACCGCTTTCCACCATATTTATTCTAATTGAAATCATTTACAAACAAACAAAAAAAACTAACACATGCTAATATACTTTACTTTTGTATTCATTCTGGAAAGTGATTACCCAATAAATTACCAAATTGTATTTTTCACCAAGGCGTTGTCAGCCTTGTCCCATAAATTGGAAGTAACTGCCCAATTTTTTAACAAATGACAATTGCTCACGAAGTGGTAAAAAACTAAGTTGGTTATTATCACTGAAAATTACATTAAAGAATGAAGGCCAATAAGATAGGAAAATAAGACAGAACACCCCTATTGACATATAAGTCTCTCGTGAGTGTCTTGTTCCGGATTTGTCCACGGACCCGAAGTATCGACTCAAGCAAGAATAGATAATGTCTGTAAAGCCCTTTCTTGTTAGTCACTTGATGTACGTGGCTTATGTCGTTGATTAATACAACTGAGCAGAACATTTTCTTATAAGCCATTTTCATTATTTCCTTCTTACAAAAGATTGTACGAACTATCTTTACCAAAAAAAAAAAAAAAAATTGTACGAACTATGCATACAACCTTAGTATCCGTGGTTGCGCGCTTGAGTCGGCTAGTTACTAGTTGTGGCCCGAGATGGTACGCAACATGCCACACGGTCCTTTGAACAGGGACACCTATTGACCAAAGGATCATCCGGTTCTATAGGCCTATTTGGATACTCGTTATTATAATTGCCAAATTTAAATTGATTGAATCCAATGACTTAAAAAAAAAAGGAAAAAAAAATCTTAACACATCTTTACATGAAGAACGGTCTTATTTTCACATCCCTTTTGACAAAAAAAACGTACCTTTCTTGAGGTAATTGGCTAATAAATCCTTATAACGTCCGATTTGGCCAAACATCTATTGATGAGACATTTTTTCTCTTGTTCCTAATGCTAAATTCTTCTACAAAGCTTTTGAGATTTGAAAGATGACACAATGAAAAAAAATTAACAACTTTCTCTGGGAAAATTTGCAAGAGGATGAATGATAAAATGAAATACTGTTAAAAAAAATACATAAGCCTATTTGTAAGTTTTATTGTATGACTATTTAAGTTAACATATTAATCAATATATGCATAACCAAAAAGAGATATACGACGCAACCTTTACAAATATTAAGAATCATTGGAAATGTCCTAATTAATTTTTTAAATTCTAGGACCACCGTGCCACGGTAAGCTCCAGTTTTGACATGAAAGTTTTCTCTCTAAAGTTTTAATACACCATTTTAAAAGGTTTGCAGCTTGATTGCACCTATTGAAAAATCCATGACTTATCGCATCCTGTACAAAATTTGAGACTTTCGATGGATTTTTCCATTGTCTTAAACATAAGGGTTTAGTATGTCAGGTTTAATTCGAATCAGTACTATTGATGTCACAATGTTGTGTAGCTGGATCAGAGAACTCTTCCAAGTATACAGAGCTATACAAGCAATTTATTCCATTATACTACAGGAAAAATGAGGACTTGTGTGTATAGAAAGAAAAAACTTATAGAGGTTTTAAAGAATATCAAATCTACAATCACTCCATTATTTGCCACCACACCTGAAGGCACCACAAATGATGGACAAGAGTATGATCAGAATCAAAGCGACGACAATGCCGAGAACTATCGGCTTTATTTTCATGTTCTGCAGCCACATCTTCCTTCTGATTCGGGTCGCCTGCTGCCGGAAATCTTGCGCCTAAAAGTAGAAAATGCACATCAGTCGGATGCCGAGATCCTTAACTCAATCATACTGAAAGACGGTAATCTTTGTTTTATCTCCAAATTAATCACTGATTTCCGCTCCTTCCATAAATTTTATATGAGAAGACTGGGAAGATGAAAGCAGACTATTGGAAAGCAGTAGCCGTTAAACCTTTAAAAAGTTCAAATAACACTTCTTATAATAGTGGGAAAGTTCTTAGTGAGCTCTTGTTTGATGCAAAAGCTAGCTACATAGCATCAAAAGTAGATCAGCAGCAAGAAATTCATTGAATTTCAGGAAATGATAGGTGTTAGAAAGTCCAATCCAAAAGCTTAAGCTATCATAAATGACTCATTGTCAAGTGATTTAGGACAATATTTTAACGATACGGCCAAAGGAATAAGAAAAGGAATATGATTAGAGGATACTGAACTGGGAATACCCAACAATTGTTCATGCCCATCAGCTTCTCCCTGAACAATTTAATGGCCCTAAAGACGCTAAACTAGATGACGACAACTGCACTTGATAAAGCATCTAGGCTGAAGTGCTGTGAGGAAATGAAACATTTGCACTAGAGCGAGAAGATGATGCGAGTTCAGGCTGTCCGGATTTTGATACGTAATCTGCTCAATTGAGCATTCAAGACTTGAACAGGGAAGAATTACTGTTCACTTATAGGCGAAACTTCTATACTTCCGATTTAAAATTGTCGAATGACCTAGATAAGTAGGCCGTAGTTTCTGAACACCAGATCCTGCTTCTTACATACAATAATTAGCTCGTTTAATAAGATAAGCCGACATCGCTCCAGGATGGAAATCACACACAGTAGACTGCTTACCTGAGATCGAAGATTCTCCGTCTTGTCGAGCAGAAGCTCAACTTTCTCACCTCGATCCAGAACCTACATGACAGAGCAACATAAGTCTGACATTACACGCCGATTTCTCATAGTTCTAACTTCCCGGTAGAGTATTAGCACAGGGTATGCCGACTCACCTTTTCTATATACTCCATCATGACTCCTTTCACTTCTGATACCTGAGCTGTCACTTTGGCGAATTTGCTGATCTCTTCGGGATGATCCGTGCAGTACTGCATTTGCTCCTTCAGTTTAGGCCTATGTCAAAGCTCCGATCAGCATATTCTGTGATGAAGCACAAAGAAGTCACATCCATGGACTTACAAAGAGATGGCGATGTTTACCCGAATTCTCTGTCCAAGCTATGCGCCACTGCAGTCGCGGTTTTTCCTCCGCCATATCTGTTAGTAAACTCATCCTTGATTCTCTCGAGAAAGGCCATCGGAATCTGACGACCGATGGACTCAACTGCCACGATGCAGTATGCTGCGGAATTGAGATGGCCAAGTCAAGTTTGTCCAAGGAAAACAATAAAAAAACGCGACCACAAGTAGCCTTCACACGTAGCTCGGAGATATTGCAGCTACAAGAGAGACAACCAGCCACGGAAGAGAGTGAGAGAGAGAGATCATACTGAAGCCGCTGTCGACGAGGTAGCTGAATGTGAGGCCATCGCAGGTGAAAGTGAAGTGGTCGGTGCTGGGAGGGAGCTTCTGGAGGCACTGCAAGGCGATGCCGGTGAATTTCCCGCCGAACTCAGCGTACTCTGCTAACACTGCGGTGCCTCGTGCCACGAAGCTGTAGATCAGCGATTCGCGACCCATGTTTTATCGTCTCTGGAATTCGATGGGAATGGAACAAGAGCTCGATAGCGCAGTGAGAGCACTCCAACCTCCGCAACGAGAACGAGAGATTACGCATCCATTTTGCAGAGAAGTCACGGTACCGCCAGCGTATCCATGCATTCCTCTTATGTTTTTTTACCCTCTAGAAAGAAGAAGACATGCAGTCCCTGAAGTTTCGTGGTTTCTTCGATGTGATCATCAACTATTTATCCCGTTTAAGTCCTTGAATCTATGCATTTCTCTCGATCACGTCCCATCGCCAGTCGGTTCCGATCAATAAAAACCAATGCTCCTACGGTACTAGTAGAAAAATCCGATTTTGATAAGGTCGATCCGGACTCAAAATATCATTTCGCGCAATTGAACTGTAGTTACCATGGCCCGAAAATAAGTCCTAGTAAATGACTCATCATTCCATAGTGGCAATGTTTCATTTAGTGATAAAGACTTTGGTTAGGCATTAATCAACCCGTAAGTCGTCGACTACAGTTTGTTGGAAATAGAGATAGATAGACTTAATTGGAAAAACTATATGGGTTAAATGACTCAAATCACATAAAACATTAGTTTGCAAGAAACTACATTGAAGCAACAACACAAGTGAATCACAAGCAATGATCTGTTGGTATCTCTAAATCCAAATATTCCATACATGGTGCGAGAATCTTATTATAAACGTTTCGAAAAAGCAGTCGAGAGGAAGAGTAGAAAAGGTAGTATGGAGTTGATCCCTAATCTCAACGAAACTTCCGGGAAGCATACGATGGAAAGAGACGTTTAGGCTGCCACTTAAACCACACCTTTCCTAGGCAAACATCCTATTTACTAGCATAAATCAGTTGAGTCCACAATCAAATTTTGGGCACATATAGCCGACAACGTAAGTGGGCCCAAGAGTGGGCTTGGAAATGAGCCATATCGGTTTCAACCCACTTCGATCGGTGTCCGAAAGCATAATTAGGGTTTTTTTGGTTTTGTGAAGAGTGAAATGTAATGTGCATGCTTTGAAAAAGTTGGTAGGGTCGTAGACATGAATTATTTTAAAAAAAAAAAAGATGGAACAATTTGAGATTAGCGAGTAAACAGTGAGTAATGGAATAACTAGCCTAAATAGACCTAAACAATGGATTTCAAGACCGGCAATTCTCAACATGACATGACATGCAATTAAACAGGTTTGAACTTGGCATAAACAGGTTCTTATCTTGAATAGGGCAGCCCGTTTATGATCGGCAAATATCATGCCTTACATGGGGTCAACTACTGAACAGGTTCAAACACGAATCAATGCGCGTAATTTGTCACATAAAAGTGAATAGGATATTAAATATACTTTACCTCATTTGATACTTCATATTTAGAGATTATTTTATACTTAATAATTTATTGACAGAACACATGCAAAAAAAATAAGTCAATAATATATCTTGATCTACTAAAGTAAAGTGATATTACTTGAATTGTCTAAAAGCATGTTTGAGCATGTTAAGCCCGTTAACATTATAAAACGTGTATTGTAGTTTGAACACATATGAACACATAGTTGTAAATAGGTCGACCTATCGCGTTAAGTCAACCTCTATAATGACATGTTTGATAATCGTATTAATCGCACGTGACAGATCCAGATTAATTATATTCATATCATACTTCCATTACAACCCGGCATACGATGCTTCCTAATTTGAAGGGCTTCAATTTCAGAGACTTGTCTAGTACTCTTCAAATTGGACAAACATAGTTGGTTGAAATTAGGGCACAAAACTTTCTTTGAACTTTACAGTTATGACGTTAGAAAAGAAAAAAGACAATATTATAAACTGGGGCATCAGATTTCAATAAATCAGTAAGCATAATGTAATAAAATAAAATAAGATCTTAAAACTAGGGCATGCTTGATTGACGCTAGCATGATTAGATTAATTTCGAATCTGGGTCAAGTCAACGTCTTGGCCGAAGGCCACGACCGCGAATGGCGCCAGAAAGGCGGGGCCCCTCTCCCATATCTGTATAAATAGGAAGTCAATTTGTTTGAAATTGAATCTAGGGTAATTATAGCATACCATGCCGACTAGAATGGATTTGAATTTGTGGGTATTTTAGCACCGTACGAGCGTTCTGATCAGATCGGGGCAAAGAAAGCAGCTGATCCTTCTTGGCTGGCTGTCACCAGTCAAGTTATGATTGACCATTTTTGCTCATGGTCGTAGTTACTTGACAATTTAGAGGCTGCATGTTTTCGTTTCTTTTTCTGTTTAAGAACAGAAATTTTGTTTTTTTTTGCTCTCAGGAACGAAAAAAAAGAATAGAAACGGGTTTATTTGCGTTTTTGTTCAAAATCTGATTTTTTGTTCCTAGAACACAAAAAGAACAGAAATAAGAAATAAAAAAAAATTATTTCTTGTTCCAAAAACACTTTTGAAGAAACACTTCTTCTCTCTCTTCTCTTTTCTTCTTCCTTTCTTCTTCTTTTCTTCTTCTTTTTTCTTTGGCCGGTCGCCGGCCTTGGCCATGGCCGACGACCGACTGTCGAGGACCGGCGACTCCATAGAGGGTCGGCGACCTCGCCGCGCCACTCGGCCTCGCCGAGATCTAGGCGAGGCCGCTAGGGTGAAAGAAGAAAAAATAAAAAAGAAAGGAAAAAATGAAAAATAAAATAAAATTATTAAAAAATTAAAAGAAACAAAAAAAGAATAAATTTACCAAACGTGTTTCTATTCATTTTTTATTCCCGAACAAGTTTATCAAACGCATCTTTCGGTCAAAAATTATTCCAGGAACAGAAACACTTTTACTATTTCTGTTCCCGGAACAATTTTTGAATGTAAACGTTACCAAACGCGCTCTTAGACTCCATTTATTTTGTGAAAAGTGAATAATTTGATGGAAAAATTCGAAAAACGATCAATTGTATCACTTAAAAATAATTGAACAAAAAATATTTTCATCATCTACGAAAATATTTAAATATAAATTATTTTTTATAATAAAAATATTTTCAATTGGATAATTATTTTAGGAATATATTGTGTAAATTATTTATTTTTCGCGAGACAAACAAAGTCTTAATAACATTTGATGGAAATTCGAGAAATTATTGAATGCACTAAAGTTTGGCTAGTGACTGATGACGCATCTACACCGACTTTTTAGATATGTAAAAGTTGCTAATTAATACGATAATATTCCTTTGTATTTAATTAGTGAAAAATAAAACTTGACTTTCGTAGTAAAAGCCATTGACTATTGGGTTCAAACTTGCATTTTTTGGTTGTTCTTTAGCCAAATCATATTGAATGCATCATTCGAACTCGGCTTAAGCATGATTTTGAATTTAATAGATTGATTTAGACAATTGGATCCAATCCTGAAAATAACAAACGAAAATCGATGTCTTAACGTCTTAAGGTTAATGGGGTCTTTACATATGTTATTTGTGGAAAAGAAAACATCTAAAAATTGAAAAGTCTTGATAATAATCTCTCTTTTTTTGGACAATGTTAACTTAAAAAATGTAATTTATTATGAAAAAATTCAGATGAAAATGCTAAGGCTGCGCATGATAACGCTTCTTGGCTTGGGGAAAAGTTTTTTTTTTTTAGAAATAGTTCTTTTCTATTTCTAGTTCGGGGAACAATTTTTGAGTAAAAAAACCCGTTTTGTAACTACACAAAAATTTTACTCTTGGAATAGAAAAAGAATAGAAATGCGTTTGATAACGTAACAGTTCTTTTTTTGTATTTATTTGTTTTTTTTATTCTTGCTCATAGATTGCCGACCGCCAACCGCCGACCGCCGCCGCCCGCCACTACCACCGCACGATTGCTGGCCGCCAACCGTCACCGTCAACCGCCGCCGCACAGCCCATCAGCCACCACCAACCGCCACCGCACAGCCCATTAGCCGCCGACGACCGTTAACGGTCGATGGGTCATGCGTGTGGCGAAGGCTGGTGACGGTTAGCGGCCGACAGTGGTGCAACGACAGCCGGCAGCGGGGGGCGGCGGTGGCCGGCGATCGACGGTGGCTCCAAGCGATTGGAGGTGGCCGCAGCAAGAGAGAGGAATAAAAGAAAAATAAAAAAGAAAATTGGCTTATTTCTAGAAATTGTTCCCGGAAACAAGAAACAATTTTTTTTTACTTCTAGTTTCTGCTCCAAATCTATTCCCGGGCTAACTTTCTATTCCAGGGAATAGAAAAACAACTTAGCGTTACCAAACGGATTTCTGTTCTTTTTTTGTTCCGGGAAACAAAAGAACAGAAATTCGAAGGATTAAAAACGTTACAATGCGCTGCCTAAAAGTGCCCCTTACACACCTATTAAGGGCCGTTAATTCTACTACTCACGAATACAAAAATTCATATTTGAATACCATTTTCCAATTCTTCAAGAGTCTCGATTAGTGTCTTTAGGACACTAGTTAATAAGATAATAAATTTCCTCTATTACGTCAAAACTCTTTTCTCTCTAATCTTACCTTAGTCAAAGAGTAATCGCTAATTATAAGTGAAATTATACGTCACAAACTAATTGTCCAATAAAAAACAAACATCATGTATCCATCGTTGTAAGCCAAACGTACATCCGCGTGTCCTCCACCGTGATATGCATGACACCCAAGAGGGAAAATCATCATCGTTTTCCATCATCGATCAAGATCCTGTGCTCTCAATTGCCCACTTTAGACCCCCACATTGGTCAACAGTCAACGCCATCCCCTTGCTCATCACTACCGCGATCGAATAATTTTTCCCTTGATATGCCCTCGTCCCATAGGGCAACGGTTTTAATTTTGATTTCTTGGTAGTGGTGGAATTTTAAATAATAATAATACATTTTTAAAAAATTCACCTGCTTTTATTTTTGTCCACCTTTCGATGCCCACTATCTCTCTCCCCCACTTTTGCTTTCGCCTTTGCTTGTGCTCAGCGGAAAGAGAGAGGAGGGGAGAAAATAATATTATAAAGCTAAGATAAGTTGGGATAAGTTAGAATGTCTATGTGAATTAGAATGAGTATTATCCACATACTAATTTAGAGATATTCATAAGTCGGTATATGCATGGAGGTGTTGGCGGAAATTTGCAATCGAATCAGTGCATGAGGCTTATTAGTTCATATGTGATAAATTAAAATGTTCTTTCATGATTTTTATTGACCAGACAAGGGGTTTCTTTTAAGGATGTGCTACTAATTACATTTAGTTTTAACTGAATAGATTTAAAATGGATATGGGTCTAATTAGTGGACCAATATAATAGGGTTTTCTCTTTACCCAAAAGATTCATGCCAAAGAAAAGGATAATTTAGCTCAAAACTCAAATTATATTATTAGATTCATTCAAATTAAATGCGCTTCTTACCAATTTTTATCAACTGGATGAAAGGAAACCATAAATTAACAAAACCACCAATATTTATACGCTAATTTTTTATTCCATGTGTGTCAGTCATGCAAAAAATTTCTATTGTCATGGGTTGAATGCTTTTATCAAGTGATTGTTCATAACTTTTTGTAACGATCTACTTCATGTAAGATTTCATCCATTTAATTTGAGTTGACCTACATTTCAATCAAATCATAATCAAACTACTTAATTTAGAAAAATCTTGAACCAAATAAATTATAGTCCTTCAAATCATTAGTTAATCCCACAATCACCAAAAAAAGAAAAAAGCAACATGCATTGTATCACATCGGAAGAGAAAGGGTGGGCAAGAGGTACCAATTCAAAAGCTCTTTAATCTTTTTGGGCTGTTGAAACATTAGAATAATGTGGATAAGCTTGTCATAAGATTAATCGTGATTCCTTTTTATAAGGATTACGCATGAATGGGATGAAGTAGAGAGTGCATGAGAAAAGATTCGGGCACTCCCTTCGAACTTGAATGACAAGTGGAGTGCCTTTTAAGCTTCTAGTGATAGTCCTTCTGCTAGGAATTCTTATTCTGAGGTTAATAATTTAAGGGCTTTTATGGATAAGAAATAGTTCACGAACAATGTTTTGCCATGTGGTGAATCATACAAGTAAAATCAAATGGAAGATGTTTGGCCATGTGTGAAGAGAATACGATACGATAGACATAAAGACTTAGATTGACATTAAATCCACCGAAAAAGGGTAAGGCTGGTATCAAGTTAGATCTTCCAATCCCATCTCTAACTCACTAAACTATAACTCTTAAGTAATCCCAAATGAATAGACATAAATCCGCATCCTGCCACTAATTCGTAATTAAACCCAATAGAGGCCACGTGTGGCCCTAGTTGCATGAGGTATAACTATAATAAGTATTTAGGTATAAGCCATCGATAGCGAATTCAGAAAATTTCAACGAATGATAATACCGTTTGCCATCCATATAAATATCACAACAAAAAATACAGTCAATTGATAATATAAATTCAATAAAAAGACAATATTTTCCTCCAATCCTAGTTGGAAGAAACTCCCCTAACAAAGATTCCAAATTATGAGTTCATCAGCAACAGCATTCGCCTTGGTTTTGCTTCTGTTGCTGGGTATGTGGTTACAGCCAAACG
This sequence comes from Eucalyptus sideroxylon, assembly GCA_014182405.2. NCBI lineage: Eukaryota > Viridiplantae > Streptophyta > Magnoliopsida > Myrtales > Myrtaceae > Eucalyptus > Eucalyptus sideroxylon. Next base: position 58,265,023 of record CM024552.2, read on the forward strand.
AAGCAGGAAGGATGCTCGTCGAAGGAAAAGATGGAGGAGGAGGAGGAGGAGGAGCGGCAGGGGCAACTTGCTGGCCGAGCGGTCTTTTAGCTTTCCAGATCCTGCAAAAGGGTCCGGTTCAGGGTCCCGGAAGTCCATGCCAATACAGTCGGCGGAGCGGCGGCGGATGCAAGCTGCCCAGATGAAAGAACGGAAGAGGTGAAGGAGTGTAGTAGGAAGTCGTTCTTATGGAAGAGGGCGAGGTTAATTGTGTGTCAGCTGGTTCCTTTCTTTTTTATGATTTAAGTACGAGATAAGTCTAATTGTAGCATCGATAAAACCTGAAAGAACAGGGATATAATGTATGCAGAAATTTCATTCTAAAAATAATTAAAATAAGTAGCTCATGCCAGTATTTTAGAATATTTCAAAGTTAATATCACAAAAAACTACAAATTAATATAACTATAATAAATTTACTCCAAACCCATTTTTTTATTTTAACAAGTCTAGCGGGTCTCTTTCGGATGTCAAAGCTCAGCGCAGCATATTATGCGGTAGAAAACAAATAAGTCGTATTCATGATTTTATCAAGAGAAGGCGATGTTTATCCAAATGACCTGTTCAAGCTATACTCCACCAATGGACTGAACTCCCACCATTCATTGATAAAGATAGGTCAGGAAAATATTAATAAGGAATCGACTACCAAAAAAGTAGTTAAAACCGCTGTTCACCATGTTTATTCTAATTGAAATCATTTACAAACAAACAAAAAAGCTAACTCGTGCTAATATTCTTTAATTTTGTATTCATTCTGGAAAGCGATTACCCAATAAATTGTCAAATTGTATTTTTCACCAAGGCGTCGTCAGCCGTGTATCATAAATTGGAAGTAACTGCTTAATTAACAAAGATCTTAACACATCTTTACATGAAGGGCGGTCTTATTTTCACATCCCTTTTGACAAATGACGTACCTTTCTTGAGGTAATAGGCTAATAAATCCTTATAACGTCCGATTTGGTCAAAAATCTATTGTTGAGACATTTTTACTCTTGTTCCTAATGCTAAATTCTTCTAAAAAGCTTTTGAGAGTTGAAAGATGACACAGTGAAAAAAATTAACAACTTTCTCTAGGAAAATTTGCAAGAGGATGAATGATAAAATGAAGGGAAAAAGCCACGAAAAATCCTGAACTTTACCCAAAGTGACACATTTACCCTAAACTTTTTTTGTGACGTGAAAAACCCCAAACTTTACCAACCGTGACACATTTACCCCCATCAAGGGCATTTTTGTCTTTTTTATTCTTTTTTTCATTTTTCTTTTTTTCTTCTTCTTCCCTCCGCCGGCCATGGCAGAGCCGACGGAGGGAAGCCGACGTCCGGTGAGGGTCGCCCTCGCCGGTGTCGGGTGAGATTTGGCGAGGGCCATCCTTGCCCGATGCAAGCGAGGCGGCCCTCGCTGGCGTCGGGCAAGGGCCGCCCTCGCCTACGTCGGGCGAGGGGTGCCCTCGCTAGCCCTCATCGGCGTCGGGCGAGGGTCACCTTCGCCGGCCAGTCGGGGGAGGGAAGAGAGAAGAAAAAAACAGATATAAAAAAAGAAAAGAAAAATTAAAAAAATGAAAAAGACTGAAATGCACTATAATTTTGGGATAAATGTGTCATGTAACAAAAGTTCAGGGTTTTTTGTGTCATAAAAAAGTTTGAGGTAAATGTGTCACGGTTGGTAAAGTTTGGAGTTTTTCACGTCAAAAAAAAAAAAAGTTCGGGGTAAATGTGTTATTTTGGGTAAAGTTTAGGGTTTTTCGTGACTTTTTCCCTAAAATGAAATACTATTAAAAAATACATAAGCCGTTTATAAGTTTTATTGTATGACTATTTAAGTTAACATATTAATCAATATATGCATAACCAAAAAGATATATACTCGCAATCTTTACAAATATTAAGAATCATTGGGAATGTCCTAATTAATTTTTTAAATTGTCGGACCACCGTGCCACAATAAGCTCCAGTTTTGCCATGAAAATTTTCTCTCTAAATTTTTAATACACCATTTTACAAGGTTTACGGCTTGATTGCACCTATTAAAAAATCCAGGATTTATTACATCATGTACAAAATTTTAGGCCTTCGATGGATTTTTCCATTGTCTTAAACATAAGGGTTTAGTATGTTAGGTTTAATTTAATCAGTACTATTGATGTCATAGTGCTGTGCAGCCGGATCAAAGAACTCTTCCAAGTATACAGAGCTATACAAGCAATTTATTCCATTATAGAAAAAACTTATAGAGGTTTTAAAGAATATCAGATCTGCAGTCACTCCATTATTTGCCACCACACCTGAAGGCACCACAAATGATGGACAGGACTATGATCAGAATCAAAGCGACGACAATGCCGAGAACTATCGGCTTTATTTTCATGTTCTGCAGCCACATCCTCCTTCTAATTTGGGTCGCCTGCTGCCGAAAATCTTGCGCCTAAACATAGAAAATGCACATCAGTCGGATGCCAAGATCCTTAATTCAATCATACCGAAAGACAGTAGTCTTTGTTCTATCTCCAAATTAATCATCAATTTCTGCTCCTTCCGTACATTTTATATGAGAAGACTAGGAAGATGAAAGCAGACTATTGGAAAGCAGTAGCACTTAAACCTTTAAAAAGTTCTAATAACACTTCTTATAATAGTGGGAAAGTTCTTAGTGAGCTCTTATTTGATGCAAAAGCTAGCAACATAGCATCAAAAGTAGATCAACGGCAAGAAATTCACTGAATTTCAGGAAATGATGGGTGTTAGAAAGTCCAATCAAAAAGCTTAAGCTATCATATATGACTCATTGTCAAGTGATTTAGGACAATATCTCAACGATACAGCAAAAGGAATAGGAGCAGAGGATACTGAACTAGGAATACCCAACATTGTTCATGTCCATCAGCTTCTCCCTGAACTATTTAATGGCCTAAAGACACTAAACTAGATGACACGACAACTGCACTTTGATAAGCATCTAGGCTGAAGTGATGTGAGGAAATGAAACATTTGCACTAAAGCGAGAAGACGATGCGAGTTCAGGCTGTCCGGATTTTGATACATAATCTGCTCAATTGAGCATTCAAGACTTGAACGGGGAAGAATTACTGTTCACTTATAGGCGAAACTTCTATACTTCCGATTTAAAAATTGTCGGATGACCCAAATAAGTAGGCCGTGCTAGTAGCTCGACCAGTTCAGGAGACTAGAAGAAGACTCTGATTGTCATGACTCATTCACCATATCCTGCTTCTTACATACAATAATTAGCTCGTTTAATAAGATAAGCCGGCATCGCTCCAGGATGAGAATCACACACAGTAGACTGCTTACCTGAGATCGAAGATTCTCCGTCTTGTCGAGCAGAAGCTCAACTTTCTCGCCTCGATCCAGAACCTACATGACAGAGCAACATAAGTCCGACATTACACGCCGATTTCTCATAGTTCTAACTTAGTGGTAGAGTATGGCACAAGGCATGCCGACTCACCTTTTCTATATACTCCATCATAACTCCTTTCACTTCTGATGCCTGAGCTTTCACTTTGGCAAGTTTGCTGATCTCTTCGGGATGATCCGCGCAGTACTGCATTTGCTCCTTCAATTGAGGCCTATGTCAAAGCTCCGATCAGCATATCCTGTGATGTAGCACAAAGAAGTCACATTCATGGACTTACGAAGAGATGACGATGTTTACCCGAATTCTCTGTCCAAGCTATGCGCCACTGCGGTCGCGGCTTTTCCTCCACCATATCTGTTAGTAAACTCATCCTTGATTCTCTCGAGAAAGGCCATCGGAATCTGACGACCGATGGACTCAACTGCCACGATGCAGTATGCTGCGGAATTGAGATGAACAAGTCAAGTTTGTCCGAGGAAAACTATAAAAAAACGCGACCACAAGTAGCCTTCACGCATAGCTCGGAGCTATTGCAGCTACAAGAGAGACAATCAGCTACGAGAGAGAGAGAGATCATACTGAAGCTGCCGTCGATGAGGTAGCTGAATGTGTGGCCATCGCAGGTGAAAGTGAAGTGGTCGGTGCTGGGAGGGAGCTTCTGGAGGCACTGCAAGGCGATGCCAGTAAATTTCCCGCCGAACTCAGCGTACTCTGCTAACACTGCGGTGCCTCGAGCCACGAAGCTGTAGATCAGCGATTCGCGACCCATGTTTTATCGTCTCTGGAATTCGATGGAAACGGAACTAGAGCTCGATAGCGCAGCGACAGCACTCCAACCTCGGCAAAGAGAACGTGAGATCACGCATCCATTTTGCAGAGGAGTCACGGTACCGCCACCGTATCCATGCACTCCTCTTATGCTTTTTTAACCTCTAGGAAGAAGAAGACATGCAGTCCCTCAGTTGCGTAGTTTCTTCAATGTGATCATCAACTACTTGTCCTGTTTAAGTACTTGAATTTATACATTTCTATTGAACATGTTGGTCGCCGTTCGGTTCCGGTTGATTAAAATCGACGCATTAGTTGCAGTAGAAAAACTCTATGTGGAATAGGGTCGGTCCAATCCCAAAAAATCATTTTGTGCGATCGGATTATAGCTACAATGGCCTGAAAAGAAGTCCAAGTAAATGACTCATCATTCCGTAGTGGCGATGTTTCACTTAGTGATAGAGATTTTGGCTAGGCATCAATCGACCCGCGAGTCGTCAGCTTCAGTTTGTTGGAAATGGAGACGGATGGACTCAATTGGAAAAGTTATACAGGTTCAATGACCAAATCACCTATAACATAAGTTTGGAAAAAATTACATCGAAGCAACGATACAAATGGGTCGCGCATCATGCTAAGTAATGATCTGTTGGCATCTCTAAGTGCAACCATTCCGTGTATGGTGTGAGAATCTTATAATAAACGTTTCGAAAAAGCAATTGAGGGGGTCATGCTTTCGACGCAAAAAGTAGTGAGGACGAGTAGAAAAGGTAGTATGGAGTTAGATCCCTAATCTCAATGAAACTTCCAGGAAGCAAACGATGGAAAGAGACGCTTAGGCTGCCACTGAACCCCATCTTTCCCCGACAAACATCCTATTACTTGCATAAATCAGTTGTGTCCAAAATCAATTTTTGGGTACATATAGCCGACAATGTAATTGGGCCCAAAAGTGGGCTTAGAAATGGGCCATACTGTTGCGGCCCACTTCGATCGGTGTCCAAAAGCATAATTAGGGTTTTTTTTCTTCTTCTTCTTCTTCTTTTTTTTTTTTGGTTTTGTGAAGAGTGAAATATAATGTGCATGCTTTGAAAAAGTTAGTATAGTCGTAGACATGAATTATTAATAAAATAAAATTTTTAAAGAAAAGATGGAACAATTTGAGATTAGCGAGTAGACAGTGAGCAATTAAACGGGTTTGGAGTTGGCATAAACAGATTCTTATCTTGAATAGGACAACCTGTTTATGATTGGCAAATACCATGTCTTGTATGGTGGTCAACCACTTAACCAGTTCAAACACAAATCAAAGCGCTTAATTTATTAGGTAAAAGTGGACAGAATATTAAATATGCTTTACCTCGTTTGATACTTCATGTTTAGAGATTATTTTATCCTTAATAATTTATTGACATAACACTTGCAAATAAAAAAGTCAATAGCGTATCTTAATCTACTGACGTAAGGTGAGATTACTTAAATGTCTAAAAGCATGTTTGAGCATATTAAGCGCATTAACGGTATGAAAGGTGTATTGTAGTTTAAACACATATGAACACGTAATTGTAAATAGGTCGACCCATCGCGTTAAGTCGACCCCTAAAATGACAAGTTTGACAATCATGTTAATCATGTCATGTTGCATTATGTGATCCATTTTATCAGAAATGTTATGTTCGTGCCAATGCAATTATATTGAACATGACACGAACATAACATATCCAAATTAAATATATTCGCGCTATACTTCTATTTCGACACGGCACAACACTTCCCGATTTCAAGGGCCTCAAATTCAAAACCTTGTAAATCCCTTTAGATGGGACAAAAACACTATTCGTTGAAGTTAGGGCGCAAAACTTCCTTTAAACTTTATAGTTATGATATTAGTAAAGAAAAAGAAAATATTAAGAACAAGGGCTTCAGATTTTAATAAACCAGTAAGCATAATATAATAAGATAAAATAAGATTTTAAAACTAGGGCATGCTTGATTGACGCTGGCATGATTAGATTAATTTGGAATCCGGGTCAATTCAACGTCTTGGCCGAGGGCCACGACCGCGAATGGCGCCAGAAAGGAAGTCAATTTGTTTGAAATTGAATCTAGGGCAATCATAGCATACCATGCCTAACGGAATGGGATTTGAACTTGCGGGCGTTTCAGCGCCGTACGATCGTGATGAATTGATCTCCACGGTCTGATCAGATCGGGCAAGGAAACAGGCGACCCTTTTTTTTGGTTGGTTGTCAAGTCGTTTGCTGACGATTTCTGTGCCTGGTCGTACTTGCTTGACGATATCTGAAAAAGGATCAATTGTATTGCTTAAATAAAATAATTAAACAAAACAAAAATTTATTACTCGTGAAAATTTTTAAAAATAAATTGTTATTTATAATGAAAATATTTTTCATTGACTAATTATTTTAAACAATAAAACGGTCGTTTTTAAGAACACGTTTTCAAATCCTTTATTTTTCGCAAAATAAATGAAACCGTAGTAACATTGAATGAAAATTTAAGAAATTATTAAATGCACTAAAGTTTGGCTTGTAACTGATGACGCATCTATATGGACTTTTTAAATATGTAAAAGTTGATAGCTAATATGATAATATTACTTTTATGTAATTAGTGAAAAATCAAAATTGGTTTTTTAAGGAAAAGTCAGAGACTACTGGGTTCAAACTTAGACTTTATGGTTGTTCTTTAGCCAAATAATATTGAATGGGTCATTCGGACTTGGCTTAAGCATGATTCTGAATTTGATAGGTCAATTTAGATGGTTGGATTCGATCTTGAAAATAACAAATAAAAAAACAATGTCTTAACGTCTTAAGATTAAATGTGTTTTAACCCAGAGAAACCATGAAGTCTCCATAATAATCATTTTTTAATGACAATTTTAACATTGAAAGTGTGATTTATTATGGAAAATTCAAGACGGTTCTGAGTAATTAAATTTTTTTAGGGTTGTGAAAATGTTATAAGTGCCCCTTAGACGCCCGCCGACGGTGGTTACTTCTACTTTATAAATATGAACGTTTTTATTAAGAATCTCATTTAATGTCTTTAGGACACTCATTAATGAAATCATTAAAATAAAAACTGCTCAAATAGCACTAATTATGAATGAAATTATGGGCCACAAACTAATTGTCCAATTAAAAACAGACATCATATACCCATAGTTGTAAACCAAACGTACATGAGGGTGTCCCCCACCGGGATATGTACGAGAACCAAGAGAGAAAATCATTATCATTTTTTTTCAGCAATGTTGATATTTAAAGTGTAATTTAGTATTGAAAAATTCAAGATATTTTTGAGTAATTAAAACTCTTTTAGAGTGACGAAAAATGTCGAAAGTGTCATTTACACACGTACTAAGGATCGTTAGTTCTATTTTATGAATATGAAAATTTCTATTCAAATACAATTTTCCAATTCTTAAGAATACCAATTAGTGTCTTGAGGACATTCGTCGACAATATCATTAAAATAAAAATTACCCAATATCACAAATCATGAATGAAATTATGGGCCGCAAACTAATTTCCAATTCTTGGGATTACCAATTAGTGTCTTTAGGACATTCGTCAACAATATCATTAAAATAAAAATTTCCCAATACCACTAATTATGAATGAAATTATGGGCCACGAACTAATTTCCAATTCTTGGGAGTATCAATTATTGGTCAACACTATCATTAAAATAAAAATTTCCCATCATCACTAATTATGAATGAAATTATGGGCCACAAACTAATCGTCCAATCGAAAACAGACATCATGTATCCACAGTTGTAAACCAAACGTACATACGTGTGTACTCCACCGTGATGTGCATGACACCCTAGAGGGAAGATCATTATCGTTTTCCATCATACATCAAGATCTTTAGCTCTCATTTGTCCACGTGGGGGTTCCGCATTGGTCAACAGTCATCGCCATTCCCTTGCTCATCACTACTGCTATTGAATAATTCTTACCTTTGAAATGCCGCTGTCCTATAGGGCGACAGTTTGAATTTCGATTTCTTGGTGCCGGGGGTGGAATTTTAAATAATCATAATAAAGAAAAAAAGAAAAAAAAAAAAACATTCATCCTGCTTTTATATTTGTCCACCTTTTGATGCCCACTATCTCTCACCCCCTACTTTTGCTTTCGCCTTTGCTTGTCCTCAACGTTCGGTAGCGGAAAGAGAGAGGTGGAGAAAATCATATTATAAAGTTGAGATAAGTTGGGATAAGTTAGAATGTCGATGTGAATTAGAATAAGTATTATGGACATGATATTTTAGAGACATTTGTAATTCAATATATGCATAGAGATGTCCATGGAAATTCGCAATTGAATCGGTCACAAGAGGTTTATTAGCTCATATGTGAGGGTGAAATAAATTGAAGTGTTTTTCATGCTTTTTTGACAAGGCAAGGGAATTTTTTTTTAGGATATGCTAGTATTGCATATAATTTTAATCGAATGGATTTAAAATGGGTCTAGGGCCAATTAGTGGACCAATAGAATAGGGTTTTCTCCTTACCCAAAGGATTTACACTGAAGAAAAGGTTAATTTAGCTTAAAATTCAAATAATATTATTAATTCAATTTTCAATCCAAATTAAATCATGATTCTTACCAACTAAATAACAGCTAATTAGAATAGTTTGAATTGTTTTTTTTTTTGTTGTAAAACAGAGGAAACCAATAAATTAACGAAACCACCAATATTTGTACATTAATTTCTTTCTTTGTAACGATCTACTTCATGTGAGATTTCATCCGTCTAATTTGAGTTGACCTACATTTCATTCATAATCAAACTACTTAATTTGGGAAAATCTCGAACCAAATCAATTATAGTCCTTCAAATCATTAGTTTAATCCCACGGTCACCCAAAAAAAAAAAAAAAAGCAACATACATTGTATCACATCAGAAGCAAAAGGGTGGGCAAGAGCTACCAAATCAAAAGCTCTTTATTCTATTTGGGTTGTTGAAACATTAAAATAATTGGATAAACTTGTCAAAATGTTACTCGTGATTCCTTTTTATAAGGATTACGCATGATTAATATGAATGAAATGAAGTAGAGAGTGCATGAGAAAAGATTCGAGCACTCCCTCGTACTCGAATGACAGGTGGAGTACCTTTTAAGATTTCTAGTGATAATTTTTCTACCACAGATTCTTATTCTTAGGTTAATAAATTAAGGGAATTTATAAGTAAGAAGGTTGATCAGTAGTGTTTCGCCATGTGGTGATTCATGCAAATTAAATCAAATGGAAGATATTCAGCCATGTGTCGAGAGAATACGATTAGATAGACGCAAAGACTTAGATTGACATTAAATCCACTAAAAAGGGTAAGGCCGGTATCAAGTTAAATCTTCTAATCCCATCTCCAAATCACTAAACTAAAATTCATAAGTAATCCAAAATGAATACAGATGAATCCCTATCCTACCACTAATTTGTAGTTAAACCCAGTAGAGGCCACGTATGGCCCTAGTTGCATGAGATGTCACTATAATAAGTCTTTAGGTATAAGCCTTTGACAGCAAATTCAGAAAATTTCAGCAAATGGTAACACATTTGCCATTCATATAAATATCGTAAAAAAATACACTCAATTAATAATATAATTTCAATAAAGAGACCTGATCGGAAGAAACTCCTTTGACTCTAACTAAATCTAATGAGGATTAGAAATTATGGGTATCAACCATATACAAAGTTAACGAAAATTATATTTCATTGGTATATTGAAATCATAACAAAAAAGATTCTTTGGAGTCATCTATAAGTATATAATCCAAACAAAGAAAAAAATTAAATTATCTGAGCTTATTTATTAATGATAATAAATAAAATAAAATAAAATAAAATAAAATAAAATAAAATAATAGATAAATAGAAACCATATGTCCTCCATGAACGCTTGCCTCTCTCAATTCTCCCACCCACCAGTAGTCGCCCAGTGCCAGTGCGCCGAGGAGAGAGAAAGCTGAACTGAAAACTGCAGACTTAGAGAGAAAGCTAGAGAGAGAAAGCTTGGCGTCGTGTCCGTGCGCGCGGCGAGGAGAGAGAAAGTTCCCAGATGCTCTGCGAATGGGGAAATCTGAGCAGCGAAACCTGCAGCGGCGGCCACGTGGCGAGGACGGCGCGGCCGGCGGCGGCGGCGGCGGCGGCGGCGGGGCTCGCGGTTCTGCTGCGAGAGATGTTCGGTGGGGCTCCGCCGCGTCGCGGGGGAGCTCAGCCCGCGGTGCGTCTTCGTCTTGCTCCTAGGCATCGCCGTCTTCCTGTCGGGGATCTTCTGGGTGCTCCCGCTGCGGAGCGCGCGATCCGGTTTCGATGCGAAGGATGCGGTGAAGCGCGGCGGTACGATTCTCGAGCCTCGGTCCTCGGTCCTCGCTGGTCTTACGGTTCAGTGGGCCGCGACTATTTTGGTGTGCGCTTGTGTTCGTTTGTGCTCCAATTTTAGGAACTGACGTTGCGCGATTTGGTCTCTGCTGATGATTTGGTTTCTAGGGTTCTTTGTTTTGCTCGTCTAGGAGCAGGTCTAGGAGCCGGGTTTTTCGGTTTCGTGGTGCCTGGGGACATTGTTAGGGTTTCGGCGTTTACCACTTGATGGGCATGTGGTTGGTTTTGGGGGCTTAGTGCATACTAGCGGACTAGCAGTAAAGTTTCTAAATTTAGAGGTCTCGAGTTTTCCAATATGTGATGTTCTTCCTGGAGATTGGGCGCTGCTGCTGTCTGTGCGAATCTGCAGGCAGATTTTACACTGTGGTTCATGAGCAAATGGTCGACAGCTTCTTCTGTAGTTCACTGAGGACCCAGACAAAATCTAGGATAGGAAATCTTCAATTAGAATGGTCAAGAGCTGTTTCCTAAGGCAAAAATGGTTATACATATAGGTACACACTCGTGTGCACACCCCATTGAGGCCACCGAGAATAAATAATTGATGCGTGGTGAGTTTGGGTGAGAATGTGGAATGCTTTGATGGAAAGAAAGTGTTTGATGTGTTTGCGAAAACTTAGCATTGGGATAAAAGAGTTTACTACCAAAGCATAAGAGAATGTTCCACCAACTAAGGATGAAGAACTTTAAAGGTTCACCACCAAAGAATTGGGTAAAGAACTGAAGGAATCACTACTTGAGAGAGATCCTCAGATATTATCAACTGAAAAATCTTAATCCATACAACTGAGAATTCACCTCTTATTTTTAGAGGGGCTTGGATACTAAGCTTGGAAACTTTAAAGTAGGAAATCTTAGATTGGGAAATATTAAACTAGGAAAATATTAAATTAAGAAACATCAAATTAGGAAATAAATTTGAACTAGAAACCATAGAAATTAGGAAATAGCCCTCCAGCCTTTAATTCAGTTAAAAGAGCCTTTATTTTTAAATTTCTAGAAATTTCATCTTGGACGCTTTCTTCTCAGTGTACCCATTGGATCATGTTGTGGCCAAAATCTCCTTTACTTGCATTAACATAAAATATTCTTTACTGGAAATAGTCCCTTCATTAATAACATTGATGGATCTATAGCCCCGAGAGTAGTGCCATTTCTTGAGTTATCTTTGAGGTAAAAGAAAGTACACTGAAATGCGATTCCTGGTCAGGGCAGCTTTACGAAAAGTGTTACTTAACATTGAATTGAGCTGTGCATTCACTGCTCTAGTTTGTTTTGATAGAGCAATTTTGCTTCCTGCTACTTTCTGTTGACATTTATATTTATTCATCAATGCCAAACTCATATTAATTAATGCACTTGCAAACATAGGTTGTGTGCCGATCCACTTGACTTCAGACAACAGTTGAGAGAACACAGGGTATGTACATACCAAAGAAACAAAAGGATCTTTGAGAATGTCATTTCAAACTAGGTGGTGTTCTCTTAAATTGAGGGATATTTTTCAAGGATGGATTGTTATAATATCTCAGACAGATGAGATGTTTGATTTGATTAGCAAAGCTGAGGGATTCATATGTTTTCAATTTGTGACAGTCCTATGGTGTGCTACATTGTTATTATACTGATTCTCATCATCATGCAGAAACAAATAGCCACGTGTTCTATAGAGTATGTCAATTGAGTCACACACTCGAGGATTTGTATGGCGAGTGTGATTGGTGCATTTTAAGTTTATGATAGCACTCTGGTGTGTTGACATTGTATTTATTGGCTTTTTCATCATTCTCTTGAATCAAATAGCTAGTATGTCTTTAATGTGGCGGGGCCAAGTCATATATATAAATATATATTGGTCGAAAAGAGTCATATAAGTTGAGGAGTTCAATATTTAATAATTCAAGCTCTATTGTTAGTTCAGTGTTGTCCTTTGAACTATGAGCGAATGTTTATTTATATAGGACAATAATAAAAATGGATGGTGAGAATATTCATGTGTAGGGAAAGAAGAATTTTTCTCTCTAGTGGTATTCTATCAAGTAGTTGGAGCTAGGCAAACCTAAAATCTACCAAATCTGAATGACTTTATTGCAGCCCGTGTTGGACAGTATTCGTGTTCATAATTGCTACTTTGTTTAAATGCTCTACAACAAGGTAAAAGAAGGCGCATCAACAGCACCTTCCTTTGACTCACTGAAATTGCATTTTATAGAAGGATGAATTTCAATCAAAGTCACCAGTCTGGAGGATAAGAAAGTTGTTATATCTGTACATCTTAGTGTTCTACAGATAATAATCTGCTGTCAGTCGGAGAATAGTTTGATTGCAGACTGGTTGAGTCGGATAAGAGTATGAAGTATGTTCTGCACACAAGAAAGTAGAGGAAAGAGGGAGGTGGGGGTATTCTAAATGGATGATCTGTTGACTCTTGGACATACTATCCGAAGGAATTTTTTTTTCCCTGAGTATTACACACAACTTTAAGCTTGATAGGCACTAATAATAACTTATTTCTGAATAAAGCTTTTAACTTCATAGACCTTTTGTAGTCTCTCCAATATTCTATCTTATTTGACGTAGATTAATGCTTTGTTTGGGTAATTGGGGACAATGGGGGAAAGAAAATTTGGGTGGAAATATTTTTAAAATTTAAAAAAAATTTGTGTAGGTTATGGATGGAAAATTTAAAATAGTGGGCACTTTCTTTGGATTTTCCTCCCCATCATGCCTTCAACCATAGCATAAGTGTGGAATTGTGAGGCAAGCCAAAACCTGTAAATACTGATGTTTGAATCTAATTTATCCTAACTAAAAATCATTGGATCGGTTCCATACTGGATACTTAAAATGTGACTAGTAAAGGATTTGCTTTTACCTTCACGAGTAGGCACTAGGCAAGCCTTACATCACCTTGTCTCTGTTTCTCTTGTGTCTGATTAGCGTGTTCCAAGAATATTTTAGCTTATCATAAATGACGAATCCAGCTGGTAAGGTGTCCTCTCCATGCCCATGTAACAAGACAATTTATTCCCCCCTCTCTAGAATATAGTTTTCATTTGATTCATATGAGATAATGGCATGCTCATTTTTGCCCCTCTGGTTCTCACGAGTCCTGTACATATTTTTAGAAGGTGTATAAGTGAATGACTGCATGCTGTCTACTTATCAGACATGTATCGTGATGAGGCATTGATTGCTGCATTCGTTGATGTTGCGGCTCTTGGGTGTCGAAAAGGTCAAATAGATTTCCTTTCCTGGTCTCCCTGTCCTGCTCACCCTTCCATCAGTTTGTGAGATAGATACCCAAATGGGCACATGCCATCCAAGCCAAACCTTTATAACAATTTTTTGTGACTGAAAATTGGGCAGTGAGAAATGACATCAAAGGAATTAGTTTTACACTCATGCCTGTGAGTGCCTTTGAACTGGAAAAATCAACTTGTCCTACCTTTGAGCTCTTACAAATAATACCATTAAGTGGTCCATGCTTTCTTTTTGTTATCTGTTCTAATGTTAATGACTCTTTCCTTTCTTAATACTCACTCAACCTTTGATATGTCTGTTTAACAGCCACTGTTCAGGCATCTTTTCGGTTGGAAAAGCCAGTTTCCGAGACTGTTATGTTCATTGGAAGGTTAGAATATGACATATACGGTGAAATTGGGGTTCCCGATACAAAGGTAATTGAATGTTACACTGCATATTTTGTTTACTTTTTAATCAGAGATGAAATTAACGCAGAAGTGGTTTGAGCAGGTGGCGGTATTATCGGCGCACCAATCAGGCTCGACTAACTATACTGATGTGGTGTTTGGTGTTCTGTCTGACCAACTGAATGGTCCAATTAATCAAGTGTGGCTAAGCGTTCTGAGATCGTATTTGATTGGCCTCTTCCTCCAGCAATCTAATCTAACTGTTACAGCCTCCCTTTTTGGGCAACCATCTGAACTTCAGATTTTGAAGTTTCCCGGGGGAGTCACTGTGAACCCATCTGTTTCAATCTGGCAGATGCCCCAGATCCTATTTAATTTTACTCTCTACCAGTCTATATGTGGTATACAGGAGAATTTTGTTGAGTTCAAGGAACAGCTGAAAGAGGGATTGCATCTAAGGTCTGATGAGGTGAGCCAGTTGTCCAGATGAGTTTTACTGATCTGCACCATCTAAGTGTTTAGAATTTCATCCGAACCACCATTTTGAGATCTATTGTGACTGAAAAGTTAAAATTTCACGAATAGCATGATGTTGGAAGGCTGTTGTTCTGCAAAGTTTGAAATTGGACAGGGGAAGAATCCCTTTTCATTTGTTTTCTAGGTAAAGTTGTTTAATGAGTTACTTATCTTATACCTTCTTCTGTGCACATCCCCATGTACATGGAGCATGTTGGTTCTTTGTTCAAAAATGTTAATTTTCAAAACACAAGGTACAGTGCATCGAGTTTAGTGTCGAGATCTTCTCAATCTTGCAGTGCTTCCAACAAAAGCTGCTAGATGAGATTCAAGATTAGCTTCACAATGTTTGTACATGCCTTTTATGTTTCACCAGGAGTAAAGCATCTAATATGTTTATATGAATTCCTCCTTACTATTTTCTCTGTTTTGTAATCTAATTTTCTGTACTCTGACACTCTTTCCCTTTTATACTTTGCTGATTTGTTTCTCCAACAGGATGTATATGTGCAAATTACGAATATGGAGGGTTCAACAGTTGCTCGCTTTGTCACAATTGAGGCTTCTGTTACTTCTGATTACGGGAAACTTCAACCGCAAAGATTAAAGCAATTAGCTCAAATAATCTCAGGATCTCCTGAAAATCTTGGTCTTAATAATTCAGTTTTTGGTAATGTTAAAGGTGTCAGCTTGTCATCTTATCTGGAGGACACCCTTACACCACCTCCAGCTGCATCGCCCGGCTTTGTGCCATCAGCTTCTCCGTATAGCTCACCTTCTTCATATTCCCCAGCTCCCTCACCTCACCCACATCCAGTACCACGTTGTCCTAAATGTGAGATCTCTGTATATTTTGGCTACCTTTTTATCTCAAGTCCTCGAAGGATGGGTCCTATGTCAGGTCACACAACGGATTGTACATGTGGTGGGATCACAGTTGCTCCAGCCGCCTCACCTTTTCATTCTAGTCCAGCTCAAACTCCGACCTCTCTACCTCCTGCACCTGCTGTGCATTCACCTTATATGTCTCCAACATCACGACATTCTCCATCTTTCTCGCCAGGGCCAACAGTGTCAATTGCCTCCCCTCCAGTTAAAAGTAAAGGACTCGGAGAAGGCCCTGTATCCCCTTCTCTTGCGCCACTTCAATCATGTAAGCTTCTTAGTTTTGAGACAACATTCTCTATTTATCTTGATAATTTCTTTTTTAATACATTGCATGTGAGGGGTGGATTATGAAATAATTCAAGTGAAAGATCATGGTGAAGAATGCAGTAAACTGTTTATGCTTTCTTAAAGATTAGTTATGCTATGGTATATGCTTTAAGATCTGTTGATGCATCTGGATGGAACAGGATTTAAAATTGGCACTCTTCTTTGTAGAGCAGCATGATTTAATGCTGTTGGTAATTGAAAATTGTGACTAGTGATCATGAGCTTGAAATATATGTAATAATAGCACAACAGCATTAATTATGTATAAGTTGAGTGGCATTTTAGGGCATTTGCCGTCAGAGGTGGGATAGATCGCATGTGGAAAATTTGGAGCATTGAGTTGATTGATTGGGATTGCAATAGAGTGATAATTCGCATCTTGGCTTCCGAATGATTCACAATTTGATTGATCCATCCCGTGTTCATAGTTCAATTCCACCTTCGGGGTGCAATCATTTTGAAGTAGATAGTTCTTATTTATCGTTGCTACACTGACTGTATTGTACCATCTCTTGATTTCTATCAGGGAAAAAGGGTGGTTTATCCCCTGACAGCTCTAATACATTAGGGTAGTTAGAGTTCAGAATAATATTTTGAGATTCTGTCATCTGTTCATATTATTCGGTACTTGATGAATGAAGTGAGGGTGGATGCCAGTGGATAGCCATGCTATGTCACATTAATGAGTGAAGAAGGCTGCAATTTATTTATTTATTTTTTCTGTTTTCTAATTATCTTGATCAAGCTATACAACTAATTCATAGTGAGAGACTTTAATTTTCATTAAATGTTCTTCACACAGCCGTAGGTTTCACTTTTGGCTTTCATGGTAGTTGCCGGTACTTGGTGCAATCTTATTTGTTATTCCTGATCCAGAAGTCACCTTTTTCTTTCCTTTGGTATTATCTCACAGCAAGCTCGATTTTTGTGTCAATTGTAATTTGATTTCTCTGCAACTTTCCTTTATATGAGCTTACAGTTGGTAAATACAGTGACAAAACTTTTTACATCTTGATGGTTCTTCATATTATAATATGTTGTCTAGAGTTGCAGGTGGAAGGGTTTTCATTCTTTTTTTTTTTTTTTTCAATTTAAATTCAAGAGTTTTCTATCTTTGTATATTGATGACATATGATTTAAGTTCTAGTCAGATAAGAATCATGAGATCACATGTGCCATTCCGAAATTTAGCCACGTTTAATTTTTTCTGCATTTTATTGTTGGCTGTCTAGATTTGAAATGTTTTTTCTACTGGCTATCTTTACTGTCGGCCTTTCCATTTGTATTTGACACCGCATGTGCTTTTGCAGCTTTTGCAGTGCCTCTGTCTCCCATAGATATGTGGTTGCTGGTGCTCTCTACATTTCTGATTAATCTGCTGGGCTGGTTGAGTTCATAAATCTGCTAAACATGTGTTCAGAGAAAGAAAGATGAGGACAATGTCAACATGCTAACGTCCAGTTTTGTTCTCCTTCGGGAAGTTGAAGAAACCTCTTCTTTTCTTGGGCAATCCAATCAAGGTAAATCGGTCAAAGCCAAAAAAGGTGGCAGGCCGCTCATCTATTCTGTGTTACAATGTAACTTCATTCCCAAAGGAAGCCCAACTTGAGGGTGATTTTGTGAATAGGTGAGAAACATAGGTTGCAGGTTCCAAAGGGAACTTTAATCATGTCAATGCAATTGTAAAAAAATAACCCAAGGCTCCTTTTGGGCATCTGCAATGCGGGCAGAAGCTATTGCCATAAAAGAAAAGGAATGGAGTACTAATAGTGTTATTTCATATGAAAATGATGGTGGAAATAATGCCATTGTCAAACTTATGCATCCTCTTGAATCTTGTGTGATTGATCGTGTATACTTGATCACAAGTAAAAAACTCCTGCCGGAGTAAAGCGTATCTCCAAGTAGTATGTCACTCTTGCATAGAAGAATTTGCAATTTGATTATCATTGAAGTAGTAGTTTCGTATCTCATTCTGTGATCTTTGAACGTCCTCTAATAGTTGCAAGGCATCAATTGAGCATGCCTTGCAGTTTTAACGAGAGATTTCTCCATTGCACCTTCCATGGCCGGAGCAAGTTGCGGCCAGAATTTCCTTGGTTGAAATTGTTGTAACCTTTGCTCGATGTCTTCAATACCCAAGTTGTCGAGGACAGCACTCCGTGCATTACAGTAATGATGGTCGTGAACATAAGCGTGCATCACATGTTTCATCTGGGTTTCCTGCAGTAATGTTGCAAGGGCAAAGGACAGCAGTTGCTAGTGTAGCAACCTTTTGGAAAGAGAGACATGCAAGTTTCTATCTTCACTCTCTTGCTAGCCTTTTTTATTTCTGCTTCTAGTGCACGAACGACGCCCATTAGAAAGGAGTCCCACCATCCTTGGTGGTAAACCTGGTTTTGCTTTACAAGGAGTCTTCATGGCTTCAACTTAGAATTGGAAAACTGCATTGTGACGATGGTAAGGATCGACTGTCATGCTTGGTGGGGACTAGTTGAGTGTTCAAGGAGTTCTCCACATCCAATCGTTATATGGAAGTGAAGATCGGCTCTTGTCGAAAACTGAATTGGAATCTGTACATTTGCTCAGGACTGAATTCATTATCTTTCCCGGTTACTTTATTCCTTCCCCTTCGCTTTGGTACACACTTTAGGAGTGATGCGGATACAAAGGGACTTATGGCTTCTTTGGAAGAACAACATGAAAATAGACCGATTTTAAACTACTAGAGGTCATCACCCTCATCGCTGTGGTAAAGAACGTGAGTCATGCTCAGTAAAATATGTAACCCAAATTCAGAAAAGAAAAATAAGGCAAATCTCTCTGCGTTTTAGCCACACGGCAAAATCACTTCGAAGGGTCTTTGGATTCTGGAGGAGGAGGTTTGCAAAGAGCTTTCGAGGCATTAAAGTTCATAGAGCATGAGGATTTGAAGCAGGAAACTCTTTTAAGATATGAATATAATCTTCTCTCGAAAGATTTCTAAAAGAGACTGCAAGCCAATGAACAACTGCACTCGCTCAAATACAGCCCACCTCTCTCTATTAGATCTCGGATCTACACCGCCTTTGGCGATCGCCCTCCTCGATGCTCCCCCTCAACCACCCCGCTCCGGTCTTGCCACCCTAGCATTCATCTAAACTTCGGAATCCCGGCACCACCTCCAAATGGTCGCAGACCAAAGCCTCTCTCTCTCTCTCTCTCTCTCTCGCTCTTCTCAAAGTTTTACGTTGCTAATACGATACCTGCTTGCATGGCAGAATACGGAATGAGCTGCATCAACGTCAAGTATATGGATAAAAACTTGACGCATAAGCTCAGTTCATCCATGTAAGTAGTCTGGAATCTAGCGTAAATTCAAGGCCGAACGGTTATACATATATACTGAGTTTGTCCATGTGAGTAGTCTGGAGTCCAGCTTAGCCCAGCTTGGACAAAATTTTGGGTTGAGCGGTCATAGGGGCATGCTCCTACTATATAATATAATGATAGAATATATTAAGTATCCAATACAATGATGCTTTTAATGTCCATCTATAAGTCCTTAATTTTCCTCAAATCTGTCATAATTTACTTGAAATCATTATATTGGAGTGATTCAGCTTTATGGGTTGTATTTATTGGAAAAATTACCAAAAAAAGCTATAAATTTATTATTTTTGTATCAATTTAGTCATAAATCTGGAGGACGCCAGCTTTTAGCTCTAAGTCTTCCAATCCTATTCTTATAATAGAACGCTTTTTTTTTTTTTTCAGTATGTCGCTCCACGAATAAAGCAAATGAAGAGAGATCCAACCTAATATCATGAATTTCATTCGCCTGCTATCTCCTCATCTTCCTATATACAAGTCACAGCTTACTTACTACTTATTTTTGTTTTTAAGGAGAAGCCTTCCTTTTTTATTCCTGGGCACTCTAGCTGTTTTCTTTTTTTCATCTTCTTTGTGGGTTCGATGGATTTTTGTTAGTCCATCCTCTCATGGATTGGGTTCTCCTTAGGGTGATCGAGCCCTATCTTTCCTTTTCATATATATGGGCTTCGCCGAGGGGCTCGCCTTGGGAATTGCTTTTGTTGTGAGGATCTTATTCACTTCTGAAGCGGCGCCATATACTAAGAATATGATGATGCCGTTTGGGGCGGCTTCGGAGGAGCTGCCGCAGGCATCAGCACCGACAGCCCTTGATTAAGGGCATGTAGCATTTGCCGAGAGCTCCACTTGGTGAGAAGCCCTACCACTTCCAAATAATTCAACAGCATCAGAATGCCTACGTAAACATGTGAAAGACCAAATTCATATGCTTTTAAATATAGGCAAGAAGAATTTCGTGGCTTTAGCCGGGGGCCCGTGCTTGGAACTAACTCAATTTATTGATTAATACCCCTTCGGGTATGAAGAGTTCTTGATAGTTGCGGTGGCATGACATTGGAGAACTCATTGTTATTGCTTTCTGAATTTTGGCTTCACCAACATTTTGTTATAGTAGCTAGGTGGTTAACTGTTCCCTTTCGTGCACTATCACGAACCTGAAGTGCAGAAACCGACTTTATCCTCTTCTATTTTATTACCCCTAGAACAAAACAATCATTCTATAAGGAGTCCTTAATTTTCCTAAAATCTTTCATAATTTACTTGAAATCATCATATAAGGAGTGATTTGGCTTTGTGGGTTGTATTTATCGGAAAAATTACCAAAAAAGTCATAAATCTATAACTTTTGTACCAATTTAGTCATAAAATTTTTAATTGAACAATTTAATCTTAATCTGTTCGCATTGATACCAACCCAATTCATTTAGCTAATTTAAGTCGGAAATTGCGCGTGGACACCAAAGGTCGGCATTAACATATACATTTTTAATAATATTTTAATAGTTCTTGAATATTTAGAAATTTTATTTATTTATTTTTCTTTTACCTTTCTTTTCCTTTTCCTTTTTGGTGGCCATCACTGGCCACCACCCATAGCCATGGTCGCTGTGAATGTAATAATT
The DNA here is from genome assembly GCA_014182405.2 of Eucalyptus sideroxylon. NCBI lineage: Eukaryota > Viridiplantae > Streptophyta > Magnoliopsida > Myrtales > Myrtaceae > Eucalyptus > Eucalyptus sideroxylon. The sequence goes on from CM024552.2 coordinate 58,286,018, forward strand.
GTATGACCTTTTTTGTACTTTTCCCATAATTTATCAGTAGTGTTCGTAACTTGATTTCATATGGATAAGTAATATTATTGTTGTGGACGCTAATTTGATCAAGAGTAACATGAAAATGGTAACATTTAGTGATTAAGCACTAAAATAGTAAAATATCATAAATGGTTGTAAGTAATCAGGATCCTTAATAAGTTTTTGTAAATAACAAGTCAGTAATCATCCTTCAAATGCAGTAATTAACCTCTAAGTCTCATAAGGTTGAATTTTCTAACTTTAATAGCTTTCCATGAAATATTGTAGACAACTCGATTTCTATTGTAAATTTTTTGTCCTCTATTTGCAATAACTTACCTTAGTTGTATTAGCATTCCTTTACAGTTCATTATTGTAATGGCTCTATCCAAAAGTAATTATCTTTCCTTAAATGCGTGATATTCCACAAACGATGGTAATATTAACAATTTTATGTTCAGCAATTTTTGTAATGAAAAAAAAAGTAACATATGGATGATGACCGTAACAAAATGAAAGTTGGTGAGTAGTTGAAAGTTTAGGGGTAAACTTGTAATATCCCTAAAGTTTAGGGTTTTTAGTATAGCCTCTTAAAGGGTAATCTTAAAGGGTAAATGACACAGTTATCCCTCATTGAACTTTAAATTTGTTCAATGTGGCCCCAAAATTTTAGTCTAATACACAATTGTTGAACTTTTAATTTATTTAATATGACATTTGAAATTTTAATGTATGTTTAATTTAATCCTTAAATTGTATGAAAATGTTAATTCAAGTTTAGAGATAATAATCAACATTTTCATATAGTCCATCATACATTTTAAAATTTAGGGATTATATTGCATATTAGATAAAGTTAAAAGATTATATTGCATATTAGATAAAGTTGAAGGTTCTTTTTGTCATGGAAAGAAAATCTTAAAAGAGACAAATAGCTGAGGTCACACGCTTCTCCTCGCCGCTTTCAAAATTTCCCGAACCCGACGCCTCCATCTCCTCCCCCCTCTCTCTCTCTCTCCAAATTCCAGCGCGCCTCCCGAGCTCCGACGAAGGAAGGAGGGCTCCCCATCATCGGTCAGTGTCGCAGGTTCCTCTGATTTCTCTCTGGTCATGGGATCCTGACGCTTCCCGCTTTTTGCAGCGTTTTTTAGATTGATTTCTGGTCGTGGGTCGGTTTCTTGATTCCGGTTCGACTGGCTTGTGATTGAGTTTAGTGGGCTGCGGTTGATGAATTCTGGGTTTGGACTGGGAATGTCTTCTGGGTTGTCTCTCTTTTGATCGTGGACATCTGCCTGTTTGTCGTTTTGGCATCCGTTGTGGCGGCGGGTGGGTGGGTGGTGGGGTGGTTGGTGTTCTGAGGCTGGTACTGCAGGGCGAATATATCATGTGATGTGGCGGAATGTAATTAGGGTTGGTAATTTCTGATACGAATTAAGTGCTTTGTGTACGATTGAATGTAAACGTGACGCGGATTTGATCGACACAAGTGATGTAGCGTAGTTATAAAGAAATTTAGTGTTTATAGGGACACTGGCTCGACTGAATTTGAAAACCCAATTGTGACATGTGAACGCGAATTGCTAGGCTAGCCCTATAGAACGATGGATTGAAGTGTGTCACGGCTTTTGCCCTTAGTATACTTGGCGTGTCTTGTGTCAGACTGATATAGGTGTTTAGATGATCGCCGGACTTCTTGATCCCAATGTGGCTGATCCTGTGGTTGCGTGACCTGCAAAAAATCAATTCTTGTGCCTTGCTGTCTTGCAGGTTGTGCACCTTATCTGCTTCGATTTGGCCACAATGGTTGTCGTGAAAGATGCTGCAGTTACCCGGCCTGAGAAAAGTCAGGTTCTTGCTCCCCGCCTTAGGTGATTCTCGGTCCTGCTATATTTCTTTTGTGGAACTCCGTCACTCCCATGGACGGATCATGAGTAAGTTTGCCCTTCTGACTGAGTTGATGCCATCGCCTTTCCTTTTGAATTTTTCTCATAGGAACAAGAAAAGGACGAGGGAGACGACCACAGAGGTTCCCAATAACACCACTGAAGAATTGGTATGCCCCCATTTGAACTGAACATAATGATCCATCAATGTATGCAATAGGCCAAAGGTGACAGTGTTGCTTCTTGTGTAGGATATTGATGAAAGATTGGACCGGCTGGAATCACGCGTCCACAAGTTGCGCAGGGTCCTGTCAGAGATGTTAGAGGATGTAAGAAAACTGAAAGCGGAGGTATCACGATTGAGAACCGGAAGGGGAGATGCCGTAGAACCAGAGCCTAGCCTAAGTGACTCTGCCTCATCTTGCATAACCGTAGATCATAGCCTCAGAAGCTGCGCAGATTCGAGAAGCCGCCTCCAATGAACTGTGAGAGGCTTCGCTGTGAATGTGAAAGGGAGTTCCTTGTGTTTCACGGTGGGCTCCTTTTCAGGTTACCGCATGCTTTCTGGTTTCTCATTAGCTGAACTGAACGCCAGGGAAATAACTTGTTGACCTTTTAGTCAACTGATGTACAGATGAAACTCAGTCTGTCTTTGGCAAAGTGGACGTACGCCGTCAAAAATTTGGCGGATTTTATTTCAGAATTGACTTTAGACAGAGAGGTGCACCTCAGGCATGACCCATTTTCTGTTCTTGTCAAGTATGCTTTTCCATGTTGAACCTGTGATTGATCGGTCAAGCTTGTGATTCTAACTAGCTTGCTAGGCTGATTGAGTAGTCAAATTCACATATGTCAACCGTTATGCATGCATTTTGAGTTCAAGCTTCATTGGAGAAGATTGCAAGTTACTGTCTATCGAGTCGAGTCTAGTCAAAGCTTGTGATCATTACTGCTTAGAGACTATTACAAAGAACATTATGAAGTTTGCACCCACGACTCAAATATCTATCTCCATTTCAGATTCTGAGTTTTTCACTTTCATGTTAAATTCTATCCTCATAACTCCATAATTTTTTTGACAAAATTGCCATTTTCCTTGTCCAAAATCCTGCTGTCCTGGGTTGTCGCCAACCTCAGACTCAAGGCCGGTGACCGTTGCTGCTGCTTTAGATCTAGTCTGATCGAGGCTGGGTGACCTGATTCGGACCAGATTGGGGCCTGTTCTCCCATGGCCACTGCGAACTCCACCATGGAGCTCGCCGATCTTATGGCTCGCCGGGCTCGTGACTCATGCCGGCACAAGATGTTCGAGCTCCACTTTCACTTGACGCTGCCTCCAGTGCCCTTTTTGCAAATGTCCCTAATCTTTTAACTTAAGCTCGACCACAAAAATGTGTCCAACACATTCTCCTAAATTGCTTAGGAAAATTTTGAAAAAATTTGCAAAGTCTATGTGAGCGTCGACCTTGCCATGGAACTGCATTGGCTATTTATTAAAATGTTTAGGATTAAATTGACCAAATTAAAAAGTTTATGACAGAATCGACATTCGTACAATATTTTTATGCCTTTTTTTGTAATTATCTTATAAAAAAATAATGTGTTAAGAAAAGGCTCACAATTTTCGTTCATCAAGCAATAAGACAATTTATTATTGAGAATTTGATATGTCTCTATCACGACACTTCATAAAACTGATTTTATAGATTTATTTGAATTTCACTTAGCATCACGCAATCTGAAGTTTCTAACATCGATAGTGAGCCACTCCCCCTCCTTTGGCACTAACCCTATAGCCGTGTCGCTTAAATGCGAGCCGTTAAAATGCCATTAGCTTCGTCTCGTCGCTTTTGAAGTTTGGCAAGCCAAAATTAGGGTTTCTCCATTTAGCAAAAGGGCGAGGCGCACCTCCATTTCCAACTTTCGTGACCGATCTCTCTCTCTCTCTCTATTCATACCTCTTGTATAATTAATCTGGCCGGTTTACTTTATAGATGATCTTCAAATTAGTCTAATATGTTCCTTATAGTATTAAAGTACTGTTCCTTGCCCTATATGGATTTTTCTTTACAACCAGCAAAAAAAATTATCACAGTTTCCATCTAAGTAATATTGACATCAATACGCGACACATGACACGATACAACGTAATATACCGACATGCCATTTCTAAAAAAATAGAGAATTCTTACACGTTGGGATGTGTTGTATATTAAATGTATATTTTTATTTATACATGGAAAATTATTATTTTTATGATTATTTTAAATAAATTAAATTGATTCAAATTCATAAATAATAATAATAATAATAATAATAATAATAATAATAATAATAATAATAATAATAATAATAATAATAATAATAATAATAATAATAATAATAACAATAATAAAATAATCTAAAATGAATTTATCTTAAAAAAATTAATCCACCATTTGTTAACATTATTTATTGTTTCAATTTGACAAATTCAATTCCATTCTAATAATCTATAAAATTTCAAAAAAGAAAAGAAAAGCAAACACTTCATATTCTAAACTCGAGTGTCGGAGCGTATTGGAAAAAAGAAAAAAAAAAAACTTGGGGGTGAATTATATATCATGAGAAGTGAGAGTCGAGAGAGAAGAGATGACTAAGTTTTTATTTTCCCCTATTTATTATTTATTATATTTTTTCATATTTACATTTTGACCCTCATTTATTGATAATTTTTAAAATTAACCTTACGCGAGAGTGTCGGGAGAGTTGATCAAGTATCGCATTTTCCAACACATGTTAATCAAGTGTTGAAGAGTGTCAGAGAATGTTGAACATGTGTTGGAGTGTCGGACATGATATGAACTATGAAGGCTTCAAGAGAGTATCGATACTTCATAAGTTTTTGTCACCACCCCTCAAGTATGCCTCTCTTTGTTTCACTCTCTTGCATGATTAATCTGTTCGGTTTAAATTGTCTGTGATCTTTAAATCAATCTAATATGGGATCCATATAGTATTGAAGCATTCCTTCATGCCCCTTATGAACTTGTTAGCCTCTGGCCTCTGGCCTCCTTGGCGGTGTCCTTTCCTTCAGCTTCCGATAGACCGCCGCTTAGGCTCCAAATGACTCATTCACCCTCACCTGAGTCGCTTGACTAGAGAGAGAAACTCTAGGACAGACTAGTTTTTATTGCTCAATCGCTTGAAAAAATAGAAATGATGGGAACCTATATATAGTTGAGCCCCTCTTGCTAAGACAACTAATCGCTCATTTGATCCAACAATGGAGATCCAATCTCCCAATCTACTAATTAACCCATTTGAATAAGAATTCTCAAGAACACACACACACATATATACATTTCCTTTAACTCTGTAAGAGTACTCTGGAATTCTCATGAGAACCTTAGACCTCAAGAAGCTTCAAGGCATATCTCGATCATCTTGGTCATCTCCTTAGCCTGCGGAGCCTTGACAACCTTTGGTCCATAACACGAGATCAAAACAATGGCAACTCAAGCTTTGTAGCTTGACTATGATTGCTTGAGCTTCATAAAGCTTATGGAACGTAGGAGATTTGGAGCTCGCAGCCATGGTAGCTAGAGCTTCTTCGAGTTTGCGTCCATGCCCACTCGAATTTCTTAGCTTGGGGCCCTGGTTGCTTGAGCTTCCTAATGTGCCTTGGCTTTTTAATTTTAATTTTTTTTTAGCTTTTTCCCCCTTAATTATAATCTTTTTTTTTTCTTTTATAGTCCTTTTATTGTAGAACCTTTCTTTTTTTTTTTTTTTTTTTTTGGAATTTTCAAGTTATTTTTTTAATATGACACTTGGTGGCACTACAATAGTGGCATGTGTGCTAAATGAAGGAACAAAAAAGCCACATCAATATTTTTCAATAACCAATTAAACCAAGAATAACTTAAATTGCACCAATTGGATTGATATGTTTTAGAACTTTATTACATCTTTCTGATTTTTTAAGAATCAATTATATTTTTAATTTTTTTTTTAAGAATCTTATTGAGGGGATTATCAATTTCCACTTTCCTCGATCCCTCACTCCCAATAAGAACGGCTTGCAATATTAATTCATTAGGCGATATCAAAAACTCTTAGGTTACGTTTGGTCATCCGAATTTCTAACTATGAGGCTACGTTTGGCAGTTGGGATAAAATTCAAGATATAATATGATTTATCATATCCTACATTTGGTATTCGCTTAGGACATGATAAAGTCGGATATAAGGGGATATAGGCAGGATAAAATTATCTCATGGGGGAGGTGGGATAAATGTGGATATGATTTCTAATATCCATAATAGAAAAATTATTTTTCTAGAATAACAAACTTATTAAATTAACAAAATTGAAATTATATTTCAATATAAATAATATTTGAATTCTAATCTAAGAAATTTAAAATAAAAAAATAGACATTTAAAAAAATAGAAATTTATTTTTAATTAATCTCATTTTAATTTATATATTCAACTTTAATTCTATCTTATAATAAACATTCAATCTATATATATATTAAATATTTACATTTATTATATATTTTAGGTATTTTTGTATTTTAGGTATATTAGTACAGTTTACTATCTAATAAAATTTTATTAAAGAATGATGAAAGGGGAAAAAAGAAATAATAAATAAAATAATATAAATAAGAGGAAAAAAAAATTCTTTACCAAAAAAAAAAAAAAAGAGGAAAAATAAAATAAAATAAAAATTAAGGAATAGTGTTAGCAGAGATTTTCACCATTTTTGTTTATGAATATTTAGGTTCAATTATAATGACATGTCATTTATATCAACAAAATATACATGATATGATGTGAATATATTCGATTTTAATACTACGCTTCACCAAACAATTGGCAGGATATAAAAAAATCAAAAGATTTCATATCTTATCCTATCAAATCCTATCCCGATTAGAAATACAGATGACTAAGGCTGCGCATGACAACGCTTCTTGGCTGGGAAAGAGTTTTTTTTTTTTTTTTTTTTTTAGAAATAGTTTTTTTCTATTTCTATTATGGGGAACAATTTCTGAGTAAACGAACTCATTTGGTAACTACACCAAATTTCTACTCTTGGAATATAAAAAGAATGGAAATGTGTTTGGTAACGCAACAATTTCTTTTTTGCATTTATTCATTTTTTATTCTTGCTCACAGATCGCCAACTGTCGATGACCGCCTGTCGCCACCGCACGATCGCCCGCGGCCTACTCGTCACTGGCGATTGCCATCGTAGAGCCCATTAGTCGCCGCCTCTCACAGCCAGCCGTCGGTAGTCAGTGGTTGGTAGTGGCGACGACCGATGGGCTTTGCGGCGACGGTCGTCGGTGATGGTCGGCCGCAGGCAATCATGCAGCGGCGATGGTGATGACGGCTGGCGGGTGGTCGGCGGTGGCGGTCGGCAATGGCTCCAAGCGATTGGAGGTAGCTATGGCAAGAGAGAGAAACAAAAGAAAAAAACAATTGACTTATTTCTAGAAATTGTTCCTAGGAACAAGAAGCCACTTTTTTTTTTTTTTTTGTTTCTCAAAACTGTTCTCGGGAACAAAAAATTAGAGAAATTATTTCTAGGAATAAATGTTTTACCAAATAGGTTTCTGTTCTTTTTTTGTTCCGGGGAACAAAAGAACAGAAATTGTGAGAAACATAAACGTTACCATGTGCTGCCTAAACGACTTCAGTCTAGTTGTAGTGCTTCCAGCAGTTTCTATATAACTTATCAAGACCATGCAGAAAAATTATTTCTGGTCAGCATGATAGAATGAAGTATGAGCACGATATTGCTCGATGCCACAAAGTATATCTTACAGAGGTATAATCATCAAAGCAATCTTCTACACCATTCATGATTTTGATTTAAAAAAAAAAAATTGTTGGGATAAGGGTGTGTTTGCTTAAGTGAAGAAGTTTCATGCAAATTAATTTTATGAATTTTCATGGTCTTGGTAAGATGGGCTTGGCGAGGCCTAGGTGACCCCGTCTAATGAGCCACTCCGGCAATTCTGGCATGTGGAAAGCTATGAAGGCAACCACAGCAATTTTAGCATGTGGAAAGCTATGAAGGCAACCACATCAATTCTGGCATGTGGAAAGCTATAAAGGTAACCACGAGTACAACCAAGGGGATTGCTCTAGCGAAAAGCATCACACGACATGCATATTTGAGGAGGAGTTTGGAGAAGATATAATTTGATAGAATGCCAAAAGGAGTGCCAACGCTAATATACACCTAAATGATGGAAACAAAAAAAAATGAAAAAGTTGCCACAACATTAGAAAGAAAAACAAGGAAATTAAAATAAATAACTACCTTAGGAAAAGAGATTAAGATGCCACGAGAGAAGGCAGGGGAGATCTTGGTCGCGTAGACTGGGGCAATCGTCAAGGTGAAACTTGCGCCGAGGCTAGCAAAGGAGCGGCTGACTAGCAACATGACAAAATTTTGGGCCGAACCCATAATGATGGACCCAATGAAATATATGGCCCCCACCATCACAATTGTCCAACGACGACCAAACTTCTCAGAAATCACTATCGTTGACACCACCCCAAGCAATTAGAACATACCAAGGATGTCTGTCATAAGCTGAAGTTGCAAATCACTTAGAGCCAGGTCTGTCATGATATATGGTGCAAGCTCGGTCATCAGCAGTTGAACTCCAAAAAAAAAATAATAATAACTTACGTGAAATAAACGTACAACATACGTGCGATATAAATGAACTTTCATGGTCTTGGTAAGGATGGGCTTGGTGAGGCCTAGGTGGCCTCGCCTAATGAGCCACTTTGGTGATTCTGGCATGTGGAAAGCTATGAAGGCAACGACGACCAAACTTCTCAGAAATCACTATCGTTGACACCACCCCAAGCAATTAGAACATACCAAGGATGTCTGTCATAAGCTGAAGTTGCAAATTACTTAGAGCCAGGTCTGTCATGATATATGGTGCAAGCTCGGTCATCAGCAGTTGAACTCCAAAAAAAAATAATAATAACTTACGTGAAATAAACGTACAACATACGTGCGATATAAATGAACTTTCATGGTCTTGGTAAGGATGGGCTTGGTGAGGCCTAGGTGGCCTCGCCTAATGAGCCACTTTGGTGATTCTGGCATGTGGAAAGCTATGAAGGCAACTACGAGTGCAACCGAGGGGATTGCTCTGGCGAAAAGCATCACACGCCATAAATATATGAGGAGTAGTTTGGAGAAGATATAATTTGATAGATTACCAAAAAGAGTGCCAACGCTAATACACATCTAAATGATGAAAACAAAAAAAATGAAAAAGATGCCACAAAATTAGAAATGAAAAAAGAAAAGAAATGAAAATAAATAAGTACATCATGAAAGGAGATTAGGATGCCACGAGAGAAGGCATGGGAGATCTCGGTCGCATAGACTGGGGCAATTGTCAAGGCGAAGCTTGCGCCGAGGTTGGCCAAGGACCGGCCGACCAGTAACACGGCAAAATTTTGAGACGAACCAATAATGACGGGCCCAACGAAATATATGGCCGCCGCCATCACAATTGCCTAACGGCGACTAAATTTTTCAGAAATCACTGTCGCTAACATCACCCCAAACGATGAGAACATAGCAAGGATACTCGTCATGAGCTGAAGCTGTAAATTGCTTAAAGCCAGGTCCGTCTTGATATATGGCGCAAGACCGGTCATCAGCAGTTGAACTGCCAAAAATTCAAAATAATAATGTACGTGCGATAAACGTGCAACATACGTGCGATAAATGTGCCACATACATGTGATATACGTGCAGCATACGTGCGATATAAATGAATTTTCATGGTCTTGATAAGGATGGGCTTGGTGAGGCCTAGGTGGCCCCGCTTAATGAGTCAACCAGCGATTCTGGCATGTGGAAAGCTATGAAGGCAGCCATGGGTACAACCAAGGGGATTGCTCTAGTGAAAATAATCTAACGCCATGCATATTTGAGGAGGAGTTTGGAGAAAAGATAATTTGATAGATTGCCAAAAAGAGTGCCAACGCTAATACACACCTGAATGATGGAAACAAAAAAATAAAAAAAAATGCCACAAAATTAGAAAGGAAAACACGGAAATGAAAATAAATAAGTACCTTAGGAAATGAGATTAGGATGCCACGAGAGTAGGCAAGGGAAATCTCGATCGCGTAGACTGGGGCATTTGTTAAGGCGAAGCTTGTGCCGAAGTTGGCCAAGGAGCCGTCGACCAGCAACATGGCAAAATTTTGGGCTAAACCTATAATGAAAGGCTTACCGAAATATATGGCCGCTGCCATCACAATTGCCTAACGGTGACTAAATTTCTCAGAAATCACAGTTGCTGACATCACCCCAAGCGATGAGAACATAGCAAGGATACTCGTTATGAGTTGAAACTGCAAATTGCTTAAAGCCAGGTTCGTCTTGATATATGGCGCAAGACCGGTCATCAGTAATTGAACTGCCAAAGGAAAACACGGAAATGAAAATAATAAGTACCTTAGGAAAGGAGATTAGGATGCCACGAGAGTAGGCAGGGGAAATCTCGATCGCGTAGACTGGGGCATTCGTCAAGGCGAAGCTTGCGCTGAAGTTGGCCAAGGAGTCGCCGACCAGTAACATGACAAAATTTTGGGCTGAACCCATAATGAAGAGCCCAACGAAATATATGGCCCCCGCCATCACAATTGTCCAACCGCGACCAAATTTCTCAGAAATCACTGTCGCTGACATCACCCCAAGCGATGAGAACATAGCAAGGATATCCGTTATGAGTTGAAACTACAAATCGCTTAAAGCCAGGTTCGTCTTGATATATGGCGCAAGACCGGTCATCAATAACTAAACTGCCAAAGGAAAACACGGAAATGAAAATAAATAAGTACATTAGGAAAGGAGATTAGGATGCCACGAGAGTAGGCAGGGGAAATCTCGATCGCGTAGACGGGGCATTCGTCAAGGCGAAGCTTGCGCTGAAGTTGGCCAAGGAGTCGCCGACCAGTAACATGACAAAATTTTGGGCTGAACCCATAATGAAGAGCCCAACGAAATATATGGCCCCCGCCATCACAATTGTCCAACCGCAACCAAATTTCTCAGAAATCACTGTTGCTGACACCACCCCAAGCCATGAGAACATAGCAAGGATGCCCGTCATGAGCTGAAGCTGCAAATCGCTTAAATCCAGGTTTGTCTTGATATATGGCGCAAGTCTGGTCATTAGCAGTTGAATTGCCAAAAATTCAGAATAATAATCTACGTGCAATAAACGTGCAATATACGAGCAACATACGTGTGTTATTAATGAATATTCACGGTCTTGGTAATGATGGGCTTGATGAGGCGTAGGTGGCCCCGCCTAATGAACCACTCTGGCGATTCTGGCATGTGGAAAGCTATGAAGGCAACCACGAGTACAACCAAGAGATTGCTCCAGCAAAAAGCATCACATGCTATGCATATTTGAGGTGGAGTTTGGAGAAGATATAATTTGATAGATTGCCAAAAAGAGTGCTAATGCTAATACACACGTAAATGATGGAAACAAAAAAATGAAAAAGATGCCACAACATTAGAAAGGAAAAAAAGGAAATGAAAATAAATAAGTACATTGGGAAAAGAGATTAGGATGCCATGAGAGAAGGCAAGAGAGATCTCGATTGCGTAGAATGGGGCAATTGTCGAGGCGAAGGTTGTGCCAAGGCTGATCAAAGAGCGGCCGACTAGCAACATGACAAAATTTTGGGTTGAACCCATAATGACGGGCCCAACGAAATATATGGCCCCCGCCATCACAATTGTCCAACTGCGACCAAACTTCTCTGAAATCACTGTCATTGACACCACCCCAAGCGATGAGAATATAGCAATGATGCCCGTCATGAGCTGAAGCTGTAAATCGCTTAGAGCTAGGTCTGTCTTGATATATGGCGCAAGCCTGATCATCAGCAGTTGAAATGCCAAAAATTCAAAATAATAATGTACGTGCGATAAATGTGCAACAGACGTGCGATAAATGTGCAACATATGTGTGATATACTTGCAACATATGTGCGATATAAATGAATTTTCATGGTCTTGGTAAAGATGGGCTTGGCGAGGCTTAGGTGGCCCCACCTAATGACCCACTCCGGTGATTCTGGCGTGTGGAAAGCTATGAAGGCAACCACGAGTACAACCGAGGGGATTTCTCTTGCGAAAAGCATCACATGCCATGTATATTTGAGAAGGAGTTTGGAGAAGATATAATTTGATAGATTGCGAAAAAGAGTGCTAACGCTAATACACACCTAAACGATGGAAACAAAAAAATAAAAAAGATGCCACAAAATTATAAAGGAAAAAAAATAAGTACATCAGGAAATGAGATTAGGATGCCACGAGAGAAGGCAAGGGAGATCTCGATCGCATAGACATGCAACATATATGAGATATAAATGAATTTTCATGGTCTTGGTAAGGATGGGCTTGGCGAGGCTTTGGTGGCCCTGCCTAATGAGCCACTCCGGCGATTCTGACAAGTGGAAAGCTATGAAGGCAACCACGAGTACAACTGAGAGGATTGCCCTAGCGAAAATAATCACACGCCATGCATATTTGAGGGGGAGTTTGGAGAACATATAATTTGATAGATTGCTAAAAAGAGTGCCAACCCTAATACACACCTGAATGATGGAAACAAAAAAATGAAAAAGATGCCATAAAATTAGAAAGCAAAAAATGGAAATGAAAATAAATAAGTACCTTAAGAAAGAAGATTAGGATGCCACGAGAGTAGGTAGGGGAAATCTCAATCCCGTAGACTGGGGCGTTTGTCAAAGCAAAACTTGTGCCGAGGTTGGCCAAGGAGCGGCTGATCAGCAACATGGTAAAATTTTGAGCCGAACCCATAATGACGGGCCCAACGAAATATATAGCCCCCGCCATCACAATTGTCCAACGACGACCAAATTTCTCAGAAATCACTGTCGTTGACACCACCCCAAGCGATGAGAACATAGCAAGGATGCTCGTCATGAGCTAAAGCTGCAAATTACTTAGAGCCAGGTTCGTCTTGATATATGGCGCAAGCCTGGTCATCAGCATTTGAATTGCCAAAAATTCAAAATAATAATGTACGTCAAATAAACGTGTAATATACGTGCGATAAACGTGCAACATACGTGCGATATACGTACAACATATGTGTGATATAAATGAATTTTCATGATCTTGGTAAGTATGGGCTTGGCGAGGCTTAGGTGGCCTCGCCTAATGAGCCACTGCGGCGATTCTAGCATGTGGAAAGCTATGGAGGCAACCACAAGTACAACCGAGGGGATTGCTCTAGCGAAAACAATCACACGCCATACATATTTGAGGAGGAGTTTCGAGAAAAGATAATTTGATAGATTGCCAAAAAGAGTGCCAACGCTAATACACACCTGAATGATGGAAATAAAAAAATGAAAAAGATGCCACAAAATTAGAAAGGAAAAAATGGAAATGAAAATAAAAATATACCTAAGGAAAGGAGATTAGGATGGCATGAGAGTACGCAGGGAAAATCCCCATCGAGTAGAGTGAGGCATTTGTAAAGGCGAAGCTTGCGCAGATGCTAGCCAAGGAGCGGCCGACCAGCAACATGACAAAATTTTGGGCCGAATCCATAATGATGGGCCCAACGAAATATATAGCCCCCGCCATCACAATTGTCCAATGGCGACCAACCTTCTCAGAAATCACAGTCGCTGACACCATTCCAAGCGATGAGAACATAACAAGGATGCCAGTCATGGTATGAAGCTGCAAATCGCTTAGAGTCTGGTCCATTTTGATATATGGCGCAAGCTCGGTTATCAGCAGTTGAACTGCCAAAAATTTAAAATAGGAATGTACGTGCGATAAACGTGCAACATACGTGCGATAAATGTGCGACATACGTGCGATAAATGTGCGACATACGTGTGATATATGTGCAACATACGTGCGATATAATTGAATTTTCATGGTCTTGGTAAGGATGGGTTTGGCAAGGCCTAGGTGGTCTTGCCTAATGAGCTACTTCGGCGATTCTGGCATGTGGAAAGCTATGAAGGCAACCATGAGTACAAGCGAGAGGATTGTTCTAGCGAAAACAATCACGCACCATGCATATTTGAGGAGGAGTTTAGAAAACATATAATTTAATATATTGCCAAAAAGAGTGCTAATGCTAATACACACCTGAATGATGGAAACAAAAAAATGAAAAAGATGCCACAAAATTTGAAAGGAAAAAATGGAAATCAAAATAAAAATGTAACTAAGGAAAGGAGATTAGGATGGCACGAGAGTACGCAGGGACAATCCTTATCGCGTAGAGTGGAGTATTTGTCAAGGCGAAGCTTACGCAAATGCTAGCCAAGGAGCGGTCGACCAGCAACATGACAAAATTTTGGGCCAAACTCATAATGATGGGCCCAACGAAATATATAGCCCCAAGCCATCACAATTGTCCAACGACGACCAAACTTCTCATAAATCACTGTCGTTGACACCTCTCCAAGCGATGGCAACATAGCAAGGATACCCGTCATGAGCTGAAGCTGCAAATCACTTAGAGCCATGTCCGTCTTGATATATGGCGCAAGCCTGGTCATTAGAAGTTGACCTATAAAAAATTCAAAATAATAATGTACGTGCGATAAACGTGCAACATAGGTGCGATAAACGTGCCACATACGTGTGATAAACGTGCAACATACGTGCGATATAAATGAATTTTCATGGTTTTGGTAAGGATGGGCTTGGCGAGGCCTAGGTGGTCCCGCCTAATGAGCCACTCCGGCGATTTTGGCATGTGGAAAGCTATTAAGGCAACCACGAGTACAACCGAGGGGATTGCTCTAACGAAAACAATCACGCACCATGCATATTTGAGGAGGAGTTTAGAAAACATATAATTTGATAGATTGCCACAAAGAGTGCCAATGCTAATACACACCTGAACGATGGAAACAAAAAAATAAAAAAGATGCCACAAAATTTGAAAGAAAAAAGTGGAAATTAAAATAAAAATGTACCTAAGGAAAGGAGATTAGGATGGCACGAGAGTACGCAGGGAAAATCCTTATCGCGTAGAGTGGGGTATCTGTCAAGGCGAAGCTTGCGCAAATGCTAGCCAAGGAGGGGCCGACCAGCAACATGGCAAAATTTTGAGCCGAACTCATAATGATCGGCCCAACGAAATATATAGCCCCAAGCCATCACAATTGTCCAACGACGACCAAACTTCTCATAAATCATTGTTGTTGACACCTCTCCGAGCGATGGCAACATAGCAAGGATACCTGTCATGAGCTGAAGCTGCAAATCACTTAGAGCCATGTCCGTCTTGATATATGGCGCAAGCCTGGTCATTAGAAGTTGAACTATCAAAAATTCAAAATAATAATGTACGTGCAATAAACGTGCAACATATGTGCGATAAATGTGCCACATACGTGTGATGAACGTGCAACATACGTGCGATATAAATGAATTTTCATGGTTTTGGTAAGGATGGGCTTGGCGAGGCCTAGGTGGTCCAGCCTAATGAGCCACTCCGGCGATTCTGGCATGTGGAAAGCTATGAAGGCAACCACGAGTACAACCGAGGGGATTGCTCTAGCGAAAACAATCACGCACCATGCATATTTGATGAGTTTAGAAAACATATAATTTGATAGATTGCCAAAAAGAGTGCCAATGCTAATACACACCTGAACGATAGAAACAAAAAAATGAAAAAGATGCCACAAAATTTGAAAGGAAATAATGGAAATCAAAATAAAAATGTACCTAAGGAAAGGAGATTAGGATGTCACGAGAGTAGGTAGGGAAAATCCCCATCGCATAGAGTGGAGCATTCGTCAAGGTGAAACTTGCGCAAATGCTAACCAAGGAGCGGCCGACCAGTAACATGGCAAAATTTTGGGTCGAACTCATAATGATGGGCCCAACGAAATATATGGCCGCAGCCATCACAATTATCCAACGGCGATCAAACTTCTCATAAATCACTATCGTTAATACCTCTCCGAGTGATAAGAACATAGCAATGATGCCCGTCATGAGCTGAAGCTGCAAATCGCTTAGATCCATGTCCGTCTTTATATATGGCGTAAGCCCGGTCATCAGAAGTTGAACTGCCAAAAATTCAAAATAATAATGTACGTGCAATAAATGCGCAACATATATGCGATAAACATGCCACATACGTGTGATAAATGTGTAACATACGTGCGATATAAATGAATTTTCATGGTTTTGGTAAGGATGGGCTTGGCGAGGCCTAGGTGGCCCCGCCTAATAAGCCACTCCGGCGATTCTAGCACGTGGAAAGCTATGAAGGCAATCACGAGTACTATTGAGGGGACTGCTCTAGCGAAAACAATCACGCCATGCATATTTGAGGAGGGGTTTAAATAACATATAATTTGATAGATTGCCAAAAAGAATGTCAACACTAATACACACTTGAATGATAGAAACAAAAAAATGAAAAAGATGCCACAAAATTAGAAAGGAAAAAATGGAAATGAAAATAAATAAGTACGTTAGGAAAGGAGATTAGGATGCCATGAGAGTAAGCAGGGGAAATGTTGATCCCGTAGACTGGGGTGTTCGTCAAGGCGAAACTTGCGTCGAGGTTGGCCAAGAGTGGCCGATCAGCAACATGGTAAAATTTTGAGCTGAACCCATAATGACGGGCCCAACGAAATATATGGTCTTCGCCATCACAATTGTCCAACAGCGACCAAATTTCTCAGAACTGTCGTTGACACCACCCCAAGCGATGAGAACATAGCAAGGATGCTCGTCATGAGCTAAAGCTGCAAATTACTTAGAGCCAAGTTCGTCTTGATATATGGCGCAAGCCCGGTCATCAGTAGTTGAACTACCAAAAATTCAAAATAATAATGTACGTGCAACATACGTGCGATATAAATGAATTTTCATAGTCTTGGTGAGGATGGGCTTGGCAAGGCCTAGGTGGCCCCGCCTAATGAGCCACTCCGACGATTCTGGCATGTGGAAAGCTATGAAGGTAATCGCGAGTACAATTGAAGGGATTGGTCCAGCCAAAAGCGTCACACACCATGCATATTTTTGGAGGAGTTTGGAGAATATATAATTTGATATATTGCCAAAAAGAGTGCCAACGCTAATACACACCTAAATGATGGAAACAAAAAAATGAAAAAGATGCCACAAAATTAGAAAGGAAAAAAAGGAAATGAAAATAAATAAGTGCATCAAGAAAGGAGATTAGGATGTCACGAGAGAAGGCATGAGTGATCTTGGTCGCGTGGACTGGGGCAATCGTTAAGGCGAAGATTGCGCCGAGGCTGGCCAAGGATCAGCCAACTATCAACATGACGATCTCATAGAGTGAGGCATTCGTCAAGGTGAAGCTTGCGCCGATGTTGGTCAAGGAGCGGCCGACCAACAACATGGCAAAATTTTGAGTCGAACCCATAATGACGGGCCCAATGGAATATATGATTATCGCCATTATAATTGTCCAACGGCAACCAAACTTCTCAGAAATCTTTGTCGCTGACACCAGCCCAAGCGATGAGAACATAGCAAGGATGCCCGTCATGAGCTGAAGCTGCAAATCGATTAGAGCCATGTCCATCTTGATATATGGTGTAAGCCCGGTTATTAGCAGTTGAACTGCAAAAAATTCAAAACAATAATGTACGTGCGATAAACATACAACATACGTGCGATATAAATGAATTTTCATGGTCTTGATAAGGATGGACTTGGCGAGGCCTAGGTGGTCCCACCTAATGAGCCACTCCGGCAATTCTGGCTTGTGAAAAGCTATGAAGGCAACCATGAGTAGAACCGAGGGGATTGCTCTAGCGAAAACATTCATATGCCATGCATATTTGAGGAGGAGTTTGGAGAAGATATAACTTGATAGATTGCCAAAAAGAGTGCCAATGCTAATACACACCTAAACGATGGAAACAAAAAAAAAATGAAAAAGATACCACAAAATTAGAAAGGAAAAAAATGAAATGAAAATAGATAAGTACATCAAGAAAGGAGATTAGGATGACACGAGAGAAGGCATGAGAGATCTTGGTCGCGTAGACTGGGACAATCGTCAAGGTGAAGCTTGCGCCGACGCTGGCTAAGGAGCGGCCAACTAGCAACATGGCAAAATTTTTGGCCGAATCCATAATGACGAGCCCCACGAAATATATGGCCCCCGCCATCATAATTGTCCAATGGCGACCAAACTTCTCAAAAATCACTGTCGCTAACACAACCCCAAGCAATGAGAAGATAGCAATATGCCCGTCATGAGCTAAAGCTGCAAATCGCTTAGAGCGAGGTCCGCTTTGATATATGACGCAAGCCCGGTCATCAGCAATTGAACTGCCAAAAATTCAAAATAATAATATATGTGCGATAAACGTGCAACATTTATGCGATAAATGTGCCACATATGTGCGATATACGTGCAACATGCGTGTAATATAAATGAATTTTCATGATTTTGGTAAGGTTGGGCTTGACGAGGCCTAGGTGGCCCTGCCTAATGAGCCACTCCAGTGATTCTGGCTTGTGGAAAGCTATGAAGGCAACCATGAGTACAACCGAGGGGATTGCTCCTGCAAAAAGCATCACACGCCATGCATATTTGAGGAGGAGTTTGGAGAAGATATAATTTGATAGATTGCCAAAAAGAGTGCCAACACTAATATACACCTAAAGGATGGAAACAAAAAAATGACAAAGATGCCACAAAATTAGAGAGGAAAAAAAAGGAAATGAAAATAAATAAGTAACTTAGAAAAGGAGATTATGATGCCACGAGAGAAGACAGGGAAGATCACGGTCGCATAGATTGCGGCATTCGTTAAGGGGAAGCTTGCGCTGAGGCTGGCTAAAGAGTGGTCGACTAGCAACATAGCAAAAGTTTGGGCTGAACCCATAATGACGGACCCAATGAAATATATCACCCCCGCCATTACAATTGTCCAATGGCGACCAAACTTCTCAGAGATCACTGTCTCTGATACCACCCCAAGCAATGAGAACATAGCAAGGATGCCCGTTATGAGCAGAAGCTGCAAATCGCTTAGAGCCAGGTTCGTCGTGATATATGGTGCAGGCCGGTCATTAGCATTTAAATTGCCAAAAATTCAAAATAATAATGTACGTGCGATAAACATGCAACATACGTGCAATATACGTGCAACATACGTGCGATATAAATGAATTTTCTTGTTTTTGGTAAGGATGGGCTTGGTGAGGCCTAGGTGGTCCCGTCTAATAAGCTACTCCGGCAATTCTGGCATGTGGAAAGCTATGAAGGCAACCACGAGTACAACCGAGGGGATTGCTCCTGCGAAAATGATCACACGCCATGCATATTTGAGGAGGAGTTTGGAGAAGATATAATTTGATAGATTATCAAAAAAAGTACCAACGTTAATACACACCTAAATGATGGAAACAAAAAAATGAAAAAGATGCCACAAAATTAGCAAGGAAAAAAAGGAAATGAAAATAAATAAGTATATTAGGAAAGGAGATTAAGATGTAACAAGAGAAGGCAGGAGAGATCTCGGTCGCGTAGATTGGGGCAATCGTCATGGCAAAGCTTGCGTCGAGGTTGGCCAAGGAGCGGCCGACCAGCAATATAACAAAATTTTGGGCCAAACCCATAATGACGGGCCCAACGAAATATATGGCCTCCGCCATCACAATTGTCTAACTGCAACCAAACTTCTCATAAATCACTATCGCTGACACCACTCTAAGCAATGTGAACATAGTAAGGATGCCCATCATGAGCTGAAGCTGCAAATCGCTTTGAGCCAGGTCCATCTTGATATATGGCGCAAGCACAGTCATTAGTAGTTGAACTATCAAAAATTCAAAATAATAATGTACGTGCGATAAACGTGCAATATACGTGCGATAAAGATGCAATATACGTACGATATACGTGCAACATACGTGCGATATAAATGAATTTTCATGATCTTGGTAAGGATGGGCTTGGTGGGGCCTAGGTGGCCCCACCTAATGAGCTACTTTGGCGATTCTGGGATGTGGAAAGCTATGAAGGCAACCACGAGTAGAACCGAGGTGATTGCTCCAACGAAAAGTGTTACACGCCATGCATATTTGAGGAGGAGTTTGGAGAAGATATAATTTGATAGATTACGAAAAAAAAGTGCCAATGGTAATACCCACCTAAACGATGGAAACAAAAAAATGAGAATGATGCCACAAAATTATAAAGGAAAAAAAGGAAATGAAAATAAATAAGTCCATCAGGAAAGGAGATTAGGATGCCACGAGAGAAGGTAGGGAAGATCTTGGTCGTGTAGACTAGGGCAATCATCAAGGCGAAGCTTGTGTCGAGGCTGGCCAAGGAGCGGCCGACCAGCAACATGGCAAAATTTTGGGCCGAACTCATAAGGACGGGCCCAACGAAATATATGGCTTCCGCCATCACAATTGTCCAACGGCGATCAAACTTCTCAGAAATCACTGTCGCTGACAACACCCCAACCGATGAGAACATAGCAAGGATGTTCGTCATGAGCTGAAGTTGCAAATCGCTTAGAGTTACGTCTGTCTTGATATATGGCGCAAGCCCGGTCATCAGTAATTGAACTGCCAAAAATTCAAAATAATAATGTACGTGTGATAAACGTGCAACATATGTGCGATATAAATGAATTTTCATGGTCTTGATAAGGATGGGCTTGGCAAGGCCTAGGTGGCCCCGCCTAATGAGCCACTCCGGTAGTTTTAGCATGTGGAAAGTTATGAAGGCAACCACAAGTACAATCGAGAGGATTGCTCCAGCGAAAAGCATCACACGCCATGCATATTTGATGAGGAGTTTGGAGAAGATATAATTTGATAGATTGCCAAAAAGAGTGCCAACGCTAATACACACCTAAATGATGGAAACAAAAAATTGAAAAAGATGCCACAAAATTAGACATGAAAAAAAAAAGGAAATGAAAAGAAATAAGTACGTCAAGAAATGAGATTAGGATGCCACGAGAGAAGGCATGGGAGATCTTGATCGCATAGACTGGGGCATTCGTCGAGGCGAAGCTTGCGCCGAGGCTGGCCAAGGAGCGGCCGACCAGCAGCATGGCAAAGTTTTGTGCTGAACCCATAATGACGGGCCCAACGAAATATGTGGCCCTCGCTATCACAATTATCCAACGGCGACCGAACTTCTGAGAAATCACTGTTGCTGATACCACCCAAAGCAATGAGAACATAGCAAGGATGCCCGTTATGAGCTGTCGCGACCAATTTTTTCGGAGCGTGAATCACCTAGGGTTTGGCTAATGGATTACTAAGTCTTTATGCTTAGCTCGGGCACTCCCAACCCCATACCAATTCGCGACTTAGGTTTGAATTTTTAACATGCAAATGATTTTCAATCAGGAGTCGCCACTAATCTATTTTCGGTGGGTTGATTAGAAACCTAAGTAAAGTAACAGGAGATTTACTTTACTCCTACAAACCAGAGATTTATGAGTTCGGGGACTTGGTTACACTAGACTATCCTAGTGCCCTTTCGGTACCTTTCTATTTCATTTAAAAAAAAATGTTTGGCAAGCAATTTGGATTGATTTTAAATCTATCCTTCTAACATGTGAGGTGATCATACATGTGCGCATACCACCAATTTAACACTCAAGAAAGCAATTAAATATTGCAAAACATACCTAGAAAGAACGAAAGATTCGCATTGTTAAATCGGAATTCACATCAAGAACCCTAGATATGATTTCTAATTAACACGCAATTTCAATTTTTGTTTTCACTTTATTTAATGAAAATCATGCGATGCATGCTAATAATCTAATATGACGTGGCAGCATGACCTAAACTATATGACATGAAGAAATGCAACAATTAAATGCAATCTAAATGACCTAATTCTAATGACATGCAATGCGATGCAATGACATACAAAATTATTTAAACTAAAATGACATGCATCATATAATTTAGTATGCGAGTTATATGTCATGCGACATTTATTAAATGACTTAGTCTAATGACAAGGAATTTTTAATTAAATGAACTTAATAAAAACTAAATGACGTGCATTTGATATTTATATTTTTAAAAATGCAAAAATGATCTGGTTAGATTAAAATTATATCTAATTCAAACTAAGGATTAAGTCACATTAAATCCTAATTTAAACCATGCAATTTATGACGTGCAAGAATGCCCTAATTCAACATGATATATGCATGATAGTTTTTTTATTTTTAATTAAAAATTCGAAATTTAAAATTGCCATGTAATTAAAAATGCAACTTAAATTAAACAGAAACTAAAAATCCTAAATGAATGCTTTTTTTTTTGTTTTTTTTTTTTTTTTTTTTTTATATTTTCCGAACTGAAATCCCTATCCTAGATATGCCAGATAACAAAAAATATTCCAAAACAAACTGAATCCTAATTCAAATATTTTTTAGATTTTTTAGTGGCTTTTAAAAAAACAATGCGATTACCAACTAAAAATCAAATCTAAACTAATCAAGGCATCCAATTAAATAAAGAATTACAATGATCGAAAAAATAACCCGTTATCTCACAAGGTCAAATTAACGATTACTATAATTCGAATGTCACGACAAGAAGATCAAAATAACTAAAAATCTAATTCGAATTCTTACGATCAAATTAATGGTTATATTGATTCAACAATTAATATCTTATCGACCAAAGTCCCAAGAATTAATATAATTAAAAAAAATGACCCGATATCTTACGAGATTCAAGTTAATAATTACAATAATCTTAGGGAATACCCTTATGGATAATGCCTGTAAGATATTTTGAAATAAGCATCGACATCCGATATTACAATGTAAATGAATTAAAGAAAGCTATCAAATAAAGCACAATAAATAAATGAGAATAATAATAATACTAATAATAATAAACTAATCTACCTAATTGGATTTCCTTTTTTTCTTTTTGTTTTTTCTTTCCCTGCTTTCTTCAACCACGGCCAAGCGGCTTCGGTGGATCATCGGCGTTCGGAGCTCCGGCGAGGATCAACAACGGGTGGATCGGTAGCGAGCGGTCCGGCAGCAGCAGCAGGTTGCAGGTGGCTTCGTGGTGCCGGTGATGGGAGGTGCAGCAGCAAGCAGCCTCGCTCGGGCTCGGGCTCAAATAGAGAATCGGCGTCGGGCTGTGAGTGGGGACGATCCGGCGTCTGCAGGCGAAGCGGTGCGTGGCAACCGGCGAGTAGAGGCGTCGGCAGCAAGGGTGAGCGTTGCGAACAGCAGGTGGGTCCTGGATCGGCTTGGGCTTGCTCGCGGAGGGTGGAGCGTCGGGGGCTCTGGTACTCGGGTGGTCAGAGGCGCAGCGACAGCGGAGGTGCGGCGGGCTGGTTCGGAATCGGCAGTGTCGCGGGTTGCAAAAGCACGGCGGTGTCGGGCTCCGGCGGTGCTGTTGGGCGTCGATGCTTGGGTCGTCGTGGGTCGGCGCGACGATGGCTGGTGGAGACCGGCGGTGCGAGCGCAGCGCGGGTGAAGAGAAACTCACGATTGGGGCAGCGAATGTGGGGAAGAAGATGAACAGTAAATGTCCAATCACTTCTTCCCCTCTGCAGCCGCACACTCTCCTCTGCTTTCGTACTCTCTCTTTCTCTTCTTTTTTTTTTCTCTTTTTCTTTTCTGAATTTTTTTCTCTGAAGAAGTCCCCCACGGATGGCTTCTCTCTTCTATTTCACTTTTTACTTCTTTGTCTTCTTTTCCTCCGAACCGAGAGAAAAAAACCCCTTTCAAAACCCTACGTACACACCCTTTTATAGGCCAAGATAAAATGCAATCCTTTTGTGAATATTTCATCCGACGAAAAGATTGTCTATAACCTCCTAATCATCAAAATATTTTATTCTCCTTATCTCCAAAATATTTTCTACTGATTTTTAAAGATAAGATCATAACCCCGATTTTCTTAAATTCTGAAAATCCTCATTTCAAATCTCAATTTTAGAAAATGGGCTTGCGCCAATTTGTACTCTCCACGCTTAGTCCGACTCGCTAATTTAAAACTCAACAACACCAATTCGACCCATCTGCCACCGGTCCAGTAAATAAAATGCAAAATATGCAAACTAAATGTAGCTATGCAATTAATATTTTTTTTTCAGGGATAAAATTAACCCCTAATTTTATGCAATAAATGACTAAATGGATCGCCAAAATTTAGGTGTCAACTGAGCTGAAGTTGTAAATCGATTAGAGCTAGGTCCGTCTTGAAATATGGCGCAAGCTCGGTCATCAGCAATTGAACTGTCAAAAATTCAAAATAGTATTATACGTGCGATAAACGTTCAACATACGTGCAATATATGTGCAATATACGTGTGGCATAATTCCTCGAAGAAAATGATGGGGTAGATGTGTTAGGAGCCCATGCATCTTCCCCATCGTCTTCTAGCTCTATCTCGATCCCGTGTGCTCCAAAAGCCTCCACATCCTCTTATTGCTGGTGTCCCAACCCATCTCTCCAATTCTCTCATTCTTCTCCTTCATGGAACATCTGCAACAAAAATGTCCGGTAGCTATCATCCAGCTCTTCATCTCCTTCGTTGAACATCCGCAGCAAAAATTCCCGATAGCTATCATCCATCTTAAATGGCTGATAATCCATCCACTCAAGTGTAGAAATGTGTTTGGTAATGCAACAATTTTTTTTTTTTTTGCATTTATTCATTTTTTATTCTTGCTCATTGATCATCGACCACCGCCGTTCGCCGCCGTTGCTTTGCATGACCGCCCGTGTTCGATTGTCACTAGCGATCGTCGTCGCAGAGTCTATCGGCTGCCACCTCTTGCAGTGGGCCGTCGGTGGTTGGTGGCGGTGACGACCGACGGGCTCTGCGGCAACGATCACCGGTGATAGTCAGCCGCGGGCAGTCGTGCAGCGGCGGCGGTGGCGACGGCGGTTGACAGTGGCTCCGGGCGGTGGAGGTGGCGCGGCAAGAGAGAGAAAAAAAGAAAATTGACTTATTTCTAGAAATTGTTCCTAGGAACAAGAAGCTATTTTTTTTTTGTTTCTCAAAACTTTTCCCAGGAACAAAAATTAGAGAAATTGTTCATGGGAACAAATGTTTTACCAAATAGGTTTTTGTTCTTTTTTTTGGTTCCGGGGAACAAAAGAACATAAATTGGGAGAAATAGAAACGTTACCATGTGCTGCCTAAACGTAGCATGATATGATTAGATAAGATATGATATGAAATTTATGATGTTTGCTATATCTTATTTACTAGATGGTGATTACAATAATAGAGTCGGATATATTCACATTATATTAATATAATTTAATCAAAAATTTTATAAATGAAAATGGTAAAAATCTCTTGCGACACTCTTATATGCTTTATTTTTAATTTATTTTCCTCTCTTTTTTAATTAATTAATTACTTACTTATTTATTTCTTCCCCTTCCCTTATTTTCTAGTAAAATTTTATTAAATAGTAAATTGTACTAATATACCTAAAATACCTAAAATATGTAATAAATATAAAAATATATTTAAGCTTATATATTGAATTTATATTATAAAATAGAATTAAATTTGATTGTATAAATAAAAATAATATTAAATTAAAATAACTAAATTGTCATTTTTTCTTATTTTGAATCTTATATTAGAATTCAAATATTATTTATATTGAAATATAATTCTAATTCGTTAATTTAAGAAGTCCGGGTATTTGAGAAAAATAACTTTTCTATTATGATTATTAGAAATCATATTCATACTTATCACAATTCTTCTATGGAATAATTTTATCTATTTTATATTCCTCTCGTATCCAACTTATCCTATCTAGAATAGACATCATATGTAGAATATTTGGAATTTTATCCTGGTTGCCAACCACAGCCTTCGTGAGCATTTCATATGATCTTGTCACCTCATTTTCTAACCTCTTCAAGGGATGGCGAGCAAAGTGGGCTTTTTTTCTGGCCCATCTATTTGGTAAGTAACTTACAGGCCCAATAATTGCATCCATCAAGCGCCATTAAAGCCCATTTAGCTTCTTCTTCTCCGCTTTTAAGGCTTGGCGATTAGGGTTTCCGCTCTACCCTGCAGAAGCGGCGAGGCAGAACCTCCATCTCCACCACCTCCTGTCGCCGGCGCCATGGTCCTCAAGTAAGTTCCTTTCTCTCCCTGCAATTTCTTTCTGGTCGGTCCGCTTTTTCTGCCGTCGTTGAATCGGTCTGCATGCTGTCATTTCGGTGGTTTATTGTTTAGATGTGATTTGACGGGAATCAGGGATTCTTCCTGTGTTTTCTTTGGGTTCTGCTGATGCCTGGCGATGGATCTTTTGTTTGATCGATCGATTGAGTGCCGATTGTTCGGGATTGGGATCGTGCGTGTGTGCGTGTTGTGAAAGATTCTGCTTGCGTCTCTGGAACTGCCGAATATGCAGATTGAATCTTCAGGGCTCGACTTGGCTCTGCTGTTGACATGAATTTGAGGGGAAAAAAGGAAACTTTTGTGGCTTTTTGGGGAATTAGGAAGAGAGTGGATATGGGTTTAGAACCCTTTGAGCCGTAGATGGCGTGGGAAATTGCGGGTGGCGGCGAATGTTCGTGTGCAGCTCAAGCTCTGATGAGATGAAAGATGTCTTTCTGTCTGCTACTGTGCAATTTGTCTTCCTGGGCGATTCTCGCATGTTCCATTGTAGTTTGCTGGTGCTAATGTAGCTTATTCGGAATAATTGTTTGGTTTTCTAATGACTTTTTCTTTTGGAATAATAGGACTGAACTTTGCCGCTTCAGCGGTGCCAAGATTTACCCTGGCAGGGGAATCAGATTTATCCGCTCGGATTCCCAGGTGAGGGTTGTTGCGTGGTTTCTTTGTGGTGGATGGCCTTCTCAGTCGTACCTTTCGTGAATGATTCTCCTTGGCTTTGCATTGGTAGGTTTTCCTCTTCGTCAACTCGAAATGCAAGAGGTACTTCCACAACCGCTTGAAGCCGTCAAAGCTTACATGGACGGCCATGTACCGGAAGCAGCACAAGAAGGTGAAGAAAGCATCAGCCAGACGGGTTAGAGGGTTATGAGGAAACGGCAGAATTTTGATAACTTTTTCTCCTTTATTGATATTGTAGGATATTGCTGCTGAGGCTGTGAAGAAGAAGCGCCGTGCCACCAAGAAGCCGTATTCCAGGTCCATAGTCGGTGCCACCTTGGAAGTCATTCAGAAGAAGAGAGCTGAGAAGCCAGAAGTTCGAGATGCTGCACGTGAGGCTGCTCTGAGGTATGTAACTTACGAGCTCTTCTCTTGCCACCATGGAGTGTGTTTGCACTCCCTACTCACCAGCTTTTCATATCGGTTTCTCACTGCAGGGAAATTAAGGAAAGGATCAAGAAGACGAAGGATGAGAAGAAGGCAAAGAAGGCTGAAACGATGGCCAAGTCCTCGAAGTCACAATCCAAGGGAGCCATGCCCAAGGGTGCTGGACCTTCTAAGGGCCCTAAGCTTGGAGGTGGCGGCGGAAAACGTTGAATTCCCGTTTAAACTTCTAGACTACCAACTGTTTGTTTTGATTTCTGTCTCAATTGAGCAGTATATTTTGTCAATCTTTGCGGTATCTTCTGTCGGAACCGCTTAGTTTTTGTTTAGTGCAAGTTTTGACAGTGCTGTAAACTGAATCATCAGTTGAAAGTTTGTGCTTCTGATTTGCTTATGCCGGTTAGTGTTAGGCTCTTCGATTTGAACTACCTTGCTAGTTTCTGAAACGAGTTGTTTTACCAAGGTCTTTTCAGTCCTGTCCGAGCTCCTTTCATCCTGGAACACTTTTGGGAGTATTATCAAGTCGGGTCGGTCCGATGTGGCGGCGGTCTTGACTCGATTCAAATATTTCGATCCTAGAAACTGGACTTGGAATTGATCTGAGTATGGAAGTACTTGTGTTGGAGCTCGACTCTAACAGAGAATTTGGATTTTCGAGCTAGAATCAACGATTCTCGACTCCAGTCAAGATAATGAGTAAACTCGAT
Source organism: Eucalyptus sideroxylon (assembly GCA_014182405.2). Lineage (NCBI taxonomy): Eukaryota > Viridiplantae > Streptophyta > Magnoliopsida > Myrtales > Myrtaceae > Eucalyptus > Eucalyptus sideroxylon. The sequence continues at coordinate 58,313,969 of CM024552.2, forward strand.
ATCGGGGGCCAAAGAAGCTCGAATATCTTCCCTTAATATATGAAATTTTAAGGATTTTCTTGTCTAATTTACATGACTATTAACAAATTAGAATAAAACAGTTATGCTCGATACTGCTCGATTAGGCTCTCAAGTTTGTCGAGCTGATGTAGATCTTCGATTGGCACTAGCTTAATTTAGTCAAGTTGTTTTTGACTAAAGATCAAGTACTTATATTTTGAGCATTTTTTTTCTTATTTAAGTATGGTGGTTCGTAGAATAAATTCGGATCGAGATGTGGGATAGAGTGGCATTGATCTTAGGGAAAATTTTAAGTAAGGATTTAAAGTGTTATCGTTTTTCAAATAAAGTGCTGAAGTGGATATTATTTGAAATAATAGGCTTAAGAAAAGTATCATCATTTTCTCAAATAATGGATTGAAATAAACATTCTTTAAAATAAGAAAGCCATATTAGTTTTAAAAAAAAGGCCTCAACTTATTATTTGATAAGGGAAATTTTGTCTTTTATTTTTTTTCATAAAAAATTCAAGAAAAAATAAAAAATTAAAAGAAGAACAAAGACAACAAGGTGGGCCCTCTCCTACTTGTGGTTGCTACCTTATTGTTGATCTTCTCCCAGCCCTTGCCTCTCATCGACGATGGTTGTCGGCACTCGTCTAGGCGTCAGCGACCTCATCAACTAGCCACCGCTCCACCAACGATGGGGTGATGGCCACAGGTAGGAGGGAACCCCTCTCGCCTCTGTTTTGTGTTTTTAGTTTATTTTTTAAAATTTTTAATCTAATTTTTAGACAAAAAAATTAATTTAATCTGAATTTAAATTGTGTTTTGATGAAAATATGTAGAGGTCGGAATTTTTTGCCAACCGGTGAGTTGATGAAGTTAGGCCTTATTTTAAATAAATATAATTATTTCATGTCATTCTTTGAGACTGATATAACTACTTTAGGCTCCTATTTGAAATAAGATTTATTTCAGATCCTTATTTACGAGAATGAGTACACTTTGGGCCCTTATTTGAAAGTTTCCCTTAATCATATTATAATATGGTTGTCACAAATAAAGGCTCTTAAGAAAATAGAATTGCTAAGTTCAGGAGCACCTCAAAAAAAAAAAAAAAATTGAAATTCACAATATTTCAAACTTTTGCCTTCAATGGAAATTCTCAATGTCAATTCACATTTTAGGTATATGGCCAATTAGAGCAATTATTGATGTTTTGGAAAGTGCATGTATAGTATACACCTCCAAGTCTAGTGAATTTTTGGGATTATCTAAGAAAGGGATTGGTAAAAAGGGGAAGATCTCATTTTGATAATCTGGAAATCTTATCATTCCAAATTGAGTAGTTTACCCTAATAAAACCTCTAACCCCATCCAAACCTTTAGCATCCAAATGAATCACAAGTCTCTTATTGTAATAAAACCAATTCAGCTCAACAAACCTAATTTAAAAAATAGCGCAAGGGCGATCCACTACTAAATCACATTTCATATATTTGTAAAAAAGATATTTACCAAGATAATTTAGGAAAATTAATCAAATCGACCAATAGGCAGCCAAAGATCCCGACAAGTTTATGGATGATCAAAGTCAATGTTGGGAGAAACCGTTATCGGTTACGAGACGTCAAGACCAAATTATGAAACACCAAAAAGTTAGGAGTAACCCGCAACAAATGTCGGAACCTAGGCAAAATGTATTTCGCCATGAAAGCAAGTAATTTCTAATTCTTCTCTGATTCAGACAAATCAATTTTCCCATAAAAAAAAAAATTAAGATTGGGAGGACAGTGACATAACAAGAAAAATCTGATGAAGGCTCCCCCAACAAGACACATTCAGCCACTAATCTCTCAGGAAGACCAGCCGGTAGAGGGTTAACTAACCTCGTCACCAAGAGCCGACTCGTTGACCCCCCAACTCAGCGCGCCGACTCAGCGTGTCGACTCACCGAGTCCATTTTCTCTCTCTATCTCTCTCTTTCTCCTTCGTTTCCGCCTGAGCGGATTGGGTTGTTCCACAGCAATCCATCAAAACCCCCCCTCCCCCCGACCCACAAACCCTTTCTCTCTCTACACCGACCCATCTCTCTAGAGAGAGAAAGTCGCCACCTTGAGGCGAAACCCACCTCCAGAACCGCCATGGATTCTCACTGAGCCAGGGAGGAAGAAGAACCATCCATCATCTCTCTCCAATTCTCTCTCTCTCTCTTGCCCGCTCGAGGAGGAGGAAGCCCAAGAGAAGTTTCGGCGCGAAAGATGTCGTTCCCGGTGTTCCGGACGGCGCAGATCATGCCGCTGAGCTCGCAGGCTCAGGTGGCCGCCGCGAAGAACCCCGCCTTGCCTTGCCCGTTCCTGAAGCCCGTCCTGCCCGCCCCGAAGCTCGGCGGCCCGCCGTCGCCGCCGGTTTTCGGGAAGGCGGTTCGGAGAGTTGGCGTCTCGGTTAGGTGCTCTTCGGCTCCCGCTTATGAGCCTGCTGCGCTTGACGGGAGCTCCGGAGGAGGGGAGGCGAGGGCTCTCCTGGAGAAGTGCTTCCGGGCGCCGAGCTCGGGCGGCGGTGGTTCGGACGGTTGCGGCCCCGTCATGAAGGGGGGGCAGTTCGGGGCGTTCGGCGCGGTGACGCTCGAGAAGGGGAAGCTCGACATGACGCAGAAGCAGACCACGTCTAGCCCCGAGGTCTGTCCTTTTCTGTCTCGGTTGCAATTTGCGATTTACGAGTTTCCTGCGGTGTGTTTCTCGCGGAATTCGTCGTGGTTTTGTTGTTGTTGTTGTGCGTTAGGAGACGGAAAGGAGAAGTAGGAAATTAAATTGTACCCGGACAACTGTGGAGGTCGGAGAATTGGAATTCATGGACAGAACAGTAGAGTTTCGGTCTATCTGCAGAGGAAATTAAACTTGTGGTATGGGCAGTGTCTGGTTTGGTGGATGTTGTACTGCCTTTGCATTTGAAAGGGAAAGAAGGAAGAAAGACTGAATAAGATAACATGTGAAAGAAGGATACTCATAACCATTGGAGTTGATGTCCTCACTACCGTCATGCTGTAACTAGACATCTTAACCCTAAAATCGAGGGAAGGACCGTAAAGAGTATTCTATTTTATAAGACTGAAATTTCAATAGGACCATCCGAAGAGGCTATTGGTGGATCTTTTCCAAAGATTTTAGTTAGCTGGAGTACTGTGTTTTGTGGTGCATAAAATTGGACAATTTGACTTAGAAGGTGCAGTTTATTCTGCTTTAACTTCATCCCAAACTCCTTTGAAGCTTGAGCAATAAATAAAAACCATATAGCATTGATTGCTGAAGCACGAAAACCCTCATTTCTATCCATTTACATTAAGAAGACATGCTCATTTCTTCTTTGTTAACGATGGACATGGAAAAGTTACATGACATGATGTAAGAAGTCTTTGGATATTGAATTTTATGGGCTCACAGACTAGACTATTCATTTCATGGTTGAGTGGATGTTAATCGTTGGTGTATGAACTTAGTACCCTGAATTTTTTTTTGGGGAATTGGGGGGGGAGGAGATACTTGCTAAGGGCAGTTGGTGCATTGCGTGAAGTTATGTCATTATGCAATTTTCAACTTCAACTCCTGAGGGTTGAATTGTTTTATCCACATCGATGCCATAGATCAATACAAACTCTGAGTGCCCTTCACCTATGCTCACTGAAATTAATGTTGCTTTATGGTTTAGATTTTTAACATGTTGCTCTTGTAATTTGTTATGGTTGGGATTAACCTTCGAGGGGAGTCATTTTGCTGTTTAGATTAAGCTTAGAGGTGAGTCATTTTATGGTATAGATTATTCTTCCAGTAGTCATTTTAGTAATATGTTTCTTTCGAACACACGAACTGAAAGTCCCTCACCAAAGCCCAAAGTTTTTGTTATTCAAATAGAAATTCACAATGAGGCACCAAGACAGTGCCAACCCATCCACAAAAGGAGCTTGATGCACAAGAGCTCAAAGCTGACATAATAAGGGGCTCATTAATGAGTTAGGGAATCTACAATGTAAATCAAAGTATTTACATCTTAAATAAAACCCAATATACCAAAGGTGGAAAATTTAAACCAATTTTGAATAATCTTGAACAGAGAACTTTTTTTCCTTTAAAAGCTTTCTTGTTCTGCCTTTCCCAAGCCAACCAACCCAGAAATGGAAAGAGGAACTGTGGCTATCCACTTTGTCTTATGGCAAGGGATAAGAATACCTTGCCATGCCCATAGTTCTTGCTTAATGGATCTTGCTATAAACCCACAATGCCCCCATACAGGCATAACAGGTTAGCCCAAAAAGTTGTTGTCCCAAGACAAAGAAGTGTGACATGGTAACTAATCCCAGCATCGAAGTATAGAAAAAACTCGTAAGCAAGAAACTTCTACATATCCTTGATCACTAGAAACATAATTGTCAACTATAAACCAAAACTGAAATTCTACCTTAAAGTAGCTCTGTTGCATTATATTTAATCTACGTTACAATTCTGTTCATTTAATGTTATTTGGTGTCATTGAGCAAAGAGATATCATTTGTCATGTGTATCTTCTAATTTTATGTATGGATAGTTAAAGGATTAATCATATAACAATCTAGATTTGGAAATAGAAAAATGTGAGGCTTGTGATGATTTGGAAATCTTCTATACTAGGTAATCAAGTTCTAGTATACTTTTGCAAGAAAATAATTAAGTTGGCTGTTTTGATTGGATTCTTTCATGGATTTATATCAATAGTCATATTTTGTGCTAGTAACTGTCAGTTCTTGACTTCTATAAGATGATTAGGAAATTCTTTAAGTTTACCCAACAAACTGAGAAATAACTCTAGCAATTTTGCATGGATAATTCCTTAATACAACTTTTTATTTTCTTTGGCTTTTTATTCTTTGCCCTGATGTAGGCTTGTATTGTTAGTTTGCTTAAAATTCACGATTAGTGCTGAATTTTTTTTTACAGCTTGCGACAGGAGGAGGTGGTGGTGATATTGGAAAGAGGATCAGTCATGGGGGAGGTGACGGAGGTGATGACGATGGCGATGATGATGATTATTTTGACGACTTCGATGATGGCGATGAAGGTGATGATGGAGGGCTATTTAGAAGGAGGATGTTTCTTGAAGAGGTTTGCATTTATGCTAACACGCATTCTTATACTTCAGAAAATGTCAATATATCTTATGCACTGGCCTGATATATTGTTTTCTTTCTCCCAGCTATTCGACCGCAAGTTCATTAATGCAGTATTAAACGAATGGCAGAAGACGATGATGGATTTGCCTGCTGGCTTTCGGCAAGCATGTGAAATGGTGTGGATTCTTCCTCTCTATGTTTTTCCAACTGTTTACATATCCAAGAGAATACTGAAAATGGCTTGCAGGGTTTGGTCAGCTCCGCTCAAATGGTTAAGTTTCTGGCAATCAATGCTAGACCAACAACTGCCAGGCTTATATCGCGATCGATACCGGAGGCCATGTCTAGGGCATTTATTGGCAGGTAATGGTGACAAATAACTTCCTTATGCTGTAGCTGGTCAGAAACAGTTCCAGCTTTAGTTTTTAAATCTTTGGACGAACTGCTATGTGTGTGAGCAGACAGCGATTTTGGGGATTGTGCAGCTATGAATCTTAGACCAAGTGACCTTGTTGCTTCTCGGGAGAGCAGCGATTTGTTCAAAGTTCTAGTTATCTTTATAATAGTGAAGAAAATTTTTAGTAAACATTCTGAGCGCCAGATCTTAGTAGATGTTCGTTTCCCCACTTTGACAGTAAGGGGTGATGGGAAGCTGCTTCAACCATGGTAGGTATGATGCCTTCCTTCGATGGATCTTGTTGCCAAGGTTGAAGAGCCAGATTCCCATGTACCCTAGATATCTGAAGGGTCTAGATTCATAATTGGGGATGGTTTCCACTTCTTAATAGATTTTTCCCCACCTCTCGATTTCCTTGAGAAAGGACGCCCATTTAGCTATTTCAGAAATGAAAAAGCTCCTCAGACCATTGCTGTTTATCCAGCCAAATTATTTGAGGACCATCACAGCCCATTTAGCTATTGATAGACTTTCTTTTTTCCGTTTCAAGAAGAAAGTGCAAGATGCATGGTTCAGTTTTTGCACGTGCACTTGCTTGTGATTGCCAACAAACTTACTCTTGTCTGTTGCATTTTTTGATAGGATGATTGCAGATCCTGCATTTCTATATAAGCTTCTCCTAGAGCAGGCTGCCACCATTGGTTTTGCTGTTTCATGGGAAATGAGGAATCGTAAAGAGAGGTTTGTGCCTCTCTCTTTTATTACAGGATATACAGGAGTAATTGATGTGCTCCTTGGATATGCACAAATGACTTCTTTCTACTTGTTACAGGATAAAGCAGGAGTGGGATTTGGCGCTTATAAATGTTCTCACGGCATCTCTGTGCAATGCTGTTGTTGTTTGGTCACTCGCCCCATGTCGTTCATATGGGGACACATTCCGGTTTGATCTACAAAATACATTGCAGAAGCTTCCCAACAATATATTTGAGAAGAGTTACCCAATGAGAGAGTTTGACCTGCAAAAGAGGGTCCAATCTTTTTGTTTCAGAGCTGCAGAGCTGTGTATGGTTGGGTTGACTGCGGGGGCAGTGCAAGGTTCTTTGTCCAATTTCCTAGCAAGTAAAAAGAAGGAAAGGTAAGCATTTTTCTGAGGCAACTTTTTCCTGGTGTGGTGATGCTGCTTTGAAAGGATAATAAATAACAAGAATAAGGTTCCATCTTGCAATGGAAGAAAGTCCTAAGATTTATTTGCTGACCTAGAAATAATTGACAGGTTATCGGTGACAATACCCTCAGTGAGCACGAATGCACTTGGTTATGGTGCTTTCCTGGGCATATATGCAAACTTGAGTTATCAGCTTCTATGTGGATCTGATAGATTGTTGACGAATCATTTTGATGTTATTGGAGTGGCCCTGTTCTTTGGAACTGCTCTGAGGTACTCTCTCTCTCTCTCTCTCTCTCTCTCTCAAGCTTGTCAGGATACTTTCATCAGGCACTTCCTCGGCTAGTCATCAGCTATTTTGTGGTGGTGAATTCATGGAAGCTGAAAGTGCCGTGTGATTGTTTGATTGACTTTGAACATGCCTTACATGGCTTTGGTCCTAAATTCATCTTTTATTTTATGTAGGATTATGAATGACAATGGAGGACAGACATTGAGGCATGCCTGGCTTGGCATGGAGCCTGATCCACTGGCTCATTCAGATAGCCTTCTGAAGGCTTATAATAGGCCTGAAGAAGTTGTACCTAAGTCCTCTCCCAGTTGGTTGATATCGAAAAATGCCATTGTTTCTGGTCTTGGACTTTTTGGTAGCAAGGAAGGTAACGCAGATACTGTCAATGGGGAAGCACCGCCTCCAAAGGCAAGGAGGAAGAGGATAGTTAGGAAGAAGGTGACAACAAGTTGAGCATAGATTTGTTGTACTTAAGTCGTGCCTCCAATTTTGCCTTCTAATGGAGATATATGACCTTACATTCTTTGCTCAATTAACCTCGAAGATCGCAAATTACTGGGGCTCGTAGTCGTTGCCCGTCCAGAGCTGAAGTCTGAACACATGAGCTATGGCTGAAAAGATGGGTTGTCTTTTTTTTTTTTTTTTTTTTTCTCTTCCTTTTCCTTTTTAGATACATGGGTTCGGGGAGGGTTGAATCTTAAGCATCATCTTTCCCTTATTGATTTGTTTTTGACAGTGGGATAACTTCCTATATGTTACTTGAAATACTCATTGTAATTTCTTTAGAATAAGAGGTGATACTCTGATACCCGCGTTGGGGATTCATGCAGGGAGACATTGAATTTACCGTCTTCACATCAAGCTTGTGTTTGACATTGTCTTGTACATTTTGAATCATCTGAATTAGGGGTTATATCGCCATGCACTATTTCTTTCTTTGTTGTGCTCGTCTTGGATCGTATAAGCAAAGTTACACAAAGATACTGTCAGCTTTATCCGCGAGCATCTGGACTTTTTAGTGTGGTTACCATTGGGTTAATTATTGGGAAAAGTTGATAGGAGGAGGGATGGTAAAACCAGGGCAAAAAACCTGTGAATCTCACACTAAGATGCTTTAGTATTTTTCCGTGCCTAGAGAGGCTGGGGTTTGCCTTTGCACAGATTGCTTGTTTAGGTGAGAATAAGTAGGAGTGAGCAAAATGGACTGATCGAACTGGAGACTGCCAGGGCTATAGATTGGACCGGCTGGTTCGATCAGCATCATTCGCTTCCCATTTCCATAAAATTGGAATCGGAGTGATTGACAGAGACAAACCGACTCGTTAGTGTCTTTATGTCATGTCTAGGCAGTCCAGTTCCTGGTTCCGAGTTATTTTGAAGATTAGAGCTCATCCTGAGAAGTCATACCATTGTTTTTTGCCCTACTGGCAATGTTATTTACAGGTGGGACGTTCACAGCATAGAGATGTCCGAAAGGAGGTTGTCTCCCTCAGTGATATTTTGTGCATCCATGATCATCGGGGGATCAACCTCGTAGAGAAAGATCCAAGGACTGCTGTTTTGTCTTTGTGCAATGTTTAGATTGTACAAGGATGGCCGGCCTGATTATCGAATGTAGGCAAAGAAGTCGGATATGCATATAAATTTATATATAACAATGTCTGCTCCGAAAAATTGCCTCTAAACTTTAAGACTGGATATTTAGAAATGCCCTTTCATTGTACGAGGTGGATTTGTTGCATTTTCAACATAAAAAGGCTGCCACCCGAGGCAATATATTTTACGCTACAAATTAATTGTCCGTCATAAATTTTCAATTTTTCATTTTTTGCTTTTGACCTTTAGCTCCAAAGTTCAAAGTTGCAATTACTACTCTCTTTATTTGTGGGAAAAAGTACTAAAAAAATCTTAAAATTCATTAAGTTGATATCAATTCAGTCATAAATCTTTCAATGAACCAATTTAATCATATACTTTTTCATGTTTGTACCAATTAAGTTTATCTGATTAATTTAGATCGAAAGTTTTTTATGTAGATATCGACTATTATACGTGATATGACTAGCGTTAATGTTAATATTTTTAAATATTTTTTTATAATTGTTTTAGTTTTTTTGAATGTCTAATTTTTCTTTGCTCCAATTTCCTCCTCTTTTTTTTTTTTTTTTTTTTTTTTTTTGTGGTTGGGAAGAGTCACCGAAGCTTGTAGGTCATTGAACAAAGGCCGCAAAACCCTTCTTGGCCGTTGGTGAAGCCAGCCTCACCATGGCTTAGCTGGCTGCAAGCAAATGCAACCTCACCTATGGTTGGGAAGGCCATGGGCCATGGCCACCTTTGCTTGCAGTTGGTGAGGTTGGCCTCACCCAAATTTGGGTGAGGGGGCCTTGCTTTTGGTTGCTTGGCAGGCCATCGTGAAGGCAGTCATGGCCTTGCTAGTCATGAGCAAGGTTACCGTCATCTGTGGTCGGATAGGCCATGGCAAAAATGGCCTCGCTTGCGGCTGCTTCGGCCTTACCCACATTTGGGTGAGGTTGAGCAAGAGCTGCTAGCGTCGCTTGGTTCTGGGTGAAGGTGCAACCCTCACTTGTGGTTGGTGAGGGTGCGGAGGCCCTCACCTATGTCCGGCAAGGATAGGGACACCCTTGCTTAGTTTAGGCAAGGGTTAGAAAAAAAAAAAGGAAAAAGAAAAAAATAAAAACATAAAAGAATTGAAAAAAAATATCAAAATATTATTAAAAATTATCCATGTTAGTGCTAGTGGTGCTACATAAGAACTTGATGTCCACGTAAATAATTTCTACCTAAAGTTGGTTTAATGAACTCAATTGGTAAAATGTGAAAATGTTTAAAGATTCAATTAGTAAAATTGAAAGGTTTGGGATTAAATTGAAAATTGGCAAAATTACAATAGATTATGAAGTGATACCACCTGCATGAAGTTCTTTTAAGTGATGAAAACTACAAACGGGGTTATGGATATAATCTGAAGTCTGATTTTGTCTTGCATAAACCAGAATAAACTCACTTTTCATGGATTTCATGAAAAGTTGTGGTCAAGTAGGAGACAGTTTTGAAGGACAAGATCATTGATCTACAGCCTGTCTCCTTTTATCTTTCCTTGCCTTCTAAGTAAAAGGACACAACTAACAATATTACATGCATTAAGGTACGACAAGCATACGACACGAGAACAGAGATCCTAAATCCTTTATCCATATGTATATAATATAATATAATATAATATGAATTATGACATGGAAATTCCAATTCGAAAGATGAAAGAAGAGTTCTGTTCCAGAGTATGGAGGACATAGGAGTACTTTTTGCAAAATGGGTTGTCCCATGTTTATTCAAGAAATGACAAAACACACTGCGCATAAATAATATAGTTCTAAAAGTGAAAAGGTATGGTAATGGATTACATGCAAAAACCAGCTGAAGATGAGTTAGGAGCAAGGTATCTTGTCGATCATTGAACTAAGCAAGGAACCCACTCTTTATTCTATGCTGTCTTAGCTCCCTCTGTTCATAGATTCACTCTCCTTCACACGCATTCTTCTTCTTTTTCCGACGTTGGCTGGTCATATAAACACAGGCATACACACATCATGCACGTCGAAGTGTAGCCCTCATCGGCGACAGAGGACAGGCCAAAGAGAAATGGCTTTTCACGCCAGTCTGCTCCTCAAAGTCTTGCTCCTACTCGGCACGGCCGCAACAGGTAAGACGTCGCAGTGTGAACCTCACTAGTTGTTCACAACAATTTGATCCAGTGATAAGCTTCGGAACTAACTTTTCTCACTTGGGTGTCGACAGTTGAGATGATTGAGGCACTGAAAGGCAGTGTATTTGCTTAGTTAGGACAACATGCTTGCTTTACATGGACTTTGAACCAAACTGTTAAGTTTAATTCTTGGCGCGTTTAGCTAATAGTTATCATTCTTTCTGGCCAAGGATAAATGACATTGTTCTTCGCTTTATGTTGCCGTTGATTGCATGATTCTAGTGGATGATTTCTGATTTTTAGTACTTGCCATAGTTGCATGTTCTTCAATGTTGGATCCTTATGTTGGCTCAGGTTCAAAGTAGGTGAAGCATAAAATATTTTCTTTTCGTTCTTTTTTGGTTTTGTGTGATCAGAAGTAGCCTCTCAAGGGACCAGAAAGTTTACTATACAGAACAACTGCAAAGAGACTGTATGGCCCGGGATAACAAATGGTGAAAGTTTCAACCGCAGTGGCTTTGAATTGAAACCAGGCCAATCTGCCGTCTACACTCCATCGGCGACTTGGTCTGGGCGGATCTGGGGCCGAACCGGCTGCAATTTTGATAAGAACGGCAACGGCGCGTGCCAAACTGGTGCATGCGGCAATTCCTTGAGCTGCCTTGGGCCTGGGAGCCCGCCTGTTTCGGTTGCCGAGTTCACCCTCGGAGATCCGGATTATTATGACGTTAGCCTCGTGAGCGGTTTCAATTTGCCCATAGTGATAAAGCCCGTGAATGCTAAGGTAAATTGCAGCACCGCCGGGTGCGACGGAGATTTGAGATCGAATTGCCCCTCGGAGCTCACCGTTAAGTCTCATGGGAAGGTGATTGCTTGCGACAGCGCATGCGATAGGTTCAACAGGGATGAGTACTGTTGCAGGGGCGCTTTTGGTACTGCAGATTCTTGCCAGCCAAGTAACTATTCAAAGGCTTTCAAGTCTTTCTGCCCAGATGCTTATAGCTACGCGAAAGACGACCCGACGAGCCTCAAAACATGCTCTAGCCCAGAATACGTCGTGAGCTTCTGCTCGTCGAGGTAATTCTCGATATCTATTCTCTTCTCCTCGTTTTGATATGATCACCGGTGCTTCATTATCACCTACCAGAGAACATTGAGAAGTTGTAAGACTGCCATTTTCCGAGGCCTGAACCTCACAGCATCTGATATAATTCAAGTCTACACCATAAGTCAGTGTAAACCTTTCAGAAAAATGAAATGCTTAAATTATGCAGATTCGACGATACCGTTTATCAATAAATGCTAGCTTATCATAAGGGCTCGACATGTTATTATACCGATTCATCGAACATATGTTGCATCTTGAATACAGGAATGGAACGGTATGCTCTGTTCATGACGGTACATTGAAATGCAGTGGATCAACTGATCTGAGGGCACCCTCCTACGGATGGTGGTTTCCGGCGATCGTGCTGCCCATGATCGTTGGCACCCATCAGTTTTTGGAGTTCATTATGTGAATCGACTTTTTGAATCTGTATATTGACGCGCTCGCAATGATTCGCGACTATAATTTGGTGGTTTTTCTGATTTCCAGACAGCGCGTGTGATTTTAAACAGTGCCGAGCTCGATAACAAAAGAACGTTTGATGTTCACATGTATAGTGAGGGCTATATGCACAAAGAAGTACAAGAACATGTAAATGAAAGGAAAGAAGTGCGTGTACATACAGTGATCCTTTATTCTTGATTTAAGGGAGGCTTTTATTTAACGGATTTTCATTAGGTCCGCTGTCAATAGTCGCACATTCACCGCTAGATCACTGAAATAAACAGCGAATTTGTAAATGTTTTTTTTACAATATCGGTCATCCTAATGCACTTCTGGGCCAGGAATGTATCTTTGTTCTTCCAATGTGGTCCTTCCATTTGTGGTTTGTGCAATCCAACCTATGCAATTCTACAACTTTGGCAAAGAATTCATCCATTTTCTATCGATGCCAAATTGAAAATCTTGAAGGGGGGAAAAATTTACCGAAAATTTGCTTGATCTTATCTTGGACGAGTGCTTCATGCAAAATTGATTCTGTCTTTTTTACTGAAAGCGTCGGAAGGAAATGCCACCTTATATGGTAAAAGAGAGGTAAGAGCTTAGTCTAGCAATTAGTCGCAGGCAAATAAAAGTTATCCGAGAAGAAAATAAGAAAGAAACCCCGGAAAAAAGAAAAAGGAAAAGAGACATGCATCGGTCGGCCATCCACGTTAGAGCTTCTACAAAACATAAATCGTCGTCATGTGATATTCATGACGACTTAAATTTGATTGTTTGTCGTCCAAAAGAATGTCTAGATCAGTAATTGGTTCGGTGAACAAAGCAATAAGAGTGTATAGATCGCATAAATGACTTGTGCTTAGAGTGCGTTTGGTTGGATTTTTAAGAAAAGCTTGTGGAAAAATATAAGGGACTTTAAGTTAAAGGAGTTTTCAAAATGCAAATTGTGTTTGTTACATTGTAGTTTGAAAGTCCATCATGAACTAGCTTTTTGAGTAAAATAGTTTTGGAGAGATTATATTTACAAAAGACTTTAATGATTAACAAAAAAGATTATCAAAAGAAAAATAAAAGAGGCGGCCGACGGTGGCCTCAGGTAGCCCTCAGCCCTTCACAGAGGTCGCTTGACCCAGATTTGGGTCCGCCAGAGGTTGTGTGACCTAGAGCTGGGTCACAATCATCGTGACTCTTGAGTTGTCGCCACGACTCGCCGGGGTCGTGTGACTGGCCAGTGATGGTCGCCGCGACCTCGCTAGCCTCAGCTGTGACCTCGGTGGCCTCCCTTGAGCTCCTCGCTAACTAGCCACACGCCACCGGAGAAAAAGATGAACAGTGGACATGGGGCTTCTGAGAATGCTAAAAGCCCAAGGCAGCCTTGGGCTTTTAGCATTTTCAAGGCAAACTTTGCCTTAAGGTGGGTTTCAAAAATGAAACCAAACACCTAATATTTGGCCTAAAGATCCTTGGAAGCCCAAAGGCCCCTTTCCCAAAGCCAATTCCAAATGCCACTGCTACAAAAGATCGAAAGACTAAACAACCTACAAAGTAGATGAGTTGATGAGCAGATTGTCAACTCGAAACTAGCAAGCTTTCCAGTCAAAGATGGTCGTCACCAGCCTCGAAAATTTCAAAAGATGAAGCCGATTCTAGACTAGGATATGATCCTCAAAGAAGAGGCCGTGGCTAAAACCGAAATATCCGAGCTCTTGGCAGACGCAGAAGGAGCACTTATGTTCAGACAAGCAACGAGAACGACTGTATTCTCTGTGCTGCATATGCAGATCATATGGCCATTACACAAAGTTTGTTGCCGTTTCAGATGCAGAAGATGTAGAAATCCTAATCACTCCCAAAGAGAATTGCTGCTACACGAGTGTACCGAGAGAGTTCTCGTCCGTACATGTCACCAACTATGCAGAGACTCACTCAAGGCCAAACAAGAGATTATGTGAATCTAATTGGCGATGGAATGAGCCAAGATTGTCTTTGCCGCATTCAGGTGGTCAAAATGAATAGCTGCAACTGATGAATTGGCGCAGATACCTTGCTCTCCACTTCTTACAATCTCCAAATCACAACTAAATAAGGTTGAGCAATAGCTTCTGTGATTTCATAATTAAATTGTTCATATTTTGGATCTCTTTGGGCTCAGGCAAATATTTGCAACTTTCATTTTTTGAGTAAAGATGAAAAATCACCGAAGTTTCTAGTTTCAACTTAAAGAAACATAATGTTTACTTCTAAATAAATTTGAACATGTTCTTTCGTAAGTTAAGTTGCATGCCTTCACCCTAGCTCTTTTAGAATGAGAATTTCCAACCATACTTCGCCTTTTTTTTCCAGTTTACAGTCATAAATTGAAATTGGCTTGCTCTGTATTCGCTTGAAAATTGTTTTCACTATGAGTTGATAACCTATGTTTATTGTCGTTTTCGTTTTAGACAGAAAATAAAAACAGAATCAAAATTAGAGTTTTGGGAACTCCAACACGAGAGGAGAAAGTCATCTAATCAACTCTTAACAACCCCATGCAAATTGTTTCGGGCCAAGATTACTTAGGCTAAAAAACAAGGACTTAACCGATTTATGCATTTTGCATGGTTGTTTTATGGACTTCCAAGTAATCAGATCTCTCTACCTGTGCCCCTAGAAAAAATAAAATATTAAAAAGGGTATCTGTTTCATGCTACTTTCACAAGAATATCCACTTGATCGTAATCATGATAATCAGCGCACCGCCGATTTTTAGGGTTTCTTTCGCAAGTAAATTTTGCATTTGGACATCTGCCTTGCTCAATTTGTGCTTATTTCTGTTTCTGGTTTCAGAACTTCTCATGCGTTCTAGACAGCGCCGAGAATGAAACAGAACTTCCAGGTTCATTCCAGTGTTTACGGAGTCCTAGTGATTTCTGGGCACTAAGTGTATTAGCAAGTATTGTAAGGACAAAAAAGCAAAAATGCATGTATACACGATGAACTGACGAGCGGCGAGCCATAACGCTTTATTATTATTATTATTTCTTTTTATTTTGTGTTTTTTTTTAGAAGAGAGAAGAAAAGGTCCTAACAATCAGATACGTTCCAAAAATACTTTATGTACATGAATTAAGAATAAATAGCAGAGAAAGTTCACCACTTATAGCCAATTGCCGCCTCTCAGCTTGCCTTGCGATCTTTCTTGTTGTCAATTGTCATTCCTCCGCTGGGCGACCCGGACTCTTCATTTTGGTAAGGCAAAACTACGACAGGTGCAGCTGGTACCATTTCCCAACGCTCCTTTAGCAAGCTCATGAACCTCTTAACCATTTCTTTCCGGAAGTCCAGTTCCCGTGTGAAGAGGTCAAACAGGAGAAAACTTAAGATATATTTGAACGAGAAAAGAAGCATGATTGTCGCCGAAGATAACAGAACCAGGGCAACCTCTGTTGTTATCTGTAAAGAGGACAGAATTAGACATGTGCTTTTCGGACACATTTTGGGAAATGGTTCATGCACGTATACTCATGAGAGAGAGAGAGAGAGAGAGAGAGAGAGAGAGAAAGGGGAACGGTCAAGCATCAAATGTAGATACATCGAGAGACTAATGTCATATAGAGAACCAGAAAGGCAATAAGCAAAATACTACAGAAAGCATTTCTTTCCCGAGATCTCGATATAATTCTTTATTTATTTATATATCTTGGTATGGCACTGCCCCATATGTTAACTAGGTAGAAGGTAGAGCGTTAGAGAAGTCATTGGCCACACATATACTATAGTTTTGCTACCCAAGAGTTGAAGACTAAGTTCTACCGAGAAACCAGCAAGATATCAATCCCGCAGAAAGAATGTGATCATACAAAAATTGAAAGTAATGACAGAAGCATGGTTGTCAATCCGTTGTGGCTCGAGACACAACCTTTATATAACAGTAGATGACAGTAGATGAGATAAAACCAGGTCAGTCAAGTGTTACCGATGGGGACAGCAGCAGTCATCTAAGTTGCAGGCAGGATGGTATTAAGTACTGACGTTATTATCTTAGATAACTAATGATGGAAACCTGCGGCCATGTTGCAGATGGAAAAGCACAATTAAAGATTCAAGAATACATGTTGATAAAAGATTTAGAATTATGAAATTCATCTTTGCCTCACAGGATTGACCCCGTATATTATTGGGAGTTTAGTATAAGTAATGGAGGGTCATACTCAACTGTGGACTATCCTGAGAGTTCATACATATGTGAATTTGGTGAAGACAAGATATTGTGTGCCATAAAGCTAGAGCTTCTCAAGTTAATTGGTCCAGGATTTTCCTAAAAATATGACCCGGAAACTAGAAGTTGCCATAACTTTAGCATAAGTTGCCGGGACACCTCCTGAGTATTAGCCAAATTATAGTGACAACCTTGTGTTTATAGAAACTAGACAAACACCTCTGATCAGTGAAGAATTTAAAATTATAGAATTTTCTTTGCTTTTTGTTTATGCTTTTTATTAATCCAACTGAAAAGTGCTGATATGGATGCAATGAGTCTTTGTACAAAAAACCATAACAACTCAGAGCATCGTGCCCATAGGATAGACCGCTTGCCCAAAAGGAAATAGAACCTAACATGTGTCCTATGCAAAAACCAGAGCAAAGCACCTGCATAGTGGGTTGAGTCTATTTCATTTTAAGCAAGTTTTCAAGCCAATGACATGATACCACATGCTATTATGAGCTGTATAACAGAATAGATTACATCACAATTTCAGTTAACTTGGATGAAAAGACAGACAAATTTATTAATTTTTTTCTTGGTCGGTTTCAGCTTAGTTATCAAAATGCAATGGTTTCGATCTAGTTAAAACAAACTCAGAATGTGCCACGGTAACTTTAATATGAAATATGCAATTTCTACTAACTGATAAAGTAGACAATATGTTAACGGAACCAAATCCACTAACCTGAATAGATAAAACAAGGCTCCATTTTTTTCGTGTATATTGAATGATTTTGAAAACATTTCTAGAAATAATTAAAGGTGTCACTTGAAACAATTAGTCAATAAAAAATATTTTCATTATCAGTAATAATTTATATCTAAAAATTTTCATTGACGATGAAAATGTTCTTTATTAATTCATTTTTATAAGCGATACAAGTGATCGCTTTTAGGAAAAAGTTTTCTAAATCATTTATTTTCCACGAAAAAATTGCACCCCAAGTTTAACTTTTTTCAAGGAAATGTGTTGACGAGGACTCACTCTCTTCCAGTTTTAGATCTCCACTCCCCCTCTAGTAAGGTAGAAACTATAATACCAAATGCACCCAAGAAATGACAGGAACTAATTGTTCTCGTGTCTTCAATTTTTTTCCTTAAGGTGGAACTATATACAGTAATATGCACTTTAACGTGATAGGGAAAAAATGCATCACATTACATACTATATCAGAAGAAAAGTTACTAAATGGACCCACAAAAATTACCAGACACAAACGAGATTTACGTAAAATGGCAGAGACATAACATTACAATGAAGATGCAAGTGAAAAGGCCCAAATGAAATGAACAGAGTTCTTTGAAAATGAAGAAAGATCTTGAGTACCATTAGAGAGGACATTGTACATGATAGAGTGCAATGGAACAAAATGATCTATTGGCAGCTGTTGTTTTTCTTATAGAAGCCAAAAAAAGGATGTTCAGGAATATGACAAAATGCTTCAAAAAAGGAACATCTATAAGTCAGTCATGTCAATGTACCTGAGGATGACCAGCAAGCACAATTGTTCGTACTTTTAGAAGTAAAATATTCACATTCTGGAGATAGTTCTCAACATCACGCATGGCATCCTTCACAGCTATGATTTTTTGAATGGTATTTGAAGGTGGCTGATCACGAATTGTAACTGATCCAAAAGATCTTCCAAGGCGGCCCTGCTCCTTTAACCCTTTTAATGTCAGCATACCGGCTGCAAGAATAATTAATGCCGATGGAAATACATATGGCCATAAATTCCTGCAATGCATTACATCATGTCGCCAATGAGTGCTGAAAGTTAAAGACTACTTGAAAAATCATCAAAAACGAAGGAATGCTAAAAGTAAAAGACTACTGGAGTAATCATAAAACCAAGTGTCATCTTCTAATCTCCAAGATACAGAAGGCAAATTTTAAACTTTTGATTTTTTTGGCATCACAAGCTGCATGTCCTAGGTGACATATGAAGGATGTTTACAACAATTTTGTCCACCTTACGAGTTGAAAGTAGGCATAAATGATTTAAGAATCAGTTCAAAGTACTAAATTCAGCGAAAAAACAATCTGTCAATATGAAACATATTAATCCCAACTTAAATTATAGTTTCAAACCATCTAATTGCAATGCATGTTTTGTTCTCTAAATCAAGTATCAACTTCGGAATGGTTAGATCTTAAAAAAAAAAAAAAAACTTTGGAATGGTTAGAAGAAAACTTTGAAGGTTTCT
This sequence comes from Eucalyptus sideroxylon, assembly GCA_014182405.2. Classification (NCBI taxonomy): domain Eukaryota; kingdom Viridiplantae; phylum Streptophyta; class Magnoliopsida; order Myrtales; family Myrtaceae; genus Eucalyptus; species Eucalyptus sideroxylon. The sequence goes on from CM024552.2 coordinate 58,332,698, forward strand.
CTCCACGACTAGGACTAGAGGATGATGACAATGACCGCATGTCAAAAGCCTACCTGAAAATCAAGGTATATGCACATGCAAGAAATGAGACTGTGAGGTGAGGCTCCTCCCAGCGTCTGAGCCTTTCAAAACTTTTGATAGCCATTGTCAAAGGAAATATAACTTCCTGCAATATGAAAAGATTTTAACTGAAAAACAATAGTTTGAAGATCTTCAAATACCACAACAAGAAGCATCAAGTTAGCTTTTGTTGATCAATAAAAGGGAATCCCATCAGCACCAAGAAAAAGAGAACAAAAAAAAAAGAAAAGAAAAACACAAGCAGCTTGCCCTATATACAAAAATAATTGACAGGCAATTGCAACCAACGAGTGAGATCATTTTCATCAAGTCTCCTTTGATGATTGCCATAAGTGCAATGACTGTGGAAAAGGAGTAAATGGTTTGCGAAGCCAATTGAAATAGGACAAAATGGACACAACGTATTCACATGTTACCTTGACACGGAAGGTGGCAACTAGAGTCTCTAAAGGCACCTACTCAAGGCTTGAGAGACAACCGGGTCACACATTATCAATATACTAGTGATGCCAAAGTCTGCATTTGCCACTTAGTTCTTTCAAGCAAGTAAAATGCACTAAGTGCCATTGGCACCAAGATTTACTTGCATTCTCATGTCCAGCACACTGAGCACCTAACTATACTACATGTCTTGTGTTTATGATTTGGAGCTTAATTATGTTTATTGCATCCTCTCTGCCCTTTTCAATGTTAATCTTGATGGTTCAGTGGAGACAAACTTCTTTGAAGTCTCCTTCTGTTGGGCTGCTTCTTGGTATAGACTTCAGCTTATCTTAGAAAATGAAATTTTATTTTGATTGATTGGTGTGGGCATGAGGCATGTAGGGAATTCACAAAGCACTTATTTCTTCACTCTGATATTGTTCAGTAATTCTGGCATTTCATTGCCAACAGTTGTTTCAGTGTTGCAACTCTTCTTACTCTTGCTCTCACCTATTTAAAAATCTCAGCCTGTTGGCTCCACTTTGTCTCATGTGGTGCACTGGGAATAAAGAACAATTTGAAGAATTTGAATCTTTTTCTCTTTTCCTTAGGTATCCAGACCTGGGGCTCGATGATCTCAAGTGTTGCAATCAAATTGCCCCACCACATGAATTGGTTAAGGCTAAGTGCACAGAGATTACTGTGAGTGGAGACCTAAGAACTGGACCGTTAAGCCAAACTGTTCGGGGTTAGGATCTGAATCAGTCTTCACACAATTGTATTTTGTTGATTTTCACTTCTTGCTCTGATCTTACAATGAATATGTGTGGTCTTCCCAGTTTTTTTTTTTTCAACCTGTTCTTGTGTCAAATTCTCAATAAAAATCTACTTACAAAGATCACAGTTTTAACTCCTGTGGTAAACAATTCCCAAATTCCCTTTTTTGAACTTTTATCATTTTGAGCTATCCCTCCCGAAAAGTTGTATCACCAAGCCTCTTTCTTCCTGATCCATTTTGATCTATTCAAAGACAAAAGGAATGGTGTCACGGCACATACGTGTGGGGATTTTTCTTTTGCCAGAACATTCGTTTATATTCACTACCTTAGTTATGTTCCATCTATCTTGTGCAATGCCGTGGCTTTCTACTCTATGATTTGCAGTCATGTTGTTCATCCTTCAAAATAAGTTATAATAGTTGGTCACTAACCCGGAACCCATTTCTTTTAAGGTACAAAAAAGGTTTTCGTTTTCCTATGACTTTAAAAGGCTACACACAGATTGTAAATCTCTTAATCAGTTCATGCATGAAAACTCATTTCCTATTAAAATGTGAAGTTGGTAACTTCTAACTTAATTGCACTATTGTTTGTTCTTTTTTTTCTTGTAATCATGTGTTTATCACTAAAAAACATTGACCTGGTTAGACATCAGGAAATCTTGTTTGAAGTGGTTCCCTATAGTTTTTACCTTTTATTCAGAAAAACCAAAATTTTAGTTCATCTATCTTGAAGTGATGCATTAATTGCTTTTAGCGCAAAATGACAATCTTTGTAGTTGTCTTTCTATGGTTTGATATCCCCTCCAATTTCCTTCCCTCCCTCCATTCCCTTTCATCCTCCAAACAAACAAACAAACAAACAAACAAAACAAATCCAAAGTATGAACTACTTAATTATAGTTGACCAAGAGATATGAGAAAGGAAAGGACAAAAGAAAATTATACCTTGAAAAGGTCTATGTTATTGGGGATTCCCTTCAGCATTGCAGCATCTATTGTCGCTTGTGTTTTTTTTCAACCATCTCGCCTTTCTTTCTGCATATAGTTGCTGCTTTTTCTACCAGGCTTGCATCAGCCACAACAAGATTTTTACTTAATACAAGACCTTGTTTTATTGATGCATTCCTCCAAAAAGTGGCAGAAGAGCTGGAAACCCAAGATGGAGATCTCATCCATTTTCTCAAGTATATGCTTCCATCTATGTCATAAATATGACCGGTATTTTCTGATATTTCATCAGAAGGCAATGATTCTTGATCTGATGGAACGCCTGCTTCTGTATACCTTGTAACTAGCTGTCCACCCCAAAATTTCAAAGCCAGAGCTTGGCAAACATGACTACCATAGGGTGAACTTTGTAGGTACGAAAACTGAACAAGTTTAAGGGGATTATCCAACAACCTACGCATAAATTGAAGAGCCTGAAGTCTAGCTATGCTATTAATGGCACTCATGATTGCTCGTTCCTTTCCTTTATGGGCTCCATATACATGAGAGATAGATTGATCATTGTCTTCAGGACCATACTCACGGATGAACTTGTGCAAAGCTATAACTTCACATATGAAAGCATGCCAGACATCTCTTCTCATCTCGCCTCCCAAATCAACAAATTCCAAAACCCATGTCTCTGACCTGCACACAGTTGCATAGAAATTTTATGACTACGTACATTGCTGTTTTGAGCGGAATTTACAGACAAAGCAAAAGAACAATCAATGAGGATCAATGCAGATAAACCAATAGAACACATTCAAGCCTTGCAATGAAACCACTCCCGCTTTGAGAAATTTCGGTTGCATTATATGGACAATTTTTTTACATAATATAAGTGTACTCCATGTGCTGATAAAGTTCTGTTCCTACAATAGCTACACTTGCAAGTGAATATGTTTTATAAGAAAAATACACTAAAATCACTCATAATGTCAGTCAAGTTCTACTTGCCAACCTGTGTGCTTTAAACTCACAGTTAACCCATCAGTGGTCGCAAGTCATTGTTGACTAATCCATTAGGGCTTATTTGAAAATCTCCAGAAGCGAGGAACAATGAATTGTAAATTTCAGCTCTTAAATGAAGCTTGTAAGCTCATTTTCCTGTTGCTCCTTGAAGATTTGACAGTCCGAACCTTCAGATTCCATCCCTTATCATTTAGGTTTTAGCTATCTGTAACCATTTTTTGTTTTAGGCAATCACCTATTATATTTAAATAAATGAAACGTGAAAGTAATCAGTTTTCCTATTTACATTGTGACCAAATTGGACAAGACAAAACCTCTCCGTGACAATATATAGTTGGTATTTCATTTAACAAGAAATCTGATTGGAAAACATAGAAGAACAACATACGGTTTAGATTTGAATTTTTTTTACGAAAAACAAACATTTTTTTGAAAACTATTCAGATTTTGGAAGATTTGTGATAGAGGTTTAAAGGTTTGTTTAGCTTTGACAATCTTGTTAACAAAGCAGTTTAGAAATAGAGGTGGGAGATAGGCAATGGTGAAAACAACACAGTTAACAAGTAGAATGTAGGCTATAACACTAGCTGCTTGAGTTTAATTTTCTCACTATTAATGGAAGCTTTCATTGTTTTGCAATAGATCTACAGCAGCAACATGATCAGCAAGGGCTTGTGAGATAATCTTGCAACATGTCCACTTATTGTACCCTCAAATGCTCTACAGCAAGTCTAGAGGAGAGATAAATCCCAGAGCAAAGTGACCACTCGTGTATAATTGAGACTAATTCATTAATCTACAGCATATAATTTATCTTGCTTTCTGTCTCATTAGAACAGCTTCAATAATCTATGCCCTGAGAGTGGTATTTCTAGATTTATCTCGAATGGTCGAACTTGGGAAGTAAAACAAATGAGTATACTATAATAAATGCAATACATCATTCCAGAATAATCATCAGATAAACGCATGGGAAATCCATCTGAATATGACCAATAGCACCAAAAGTATGCTTCAACAAGAATTTAATGTGCCAATTTGACCTACTCAAAGATATAGTTCTATATGCTACCCTATACCATCTTTCCTAAGTGTACAGATCATGGCGTCAAATATCTGCACTATGTTTGTATTAACACTTACATTCAGCTAAACCAGACATGCTGATTCCTTCATTACTCCATCAGAGTGAACTGTGTTTGAAGAGGTTAGCAGGTTTAAGAAAAATGCAAAAGACTGCTGTTTCTGTAAACATGGACCATCTTCATCCATATACATGAATCTCTGAACAGTCGATCTTCAACTACTATCCCATAAGCAACTGAAGAACAAGTAAAATAGAAAATACGCAACTGAGACTGACAACGGAAGCTTACTCACTGAGGACCACAAGAAATAGAGATAGCAGAGTCAAAAAGAAGAGATCCCAAAGGTCCAACTTTTGCTTTTTCCACACCTGCTCCAGGTATTGTAAGATCCAGCATTGCTGAATCTTTGCGTCCCATTAAACCAACTGCCTACAGTACAGGGGTCAATGAATTGAAATGTTATAAGCAAGAATTTCTCATACAAAGTTAACATCAGAATTTGTGAAGCTCTCATTTTGTTAACGGAGATGTATCGTAAAATTTCCTCTCGGCGGGACCAACAGCTTTGGCAAATATAATCAGGACAATTCATCATCCTTAGGGTCCTTTGTATGAGTCGAAAAGGTCCATGAACATCTAGAAGATCTGGTATTAGATGGAGAGGACTTCTAACCTAGATTCAAGCTGAAGTCCAGAGGAACAACAATTCAGCGATGGAAATTACAAACTTCATTTCCATCTTTATATTTTCTCTCTTAAATTCTATTTCTAATGCCTTTGTCATTTCTTTGGTATATTATCACAGCTTTTCTTTTTTAATTGCCGACATTGCTTTTGCACATGCACATGGTCTATACAGCCCCTCTGTGATTCTCAACATCTTTGTTGTATGTAAACTATGCGGATTTTCCTTGCATTTCTCTGATTTTCACCATTAATGAAAGTGGGCTACTTTTCAAAACTGTGAAGCTGACTTCATTACTTCATCTGGTTCATTACTCTTAATATGCTAGTGAATCATAATACTTTGGGACATTATGATTCACCCTGTTCTTCAAAGGAAGGAAAACAGTAAACCAAACAAACCAGAAATGTAGCATGACCTTATGAACCATCACTGATGCATGACACCCCAGTATATTATTACCTCGAAATAGATTGCTTTATCTGTCAAGATAACATTTCCTGGCCATCCCATATTATTGTCCCATTTAAGCACTGGCCTTTTCCTGCTAGAGCCAATACATAAGACCTGCTCCAGAGAGATCTTTGTACCTTCTCGAGCCTGATAAGATTTTCGTCCTTCATGTACCCTTCATTGCAACAGTACAAATTCCAATTATCATCTGCTAAGGGATAGTTGGGGCCATTGAAAATGCTAGCAACATGCATTTGCATACATGGGAGTCAATTTAACTGGAGGGAAAATGTCTCAAAATAAACTATATGCAATAAGTAGTAACACTCTTGTAAGAGAGTCAGAATAGCTCAACACCAAAGTTCTAAAATTTAGCAAGGGTTCTAAACAGTTTTTTTCTTATTTAATATATTTCTTCAATAAAAGAAATTCGCACATTTAGCTGTAAGCCTTTAACTTTAATGGGAAAGGGCATCACATACTGGAAGGCTAAAATGCAAAATTATATACCATGTGACAAACATATAAAAACCAAATAATTCAATACTTAATTTGAAAGAAACATTTTCAACATCACAGCAAAATAATACAATTTCCTGGTAACTTTAATCCTAATGATAGAAAATCCTACAAAGTTGATCGTATGTGTTTCTACAAGCATAATCTGAGATTAAATCCTAAGCAATACTTACTTGAGAAGCTCGTCTACGTAAGTTAACCATGAGCTCAAGGAGATGCCATTATCATCAGCAAGGGCCTTAAATAGATTATGCACTGTCGATGAATCAGCCACTCCATGGACAGCAGGAGCAATTCGGGTAAAAGCCTCTTCGCCTACAAGTTTACTCTAGAAAAACAAGGCAAAGCAAGTCTTAGCTTTAAGCGAATCTTAGTCTGAATTATTGACCACCACTTTACACATCAGCAAAAGCAAAACTCCATTAAACTATCTCATGCCTTTAACAGTACAAAGAAGCATTATCAACAGAGTAAAATTCCACACACAATAAATGATAAAAAAGCAACACAACAACAGAAGATGAAGCAAATTCTTGGATCTAATAAGACATTTGGACTATAGTTATATGAGGCAGATCTAAAGGTAGATCCAAAATGTCAACTTCCAATTAACATCACTTTCTCAACATGGATAAATAGAATCAAATATAATTTAAGATTCATCCGGGAGTCTGGGCTGGAGTTATCTGTGTAAGGGCAGCTGTGAATTAGTACACTTCATACGTTGGACATAACAATGTTTGGAATTCAGTTTTAAACACATGCATGAACTTTATGAAAGGAAGCTTGACCGAGGACATTTAAACTTCCATTTATTTGCCCATCACTAAGTTGTGAAAACAAATGCACATAGGTCTTATGCCAGTCAGCAATTTAGATTTTATTGGACCAACAATAAGTAAATAATCAAGTTCATGCAATCTAATGTGGCAGAGATGACACAATCTAGTGCCTCTACACGGATTGATCTGCTTCATTGCAATCACATTTAGTTTCTTCAAAGCCATTTCACAGAGGCTTCTATGAAAATCTGGTAAGTTAAGCCTAGAAACAATCAACAAAATTGAGATTATTAACCTTGACAACTTAATGTTACTTGTCCATGAAACCTTTTCGTCAGTAATTAGAGACAAAAATATAACTGCTTCCTCAAATAGACTGAAGAAAACGCTAAATATTGTGATGGTTTAAAGGCATAAATATACTAAATGTCTTCTACACAATTGTCAATAAGGCAGTAGACAGGCCCCCAATTAATCAGCTCAACCACATTTAACAAGAGAAACGTTTCCTTCTTTGAAGCCCTAAGTTTACGTATCTTCAACATTTGCTAGTCAGGATGAAATAACGAGACTAAAGCCATGTTAAATTACACTTTTTTCTGGATTATCCTGAAAAGAACCTGAAAGGAAGCTCTCTCCACAGCATCCCGGTTGGCATCTCCACAGTAGGGATTCCCCCAGGCTAGCATCGTTATGAAGATTAGCTTCTGGAATGCAGGTTCCTGAAAACAAGTAATAAAAGCATCCAGAGATCACACCATGCCAAAAGATAAGCTATCCATTTAGAGAAAATACTTTAAGGATGCCTAACAAAGAACCTTGACGATGAAAATGAGAACAAGAATACTCTAAGAGAGAGGTTAGGAAAATAGATCTTTCCTCTGTCCCTGTAGCACATACAACAGGTCCGTAGTAATTCCTATAGATATTATTCCACCACCATAACTATCAAAAGCAGCATCCAAAACAACATCAACAGCAGGGATAAAACCTTGCCCATCAGCATGAAACAGGAGGCTGATGTGAAAGATTCAGACATAATAGCCTCGTGGATGGTCCACAATTGGAAAAGATGACCATGATATGACTACCACAGCAGAACTACAAGACCAACAAGTAGTGGCCCTATGCACTGTTCTAGACAGATCCAGGATTTGAAGATATACTTCTTGCCTTCTTTAGTGATGATGGTGTCCTAGGTGTTGTGCATCATTGGATCAAACCGTCTCATAGAGTTGCTTAAAATAAGAAAAGCACAATTGCTTTTACTTGATTTTAAAGAGGACACTTCAGAGAATCATCAAACTTTGCAGTAGGATGATGTCAACGAAATCTAAAAGTCAAATGGTCCATTACCGCCCTTCAGAACCTTGACATTCTTCATGTGCAAATACATTAGGCATCCTTGTACTTAATATCGAGCACAGAGCATTACATGGTCTACATGATCGTGGATAGAGAAAAAAATATAATTGTCATAAACCCATGTTAAGCTTACAAACCTTAAGGCAAGGATGAAAATGGGAATCATCCCTCGACAAGAATCTGAAGCAGCAGTACTCCACCAAGTTCCTTGCATCGTTATACACAGACTCAGGGACCAGGGCTTTGAATATCTTTTGCATTTTCTGACCAGTCAATCCATTCATCCTGCATATCTTAACTTCACAAAGTCAAACACATTTCCTTCATTAGTCTGACAAATACAAAACATAAAAGAAAAATTCAAACAGACACGACAAGGCAACTCAGTCAACCCCTTCATCCTGCATTAAAAAGGTACGTACATGCCTTATGGATAAGTTAAAATACATATGCAAATGAAGCACGCCATGGATGATTAAAAAAGAAAAATAAGAAGCGAACTGTCTCTTTCGAGAACGACTAAACTCCGACCGTCGTCAATCGATGCGCTCACCTGCTGAATTGCTCTATCGCCAAAACAGCCTCCCAGGACAGCACCCCGTTCGGCATCCTCCGCTCCACCGTCCGCTCGCCTTCGAAGATCTCCCCCATGTCCCGAGCGATCGAGACATTCCCCGAATCAGGCCTTTTGCCTTGGCCGCTCTTCACCAGCGGAGACGTCGCTTCTCTCAAAAAGCTCTGCGTCTTCGACAGCCACGAGGTCACCTGCTCCTGCACCGCACCTGCCAAGAGCAACAACGACACATCAACACCGGATTCCGCCGAATCTCACTAAATCCACGCCGCGAACGAACATAACCGTCAGGTCATCGAGCTATCGACAATCCAGCAGCAGCATCCGTACACATCCACAGCAGCAGCATCACTTACACCGAACAACTAGAGAGCAACTCTAGAGAGAGAGAGAGCTCACTGGCGTCGATGTCGCTCAGCTTGCACCGAACAACTAGAGAGAGAGAGAGAGAGAGAGAGCTCACCGGCGTCGATGTCGCTTAGCTTCCAATTGTCACCGAGAGACTGGCGCACGAGCTTCAGCCGCGGGGCCCGCCGGGAGCGGGCGGCCGGACCGCCGCCGGAGAAGAGGTAGCCTACGCGATAATACGGCGGCGGCGGCGGCGGCGGCGGCGACGGAGACGGCCGCGGCTTCGGCGGGGCGAGCGAGAGCTTCGACTGAATCATCTTCTCCCTTCAGCAGCGACTCGCGATTGGCGTTCTCATCGTCGGCGAGAAAGAGAAAGAGAGAGAGAGAGAGAGAAGAGGCGTGCGGGATAAAGCGACTTCGCAATTCCTGGACGGTGCGTGTCCCTGTCTGGCGGGGGCAAAATGGTCAAAGGATAGTGATCTACCTCGTGCCTTGCGAGGCGAGGATTTTGGCTCGAAGCGAGCATTTGTTTATCATTTTTTAAAATACATATATACTTTTTATAGAAATAATGACGTAAAGAGCCGCTAATCCTTAGTTCAATATGCAATTTGATCCGTAAAATTCAGTCTAACGTGCAATATGATACTTCAAATTTGGCATCCATGGATTGTACAAAATATTAGACCGAATTGAACAAATTAAAAATTCAGAACTAAAATTGTACGTTGAATTAAACTTTAAAAACCGTTTGTCATTTTTTTTATTTATTATATATTTGGGTTGTAATAAAAAAAGTACACCTACAAAGTGACTTTTCATATGAGAAATGAAATAAATAATTAAAAAAACGAGATTCCACCAAAAAGTTTGAACGTTATCCACCTTAACACAACGAATGCAAAAGTATCTTTTTGCACGATCACCTCTCGAATGACCTGTAAATATAAGATTTGATGATGTGAGTGGACAACAAAAGGCAAACGAAGCAGCATGGATTAGTTTCATAAAAAAAATCTAGATTTAACCTACTTTTCTAAGTGATCAATATCTCCAAACTCATAAAGTTCATCTAAAAGTACAATTTCCTCTAAGACAACAATCAATGATTCGTGCCTCGTGGGAATGATGATAGATAAACAAAGTTAAAGTGACTTTAGTTATGTCGAAAGCGACGCTACTTTATATCACTTCGAGGGATTTAAAATTTGCCAATGAGATACTAGTTATCGTGGGGGTTTTTTAACTTCTCTCTTTTTCTCTTCATTGATTGAGGGGCAAAATTGTAATTTGGATGGTTTACTGATGGCGAGATTGGAATAGATGAAAATTTGTTAACCTGCTCGTGTTGCTTTTCAAAAATGCTCAAAGCCAAAACAGGTGGGTACTTCTCGAGTTTTAGGTTTTAAAAAGGCTATTAGTGGTTCGAAGTGAACATAATTCCCTAAAGAACCTCGAATTTTGGATTTAGCTACAATTCTACCCTAAACTTTTCATATCCTAAAAAAATCTTTAACTTTCACTTTAGTCTAAATCTACCATTGTTAGGGTGCGTTTGGTTCGGCATTTGGAAAACTAATTGGGAAAATGCAAAGTAGTTTAGCCTAAAGGGCTTTGGATGAAATGTAAAAATTGTTTAGTAAATTCTGCTTTGAAAAACAACTTTGAGAGAAATGTTGTTTGGTAGAAAACACATTTAAAAAGATCATTTGGTGATTAATCTAAATATTTTAATTTTTATTTGTTTAAAATTAAAAAATAATGTTTGCGACTTTTTTAATTTATATTTGATAACAATGTTAAAGATGTTGTATAAACAATTTTATTTAAATTACAATTATTTTTTTTGCTAAAAAATATCAAATGGAAAAAAATTACGTGCTCTCTTTCTCAATTACAATAAATTTTGTAATCATCCATGCAAAAGCTCTATTAGTTGTCTAACGTAGCATTTTCATGTCAGCAATAAATTTTTGTCAAATGCTCATGTGGATTTTTCGTTACTATTCATCGTGCTTATTTGTTTCGTCTTCTTAATTCCTTGCAACCTCTGTTACCAAAGGTGCTCAAGCATGGAGCCCAAATCATTCATTTTGACTGAAACATGCTCTATTTATTTTATGGAAAATGAATGACAACAATTTCCTAAAAATAATTGTTCGCGTCGCTCGTAATAATTAATCAATTACTGATAATAACTTATATCTAAATACTTTCATGAACAATAAGTGCATTTTTCATTCATTCATTTTTGTAGGCGATACAAATGATTATTTTTAAGAAAATATTTTTCAAATCATTTGGCTTTCACGAAATAAATAAAGCCTAACTTTTCAAAGGCAAATTCTTCCCTCTCTTTTTTCCCTCTCACCCAATTAGTAACCAAATATATTAGCACATTGATGAGTGAACCCCACGGCACCTCCAGTTATGGTGCCCTATTTTTTTCCCTCTCACTCGACTAGTAACCAAGCCATTGCATTTGCATGCTCCATAGGCTTTTTAATCTTGATATGGTACTCTCTTTTTTCTCTGAGAATGGTGCCATATCTTGTTGTATCCAACTCCAAGTACGAATGGAACTTTTCTGGACAAGGCATATAAAGCCATTGGTGTGATGTCATTTCTTGCTATGCCGGCTCCTTTTCCTGCCAATTTTGATTGTTAAAGCAAAGTTAGTGGGGGCAGTGCTCTGCCCTGCTCTTTGCTTTATGAAGTCTCTGGCATCTCTCCTTTGTGACAATCGGCTTTTGTTTAGACTTCTGTTGATGTCTGCTCGAGTTCGTGACGGTTTGTCTGTTAGCCCATACAGCTGTGGAAGTGAATGAAATGGAGCAACCGCATCCGAAGAAGTCGGTTCCAAGGAAGATTAAGAGATGAGGATACTGGTTCTTCAAGAAGCACAGGCCCAGGATTTAATGCAAATAATTGTAGTTCTGAATCTTAGGATTCATTTCATTTAGCTTTTCTAAAGGGCTTTTAGCTTCTAAAATCTCCTAGGGAAATAATGAAGTGTTCGGCAAGTATTTTGAAATGAGTTTTAGCCAAATTCTAGCCTTAAAAATATTGAAAGTCAAAAGCTAAACCTATCCAACATTCTGAAGTAGCATTGAATGAATTTTGAAACTAAAATTAAAATTACTATTTGGTTTTACGATTTTGCCCCCTTTGTTATTGTTGATCTTCTTCATCAAATTCTTTAGTTTGGCCAGCAATGAGGAACCGATGAAGCAAAATTTGGCCATCGAAAGGCTAATGACCTAGATGACTGCCGCTAGAGGTTGCTCGACTTTGGATGACCGCTGCCTAGGTCACGATTGCTAGGAGTCGCATGACTCTTGCAAGACCCAGATGAGGGCTGCTTGTGTTGCGTGTTAGGATAGCAAATTTTTAAAAATCAGACTGAATACACATGCAATGTACGTGCGATAAATGTGCAACATACGTGCGATATACGTGCAACATACGTGCGATATAATTCCTCGAAGAAAATGATAGGGTAGATGTGTTAGGAGCCCACGCACAAGCGATTTTAAGAGAACAATGCTGCAAAAAAAATCGAGATTATTTCCTTTTTATTTTCACGAATTTTGTTTTAAATGACGATAATATCCAAACAAGGGTCCAGCGTAATTCACATAAGTGCATCACTGCCATAATTCGAATGAAGCATAGAAATGAAAAACATCAGCATTCCACAAATAAGTCCAGCCACAGTACTCCAGTAGCACATGCCAAGTCAAGATGAGTTTCCTATCCAACAAGAGACTCCAAATGGGAACCTTAATTTAGCTACACAGTTGAACGAGGATGGCCGCACAGCAAAATGTGTGCTGCTTTTATTACCAAGCGTCCCTTTTTTTTATTTTTTGCTCTATGGTGGATTGCATGAAAATGAAAGGAGTCCAAAAACAATTCCACGCCCCGTTAATCAATTTTGAAATGATTATTTAAAATATATAGAAGAAAAAAACGGAGGGACAAGACGGATTATCCGGATCCATAGTCACTGGGCTTATTTTTTGGGGGGAATGGGCTGGGCTCAATTCCTATTTTCATGCCGCCTCGTCTATATAGTCGGCAACGCTCTCTCTGCGCTCTAGAACGCCGCTCCAAAACGCTCCAAAACTCTCTAGGTCACCGAAGATATGCTGCTAGGGGCACGTATAACAACCATTCTGTTTCAGAATTAGTTTCTGGAACAGAAATATATTTTTCTATTTTTATTTCTAGAAGAGTTTTTAAGCAAAAATAACCGTTTGATAACGATACAAAATTTCTACTCTAAAAATGGAAATTCATTTAATAACGACACAAAATTTCTTTCTTTTGGATGGCAGTGGACCAGCGGATAGCGGTGACGGATGGCGGCTGGCAATCAGCAGCGGCAGTGACTGGCAGTGGTGGCGATCGATGGCGATCGGTGGTAGCAGCGGCTGGTGATCGACGGTGGCAACGGCTAGCTACCGGCGGCGGCGGGCGGTTGGCAACCGATGGACGGTGGTCGACAGCAACGGATGAAAGACCGTTGATGAACAATTGGAAAATTTTTTATTTCTCATTTTGTTTCAGAAATAGAGAAATAGAAAATTTCTACTTCGATTTCTATTCTAAACCTATTTTTGGAATAAAAATCTATTCTAGAAATAGAAAAATGGAATAAGTTTATCAAACGGATTTCTATTTCAAAAACAGATCTGAAATAGAGAAATTATTTCTGGAACAGAAATAGGTAGTTGTCATACACCCCCTAGGTCGCCGAAGGTACGGCGCTTGTCCGTTGCTAGGTCGCCGAAGGTATACCGCCCCCTCGCCGCGCTCCCCCCGCAGCAACCACACTGTGGCCTCCGTCCTCATTGGCAAGGGCGGCGGCATCACTGTTCTTCTCATGGTCACTAGCCTACAACGTCGGCGGCTACAACAACGGCGACAAGATTGATTTGGACACGATGCTAGCTCCTCCAAAAAAACCCCTAAAACCCTCTCTCTCTTCAATGGTAGCCTTGGCGATGCGCTTGGTCCGCTTCAATTCGACTTCAGTTCGTGCGAGTTGTCTAGTTCGTGCGTGTTTTCTTTCCTGTACCTAGAGTACCACTTCTCTTGGAGCCAGGGCTTCGGCGATCCACATGGACGAAGTAGAGATTGCCTTCGCGAAGCCGTGAAGGAGAATGCCGGCTTCATTTCTGCAGACTCCAGCTATTGATCCAACCTTGGACGATTCGCACCAGGAGCAGCCGACGTTAATTTTTATCTCGTTTGCTGAAGGTGGGTTCCGGTTCAGCTCTGTTCGTGGGACTTCGGTGATTCTCTTCCACCTTTCTTCCCCAAGTTCCATCTCTTGAAGAGTGCTGTTGTGATGGTTGTTTCTTCGTGAGTTGTGGATGGGTCGGGCTTTCGCCCTTGGAAGACCGAAGCATTTCGACTTTTCCAGATCTGCCACGAGTAGCAGCAAACAAGACTTTTCAAGTGTTGATCTTCCTAATTCTTTTGTATCTCTCTTGGTGGTTGTGTCATTCTCTAACATCTTATTTGGCGGGCTGTTCTATGTCATTGGATGAGAAGATTGGATGTGATCATTATTATGGCTGTGTATATGATGTACGTGTGATAAATGTGCAAAGTACGTGCACGATTGAAGAAAATGATGGGGAAGATGTGTTTGGAGTAGTTGATAAAATGGGTTGGAAAATGGGTTGGAATAGATTTCTATTCGAGAAATAGAAAAAATGAAATAAGTTTATTAAATGGATTTTTATTCCAGAAACAGGTATGTAATAGAAAAATTGTTTCTGGAACAGAAATAGACAGTTGTCATGCACCCCTTAGGTCGTCGAAGGTATGGCGCTCGTCTGCTGCTAGTTTGCCAAAGGTATGCTGCTCGTCACTGATAGGTCGCCAAAGGTATGCCACCCCCTCGCCACGCTCCCCCCACAGCAACCGCACTGCGGCCTCTGTCCTCGTGGTCGCTAGCCTACAACGCCAGCGGCTAATCGATCCGGACACGGTGAACCCAAGCCCACGCCCGAGGAGAAGACCACATGCCCGAGGAGAAGACCGCTTGCGTTGTTTCTTTCCGCGCAGTGACCACTTGCGTTGAGTGTGATTGTGTCAGAAATGCTGCTTCTTCACCGGAGTTAAGCAACATTTGGCTATGGCTAATTGTGGTAAAAGTTTCAAACTTTTTGCTTGAGGCATGTTCGTAAAATTCTAAATGCAAGTGCACGTATCGAACAAATAATATAATGATGAGAAAAAGTATCTTCCCACGAAGATCGATGATTAATAAACTAATTAAATACTAAAATAGATTAATTCTAAAATTTATCTAACAAATTAAAATATAATTTAGAATAAATTAAAAACAAAACTTGAAGACTAAATGCAGTAAAATCAATCAGATAAATATGTTAGAGCATCCGATTTCACCGTAACCACTAGATATGAATTTCATATTGTTATGAATACAAGAACGATATCAAACATGTGATAGCGGAATTTCCTAATCTATTTACTATCATATCTCTAGGTATAGCAAACCTACTCAGCTTATTAATCCACTATATCTCTATGTGAATTAAAATAAACATGAGTGCATTAAAAACTATGAATATTTCCGGTTTACAATGAGTCTTTTGGATCACCTTATCACCGAAAGCTACACAAATAACGCGGTATATTTCTATCCACGTTTAATTCATGGTTATATATTATAATGAGCAATTGCATATTATCACCTCTCAGTCTCAAACATGCACATCAGATCATTCAAGTGGTGGCCAGTCACTCAAAAGCATTAAACGCAATAATAAATAACTCACATGAATGAAATCAATTGTAGAACATAAAAATCATGAAATTCACATATCATGGTTAGGCTACATCGTAACTCTAACAAAAGAAAAATTGGAACATAGTAGAATAAGAAATAAAAATATAAATATAAATCAAACCCAGCATCTTGAATCAAAGAACAAGAATTCTGTCACCACTTTTGTCTTCTCTTCAAAATACTTGAAAAACTCTCAGAACAATGGAAAACGATCTAGCTAAAAAAAACCCTAGCTGCTCTCTCTTCCTATTTATAGGAAATCTAAAATATCTATCTCTCAATGCTTGTAGATAACATCGGGGAACAAAATCAAGAATTTCCTGATTTGATATCCATCTTCCACTACTGCTTTTATTTGAATTCCTGATAATTGCCATTCTTTTCCTTATCTTCTCCATATCTCATTATTCTGCATAAACAAGGAAAATTTAAATAATCAGAAGGAAATCCAAATATTTTCTCATAGATAATGCATTAATTGTTGCCTAAAATAGGTAAAATAACTCTATTTTTATAGAGTTATCAAGGCACATTCGTAACACATGTTTTTTTTTTTTTGGTCGGAAATAGTAACACATGTTCATTGCGTAGCTGTTAATACTATGTCGATGACACATTTTCTACAAAACAACTTAAAGCATAACTTGCTTTTTGGTCAAGTGGTCCTTTCCAATTTGCCATTAGTGGTTTCATTTTTTTTTTTTTTTTGTCATCATGTTATATCTTGATTTCAACAAATTTGACAGATCAAGAGCCTCTTGGGAACAAATGTTGAGTGGATGTACTATATTCTCGAGGCATTTAATGTTGGTAATTTGCAACGCTATCAAGAACTATGTCATGTACACAATGCTGCTCTCAATGCACAACCTGGTTTGGTTGAAAATGAGAAAAAACTATTGGAGAAAATCAACATTCTCTGCCTAATGGAAATCATATTCAGGTCCCGCTTCCTATTCTTTTCCTATCTCCATTTTTCTCATACTTAGTATTTCATATTTTGCATTATAAGCATATATTCCTCCCCATATAAAGTATACAATTTTATCCTTGCAACCGTGCATCAGAAGATAGGACAATTCCACCGAGTTTTATTGCTGAATCACAAAGCTTTGTGTAGCTGATGTTGAGCACCTTCTCATGAAGAGCCTTTTTGTAAGTCTTCCTAATTCTTTTGTATCTCTCTTGGTGGTTGTGTCATTCTGTAACATCTTATTTGGCGGGCTGTTCTATGTCATTGGATGAGAAGATTGGATGTGATCATTATTATGGCTGTGTATATGATGTATGTGCGATAAACGTGCAACGTACGTGCACAATTGAAGAAAATGACGGGGAAGATGTGTTTGGAGTAGTCGATAAATGGGTTGGAAAATGGCAAAGAGATGTCCTAGTCAAATGTTTGAATAGAGAGACCGCCTAATGTAGAATCTAAATTGAAGGTCTGCATCGGTAAAGTTGCTATATTTATGCTTCTCAAAAAAGCGAGGGCCGAAGAGCATCATGGTATCTATTCTACATGCCTATTGGACAAACTAGATCACAACAGCGCACACTAGCATGTAATGGACACATTCGGTTGGATAGAAGATGTCCCATCATGCACCAATGTTGTGGTTGGTATTCACAATGTCATCGTCGCACTCGTTAGGTATGACAGCATCGTTCTTGATTTGGGCCAGCCGAAGTGCAGCCTCCTCCCCAGATATGGAGGTCTTGGTGAGGATGGGCTTGACGAGGCCTAGGCGGCTACGCATGATGAGCCTATTAGGTGATTCTAGCATGTGGAGAAATATGAAAGCAAGCACAAGTATAGCTGAAGGGATTGCTTCCGAAATAAGCATTCAATGCCACACATGGTTGAGGCGGAGATTGGAGAGAATATAATTGGATAGATTGCCAAATAGGGTGCCAATGCTAATACACACCTAACCGTGGAAACAAAAAATGAAAAGATGCCAGAATTTTAAGGAAAAATAAATTATTACCTTAGTTAGGGCGTCAAGATGCCATTAGGCAATGTACTTATAAAAAAAAATTGAAGAAAGTGGGGAAATGATCATTGCAAATGGCAACCTCATGACCTAAAAGGCTAAGTTTTTATTTTTCTCAGCTGGTTCCCACCTATCTGCTCCATCGCGGCCCCCTCTATTCCCCCTCTCCCCACCCCCTACCAAAAAAATAAAACCCTTCATTTTCTTGCCCTCTCTCGGCATGATCACTTTTGCACATCATTAGTTTTGATTTTCAAAATAAATGTTGACATAGCAAATTTTAAAATCGGACCGAATACACATGCAATGTACGTGCAGTACACTTGCAACATACGTGCGATAGTAAATCTATGAAGTTACACATGCTTATTATTAACTAAGGATGAAAATATATCAAACTGTCGAATAGCTTGAAGATATTGACAACCGCCCTATTAATCAAGAAATAACTAATGGTAGCTGTGAAGAAGATTAACTGCATCGTGAAAAAAATTGTAGAAAGGGAAGATACATAACACATTCCACAACGAGGCTAATGAACTTCAATTTCAAGATCTCAGCAACTGAACCATCCGACAGTTCTTCTTGAGCTCTTTCACAGACACTACAAAGCATGAAGGATCAAAGCAGAACATGTACAAAGAAAGGAAACTCACAGTTCCTTCTAGCATTTTCAGTAATGCCTGTCGAACACCCTCCCCAGAAACATCTCAGCCAATATCTACGTACTCCTGCACAAAAGTTCCACTTTAGATAAGCAAAATCTCATGTATGTTATAATAATGGTGGAATATCTACAACTTAAATTCTGGACAAATGCAATACACAACTCGAACAAGATTAGAAAGGGCAAAAAAGCCCAAAATCCTGATTACCAAGAAGATGAATAACGCTCAACTCGAGATTCTCATCCTTAGCTCGCAGATATCGATGTTTTAGCTTTGTCAATAATATCTTGTGGCGCCAGAACCCTGTGATGATTCAAGCTTTTTTCCCCCTTTAGCCGGTGAACCCTCCCCAATGTTCCCACACTCGGATCTGGAAAAGCACTACACAAGTGCCTGATTTTTTTATGCACAAGTGCCATCGCACACCTTAAACAAAACGAGATGCAACAGAAAAGCTCTATATCAGGTAATTCATCACTCTATTTCAGAAAATGTACAACTCTTAACGCTTGTTTTATTGCAAAAGGTGGGAGAGGAGAAAGATAAGACTTAATGCATGCCTGGCGCCTTAAAAATAGTGATTTCAATCAACTAAGCAACCCTTCATTAGCAGCCATTACGCATGATGAGGATCGCATGTTCAGTTATTCCTTAAGAGTAACTTCTCTGGTTTACATATGACCCAAAACTTGATTTATAGGTTTAAATGAGCTTTTGACCTGTTTTCCCAAAATACATAAAGTACACAACTCGGACTTTTGGTACACCATTCTGGGAAGATTACGAACCAGCTTCTTAGACGATAGTTTAGCAATCTATTTCATACTCACGTGTCCAAGCTTGTGATGCCAAGGATATGCTTCATCTTGAATTGATATAAGATATTGAGAGCTCTCTGGACTTATGTCCAGAAGATAAATATTACCATGTCTTTGCTCAGTGAAAGATTGAGAGAAGTCTCGACTAACTAGAGTTGGAAATTGATTCTAAATCTTGTATCATATAGCCGGCTTATGCTCAAAAGACTATAATTCAAACTTTTCAACAGAGAAACATTGTTGATGATCAAACTTCCAATTTTTACTATTCCATGTCAAATAATTTTTCTTTTGCTATTCCCACTAAACGAAACATTTCCTAGTTTTTTTTTTTTTTTTTTTTTTAATTTTAAGAAACTGCTTGAATCTCCATTCATATGTATAGAACAACCACTGATCAAGTATCATTTGCTTTTCCTTTTAACAGTAACCTACAATTAAAAAGAAATCTCAAATTTTCTTTGGTACTCAAATTTTATCGGGTCCTGGTGAGTTAGTTTTAAAAACAGCCTTTGCCCAATCTTTCTTAACAGGTTTCCAAATATTAGAATATTCATTTTCAAACTATTCAGAAATGTTATACTTAGAACATTTAAAAGCACTCCAGGCAATAAGTTTTACAAAAACTTTTTGAAAATGATTTTTGTAAGATTTTGGAAGTTTTTGTCTAAGTCTCTCATTAACTTTAGGAAAACCGATCAAAAAAGTACTTTCTTTACTCATACCCAAACCATATTTGTTAAAATAGGTATTTGAGCCGAAAGGATTTTCTCTAAAGTTTTTGATCATTTAGAATACTTTGTAGAAATATCAGAAATCTTCTTTTTCAAATATTCATTTTCTTTTAAAAGAAAATTAGTATATTCTTTCAAATCATCAAAATCTTTTTTAGATTCTCAAACTTTTCTCTCCAAGAATTATCCCTGTTGCCTGAGTTTTGAATTTTCTCTCTTTAATTCGGAGATCCTTTTAAAAGAAGATTTGAGATTCAAGCAAAGTTCATATATATATATATATTTAGAAACTTTAATTAGAATTTATGAATGACTTACTTCAATTTCCTTGTTAGATTATGAGTCTTTGTCTGAGTAGAGTCAATGAATATGATTCTGAGTAAGCCATCAAACAGATATTTGCAAACTCTTCTTCACTTTACTCGCATTCTGTGTCACTCCAAGTTTCCGCTTTTAGGTTTTGTTGTATTTTTCATACTTTTTTTTTTTTTTTTTAAGTAAAGGATAGTTAGGCTTGATGTGCAGGATAAAGTGAATTCGCCTTTCCTGGACGGTGCGTCCCTGTCTGGCGGAGGCAAAATGGTCAAAGGATTTTAGCTCGAAGCGAGCATTTGTTTATTATTCTTTTAAAATATATATAGAGATAATGACGTAGAGAGCCACTGAATCTTGATTCAATGTGCAATTTGATCCCCAATATTCAGTTCAAGATGCAATATAATCTCTCAATTTTGGCACACATATTCAATATAATTTCTGAATTGTATGAAAATATTAGACCGGACTAAACAAATTAAAAATTTAGAGATAAAATTGTTTAAGAACTGTTTGTGTTATTTTTTTTAATTGTATATTTGGGTTGTAATAAAAAAAAATGTACAGACTTTTCAGTTGAGAAATAAAATGAATAATAAAAGGACAAGATCCCACCAAGAAGCTTGAACGTTGTCCACCTTAACACTGACGAATGCAAAAGTATCTTCTTGCATGATTGCCTCTCGAAAGACCCCTAAAAATCAGATGTGACGATGTGAGTGGACAACAAAAGGCAAACGAAGCGGCGTGGATTAGTTTCATAAAAAAATCTAGATTTTGCCTACTTTTCTAAGTGATCAATATCTCCAAACTCATACGGTTGATTTAAAAGTACATTTCCTCCGAGACAACAATCAATGATTCGTGCCTTGTGTGAATGATGATAGACAAACGAAGTTAAAGTGACTTTAGTTATGTCAAAAGCAACGCTACTTTATATCACTTACAGGAATTTAAAAATTGCCAACGAGACGTTATCGTGTGGAGGTTTTTTCATTTCATTCTCTTTTTCTCTTCATCGATTGAGGGGCAAAATCTAAATTCGGATGGTTTAGTGATGGCAAGATTGGAATAGACAAAAATTTGTTAACCCGCTCGTGTTCCCCTTCAAAAATGCTCAAAGCCAAAACAGGTGGGTACTTTTGAAGTTTTAGGTTTTAAAAGGTTTTAAAAAGGCAGTTTGGAGTCCAAAGTGAGCATAATTCCTTAGAAAACCTCAAATTTTAGATTTAGCCACAATTCTACCCTAAACTTTTTGTATCCTAAAAAAACTTCTAACTTTTACTTTAGTCACAAATCTACCATTGTTAATCATCCATGCAAAAGCTCTATTAGTTATCTAACGTAGCATTTTCATGCCAGCAATCAATTTTTGTCATATGCTCATGTGGATTTTTCGTCATTGTTCATAGTGCTTATTTGCTTCATCTTATTTACTCCTTGCAACCTCCGTTAAAAAGGGTGCTCAAGCATGGAGCCTAAATCATTCATTTTGACTGAAACATGCTCTATTTATTTTGCGGGAAATGAATAACGACAATTTCTTATTGCTCGCATCGCTCGAAATAATTAATTAATAAAAAATATTTTTATTACTGATAATAACTTATATCTAAATATTTTCATGAACAATAAATGTATTTTTCGTTAATTCATTTTTTTAGGCAATACAAACTACTATTTTTAAGAAAATATTTTTCAAATCGTTTGTTTTTCGCGAAAAAAAAATAAAGCATAACTTTTCGGAGGCAAATTCTTCCCCCTGTTTTTTCCCTCTCACTCAATTAGCAACCAAATATATTAGCACATTGATGAGTGAACCCCACAGCACCTCCAGATATGGTGCCCTCTTTTTTTTGCTCTCACTCAACTAGTAACCGAGCCATTGCATTTGCATGCTCCATAGGCTTTTTAATCTTGATATGGTGCTCTCTTTTTTCTCTGAGAATGGTGCCATATCTTATTGTATCCAACTCCAAGTACGAACAGAACTTTTCTGGACAAGGCATAAAACGCCATTTGTGTGATGTCATTTCTTGCTATGCCGGCTCCTTTTCCTGCCAATTATGATTGTTAAAGCAAAGTTTGTGGGACTGTGCTCTGCCCTGCTCTTTGCTTTATGACGTCTCTGGCATCTCTCCTTTGTAACAATTAGCTTTTGTTTAGAGTTCTGTCGATGTCTGCCCGAGTTCGGGACGGTTTGTCTGTTAGCCCATACAGCTGTGGAAGTGAATAAAATGGAGCAACTGCATCCGAAGGAGTGGGCTTGAACTGTAGAGCTGGAAAAAGGGGTTATAAACCCATATTATGACCCATTTTTAGTTAAATGAGTCATATATGAGTCAAGTGAAGTTAAAATATGGGTTAAAAATGAGTCAAGTGGAAGTTAAATATGAGTTAGAAATTGGTCAAGTGAAAATTATATATGGGTCTAAATGAGTTATTAGGAAAACACTTTAAATTTTAAATCCATGACTTTTTTTAACTTTATAAAAACATTTTTTTTATAAAAAATCGAAATTATAATTATTTTTCATATTTTAATTTTTCTTTTCTTTTCTTTTTTCTTTCTTCTTTCTTTTTCTTCCTTCTTTAGCCAGCGGCTGGCAAGGCGATGGCCGGCCGCCGGCCAGGCAAGGCTCGACCTTGCCAACAGGCCGCCGACTAAGGAAATTGGTTTGTTAGCTATTTTTTAGGAAGTGGAACAAGTCTTTTGCACATTTATGTGCGGTTCTATTGCGGTTCTTGGTGGATACTTGCTCCAAGTTGTTGGATATGTGTCTCCATGTGAACCGGCAAAATGGGTCATAAACCCATATTATGACCCATTTTTAGGAGAGTGGATTTGCTCAGTTAGCTACTACCTCTCTATACTTCTTGAATAAAACTTGCGCGTACGTGCGTACAAGACTAGAGCTAGAGCTAGGACAGTCCCGAGTAAGCAAAGACATCCCCAGATGACAGAACGTTGCGCGTACGGCACACCTCCCTCTCTGGGTGGTCCTCCTGGTCAGCGCGCTGCTCGGGCTCGTCGGGAACGGCGTCCAGTACCTCTTCGTGGCCGACAAGGTCACCTCGGTCTCGTAGCCAGGGATGTTTCTCCTCGCCTTCCTCGCCGGGAACAGCATCTGTTGGATCAGGGTCTGTTATGTTGTGGCGATCAACAACTTCCCGCTCCACCGCCAGGTTGCCGTCGGGCTCACCACCAGCTACCAAGGGCTGAGCGCCGGTGTCTACACGGATATTGTTGACGCCGCTGATGGCAGTGCTTACGTAAAGTGCCCATGTGGCGGGGCTGAGGAGCAGGAAGTAAGCGCCGACCATGGGCGCCATCAATGCGGCCATTGATGCCGGTCTCGACGCCACGTACTTCCTCCTGAAAGAAACAAAGAAAACGTTCACTCCATGACTTAAACTTTTGGACCATGACTTAAATTCTTAGGACGCTTTGAGAACGTTGTCCTAACAGCTCGTGTCCGTTCAAACGTAGCAGACATTGATCCGCGCTCCAACATTGGAACAAAAGAGCCCACTTTTTTCACCTAAAAGTCGACGCACAAAATGCAGGAAAGCGATATAAATGGGACGAATTTCTTCGCGTAACGGAGATATCATGTCATCCGACGCAAGCGCAGACGTGAGAACAGCTCCTTATAATCGACAATGCACTAAACAGATATCTTATATGCAAATACATAGAAGTCTCCTATCTAGAACGTGCCTAACATCGCGTAGAGAGACTGGAGACGGCGCTCCATTAGGGAATAAGGACAATTAATGCTGAAGACATTTACGTGCAAATGCCATGGTTGTTCGTCCACTTCAAACTCTGGAGTAATTATTGAACTCCACGCTTAGCTATCAATCTAACGGCACTAATCGAAACATTGGCAAAAGGAGGAAATGGCGGTCGTAATTACCTTTCGAAGAGGTAGTCGAAGAGAGACGGCCGTCCGAAGAACCTGAACGATGACGAAAGAGAGACCAGCGACGTCGTCTTTGAGCTCCCCCGGGACTCGGCGATCTGCCCCAGGTTGTTGAGGAACACGAGCCCGAGCGTCGCCCCGAGCAGGTACACGAAGAAGTAGAGCCAGAACTCAACTCGCTTCACCATCTCTTTGGCTCCAACCTCCTCTCTAACACCATTAATTGTCGCTTCCTCGCTTGAGGGAACCACAGCAACCACCTCTTCCTGGTCGCCAACCTGGGATGGTCCTCCCACTTGATCCCACTCTTGTCTAGGCCTTCGCCGTGCTCTTGCTCGGTCACCACGTCGTGTACCTTCATCTTGGTGTGGGCGAGGACGTGCTTGAGGCATATGGCAAGCGGTACAACGATGGGGCTCAGGAGGAAGATGCCCATCCCCATCGCATTGTACCCCGCCGGTAAGGCGCCCGACACCGACCCCATACTACTCACCACCGCATAAACTCTGGTTGCGATTGTTATGATGAATAGGATTATGAACCCGGCATGCGCATTCTTGCTTGCCCCTGGACTGTCCGCACCGACGACGCGAACAAAAGGGGTGGTTGCTAGTGAGACGGCCATTGGCAGGACTGAACTGAGAAGTAGATATGCTTGAGCTCTAGCCCAGTCCAGCTGCGCCTATCGAGCGTGGCGTCAACAATATCCGTGTAGACACCGGCGCTCAGCCCTTGGTAGCTGGTGGTGAGCCCGATGGCAACCTGACGGTGGAGTGGGAAGTTGTTGATCGCCACAACATAGCAGACCGTGTTGATCCAACAGATGCTGTTCCCGGCAAGGAAGGCGAGAAGAAACATCCCTAGCTACGAGACCGAGGTGACCTCGTCGGCCACGAAGAGGTACTGGACGCCGTTCCCGACGAGCCCGAGCAGTGTGCCGACCAGGAGGACCACCCAGAGAGGGAGGTGTGCCGTACGCACGCAACGTTCTGTCATCTGGGGATGTCTTTGCTTACTCGGGACTGTCCTAGCTCTAGTCTCATACGCGCGTACGCGCAAGTTTTATTCAAGAAGTATAGAGAGGTAGTAGCTAACTGAGCAAATCCACTCTCCTATACGAGTTAGGATATTAACTAACCGAGCAAATCCACTCTTCTATACGAGTTAGGATATACTGCTTTTATTTTATTTTGTGAAATTGAGCTGGACCTGGGAGATGGAGAGGACTTGCTTGAGCTGCGATGAGTAGGCCGGAAAGTTGGTGTTCGTCCCAGCGATGGTCTGGAGCCAGATCAAGGCCACTAGGCTAAGCCACCTCACCAGTGATGAAGGCATCGTTCTTGGTGGATACGTTGGAGATGTGTGCTGCTGATATTCTGCTGACATTCTGTTGTTTTTTTTAAGTTGTTAGGCAGATGGTTTGTTAGCTATATTTTAGGAAGTGGAACAAGTCTTTTACACGTTTGTGTGCGGTTCTGTTGCGGTTCTGTTTTTGCATGTTTGTGTGCCATTCTGTTGCGGTTCTGTTTTTGCACGTTTGTGTGCCGTTCTGTTGCGGTTCTGTTTTTGCACGTTTGTGTGTGGTTTTGTTTTGCACGTTTGTGTGCAGTTCCAAAATAGGTTCTCATGTAGCATGACCTTATGAACCATCAATAATGCATGACACCCCAGTATATTATTACCTCGAAATAGATTGCTTTGTCTGTCAAGATAACATTTCCCGGCCATCCCATATTATTGTCCCATTTAAGCACAGGCCTTTTCCTGCTAGAGCCAATACATAAGACCTGCTCCAGAGATATCTTTGTACCTTCTGGAGCCTGATAAGATTTTCGTCCTTCATGTACCCTTCATTGCAACAGTACAAATTCCAATTATCATCTGCTAAGGGATAGTTGGGGCCATTGAAAAAGATATCAACATGCATTTGCATACGTGGGAGTCAATTTGACTAGAGGGAAAATGTCTCAGAATAAACTATACACAATAAGTAGTAACACTCTTGTAAGAGAGTCAGAATAGCTCAACACCAAAGTTCTAAAATTTAGCAAGGGTTCTAAACAGTTTTTTCTTATATAATATATTTCTTCACTAAAAGAAATTCGCACATTTAGCTGTAAGCCTTTTAACTTTAATGGGAAAGGGCACCAGATACTGGAAGGCTAAAGATGCAAAATTATATACCATGTGACAAACATATAAAAACCAAATAATTCAATACTTAATTTGAAAGAAACATTTTCAACATCACAGCAAAATAATACAATTTCCTGGTAACTTCAATCCTAATGATAGAAAATCCTACAAAGTTGATCGTATGCGTTTCTACAAGCATTATCTGAGATTAAATCCTAAGCAATACTTACTTGAGAAGCTCGTCTACGTAAGTTAACCATGAGCTCAAGGAGATGCCATTATCATCAGCAAGTGCCTTAAATAGATTATGCACTGTTGGAACCATGAATGTCACAAGCAACCAAGAAAACTCTCAAAATGGGCAACTTCCGTATTGTACACCCGCCTTTGTAAGTGCTGCACGCAAGTCCCAGTGTGCTATTCATCTGCACATGAAAGGTTGTGAGAAGCTTCAGCACGTGCTTCTTCCAGTTTCATCACGAGTTCTCTCACAAACTCTGTATTCGTCCCGTGAGTAACGCGCAGTATGTCAACTGCCTTGGTCAGTGATTTGATAGCATTTCCTGTGTCACCAAGTAACCTGCAGCATGTTAAACAGCAAGCTTGAAACAAAGGGAAATGCTGAGTACATTCCATAAAGGGTGGGGGCAAATTCTGAGGCCATTTTCATGCATGAAGCGACATTAAAATGACCAAGCAAGTCCTCCAAGCAGATTATGTATTTTTACTTCCACAAGAAACAACAGACGGATGAACAGTTACAAATTTCAAACGAGAGGATTCCAATGAAGTCATGTTTTCAACTTCAGAAGAGAGCAGGAGAGGGCTTACAACTAAGAAAATGTGATAAACCTTGTTACAACTAAAACAATTCTTGCTGCTGCAAGAACACAATGATTGCGTTAAGATTGCCTAATTTTTTGATGACACAAGCCACCGTTATAGTTAAAACAGTTCTTGTGGTTGCAAATTTTTGGACAATACAAGCTATGGTTATACATTCATCCTGTAAAGCTGGTTTTCCATGTCCTAAAAAACCTCTCTATTTCAGGTGATGCTTTGTTAGCATTGCTCTTTGAAATAACATCGCTAAAACAAATAACAAATTGGTGACTGAGCACACCAATAGATCTGCAACAGATCGCACATTGCTTGGTCTCAAATCTGTCATAATTGCATGTAGCATGAATTTATGTGAGCAACTTCTCCAACAAAGTTAAGGTGAGGGATATACGTCATTGAAAAATCAATGACTGATGTGAATTTCAACAGCCTAGCGTTAAAATATCAAATGTGGGAGAGGAAAAGGAAAAAGCAAGGGAAATGGAAGGAAAAAAAAAAAAACACAGACCATTCAAGTTTTCCGCTGGTATAGTATTGCAACCCAAGCAAAGGATGGTACCCTGGATAGACTCCTGCAGCATGAAGTCAAAGTCAGGAGTTTCAGAGGAAAAATAACAAAAAACCAGAAAAATCATTTCAGCATTTCCTTTAGATCAAATAAAGACGAAAAAAAATCTAGCAAATATCTTTTGCAGACAATGAAGCATTATTAGTCACACAAACACCGGCACAACGACGGACTGCCCCTGCATTATATGGATCAAATTCTGTTTAAGTTTAGTTACCTTAAGCTCATTGCTGTATGTTTGCTCTGATGATTATTATTAATATTAGTACACACCAGGAGCATCACTCCAGGCAGCACAAGTTGAACAAAAACCGCACATCCTTAACCAAAATAGTGGGCAATGCTTGATATGGCTCCCATTAATGTTTTCAATACTGATAAGGACTAAAGAGCAAAAGAACAGTCCTCCGTCAATCAAATTCACTCATGGATCAAATAAATGTGACTTCATGTGACAAAAGCTCCTGCCATATGATTGGATAAAATGGGAGAAAAACTACCAAGCTAATTATTCAACACTGGACCACATGCAATCAAATGATTTTACTTCCAAAGTTTCCAACCAAATTACAGCTTAATGGTCTCAGTTGAAAATACTCTATCGCCCTTATTTTAAAGGATCTATCAAAAATCTAGTATGACACTTTAACCACAAGCCACATGATATAACTTGTTGGTTTTGGCCGTTCCTCGAGATTTTTCGAAGAAAAGCTAATAGGAAACTAATTTCAAATAACCTGATTAACATTCTTAAATAGAGAGACGTGATCGCTTACAATGAGCTTTTAGATTAAGGGGAAATGAAGATAGGTGGAAGCCAAGCTTACAAACAAAAACTCTTGCCAATGGAAAAGAGGATTGCTCAGCAGAACTTGTTGTAGTGAAGCTCAATTGCTATTCTACTCAATTAACTCAAAGATGAATGGTGTTGCTATTTCTCATCCACTTATTTCTAACTTATATGTGAGCATCAATCAAGAATGACATGCAAACTTGACAAATATCTGTATTATGAATCTATAATTTGTGAACCCTGAATTGCTCAAAAAATTCTGACAATTCCCATAAAATTAAAAATAAAAATGGCATACTTTCATAAACTGGAATAGTTAGCTTGCAGTACACCAGAGCTTCCTTCCAATCTTGCAGATCCATCAACATCTGCAGTTCACAAATGCTTTAAGTGTTAAGCAACTAACACGAGGACAAGTCAGATCACAATTTGGAACCACGTGAAGATTACAGACACTTTCATTCTTCATGAAAGGATCAGATAACACCAAGCTACAATTCACAGAAGCTAGCTCTCTACAGAGAAAACATAAGAACAAGGAGGAAAATCAATGCAGCCTATCTGATACAAATTCGTTTGCAGACCACTCTTGAGAAAAATGGAAACTGGAATCATTCAAAAGTGTAGAAAGACATTTCCCACTACATGGAAATTTGAATACCACAAAATTTGACAAATCATATGTTTCTTAGTTTGCGGAAACTAGTTCTCCACCACACACTTCTATAAAATGGCATATCTCCTAGTTTTTTAGGGTCAAGAGAATTCACTTCTGGTAGACGGACAGCACTAAAACAAAATACCTTTCAAAAGTAAAACTGTTCACAACAACAGGGCTGCAGATGCTTTTAAAATTCTATTAATGAGGGATAGAAGCTATAATAGGATTAATGAGAAAAAGAAACTACCTTCAATATCTTTTCTCGGGTTTGCAACAAGATGATTGAAGAAGGATGATATAGTTTCCCTTGGAGATTCTCAATCATCTTATAGGTGGAAACAGCTTCTTTATGTATTATAGCAAGTCAAGTTTAAACTTTTCTCAAATATGCAGCCAAATGGATGACTTGTTATGAAATGGGAAAACTGAGAAAAAGGAAGTAATTCTAAGTGAACTTTTACACCATTGAAATGCAGCAAGAGAGATTCAGGTAATATAGACGATACATCAACATGCCACCAAAATTAGTTAGCAATATGGCTGTGAAGAAAGGATACGACCAGGGGATGTAGACGATGACGTCCTCTCTGACATCAATTTAATTTCACTAGCAATGCCTCTTATCTCTTCTTTGTTTCTTACATGTCCACACTGTTGGCACACAAATCCTTGTTTCTCTGCATATGCAAGGAAAACCATGTGAAAAACTTCAGCTATTCAATAAAAGTGCCGATCTTGACCCACATACCAGAGTCACGGAGCAGGAAACCAGAGCATCTGTCATCTTCACATCTGTAGCCTTCCAAAATTGCACTTTCTTTGATATCATCAGGTTGCCCCTTAACAATTAATTTACATTTGTTAACCCAAACAGCAAAAAAAAAAATGCACATTCTCAAAACTCAACAGAAAAGATGCAACACGAGCAATCACAATCAAACTCTTAATGTAGAAAGTTACCAATTTGGCACAGCGAGGGCATGCACAAGCAAAGTGGTATTGTTCTCTAAGAGACTTCAGTCTAGTCGTAGTGCTTCCAGCAGTTTCTATATAGCTTATCAAGACCTAGCAGAAAAATTATTTCTGGTCAGCATGATAGAATGAAGTATGAGCATGATATTGCTCGATGCCCCAAAGTATATCATACAGAGGTATAATCATCAAAGCAATCTTCTACACCATGATATGTTGGAGTAATGGGAAAGAAAAACACGAAATATATCTCAAAACAAACAGCCTCAAAATTCTGATTCATTATTATCCTACAACAAGAAGGTTGTGAACAGGCAATTTGACCAGATTTATGTGAATTAGCGCTACATAATCCACGATAAGCAATTAAATGCTTATATCGATACACTGACCGGAGCATCGCAGCTGGTTTGGTGTAGAGGTTTAGGTTCAGGGTCTTAAAGTCACCATCACTTAAAGTTCAGTGGTTGAAAGTTTCAGCACTCATTTTGCAGCTTCATCCAGCAACCTTTAGTTAGGCAATGATGATGAAAAGAAGGTAAGAGATACCACAGCTAATTAACATCAATTGGCTAGAAGGGTGGCTTCTCTTTATCCATCCATTGGAGAAGCACGATCCACTAACAAGAATCTGCTGATAAAACTCAATAGTGAAATGCACAATGAATACCTTTCATCTGGGAAAACATTTACAATTCCTTTTTTCCAACCTTAATTCTTCTGAAAGCTTATCATGGTGTCCAGCATTTGTTTCAGTTCCACAACATATTCAATAAAATTCTGCTGGATTGTACTATCAAATTTTGAACTCATAAAATGTCCAAAGCATAAAATTTTCTATTGTAAAAGGTCCAAGTCGAGATTCCACATCGAGGCTTTGCATCTACAAAACCATGAACCATGTTTGACGACTGATCAGAAGCAGTAATTTTTCCTGAATTGGATTTTTTTATATATTCCTAAATTAGATAAGATATAGCTGAGTGCCAAGAATTCCCCATTAATCTATAAAAGATCACAGATTTCTGCAGCCTGACATCTAAAATTTCGTGCAGCATAATATAATTCAACATTAAATTATTGGGAGTTGGACAGACTAGAAGACGCATAAGCAATGGTTATCACCATGTTGGAATACTGGAAACAAAGTTTTCCGTCATTAATCCTGGATGTCATGTTAAAGTTCTGCTGAAAAACTTTACAAAAAAAGTTCTGCTGAAAATCCACCAGCTACCCTATCATTAAGTAGGAATTCCAGCAGTGAACTGAAAAATGATGAGTCAGTCTCCATTTCATTTCAAGAGAGTAGCAGGGGAACCAAGGAAAAAAAAAGCATAGACTACCTCCGAACCTTGCGGTATATGTTGTACAGCACGAACCACAGCCGTCCTTCCCTCGAATAGCAATACTGCATTTGGCAAACAGCTATACAAGCAAGTCAGCAGCAATTTATTGGAATGGCAAGCATAGAAGATGCCAGACCAATGTGGCAGCTACCTGTGATTGATTATAGAGATGACAGGATAGAGTCCAGTTCCTAGCGGTCTCAGCTCACTGTCACAGATTGTATGTGCATTACATGAAAGCTGCATATTAGCTGGGTTTTTAGTGCATCAGCAGGTTAACCAACTTCAAAACTAAAATGATATTTCCAAATGTCACTGATTACAATTGCTTTGATGCACATTGCAAATATAGAAAAGATAACAACAGTACGCCGGCTAGTCTACATGCTACATTAGACATAAAGACACAAGAAGCCTTATGTGTCCAAAATCATGGTTTGCCCACCGCTTTAAGAGACAAAAATATAAGATACAGAAAGCTCTCTAGAGAGCAGCACTCAAGCAATTTGAAAGCATTTGTATTTATGCTCTTAACAAACATCTATGCTTATGTGGCAAAGACAGTGGGCATGAAGTTTTAAAAATGGACCTTGGAAAAGTTCTCTGCAACTTCTTTGATGTTGATCTCAGGCCACTGGAGTATTATATTAATGAGGTTAGCCATTTGGGCATATAGCACCAGCTGCTTCTCATCAATTTCGGACATGTCTTATCAGAGAAGGTTCAGTGAAAACAGTTAAGTGGATAATCAATAATGGGTAAAAACTATTGAACTATGACCAATGACTACACCAAAGAAGCCTAAAAAGGATACGAGACACCAATGCATCCACCAGACTATAATTGTCCATTGCAGTAGTCGAAATGATCTGCACAGAAGCAAACAAATCATTGATTAATGATGTGCTCGCCTGGAT
Organism: Eucalyptus sideroxylon; assembly: GCA_014182405.2. Taxonomy (NCBI): domain Eukaryota; kingdom Viridiplantae; phylum Streptophyta; class Magnoliopsida; order Myrtales; family Myrtaceae; genus Eucalyptus; species Eucalyptus sideroxylon. The sequence goes on from CM024552.2 coordinate 58,365,279, forward strand.
GGATGCCAGAAGTTATTCTGCATACTGACCAATCAATTTTGCAAGCATTCTCTCTCCAGAGAAGAACATCATAAGAACTGGAAACTCAAACAGTTTACACGAGAATACAGTTGATATTGATGCTAGGCACAATATTGCAAAGACACGAATCTTACCAGGTCCAAAAAGTGGGAATCCATACCTTCTGTTTCAGTAAAGCAAGACACATCCATTGGAAGTAGAAATAAATATTATCTCACCTCTCTCCCACTAAATATATTACTGTCATTAACAGCAGCAACATCGACAGCAAACTATGGATGCTTGTCAACTTAAAGGAAATTTTTAAAATTAACAGACAAACATGTGCATCTATGCTGACTACATCAGCAAAAACGAAAATTAAAATTATTTGACTTCTAGTTAACTAGAGATAGAGGTTCAACTTAAGAAACCTTCAAATGTCTATAACATCTCTCTAACCATGAATAAATAATCTGCTCAGTAACAAATAGATAAACTAAAGTGAAGTGCAAAGGGTGATTGCATTGATCATATCCTCCTGATAATATGGTTCATGATCTCCATCAAAAATACATCAGATCTCATTTGTCCTTTGTAAATATTTGACTTCTCTAATTTTTCTAGTTAAAGTTTATAGCAAGAGGTGCATAAACTACCCAAGAGGTAGTACAACAGAATAAGAACAATCATTTTATCTGTAGGAACAACGCAAAAAACTTCCTCCAGAAGCATCTTCAAACAAAGACCGAGATTAAGGATACAATTGCCAGCAAGACAGAAGTATAGCAAGTCAATAGCCAAGTCTTCGACCAAAAACCAAAAAATAGCCAAGTCAAAAGCAAGCAAAAATCAACAAATTCAATGGATGAAAAATGAAGTCTAATGAAATTGGAAACTACTGGGGAAGAACATAGGGGAAAAGAACCTTCTCATCTTGCAGCTTTCTTCGTATGTAGAGTTTAATCATCAAACGTATGGAAGGAGTAACAGATTTCCTCTTCTCCTTATCGAGCCTCGCTAGCGCCATGCATTCAAGCCGATGCATCTTCCACTCTGATTTCTGCACACATTAGTGAACAGCAACTCAACTCAATCATCCACTACACTCAACTCAAATTCAGGACTTGCGAACCGATCACTATCCACTCTCCAGAAACTTCTCTCCCTGATTCTTTATAGCTCCAAAGATCAAACCTTCACTCACAAGCAAAGTACCGCATAGATGAATTTCACTACACCACCAGCTGATTGCCCCCAAAAGATTTCTACTTGAGCATAATGCTAATGAGAAACAATGTCAAGACAGAGCAACTTCACTGAACCCACCATCTCCGTGCCACAATACCTGACAAGAGCTCCTGCAGTACCACCCCGCCCGACAACCCAAGCACTTCCTTGGCAAGCCGAGGTGAAACAGCAGTGGCACCTCCGGCTCTGCCCGGTCGGGCTCGAAAACATAATGCTAACACAAATTCGGGACTCGTGGACCAATCACTACCCACTCCCAAGAAACTTCTCTCCCTGATTCTTTCTAGCTCCAAAGATCAAACCATCACTCAAAAGTAAAGCACCGCATCGATGCATTTCACCATACCATCACGCAATCACGCGATTGCCCCCCCAAAAAGAGATTTCTATTCGAGCATAACGCCAATGAGAGACAACGTCAGGACTGCATACCTGACAAGAGCTCCCACAGTACCACACCGCCTGACAAGCCGAGCACTTCTTAAGCCGAGCCGCGGTAGCGAAGCAGCCGTCGCACCTCGGCTCGGCCGCGTTGGGCCCGAAGACATACGGCTCTTGGCTGAGAATCACTTGCCCTGCATCATCCAACAACCGACATTAACGCCTCCGCAACCGCCCCCCAAAAAAAAAAAAAAAAAAAAAAAACTAGGCAGACAGACAGGACCAAAGTTCCCTTGGCTAGAGAGAGAGAGAGAGAGACCTGGGTGGAAGTCAGTGGCGGCGAGGAGGCAGCGGCCTTTCTCCGGAAGGGAGGCGACGGTGAGGCACCGGTCGCGGAGGGCGGGCTTCAGGTCCTCCATGGACACGAGAGCTCCGGGATGGGCCGGCGGGATTCGGCGGGAAATTTAGTGGGGACGCGAAACGGATTTGTCGGAAGTAGGGGGGGACCTCTGGAGCTCGAGCTTCAGTCATTCCATGGAAATGTTAGAGAGAGAGAGAGAGAGAGAGAGTGGTGTTTCGTGGGTTGCCTCGAAACTTCGACGGGGCCAGAAGGGGAGACCGGCGGACACGGGCGTGTCGCGGGGTCCCGGCCGTCTGAGGCTCTAGTGCGAATTAGGGATGAGAAAAACGCCTACACTGGCCGGTTTAGTCTGAAGCGAGTCCGTCCAGTTCTTGATTCTTAAAACTAGAACCGGTATCCTGATGGTTTGGTTCCTGATTGTTAGAGGTGAACTGCTATCCTAGTGATTTGGCTCTTGATTTTGAGAGGAAATCGGACCGGATTGGATGGGTTACATGTACTTTTATTATTTTCATTTGTTGGAAAAGTTAGTCAAAATTGGACAATAAAATATTTAAAGTATAGGATTTGTCTCAAATTCTAAATTTGTTGCGGATCATGCTTTGGATAATAAGAATATGGTTACATATGAAACAATGATTGATTCTATTTTTTTCTTCCTTATAATAAAAAAATAAAAAATTCGTTTGGAGCATGATCAACAATTAAATAAAAGTTGATTATTGTTCCTGCAAACAATTATACTAGAAGTCGAAAAGAAAAATTAAGAGTTATGCAAAATGAATTTTTCTGGAAATAAAAGTTTTATGTAGTTCCAAATAACATGAAATACTCAAAAACTCCTTTGGGAACGGAATAAAAAAATAAAGTAAAAATTGTTCCTAAAACTAAAATGGTTAACAAAACATCCTAAAAAATATCCAGATGGAAATATTGAAAACAAAAATTAGTGATCGATTTCATTGAACTAGATTAGAATCAAATCGAGCTGAACCAGTCCCCGATTCCCAATTTTAAGAAGTGATCCTCCTGATGGGATTCCCGATTGCAATGGGACCAATGGAACCAAAAAACCGGATTAGGAACCAATAACCCCTGGTGCGAATCAACCTTGCCTCGAGCGATCTCGCCGGACCTGGCCACTGGGCCGATGGGCCATGAAAACGTTAGAACTCCTCCAAAGGAAGCATCACTCGTTCCCATCCCTCAACACGCAGTTCAATCTCCATTCGATGCAAAAGTCATTCCCTCCCAGCGCAGCAAGCAAAGCATAGGCCAAGACAACGTCTTTCGCCTCCCTCCATGTCGAATTCGCGGGAACCCGAGAACGAGAAGAAGAAGAGGACGAACCCCATCGCTGTCTTCATGGCCTTCGGCACGAAAGGCGACGTCTTTCCCATCGCCGTAATCATCATCCCCCCGCCTTTCCCCTGTCATCTTGCGAAGCGCTCGAGTCGTTCTTGATTCTTTCGAATTTTGTTCATTGCCATCTCCAGGCGATCGCCGCTGCATTCGGCGGCGAAATGAGGGACTACGGAGTGTTCTTCGTCACTCATTCCGCGCACCAGGTGACTTTTCTTTTAGCTCTTATGCTTATCGATTAGTTCTGGGCATGAATTTGTCGGAAAGTTTGAAGTTCGTTGCTGTTTCTTGCAGAGCTTGAGTGCCCATTTGGCCGAAAGTGGGGTGACCCATGTGCCGGTTTCGTCGCCGCCCGTTCTTGCCGTTCAGGAAGATAGTAGCCCCGCAGGTTTTGGTCGCTTCACTTCATTGTTAATGGATTCAAGAGAAAGGGACACATGGTTTATCTGAAGTTCTCCAATTGATTTATTTAGGATCGTCGGAACCGTCGTTCTCTCTACAGAAGAGGAACGTTACTGATGCGCACAGACAAGAATGCTTATTGGCAGTCGAGAGCATCTTCGGACCTGAAGAAGTCATCGCCGGGGACTTTATTTTGATCAACTTCTTTGCTCTGGTACTTGTATTTTACGCATGGAAGATGCATTTGTCTGGCCGAAAGCTGTAACTGTTGCTGTTGATATGGAACATGCTCTTATAAGTTTCCAAAAGCAGCACTATGCTGTACAAAAATACGACTTCATGTTGACTTTTGAAGATAACTTCTGTTTATTGCAGCATATCATGATCCAATTGGAAAGAAAAAAAAAAGAAAAAAAGAAAGGAAGAATGCCCGTCTTTTTATCTGCTTTAAGCTTTCTAGCTATTATAGAGCAATTACTATAGTTAACTGGTGTAGCATTCTAGTCATCTATAATTCCTGAAAAGGGTGTAGATTATGGGAAGTGCTTATGTACCTGAAACTGAAAGAATTACTTTCCCTGACAATATAGGAGGGATGGAACCTTGCAGAGCTTTTTCAGGTCCGCTGTGTGGTTGCTGCTCCATATGTCGTTCCTTATAGGTAATGGTGAAAAATACAGTGATTATCCTCTATCTTGAACTTTTAGTCTCACTTTTATAGCTCTTTGTGGTTGTCATTGCTGATGTTGCCATTTCCATATGATTTGTTTGAGTCAACCTTGTGCTTAATTCTTTCCCGACTTGTGAGAATTTTCAATCTCAACACAACTACTTAAGCTATAAGGGGTTGTGTGAATGCATCATTCAACTTTTAATAATGCGGGTAGTGTGTCAAACCTTTTCATTTTCCTTGAGATATTGCCTTTCCATTTCCGCTTAACAAAATTTCTTATGCATCCTGGTTATTATTGTGAAGGGTTCTTAAATTTATACCTTCATCTTTCTTTCTTCATGTTGTCTTGCTTCACAGTACCTATTACATCCTCTATAAACTTAAAAGGCATCAACTTGGCCGGTATTGTCATGCCACACTTTTGCATCAAAAAAATTGTGTATAGTATTTCTGGATGTCTGTTCAGTATTTGATATTATAAATATGTGTTTGACTTTATTTATTCTTCCCTGCATATTGCTGTCCTCTATGATAGGTGATTAAAATCTAAGTTTGACCATAGAAAGGTTCAACTCAAAGTTGTTACTCTCCTCTTGAATGTTGCTGCTACCTGAACTTATGGCTAATTGATCAAGTTACTCTCAATCTCAGAAGACCTAAAGCAAGTATTATGGCTTTCTTTATGAGACATGAGTGTAGAACTCGGATTTTCCACCATAAATCTAATTGGTTTCAGCATACTGGGATTGTGGGAGATTTTACATCAGGACAGGGACCTCTAAATAGCGTTTTCCCATTGTTTAATGAGAATCAGCATGAGATTTTTAGGGATATAAAATGTAGTGGTCCTGTTTCTCGCTTTTCTTTCAGCATCCCTTTTCAGGAAGTATTTTGAAGTAGTTTTAATTCCATATTCTACTGGTACCTATCCGAGAGTGAATATTCATCTGCCAATTTGTCATCTGTTGTATAGTGCTCCTTCATCATTCGAGCGTCACTTCAGGAAGGAATTTCCCTTGCTGTACGATTATCTCCAAGAAGCTCCCAGTGGCAAGGTATCCTTATCATGATAACTTATAAATTGATGTTACAAAATATTTCTAATTTTTTTCTTTAATAAACCTTGATATAGGTTGTTACTGACGTGAGCAAAGGTTTTACAAAATTTACCTACTTCCTATATTGATTTCTCGCCCCTTTCAAGTTCATAGGTCTGCTGGAAAGATGTGATGCATTGGATGTGGCCACTTTTTTTCTGAAAGTTGGGGCTATTGGAGAAGTGATGTCTTACATTTAAGTTCCATTCCTTTTACAGTCAGTGCTCTCAACACTTGCAAACTCTTTCATGCTTTTATTATTGGCTTCTACATTTTTGTGAATAAGCAATGATACCTTTTGGCTTGGATGCTGTGTGAACCTCTTGGCAATATGACTTCTGTTTGACAGTGCAGGACCCAGTGACAAGTCTTCCAAAGTGGCACGAGAGAGATCCATCTCCTCTACTCTTGTAAGTTTTCAGGCTTTTTCCATTTGAAAACTATATTATAGGCACTTTAGTAATTAAGCAAGAACGATTGTCTGGATCTGAATGGAATATCTCTTTTCTGTAAGATTTTTTTTTTTTTTTTTTTTTGGTTGGGGTGGGAGGGGGAGGAAGCTCCTTTTATATTTTATACTTATCACTAGATCAATGCTATCAAGATCATTGTATGCATCCAGGATTAGTAAACAATCTAAGGTTTGAAACTGATTCATCTTTGCTGATTGAGAGATTTTGAGAGTGAGACAACCTTTGTGCTGCATGATTATATTCAACAAGTGTGAAATATTATAAGCATGGCATCTGCCCACGTGCGCCCACACCCTTGTGTGTCCACGACCATATCTTTACCTAAACAACACCAGAGAGAGGGAGTTACGCATCTGCACTGTGAGTAACATGTTGGTACAAAAAGAGCCAGAGTCTGAAATGTATTTCCAGAAACTTTTCTGTCTTTTTATGTCTTTAGTGATAATAGTGTAAATTTTCTGGATAATTCAGTCCCTGTCCTATTGATGGTACTTGGAAAGTTGAATACAGATCTACTTCAATGGACAACTTCAAGTAAAACACTTTTTTGTGCCGCAGAATGCAAATTATGGGGTTGATTACATGGTCTGTCATCTCAATTTGCAGAACTATATAAACTACGATGAATTATTTGCTGATGAATTTCCCATAACGAGCAAAAGCTTCTCGTCTAATTAATCACAAAAAATTTGTCCATCATATGGTTTATAATAAACTGGAGCTTAACTATGCTATCATCCATTTTCTAGTTTGCAGCAGCTGGCAAATTCATCAAATGCCTTTTTGATGCAATGCTGTTTCTCCAATTGGACAATGTTTAAAACCCGTTTATTATATTGTTTGACAGGTATGGTTTTAGCGAGGATATTGTTGAACATCCTGGTATAATACAATTTGGGAGTGGCTCATCATGCTAATAGTTCACACAGAAAAGATTAACTTCTATTCTGGGGCTGCCATTTGCTTGAAAAACTGCTTAGGCATGCCTGAGTAAGGGGACACCTAACAGTTGTAGAGCCGTATCATCTAATATTTGCTTGCAAACAACCCTTAAGACAAATTATCTGCTTAGAAGAAGTTCTCAGATGTTGGCTTTTTGAATGATCATGTGTATCTTTGGTTTTCACTGACTAAGGCTAATAGAAAACTCTGGTGCTTGGTTAAAAAATTGAATCAACATGCCATGCTTAGAAAGCTGTTACATGACCCTTCCATCTGTGGTTAGTCTGCATGAGTGTTATCTTTTGTTATTCAATTTCCACCTCATGGTTTGATTTTCTCATCAGCACAAGTATATCAACAGATTATTGGCCATCAAATGTTCGTGTTTGTGGATTCTGGTTTATCCCAATCGAGTGGCAGTTTTCCTGTCAACAGTGTCTTGAAGTTGCAGTACTTGATTCAGAAGTGCATTCAAAGACAGAATATCCAACATGTGCCGTTCATGTTCAATTGCATTCTTTCCTAAAGAAAGAAACTTCAACACCGCTTGTTTTTGTCAGCCTGAGTTCAATTGGGAGGCAAGTTCTTTTCGGCTTACTTTTGCCTCTTTCTATGTGTACAGATGACAAAAAATGAGCCGGCACTTTTTATAAGGAAGCAAAAGAAAAACAGTTATGGTAACTTAATAAGTAAAGTGTATGTGGTGGAATTAGAAAATTCCTTAGCAAAGAAACTCTCAACTGTTGATGTCAATACTAGTATTTGTAACAGTCTCTCGTGCAAATCATTAATTTTGTATGGTATCCAAACCACTTTTAATAGATATGTTATCCTTTCTAATAGTTTGGTGTTGGTGCCTACTGACTGTATTTACACACTGCCAGTCTGTGTCTCTAAATCTCTCTACCATGTGTGATTGTCTGCAGTATGGGCTTTATGCGAAACCCTCAAGCTTTTCTTGCTGTACTGCAAATTGTTGCCAGAATTACAAATTACAGGTTCATTCTTTTTACTGCTGGTCACAAACCCTTACAAGCAGCAGTTCTTGCTGCTGCTACAGAGGAATCATCAAGTTTTAGTCAAAGACAGTTTGGTGAAGATGGGATAGTACTATTCAATGGACGACTCTTCTGCTTTACTGGGTCAGTTATTTTTTTATTTTTTTAAAATTTTACATTAGCGTCGGTGAGTGAGAATTAAGAAGAACCTAGAAGGATAAAATGATGTCAAAAATAGTTGATAAGGTAATATGAGGGTCTTATTAGATAACTTCAGAGTCTAGCAATTGAAACCGAGCAATGGGAAAAGAGTGAAATTGTGAGTTTATCCTTATTATCCGAGCTTTTGAAGTTTTGAAGTCCAAACCTTATATCTGCTCAGTGTCAATTGAATTCACCTTTGGCTTTGTTTTGGGAAATTTAGCCTGAAGCTTTGAAAGAAAAATGAGAAGATAAAAGAGGATTGATTGGTTTCCTTGGCTAATCACATTTATTTTTCTGCATCTTATTTTTTTCATGCATGTTCGTGATAAGGGATAGGACCAGCTACCTTAACTGGTCTATAATTACCGTCTTTCCATGCACGTGCATAGATTTCCAATTTGAAAGTTTATTGGGCTTCTTATTGTGTATCTTAGAAGCATTCCATACCTCTGGCTGTTCCCAAAATGTTCAGTTGCAGTTCATCATGGGGGAAGGTGAGGTGTTTCATCATTATACACTAGTTCCGTGTTTACGGCATTCGCGCTACCAGCCCCTTCTCTCACTTGTGCTGCATTATTCTCTCTTAATGAACGTTAGTGGGTCAACCGCAGCAGCACTTAAAGCTGGTATACCCCAGGTTAGTTGTGAATTTAATGTCTTACTAATGCATATTTGTTGTTTCAGAATTGCTTCATTGCATGATTGACTTATTTGTGAACCATACCTTTGAAGTAGCTTGAGGTTCTCGAGAAACCAAGCGTGTACCCTTTTATATGGCGGATCATGAAAAAAGACGTCATGGTAATTGTAGGAGAAAGTGTCAACTGGAATCTCTGCAAAGGATTTCTGTGATTGTATCTGCTATTAGGGACAAAATGGCTGCACGTGTTTAACTTAATACTTAAAATGATGACATTGGTGACATGACCAGGGTGTCAATTATTCTGTTTCGTTTGGGGAACACATTGGAGTTATTACTTGCTTTTATCATCACGAATGCAATGATAGTATCATCAATATGTAGAGGATGGGAGATTATCCTAATTTTTGCCCGCTCTACTTAAGTCCTGAATTAGCCCAATCTTGTCAGACAGGTCATCTGAAAAATTGTAAGATGACCTGGACGAGGTCAAGGACAAAATACAAGAAGTAAAAATTGAAGGATTACAACCTCAATTTTCCACGCATCCAGGCTCAATTGGGAATTATGGATGTAATTTCCATGATGCTAACATTTCAATCTTAGTTTCAGCCACAATTAAAAATAAAAGCCAAAGGAATGCTGAAATCTTACTGCCTCTTCAGAGCTTATTAGTTTACATCAAATATAAAAAGATCTAGTTCACCATATCTTGCCTGCAATAAGATTTGTCGCCTTAAGTTCTTTTTCTGGTTTGTTGATTTCGATGTATGATGAGCAATGCCTGTTTCTTGGCTCTGGCTTCATGCACCTTTTCATTTTGAGTGATTGTGCTCTCTCTCTCTCTCACAATCTTAAGGTAATTTGTCCGTTTCTCCTGGATCAATTCTACTGGGCTGAGAGGATGTTCTGGCTTGGGGTGGCCCCTGAACCACTTAAAAGGTGCCATTTGCTCCCAGAAAGTACTGATGGCACGTGCATTATGGAGGCCGCAGATGTGTTTTCAGGTTCCATTCACACTGCACTTTCTGCTGCAGTCCAAGCACGTGCGTCAGAAATATCTTCAAAAATTGCTCACCAGGTAAATAACTTTCATGCTTGGGTATCCTAGATGCATATGTTTATCTGCTAAGAATATTCAGGATTCACACACTGGCTTGCTGATAATATCACTGGCCTAGGTCCTGTCATGAGATCAAATGGCTCTTTTTCGTGACTGGGTGGTGGTGTTTCCGCCACCCTAAATTGGATGTTAAGTTTTGCCACTTAAGCCTTGTTTGATGTTGTAACTACTTGGGAAGGAATCAAAGACAGTCACACAAATTGAGCAAAGTGGAAGATTTGATTGCACAGAAGAAATTTTTTATGATGAAATTGAAAAATTGCAAGTCAGAGGACCAACATTCTTCCTGAGCCTTACTATATGTTCCTTTGCTACGCATTTCAATAAAATATGATTTATGAAGTTTAATCGTCGTCAATTCTTAGGATGGAGTCTCGGAGGCTGTGAAGATTCTGGAAAGGGAGATTTGTTATTAAGATGGAAGGTTCCTTGAGCTGTACGTTATGTTGTGACGAGGGTTTTGACCATGTAGTTCACAGTATATACACTGCAATGAAATGAATTGTGTTCTAGACAGTTACATGCAGATTTTGGGATTTAGTATCTTCTTCTCATAATGGACAGGACATACAGGGATGGAAACAAAAGGTAAACCCAAGAAATAAGGGCAGAAGTTATAGAGCACACTAGACATGAATTGCCATTAGATCTTGAAAAGGATTTTGAAGAGAACCAACTCTGTTCGGATGTCTAGAATACTTTCAAACGATGAGAAATATCGTTGTGGTGCAATTAGGAATGCCTCTAGACAGAAGAAGATTCGAACAAGAAACTGATTTTATGGCACTTCCAACTGACCACAAGAATCAACTCCACAAGTTTCCTTGTTGGCCAACAACCACAGAATTGACCTAGAAGGGACAACGCAATCCTCCAAGCTCCACACGACAACGTTAGTTCCACAGCATGGAGAGGAAAGTGATGTTATGATTCAGCAACACATGAAAAAATCTCCATGGAAAAAGATGGAACTGAAAAAGTATTCGAAAAGGAACGGCAAAGGAATCAAAATGGAGCCTGAAAACTCTATTTCTATGCCTAAGATGATAGTGGAATCATCGAATTTACCTGGACAACCACCTAAGACCTATTTAAGGTTAAGGTCATGAACGTGAAATAGATTTGAATCGAAAATCTTACTTTTATACGAGACCAGTGAAGTGACGACGCCATTTGAATGAAGTGTATCTACAAGCAGGATGCCTGCTCTATGCCCAGATTAGGGAAAATGGAGTAAATTTTCATTATTTTAATTTGCAATGTCATTTTTGAATTTTTAATTTATTCAATGAATTATTAATAAATGTTCAATTTAGTCCCTAAATAACACGAAAATATCTGATGTCATTATTCTGTTTGTTCAAATTAATGGAAACTGTTGACATGCCTTCTAATCTGTAAAATTTGAACGGTGAAAAAGAAATTTATACGTGAATAGTATTCTGGTATTAATCTTGAATCAAAAAATAAATTTCAATTTGGGATACTATCACAGTAGAACTCAAAACGAAATCTCTACTAGAGGAAACCAATCAAATTTTCCACTTCACCGATCGGTCGTTTGTTCATTTGTGAGCATACACAATCACTTTATTGAATATATACCCATGGTTCAAAAATCACATTAAATAAATTAAAAATCCAGAAACAATATTGCATTTTGGTCTAAAGTCGAGACCGTGTGTCATTTTCCCCCCAGATTAGAATCCTTGAACAAAGATTTGATAGACAAGACTGAAGAATCTTCACACCAGCACTAGAAGATCATGAAAGCGCTAACATAGCATTAATCTAAGAGTTGCAAGTTTGCGTCATCTGATTTAATCCAACTGTGGACATTCTTCCATTTAACTCTTGACGGTCCAACATTCTCGCAAATAGATTTCTGTTGCCACTGAAGTGTAGAGAGGCAGCAAATCACACTTCAACAAAACGGAGAAAATCTGAAATGTCCATTACCAGGAAAAATCTAGAAAAGAGCTCAACCTTCTGTTGCAGATGATAGATCAATGTGGCTTACACATTAGAAAAGAAAATGCAGATGGAAATCAGACAAAAAAATTGCAGAGTACAATCAAATTCTGACTCCAAAAAAATTGAGTTTTCCTTGAAAAATGAACCTACATTGTCTGATATTCTTTTTGTTATTCTTATCCCCTTTACGAGCTTCTAGATGTAACTTAGTGTAGCCACTACTGTACAAAGCTTATGCGCTATATTGTTTTACCCCCTCAATTTGCATCTGATATTACTCTACAGGAAAGAAGAATGATCTTGTCCGCCAGTCGGGCATGATGCAACTGGATTCACAGGGGTGAGGCATAACGTACGATTCTTAGCATCTTCTATCAGGATCGGTCCAAGCATCTTCTTATCAATCAACTGTACTATGCAGAACTATTTATATCAAACGGAAAATTATTTTCAACTACTTCTGCAACTGGGTTCTCCTCAGCCCAGACAGCAGCATCAAGGTACCCAAGCTCAAACAGCCTGTCAAGGATATCATCTTCGGCAGGTTCGAGCGCCCAATTGAAAAGCTGAAAAAATCCTATTGTCAATTATCTTCACCGAGGTTAATCAAAACTTAGTGCAGCAACCAAGATTACCTCTCTGGAAGTTGCCCTATTTTCTGGATTGCAATCTGGGCTGATCCCAATCCCTTGCAACCCTAGTTGAGTGGCTGGAAAGGCACACACCCGAACCTGTAGGGGGAAAAACTGGGATAAATATGACTTGTTCATGAATAGCTTTTATGACCAATTTGAATGGTCAAGCTTGAAAAATCACAGAAATCTCACCCAATTGAAATAACCATCATATCCAAGTACAGGCAAATAATGCTCTCACAAAGTACTAAAGGAATCCTTAGAATATTCACTTTGCCGCTTTCCAATACCGGCGAATGCAATTTGTAATACTAATATTATGGCCAAAACACAATGATCCCTGCCTTAACTAGATGCTTGAATGCACTGCAAAGGAGTAATGACACTTTACCACTCACAAAGTACATTAAAACAAGAAGATATATCTACCAAATAGGCATGCACCATGCATGAGAATTCATGTGAGCCACATTCACCAGCTACCAACAGGGAAAATGGGCCAAGGTGGAAATATACAAGATAGAATACTATATAGAAGGGGGTAAAACAAGCCTAGATAAACACATCACCAGGGAAACTGCTTGAAGAAAGGATGAGAAAAATTAAAGAAATGCTGAAGCCATTCAACAAGTTCCATGCTAAAGAGTAACGAGTATGCAAAGAAAAGTTCAAGAGCCTTTTCATAATACCAAACAACAAAAATATATCTCCTTTAGGATAAATATGTTAATTCGAAAACTGAGAGTCATCATTGATGAAGGTTTAGTAAACAACTCAAGGCAAGCACCGACACTAAGTTACAGGTAGCCAAAACTAGTCATGACATTTCCACTCCCAACTGATGGCCATTGGAATGGACCTAAATAATTCTAACCAAGTAATTAGTCCACCTTTCTTCCCAGTAGGTCTCCATCACCTGACCATGTTCCATATTTTAGATGCTATGATGTAGAAACATGTGGTTTCTTTGGATGCCAGCTAAACAGAGACAAGTTCACATGATTTTCCAGGACAAATGAGCTCTCGCTCTTTAACATGTTAAAGAAATGTAAGATCTCAAGCACATACAGTTTGAGCAGCAGATGTAGGTGGCATGAACAATGTCAGACCCCCATCAATGCACAGTCGATTACGAAATAATGTGGCTGGTTGTGGTGCGAGATATCTGCACCATATTATATCTCTCCATAAGCTGCATTGGATAAGGCAATTTACCACAAAGAAAAGAAATTTAGCAATTGTTCACCCTGGGATGAAGGAAGAAGTGACTACTGCATTGATAAGATCTTCTCTGGAGTCAAACTGATCCACCAGCAAACCCCTAGGCCTCCAAAGGATCTGGGTAACAGCAACTGCAACACCAAAACCTTAAGAAGATGCTGCAAGTAATACTTGCATAAAATTTATTACCTCAACAAAAACTCATTTTAAGTAGCGACTTTTATGAACTATCACAGACATAAGCCACTAGTCGAGTTCCTCTAATTGCATACAGAAGATTAAGCTTAACATTCAGAAGTCTTTCCGATCTAGTCCTGTAACCCCTAAAAGTCCAATACAAACTTCTACCTAGAGAAGTCTCAGCTACCAGAGAAAGGCATAACTGCTGCAACACCCAACACATGTTCCAGTCACGGATACCACTTCGGTTCAAGACTTATTCTATGAAGAAGCAAAATCTGCTACTGTCCATGAACTGCCGCTGGTTATGAGAAATTCAATGCCCATGCTTTGCGAGACAAATCCTATTCTCAAACCAAAGTAGGATGGACAAAAAAGGGACCAAAGAGAGGAGCTTAAAAACAGGACATCGTGCTTATAATAAGAGGAAATAGGGGACAACCCATAACTCCAGGCACCACAAGCCACCAAACAGATATTCTTCCCATCACCTCCCTCATGTCACCTCACTTCACCTCAACTCCCTCCCTCTCCTCCCTCTCTCTCTCAGGAGTACACCACGTCTTGAACTAGAGACTTTGTGTATATCCACATAAGTGTGAGTTGTGTGTCAGTAAGTTCATATAATATACCCAAATTACTGCTTTTTTGTGCATTGCAGCAAGTGTACAACATAAGCAGTATGACAGGTTCTTGATATTACACAGGAAGGCTAGGTATTGGGACTTCTAAGGATCATTAAGAGTTGCAATTAGGTTGGGATAGGCTCCGGCATAGTCATTTGTCAATTAAAAGTATACTAATACCCCAAATCTTTGTCTACTACTCTATCAAGCATTAGCATTCATATTTAGCTCCCTTGACTTAGTCACTAATACTCTTCAACAAATTTACACAAACTCAATATCATATTGTCAGAAAATCAATGGCCATTCACACAACAACATATAAGTGCTAGATAGAGCAGACAGGACAGCAGGCACAGAGAGAGAAGAGAGGATGAAAGATGGAATTTGCACTTACTGCGGACCCTTCCATTGGACCTGGTATGAGCATCTTCAGGAAGGAAATTATCAAGAACATCACGAAGAACAGCCTAACACAAGGAGCATAAGAAATGCCAATGTTTATGGCGAACATAGACTAAAACTTCATACTAATGAAAACCAATGTCATGTTACGTAGAGCTAAATGTCTCTGACAACAAAATAGCGACCTGCAGAAACAGTGAATAATGACAAAAGCAGTATGTTTTTGGTCTGCACAGACTTTTTGACTTGTCAATTAACAAGATAACTGAGAAAATGTTATGCCTACGACTATGGGGAAAGATGATATGGAGATAAATAAAATTAAAGAAGTATCATGTAAAAAAAATACAGTCCATACCCCAAGCCGAAAAGCAGTTCCTCTTCTCCGACAATCCTCAGCTAGTACCTTAGTAGCCACTAAAGCCTCTTCCATGCTGGCTCCAGAAGCAATCACTGCACATACAATGGCGCCAGCTGATGAACCGGCCAATGGTGTGGTTTCCTGATATGAAAAAGACAATCTTTAACCTAAGTAAATCACTATGTCACTAAGTGGACAAGTGACATCACAAGTACATAGAAACCCATGCAATGCATAGGGAAGCTACTAGATACACACAACATATGAAAATATAATCTGTTATCCTCAATATCAGCAAACTACTTGCTCATTCTCAGTAATTAAAGCAGACTGGCGTAAAGAACACACAAGAAAGGAGTTAACATTTCACAGTTAGAGGCACATCAAACCCATTAAGAGGATCATCTTGCAAATGTTCAGCAAGTACTCTCTCCTCATTGTCCCGATTATTTACAGGCACACCAAACCCATGAAGAGGGTCATCTCGTGAATTGCGCCGAACTAACCAAGACATAAGAAGCCACGACAAACTTCAGACCAAACTCAACTTCCAGTGAGCACACTTCAATATCATTTTACCCTCCAATCAGCCAAGAATAATCTACCAAAGTGACCCAGCGTTGGAAAACAAAATCGAACCTTGATATAGCCCTTCTCGATGAGGAGCTGCGCGACCCCGAGATGGTATGGGAACAAGAGCCCAGCAGCCGAGAAGCTGAACCCGGGGCTCGTCACCACCCTCCTCCTCTGCTCCGCCTCCGCGTCCTTAATACTCTGCTCCCATATCACGTCCGGCTCCACATCGTCCTCGATCACGATGCTGATCCTCCCCTTCACGTCATACCTCCCCCCGCTCCCCACGCCGGCCCCGACACCGACGCCGACGCCGACGCTCGCGCCGTCCGGACCGTCCCCAGGCTCCGACCCGGCACCCGCTTTCTTCCGGCTGTTGCGCCTCTTAATCAGCCGCGAGGCGATGCCGAGGAAGAGCTCCCCGGTGGCGATGGCGAACGATTTCTTCTCCGTCTGAGACGAATCCACCTTCTGGTTCTCGTCCCGGTCCTCGTCCTGGTCCTGGGTCCGGGTCTGGCCGGCCTGCGCCTTCCCGGTCGGGTTCTGGTTCTGGGTCGAAGCGGCGGAGGAGGACGGTTTTGAGGAGAAGGCGAGGGTCTGGGGACGGAGGCGGAGGCGGGCGAAGGTGGGTGTGGAGGTGAGAGAAGAAGGGAGAGGGCAGGCAAGGTGGTGGGGAGGAGGAGAGAGATAGAGGGAGGAGAGAGAAAAGGGAGGAGCCATGGAAGGAGGAGGAGGAGAGAAGGTTTTTGCAGAGGGGGTGTTGTAGTTTGGCTCCCCACCTCAGTGGCTGTTCTTCGGCCCTGTTTGGTTGGACTTTCCCAAGGGGCTTTCGGGCCCGAAAGCCCCTTGGGAAAATTTTGTGTTTGAATCATTTTCAAATCTTCTTGGCCAAATATCAAGCATTCCAAATCGAAAGCTAAATCTTGGGTAGGACCAGCTTTGGGCATTGGGCATTTCAGAAATGCCGGTTCACTGTTCATTATCAACTGTTCATCCTCTTCCCCTTTTCTTCTTCGTTCGTCTTCGTCTTCCTCGCCGCCGAGAGTGCGGCTTCTCCGCGCCGCCACCGCCGCGTGGGGTCCGCGTCCCCGGCGACCACCGCCCGGGTGGCGAGACCCGCGGGGTGGCCGAGGTCGCGCGAGACCAGCGGCGCCGCCGAGGTCGCGCGGACCTCGCGACCCGACGCCGGCCGAGGTCCCGCGACCTCGGGCGGCGTCGCCCGGTCTCGCGCGACCAGCGACCAAGCGAGGCCAGATGGGCGACCGGGCGACGCCGCCCGAGGTCGGGCGACCTCGGCCGCGTCGCCCGGGTCTCGCGCAAGCCGGCGACCAGCGAGGCCGGATCGGCCTCCGCGACCTCCGGCGGCCAGATCTGGTGGTCGGCGACGCCGATCGGCCGCCGTCCGGCGGTGGGCCGACGGTTGGCCGGCCACCGGAATTTGATTTCAAACTTTAAAGAAAATAAAAAATACCAAAAGCTAATTACAAATGCAAAGTTTACCGAACGGCATTTATGCTAAGTTGCATTTCAATGCTAAAATTTACCAAACGAGCCTAACATTTCCGAAAGCCCCTTTCTCTCAAAGATATTTGCATTCTCCAAATGGCATTTCCCAAAAGCCGAACCAAACGGGCCTTCCTCCTTAGGGAAGAAAAAGTTTTTCTTCAAGTGTTCTTGATTTTTTTGCTCTTTTTCTTGTCTTTTTTTCCTTTTGTAGGTTGAATGATAAGTAATGTAACTAGTTTTTCTTGGTCCTAAAAATATATTGGTTTTTTCAATTTTGTAATTTTTAATAGGTTGTGTTAATGGGTATCGATAAAAATAAATAATTCGATTTTGAAGTATCAAATTGATAATGAAAATGCCAAGTATTGGCCACATACTTTTTTGCTCGATTCTGCCGGCCAAATCCTCATTGTTAACTCTAAAAATGGCATGTCGATCATTACGCATGCAATCGGATAAATGATAACTTTTCCTTCTCGATTAATATATTAAATATTGGATAAGAAAGAAAATGCCTACTTAAAAATCACATGACTAAATAAGGAATTGCTCCACATATTATCTAACATTTACATAATTTCTTTAATTTGCCTCGTGAGTGGTTCTCAAGACACTCATTCATAAAATACATTCGAAAGAATACACCATCTCGAGTGGATCAATGTCCCTTGTTATATATAGAAATTCCTTAATTTTCGTCGCGAGCAGTTTTAGAAGTACTCATATAAGAATTCATTTGAAAGATTCCACAATTTCAGCTCGATTAGTATCCATTGTGGTCCACGGAATTTCCTCAATTTACATCATTTTCGAAATGCTCATCTAATCTAATCCATGATTTCACCTTGATTAGTACCCCCTTGTGATCCTACTATTAAAAAAAGTCAAGTTTTTGCAAATGATGAGCGTCTCGTTTGTTTCGGTTGGTGTTTTCTTGAACGTTCGTGCTTGGCCGGCAGGAGAGAGAGAGAGAGAGAGAAGAGACGATGGGGGCCGCGGCGGATTCCGCCAACCGAAATAACGGACATAACCGTCAAATTCCAGAATTCGGGGTTTTATTTTATTCGGATGGGACTTTTCTAATTGAAAACTTCCTTTATGCCCTTTTCTTTTGGTCTGTATCTATCAATATATCAATTCCATGACGGATCCTTTCGACATCAATCACACCTCCTCCACGACATCATCGAAAACGAGGAACGGACACTTCGATGTTTTAATTTTAAGTGTGTGTCTCGGGTTGGATACCGGTATCAAGATTCAATGCACGTAGCGTGGACTCGCGTACCCACCAATTAGTAATTAAAGCATGGGCCCGACGAAGACGTCGACCCATCAAACCCCTTTTCGAAAAAATATGAAAAAACATGTTTTTCTAACGTAAGACACGTCGTCTCCTTTTCAAAGGAGTAAAAAATTTGCCCTGACCTTTCTAATTGGAGAAAAGAAACGTTGGACATAGAGCTCTTCTTATGATTTGCAATTTGGGGGATTGAGCAAGCCTAGTGATACAAGTCTCTAATGCTCAGCAACTCCAGTTCGTCACAGATTAGTAATGTGCAGAGGACGATAGACTCATCGAAATGGATCCCGACAGTCACACGCGATGCAATTTTTCCCCAGTAATGACAAGTCGATCAAATCATCAAGATACATCAACAAAATTCAGTTTAACAGTATGGAAAAGTATTCGAAATCCTATATACCCGAAGTATAGGCAGAGTAAATTGAATGTGAAGACCCTTTCACATTATGCAGATCTCACAACCCATTTACCAGTCAAACAGCCTGATCCGATTTAAAAGAACTTCTGTACCTTACTATCTCAATGCCCAAGTAATCAAGAGGACCAGGAACTGCAACATGAGGCTTCCCAACTTTCACTCGAACAGCTGTTATCTGGGGGAATTTCTCCAAGGTAGTCGACGTGATGTGTTCTGCCACTGCCTCAAGAAGATTCTTGGGCGGTCCTTCCACGACCCCCTTAACGATGCTGTCGATTAGACAGAAAGTTAAACTGGGAATAGTTGAGACAATCAATGAACTCAAGATAAGTATAATACTGCCATATTCCTCACAATAAACCAAAACCATGGCCGACATAAATAAGTTCAATGGAACAATAACATGTAAGTAGATTTGATGGGTGGGACAACAAAACATTGGTTCAGAAAAGGAAAAGTATTTGAAGGCAAGAACATGGCGAGCAAATCAACTTTCACACGGATGACATTTGTCAAGGCACTTCGACTATCGCTACTAAATATGCATGAAGTGACTCACCGATAGATGTCGGTGTAACTGACAGTATCAGACAACACGTCTGACTTTCCAGCTGCCTGCAGATCCATCCAAGCATCAACATCGACCAAAAATTTCTGACCCAGTTTCCTTTCTTCCGGCTTCACCCCATGGAAACCGTGGAACAACAAGCCTCTCAATATGAGCTTGTCACCCCTCAACACCTCATCCATTGACATTCCTAACAAAAATGACACCAATAGGGCTTACCAGAGAAACATGCTAATAAAATCATTAAAGAGTAAGGTCATTCTACTTGAGCAATAGACAACACAAGAAAATTAAAAAATGGTAATTTGCTTGAACTTCCAAATACTCATCATCAAGATATTGACTAGTTATCAGAATTGCTACGATCTTCGGCTTCAAAGCTTGCTCCAGAGATATGCTGAGGAGTATAATCATGCGAATGCATCAGGGAGAAAGAGAAACTATGTAACATCTCTAATTTCCAAAATCACTGATAAAGGTTCCATATGAGTAAATATAGCCTCATTTCCCTACACAGACACAGACTCCAGCCCATTTATTAAGCTTTTGCCAATTCAGCTGCCATGAAGTTCCAACAAAATCACGAGTCGTTTTTGGCACCACGAGGTCCATGAATCCACTTAACTAGCTCAGTGAATCAAAGAGAGAATATGAGGTTCAAACCTGATGGCCACCAATACCGAAGGGCGCTTTTTCTGAAAGAATATTACTCCAAGAAATTCGCAACAAGAAAGAGGAGCCTTTTCAACACAAGGAGCCCCTTGACCCACGCCCGCCTCTTCCTTACAGGAAAGAACCGTCAACTAACCACCCGACATTTCCACAAACACGTGGTGAGCATGAGAAGGCTCCAAACAGAAGGAAACAAAAACAACCCGCGAGGCACCGGAGCAATACGGAACAGACCACCCCACGCTTTAACGTTCGCAAAACACAAAAATTACAAAGAGAGAGGCAAGACCCATTACGCAAGAGCGCTGAGAATGCAAGAAAACGAGCAACCCGGAATCAAAGAACGGCGAATCAAAAGCAAGAACGCAAGCAGACACGCTAGGTGTACACCATACCCAGCAACGAGAGTTACAAAAGGGAGGACGTAGCTACTTACTGATGTCGGAGGAGACAGATGAACCTTGCAAATCAACGATGATGTCGCCACCAACATCCACCGAATTGCCACGCTCGTGCTTGGAGGAATGAAGACTACCGCGCCTGGTTTTACCAGCTTGGGGAGTAGAAGATAGAGGCCGATCAGATGGGCTGGTGACCCGGGCCTGGGATGATCCATGGGGATGATTGTGAAAAGTTTCGATAATTTCCAAAAGGCCCCTCCAATTGGTCGCCTTATTTGCAAAAGACCCCCTTAGAATGGGACTTTCCCCAAAAATACCCCCAAAGTGAATCATCGAGTTCCAATTGACCCGCTCCCTAACCTCGCCACGGTGCTAAGTAGAGGTGTCAAAAATTGAACCGAAAACTGAACTGAAAAATTCGGTTTTTTCAGTTCGGTTTTCATTCGATTCAGTTCTCATTAAAAATCTAATTTTTTTTATTGGTTCGGTTTTCATTGGTTAACCGAACTAAACCAAACCGAATAAGAGCTTATTTCTTGGAAACGAAAAATATATACAATTGAAAAAAATGAAAAAAAAAATAGACAGAAGCAAAAACCGAAAAACCGAACCGTATTGAAATTTCGGTTCGCCTCGTATTTGGTTCGGTTCATAAGGTTTTCTTAACAGTTCGGTTCGGTTCGGTTTTTTGAAAAATTGAACCGAACCAAATATTTAACACCCTTAGTGCTAAGAACCCATCGTCCAATGAGCTCACGACTATCACGTGCCCATTTCTAGTCAATAGGCTGGGGCATTTGCAACTATCCAAAATAATCTATTATTGCACATCTTGAAGAAAAGAACTTAATGTCATAGTTGGTTTTCATGGGCTCTCTATCTTCCAAAGGAAGAATGCTAGATCATTCTCCAAATCTGTGGCTCTTTATGTCCAAGCCAATTGACTTGGCGATGGTAATAATTTCCAATACTGGGTTCCACTTCACCAATTTGATGTCAGGCCTTTCTCTCTCCTTCACTCACTTGTCTTCCTTGCCAAGGTTCACTTCTCTAGTTAGTGAAAAGATATCATGCTCATCAATCGTGTACTTTTTGTGGGTGCATTTGATTAGTCACGGTCAGACTTCTCATTTCGCTCGTGCGCTTATTCAATGATAGTTTTGTCCTGAAATTTTTTTCTGAATAAGCATTTGAGGTGAGACAAGTTTGATGATGACGTTGAATTTTAGAAGTGGGCTCTGCTTGGTTGGACATAATTCAGTGGAAAGAACATGTCTTGCCGGTGTTATGATTGGTGACCCTCTCGACTGTTCATATTGGAAACTCACTTTCTTTCAAAACATTTTGTGATTACAAAACTGGGGATGTTGTTTGGTGTTCATTCGAACTTTCTTAAATATTATTTTCATAATTTTATCAGATTATATTAATTAAAATACTTGACCTTGTAAAATTTAGACTTTTTAATCAACTAATTTTAGTTAGGTTGAATCACGGGGATTGAATTTTTAACAAAGAAATATCAAGGCCATCCATTTTGTCCAATTTCTAAATATTTGCGATCCGACACTTTTTTATACCAAACCACATTTTTTGAATCATCACCACACAGACTTTTCGTAGAAGTAAAAGTTGCATCAATTGGATATCACATGTTATGCTGATTCAAATTTGGAAAAACATATACACAAATATCATTTTTCAAAACTTTCCCTATCGAACGATTTTCATTACCTCCTAATAGTCAACCTAGATTATAAAGAAAAAACAAAAGGTAACCCCAGCTTAATACATAAGCTTCAGTATATTTAGCGATCACGATAAACAAGACATATAACAAGCAAAGAGTTAAAGGAAACACTAAGAGAAGTTGCAAAAAAAAAAAACACATAAGCTTTTCTTGGATGAAATTATCTTGACATACCCATTTAGACTACGTTGATTATTTGCCGTTAATGAATCTTAAATTGATAGCATCTTTCTTGCTAAAGAAAGTTTGAACAGTTATGGACATGAAGTATATCAACCCTCCTTAGATTAGGCCAAGTCCATGAATCATCTGGCATAATGCTCCTTAATTTCTTTTAAGACTTCGAAATATACATACACCGATTGGGCGATCCAAATTGTAAGGTCAACGTTCCACATATCCCCAAAGAACACGACCACCCTCATGGCCAAGGAGAAGAGGAGCAACCTTTACGAAAATTGGATAATCAAGTCAAGGCCACAACCTTCGTCTCATTAGACAAGAGAACTCGCCATGGATAGATATAGATGTGCTCCCATTGGATTTAGGCCTTGAATTTAGGGATGCTTTATATTGACAATCTTCTTAGTTGAATTGAGACTTTTGTACCGACTTTTGTGTTTAAATTAATGAAAGTTATTTACTAGTGTCCTCGAGATGTCAGATTGTAGAGCAATTGCCATGGATCACTGCTTCGAAACAATATACTCTCTTACAAAGAAGATCTAGGCAAGAATGTGTTTCCATAAAGGCAAAGCTCACGGAAAATTTTTTGGCCTTTCCTTCATCATATTAAACAGTGTTGTCCAAAGGATTGTATTAATTTTGTCGAGATTGTTATTTAAGTTGATTCTTTTGATCAACGCGGCTTCAAGGCGTTCGCCTATTCAAATCCATTTTGTAGCTACAAGGATCAATAGAGAGGAACAATACACTCAATTTAACGTCTTGGATAATAAAATCACTGAGTTAGCCACCCAATTTGCCCAATTCGCGAACAAGATCAAGCTAGTCTTGTGGTTGCAACCCCCAGTAGAGACACACCCGTGGCTACTCCTGAGTCTAGTAATCCCAACGTTAGAGGGAACGTCGCCAAATCAACACTTGTGGTAGTCAAGCTTGATCCCATCTCGGAAGCCATCTCCGCCCGAATGGAAGAAGAGAACAACAAAAGTATCACCAAGCTTAAGGAGAAGCTTTGAGTCATTCAGGGATATAATTTCCATTCGGAACAACAAAAGTATCACCAAGCTTAAGGAGAAGCTTTGAGTCATTCAGGGATATAATGCTAACATGATCGAGAATCTGTCTAGATACACCAAAATAGACTTTCCTAAGAAGTTTAAGGTCCCTGATTTTGCTAAATATGATGGCAATGGCAATCCAAGATTCTCAGACACAATGATGATCTCAATTCCCTAGATGCTCAAATGCTATAATTGGGATAGTTGCTCAAGCAAATCATTTGAAAATATCTTTTTAACTTTGTGCAATTAGACGAGGTTAAACTAATCATTTGACCCACAGTTTTGAAAAATCAAGTGATGAGCTTCTCATAGGTGCAAAAGTCAAATCGATAGGACATTGAACAGAAAAGTTATGATATATCTAATTTATGGATGAAAATTGCATGTATAATGGTCATATTTTTTCAAAGAATCCAATTTCTCAATGTTAAACATCTTATGGCCCAATATTACATGTGCTTTGCACATGTAATTATGACGTGTAATTTTCGGTCACCATGGTGAACGGATGAGCTTGGCTGAATTTTAGGAAAATTCCAAAAAGAGGTCCAAAGTACCTTTACTTTTTCAAATAAGGACCCAATAAAAAATATTGTTTCAAATAAGAACTTAAAGTGCCGTCATTTTCTCAAATAAAAGCTTGAATTAGATTTTGTTTCAAATGAAGACTTGAAGTGGTTTATATCTATTTCAAATGAGGGTATGAATTGGCTGTGTCTATTTCAAACAAGCACTTAATTTTCTGACGATTAAAGGTATTTTCATCATTTTTTATTTTCACCTTTTCTTCTTCTTTTTTCTTTCCTTTTTTTTTTTTTTTTTTTGGTTCTTCTTCTTCCTTTTCGCCAATGGTTGGTCACCCACCAACAGTGCCCACGAAGGGCTGGCAAGGGTCACCCTCACCAATGAGGGCCACCCACGCCAGCCACAAGCAAGGGATGGCCTCACCTAGGCAAGGCAACCCTAGCCATAGGGCCATCTACAAGATCGGCCCTCACTGGCCACAAGCGAGGCCAACCCTCGCCCGTGACCGACAAAGGTTGGGCAACCTCACTAGTCGTTGGTAAGGGCCAGCGAGGCCACCCTTGCCAAATTTGGTAAGGGTCAACCTCGTTGTTGTCACTCGCTAGCGAGGGTGGTCGAGCCCTCGCTTGGGACAGGCAGGTTGGCCTCACCCACTATTGGCAAGGGCTTGTAGCCCATCACCAACCCTTACCGGTGACTAGCAAGATCACCCAACCCTCGGGGATGGCCCTACAACAAGGGCCACCTCACCTAGGTGAGGTCGTCCGTCACCTGTGGTCGGCATGGGTGGCCCTTGTTGGCATGGGCGACCCTCCCTCACCTAGTCGATGGCTAGCCGGCCACTAGTGAAGAGGAAGAAGAAATGAAAAAAAAAAAAAAGGGAAATGGTAAATGGTGAAAATACTCTTGATTGGTCAGAAAATTTAGCCAACCAGTGACCAACGAGGTCAGACCCTTATTTGAAACAACAAAAATCACTCCAGGCTCTTATTTGAAATAACCAAGGCCACTTTAGTCCCTTATTTGAAACAAAATCCATTTAGAATAATTATTTGAAAAAATAATGACACTTCGGATTTTTTTTTTTTTTTGAAATTTTCCCTAAATTTTATGGTCTTGTGGATTTAATCCTGAAAATTCTGTCGAAGTTTTAGGGACTCTACGGTAAAACCCATTCAGCATTTCTATGACTAGGCTAATTTAAAATGCAATTTATGTGGGCCGTTATTATTTAATGCTCCTAACACGCAAATACAAACTATCATACTTGTTTTTAGCAGTCAAGGACAAACTCCTCACTTTCTTATACAATATGAAAAGACCTAATTAAAATTTAGGCGTCAACCTCATAGTTATGAGAAAAAAACTAGAGTTGCATGAGGCCACTCTATTAATTACAACAAGAGAAGTTTAAAATGAAGTTCTTCCACATCCTATACTTTCGAGTATCCTCACAGGATCTATTTAAGAAAGTCATGTCATCGAATCAAAATGTACCCCAAGCCTTAAAGGATGTCCCACATGCAACTTCAAAGCCACTTGCTATGTTAGTGGGACAGGGGACATCAACCTTGTATCATTTCACTTTTGTCAAAGCTGTTGGACTCTTCTAAAGACGCAGCGCATAGTATTCATGTGTATCAAAATATTTAAATATTAAACTACTTGTTCATCTAACCGTTTAAATTTTTAGAACGGTCGACATCGGTCTCACAAAAATCTCACAAGATGTCATAGTAGAAGCTACTTCTTTTTGCTCAAATCTACAGGCATGTCTTTCCAAATTAACTATTTGTGGGTATTGTAAATGCTTGAAACCCTTGATGATTCCGGCCAATCAATGTTGATCCTTCTTCTATAGGATTCGGAATTTCCTTTGGCTGAGTAATTATCCTTCTATCTTTTCGAAAGGTAATCTAGATCATTGACCAAGACTTTAATTCTCATTCCATAGATAGGTTGGGAAGACCACGAATACTTTAATACTTTAATATCTATTACAAGTAAGATTGACTCATCCAATATTATTTTACACTCATCCACGCTTTATGTAATTTGTTCGATTTTTAGATAACAAATATTTGGCATTTGATAATATGCCAAATTTAGATTCTTCGAATGTAAATTAATTAAAAGTTTCTTTTTCTAAAATTTGAAAAAAAAAAAGTAATAAATAACCGCGATCATCCATGTGGAAAGCTTTCTTCAAATTGAAGCGTCAATCTCAACCATTGTTTGAATTAAGAGAAGAAGTGTTTTAGGTGTTACACGGAAGAGAGAAGAATGGGAAAAAAAAAACATTTTAAATTAGGTTTACGTTCAATCAGCCAAATATGCCCTTCTATTTCTCCCTTTTTTCGCTTAATAGTTTGACCAGGTCGAATGAATCGGCAGAATTTTTCAAAGCAGCCTTTCAAGAGCGACCCGGAAGAGGCACGGGCAACGAATGCGGGAAGCACGTGAAGAAGAAATGGAGAGAGCGGTGAGCTTGTACTTTGGTCTGTCCTGTTTAACCTCTTTAGTTCTCGTGACTAAAATCATTCTTGTCATTTCTAGACGCCTAGCTAAGAACCGAAAGATTTTCGTTCGACTTCAATCTCATTCCTGAAAGTTATTAGAGCACTTGTGTCCTTATTAGTACATATATGTTTCGCATATATGTTTATTGGACAATTTTATAGAAGTTATTTTGTGAAATAATTTTATAGATTTGTCATCTCAATTTTCCGACCATGGATTTTGAGCAGATTTTTTTTAATTTTTTTTTGTTTATTGGATATATAGAAAGATAAAAGAGCTGGTGAGTGGGCAACAATTAATGAATACATGCTATTCTATATGTCAAACTGATGAACCGCGTTTTTACTACATGGTCAAAGCAACGATCTAGAAAAGATATTGACATATCAGGCTGCACTATGGACAAAAGCTCCTCTTTACAGTGTAAACTTCCTGAGCTTCTGAAACAACCGCCTCTCCTGAGTAACTGTAAATTAGCATTATCATGATTCTCTGGCCAATTTGTTCATCTGCATAATCAGCAATCACTATTCTCGTCTCAGAGAATCCTCTGTGTCATTTCGGTGACATGTCAGGTAAATCTGTTGCCTCTCCATTATTAGTCAAGCATTGGCAAGCATGCCTACCAGTATGCCTACCAGTTCATCGAGTTGATTCTCCTGAGAGGGCGTCGTGGTCGGCGACTTTCCACGACCGGGATGAGATTCTTCACCAGCTGCATGAAACAGGACTCAAGTTTATCTTCAAATCAAAATCCAAACCAAGTGCACCTTTATGCCAGGATGAATTTCAAATTCAGGGAACAAACAAGACAACAAAGTCAAGATTATGAAGTATGTGCTGCACCTTCTTTTCTTAGGATAAAATTTAGAATGACGAAAACAAATGATGCAACATTTTCAAACGATATTCAGTATATATTAGACAAAAGAAGAGTCCCTTGATCACGTCCTATAAATGCAACACTGGACCATCAGCACAGAAGTCAACATAAAAAATAAAAATAAAAAATTCAGAGGATGTGAGGACTTGGCATTCAGTGATGCAAGAAGAACTTGGTTTTCCTCCCTTTTAGGTGTAAAATGATAAAGTTCCCATATAATTTATCATTCTTGGGGAATGGATTAGTGTATCGCTCAACCACTGAAACACACAGACAGGATATTATGCTTGTCGTTGCCTTGTCTCTGCTAATCCTTTCCACACAAGGAGACAATAAAACCTCTAGCAGCATCAGCTTTATTTGAGACTGAATCAGTAGCATCCGGTTTCGTTCAAGAAGATTAAAGCGCAATTAATTATATTTATGTATGTAGTCTATATCGATATCTAGACAGAAATGGCACATCTTGTCTGTGTTATCGCGATTCTCAAACTTTTGAAAAATGTCATCATAATAAGTAAACACAAGAATTTTTGAACATTTTAAACAACATTTCGCTAGAGATAGGAATTCTCAACACATGCTCCAATTGTGTAGAAACTAGAAATTCCCTTAACCAAGGGAGAAAATAAACTCAGTGTTACAGTGGCACACCAACGTAGTTTCTCATATAGAGCATGATAAGTCAGTTCTTATGTCAACAGATGGTCCCACCTCTATATGACAAGATAAATTGTTCAGAGGGTATTTAAATCAGTTACCATGAATCCAGGGGAGACAAGGACCAACAGGTCATCTTTTCTCAGGATAGACACCAAAGCATCAATAAGAGGGCATAGACTATCGGTTTTCATGCAAGAAACCTTCCAAGCACATTATCCATCACTCTATACTTCCTTATTTGAACAATTGTCTTAACAATGTTGCCATTATTTTCGCTTTACAAGGTCCACCAAATCAAAGTTAGCTGCACTTTTTACCAGGCAAAACTATCCAACATTTTGTAAAAGAATGTCAAGCAGAAGAAGACACGGCAGAGTCTTAAAAAACTCCAGCTTAAAATGATGAACAGGCTAGAGATATTGCCATGGCATTTACCTGTTTAAGCCGCTCTTTGCTCTTCTCAGCCTGCATATAGTGCACAGACTTCTTAGAACTCTCTCAATGAAGAATACTTATACTTATCTACATACGTCTTTTTTGAGAAAAAAGTTCATCTGCTTCATCATCACTAACCAATGATGAGTATGCTGTGGATGTAGACAACCTAAACTGGAGCACATATGTTGGAGGCAGAGATTTAGACGAGACTGCAGGACTAAAACAGTCCCTCATTTCTATTTTTACTAAAAAGAAGGTTGATAATGAGAAGTCTACCCCAACCAAAACGCCCAATCCCCAACAGGGGACTGGCCAAAGAGATTGCACCTTCAATGCCAGATGCTAAGGCCGTCACAAGTTTCTCTAAGTGCCATAGTCATTTATTGCTAATCTCATAAGCTAGTTCTGAATTTCCCAGATAAATCGTCATCCGTTTCAAGATTTTCTTTTTGACCCATTAAGGAAACAAAATCTGCAAGTTCCTTCCCCATTTACAACAAATTAATCATCATAGCGTCACTGTCTGTTTCTGCTGAGGCTCCTAAAATGACTGGTGTTGGCTGAAGCTCCGATGGAATAAGAAATCAATGATGGAACATAATCTTGTTAGGCGCTACCTTTTACAGTATGACTATGAAAAGAGCTGCCATCAGTTGAACGAAAAGAACCCTCCAATGAACTTTGTATGAATATTTTTACTCAATTTGATCAGATGGCCAGGATCGATGGGAGCCCTAATTTATACAAAGCATACCTCTTCCCTCAAAAGGCGTGCCTTTTCCTCCTCCAATTGGGTCACCAAAGATTCTAATTCAGCAGTATATGCCTGAAAAAGCAGAAAGAAAATTGTCAGGATTCCTCTTCTGAAATTAAAACGACCGCAGAGATAAGCAATCATTCACCTTCGACAAGAGATTTTTTTTTAACAGTCCCAATGTTTCTGGCAACGGAGGCCATTGCAATGTGCGTGACAGATGGAAGAAAGACAAAAAAGAGATGGCGAAGGCAATGACATCAACCAGCAAGCAACTTGTTATCGTGTGTATACAAAGTTCGCAGCAGAAAAATAGGAATTAAAAAAACATTGGGAGGCGGACCAATTAACATAAATGTAACTGGATTGCTCTGAGGCCGAGCGACCGTTTCACAACAAAAGTCACACTGACCAGACTAAAGAAACGAGTTTTTCACCAACACTGGATCTGTGTGAAATTGGAAGAAGCAAGAAATGCATAAAAGAGTAGGGGAAAGACCAAATAAAATTACCTGCTTGCGTTCTCGGGACCTCGCCGCCGATTCTCGATTCTTGATCATCCTCCTCTGCTTCTGCTGCGTGGCCTTATCCACCGGTTCCTCCACGGCCCTTCTTTTCCCTCTACCGACCACCACTCTCCCCTCAATTCCGCCATTGTTGTTACTAACGCCGCCGCCCACACCCACGCCCACGCCCACGCCCACGCCCACGCCCACCGGCCCCCACCTGAATCAAATGCCTCAAGTCACCCGCAGCCTCCCCGCAGTAACCCCTGCTCCTCCGCCGCCGCCGCCGCCGCCGCCGATCCTCACGTCCTCCTCCCTCACGGCCCCGCTCTTCGTCAGGAAATCCTCCAGCGTCATCTCCTCCTCTCCCCTGCCGCTCGCCCCATCGCTCCCCGCCACGATCTGCTTCCACACCTCGTCCACCGTCTTGATCCCGCCGCCGTCCCCTCCCCCGCCGCCGCCCCCGCCCGGCATCCCCGCGCTGTCGCCGACGACGCCGACGCCGCCGTGGCCGAACAGCGAGTGATCGGGAGTGGCGGGGCCGTCGTCGGAGTAGATGTTCTTGAGGAGGTCGTCCATGCTGACCGCGCCGGAGCTATCCGCGGCGCTGGCGTTCGTGCTGGCGGCGGCGACGTGGCTGCTGCTGCTCTGGTGGTGGTGGTCCCGGAGATCGGAGATCAGGGCGGAGAGGGAGGATGATATAGAGGACTGGAGCGGCAGATCCTGATTCCCTCTCGACGACGTCGTCGAGGTCATCACCTTGGACGACGCCATGGCCGGGAAAGGCTGCGCGTATCGCTCGGCCTCGACTCAACCCGGCGGTCTCCCGATTCTGTTTTCCCCCGGGCGACTCGGTAACGAAGCTCAATCCCTCGCCGACGGCGGCGATTCCGATTGCGACGGCGGCGCGGCCGATCGCCGCGGCGGAGAGATTTTTAGAGAGAGAGAGAGTCGGGGGCAGTTGAAACGAGAAGGAGAGAGGAAGTTGCGCCTTGAGGGGACTTCGGGTTTTCACTTGGGAAGGATTTATAATAAGCACGAGAACGGCGCCGATGCTCTTTGCCGCATTTATCGCCTTTATTTATTTATTTATTTATTTATTTATTTTCTTTACTCTCTATTTTATGATTTTTCTTTTTTTCCAACTAAATGAAAAAAAAAATTATGAATTTTGGAAAATATTCTTTTTGGGTCGAGGATTTTGAAAAAAATTTTGAGAATTTTAAGCGATTTTTGAGAGTTTGACGGCTCAGAAAAGAAAAAAATATAATTACGAATTTAAAGTGAAAGTCGAGTCAGATAAGCACTTAATAGATCCTTTTTGAGTATTGTATACGTGCAACGACCATTTATAGCTTCAACATCCTTTTTTATTGATTTTATGATTTTTCTTTTTTTCCAAATAAATGAAAAAAATTATGAATTTTGGAAAATACTCCTTTTGGGTTGAGAATTTTGAGCAATTTTTAATTAGTAAAATCCAGAGTCCGACGGCCTGGAAAAGGAAAAAAATCAAATCACGAATTTAAAGTAAAAGTTGATTCAAATAAGCACTTAATAGATCTATTGAGTATCGGATACGAGCAATGACTAATTATAGCTTCAACATCCCTTTCTATTGATTTTATGAGTAGAGATATACTTTGCAAATGAGTCAACAATTCGCCGTGATCCTCCTTTAAAATTTTGAGATTTTTAAAAGATATATAATATATAGATAATATATATATGATGAAGCACTTTAAGTCAGAGCAATGCTATCCTAATCATATGGCTCGTTGAGAAATAGATAGATATTTTAATCGCGCGTGGTATGTCACTAGGTGTATCGACGTATTCCGATCGTCAATACACGTCTCGTAATACTCAGCAATGGTTGAGAACTAGTGGTGGCATCAGCAAGAGTGTCACGTGGCACGCGGCACGCGACTAAAAAGCATGTCGATCAATAAAGCATTGACTTAATTCATACATTTTGGAGCAATGGATAATGTATATTTAATTTAGTTCCTTAATTGCATGGAAATATTTGACATTGACAAGATTGAACTTACGGATAAGATTAAATGTATTAAAAAATTATAAATTATATTAAACGAACCGAAAAATTCAGATATCAGGTCACGCGTTCTCATCGAAGCACCGACTTCTGGTACGTGCAATCGACGGTTGAGAATTCGACCGACGGAGGGAGGTCCCATCCCGACAGAAGGGCGCGATGGTAATTTCGCCGGGTGGCAGCAGGGGGAGGGGGGCCCCACAATTTAAGAAGAGTCCTTGGGGGGCTTTCGGCTAGTTCGTTCGTACGTTGGTCAAAGTCCAGTTCTACACGAAGTCGGCAGGATTGCGGATGAAGACACGACCCGGTGCGGCTGCTGCTGCTGCCCGTTTCTTTACGGTGAAACAAAAAAAAAAACAGTAAAGGCGAAAGCGCGTTTCGCATTTCTTTATTCGTTTTATTTCTCTCTTTTCTTTTTCTCTTTTTTTTTGTCCCGAATTTAGGATGATAAAGAAAGCGGATGAAAGAGGCTGTCCATTTCGAAAGAGTCAAGAAGAAAATATGCTATGATGTGTTAAAGAGAAGAAGGAGAAGAGGAGTTTTTAAGGGTTTTTTTTTTTTTTTTTTTGGGTAAAGTTTTATGGGTTTTTGTTTGTATTTGTAGCTTGGCAAAAGAAGGAAAAAGATTTCACACGTTTGGCATCTTTTTGCTTTGAAATTTGTGAACTCTAGTTTCTTTTGTTCATAATTTTGTGCGTGGTGATTGTAGTGACAGGAGCTCTGACTTTCGTAAAAATAATATTGATTAGTGTAAGATGGGTAAAAAAGATTATATCTTCATGTCAAAAAATTCATGTTAAAGCACCACATGCGTGATCTTTCTATAAGTTACATATGCTCTTTCATATACATGTGGTCTCCCTTCTTCATCTATTAACTTAAAACTTTCAAATTGAACATTTTAATAGGGTATCAAATCCCTTGAACGCTTTGTCCTACACATTCCTAATTTCTTCTTTCGGTCCAGTTTAACATGATATCAGAGCTCTCGAACATCGAATTTCATGCGTTGTTCCTAATCCGACTTTGTGTGTGCGGGGGATTTCATATGAGTTTCAAGTTCCTAAGCTAATATGCTTATGAGCTTTATATTTTTGTCGTGCTAGTTTAAGCTTTCGAGCTAGGCATTTTAAAAATTGGGTTTGTCCATGAAAAACTTAAGCAGCAAGGAAAAGGCCTACAAAAAGGGGAAAGTGGGGGTTTGGAGAAATCGATGCGAGGATAAAATGGTCATTTCATTATGGGAAGGTGGACAAGAAGATAAGACAAGTAGGAGAGAGAAGGGGTGCGTTGACTTTTGGTGTTGACTTTCGTGGCCTCGTTGAGATTGCCGCCGGTCTGGTGACGCAGCCCCTTTGATTCGTTTGGTTTCATGCGGAAAGCAATGGAGTGACATCGACCGCGGTTGTTGCGGTCGGTCTGTGGGCGGACGGCTGCGACTGGAACTCGCTACCAAAAAGGCAGATTCCAACTGAAGCGACGACGTTTTCGACGAGGCAAGCCGGATCACGCGTCGAGATGCCGGGCTTTGTCGGGTCCAAAACGGTGAGAAGGGACCGGTGAGCATCAAATTTTGATTCGATTTAGAAATCAGACTGGACCACCCTTGGATGGACCAATTGATCGTTGGTTCTTGAAAAGAATAGTTTGATTCTCTATTTGGGCGAAGATTAGGTTTGATGTGATTCTAAGTTGAAATGTCTTTCAACGGGTTTTGAAATCTCTTTTGAAGGGAAAAAAAGCTTTTGCATCTATCAAAAATTGAATCACGGTACACAACATTAATAAACACTATAAACACTTAGCTAACATATGTTTTTGTAGTGAGCTAGTGCTTTTGTTGTTGTTGTTATGATCGTAAAATGATTCAATGTTGATCGATTCGGTTCCTAATTTCGATCATTTGAAATCAGGAGTTATAAGGTTAGTTCTTGATTGTAATTCTGCAATCCATTTGCTTGGAAATCAACCACCCCCGTGAAGGGAAAGTGATACCATAAGAGTGTCATAATCTTTACTTAATATGTGAATCCAAGATAAAAGAGAGGTTATCACTCGGCAGCACTTGCGATTCAGGTAGACGAGCCTTGTCACTATGATTTCAGCAAGGTGCTAAAGGTTTAAAGCACATTCACCAAAACAAGACGGGCACTTGGGATATGAACACTGCTCGACACATTAGCGAAAAATTTTCCAAATATAAAACTAATTCTTGAGAATTGTCAAAATGTTTATGTTACAAATCACGCCTTCATTTAATAACTTTTAAAATCGTTAGTTACGATCCTACAAAATTTCACATAATATCAAAGCAAGAGGTGCTGAGTTCAAATTTTTAGGCTTCTAATTGCATCTCCAATTACATATTTTCACATTTTAGACATAATCTAAAAAACAAAATTTTAAA
Organism: Eucalyptus sideroxylon; assembly: GCA_014182405.2. Classification (NCBI taxonomy): domain Eukaryota; kingdom Viridiplantae; phylum Streptophyta; class Magnoliopsida; order Myrtales; family Myrtaceae; genus Eucalyptus; species Eucalyptus sideroxylon. Next base: position 58,399,784 of record CM024552.2, read on the forward strand.
ATAATTAGTTGTGGTCCCACAAAATCTCATTAGAATTTTATAAGCTACTCCATTAATAGTTATGCCAACCTTGTAGAGCACACAACCTGCATACCATCTCTTTCAAGATTTTCCTTTGAAACGAGATTTTCGTGATTTTCCTTATTAAGGTATTTAATTTTTTCTTCTAAGATGCGCGCCAATTTATCAGCGTTGGTAATTGTGATTGGGCTATCTGATTAAAGTTCAAGGCCTTGGACTCTGTTAAATGGGCCAATTAATTAGTGATTAGCCCACTAATCTAGGGAGAGAGAAACACTCTTTCCCAAAAAATCCGTTTTTGCTAGACCTTCTTCCTCCGCCTATACCGTAAGTAGAAACAATATGGGCCGTGGGGTGGGCCCAGAGACATTTCATATGTCTATCACGTCAAGAATTTGGATCGATTGATGGATCATATTACCCGCGTGATACATTTTTACTGGGGTTGTATATATATATATATATATATCGGTCACATCAAGGATTTAGACCAATCAGCCAATCGATCATATTACTTACAAAACACATTTCTCATCTTGTATAACGCTTTGATAGATATTGCATGAAATACCATCTCCCAATTAAGAGTATCGTGAGCATCTTTGGGAGTTCAATCGACATCCGCTTCATCCGTGGTAAATAAAGGCATGATGAGATTCACTAACGAACAATCAGACCAAATACACGTGCAATGTACGTGTGATAAACGTGATTGTACGTGTGATAAATGTGCAATATATGTGCGATATACTTCCTCGAAGAACGTGATGGGATTGGGATCAGCCCAGATTGCAATCCAGAAAATACTAAATAGGGCGACTTCCAGAGAGGTATTCATATTGGTCGTAAAAGCTATTCATGAACGAGTCATTTTTATCTCAGTTTTTCCCTCTACAGGTTCGGGTGTGTGTCTTTCCAGCCACTCAACTAGGGTTGCAAGGGATTGGGATCAGCCCAGATTGCAATCCAGAAAATAGGGCGACTTCCAGAGAGGTAATCTTCGTTGCTGCACTAAGTTTTGACTATCCTCGGCGAAGATAATTGACAACAGGATTTTTCTAGCTTTTCAACTGGGCGCTCGAACCTGCGGAAGATGATATCCTTGACAGGCTGTTTGAGCTCGGGTACCTTGATGTGGTCTGGCCTAAGAAGAACCCAGTTGCGGAAGTAGTTGAAACTAATTGTTCATTTCATAAAAATAGTTCTGCATAGTACAGTTGATTGATAAGATGCTTGGACCGATCCTGATAGAAGATGCTAAGAATCGTACATTATGCCTCACCCCTGTGAATCCAGTCGCATCATGCCCGACTGGTGGACAAGATCATTCTTCTTTCTCGTAAGACTAATATCAGATGCAAATTGAGGGGGTAAAACAATATAGCACATAAGCTTTGTACAGTAGTGGCTACACTAAGTTGCCTACACTTTACATCCAGAAGCTCGTAAAGGGGATAAGAATAACACGAAAGAATATCAGACAATTTAGGTTCATTTTTCAGGGAAAGCTCAATTTTTTTTTGGAGTCAGAATTTAAGTGTACTCTGCAACTTTTTTATCCGCAACGAGAATGCCCGATAGCTATCATCCGTTCCAAAAGCACTCAACGTCCATGGCAGCTGCTATGTGGAAAATGAAAAGTCAAGAGAGCAAATCAGTATGGACATAGGATATGGATAAATATACATAATACACATGAAAATAGAGGAAAAGATAGTTTTAAGGATCGACTATTCTCAAATAAAGCTATTCAAGGTAAGATCAGGCAAGTTTAAAACAGAAGGATGAGCACAACGTCCCCAAACTGAACACAGATGTCGCAAACAAAAGAAGTCAATGCTTTGAAGAATCGGCACTTCTCAAATAAGCCGTGCAGTCTTCCGCATTACATCGGGACAAGCTAGGTTCCATCGCCCCAAAAAAAAAAAAAACCCTTTTATTCTCTTGCCTACTCCTGCCATGATCATTTTTACACGTTAGTTGTTTCGATTTTCAAATAAAGTGTTGGGATAACAAATTTTTAAAAATCAGACTGAATACACATGTAATGTATGTGAGATAAATGTGCAACGTACGTGCACGATCAAAGAAAATGATGGGGAAGATGTGTTTGGATGGAGACCTATTAGGGAGAAGGGTGTACTAATTACGTGGTGAGAATTATTTAGGTCCATTCCAATATCCGTCAGTTGGGAGTGGAAATGTCATGACTAGTTTTGGCAACCTGTAACTTAGGGCTTGCACGTTTTCGTTCTTTTTTTTTTTTTTTTTTTTTTTTATGAACAGAAATTTTGTTTTTTTGTTCCCGGGAACAAAAAAAGAACAGAAATTTTGTTTTTTGTTTGGGACAAAAAAAGAAACAAACACGTTTGTTTGCGTTTTTGTTCAAAATCGGATTTTTTGTTTAGGAACACAAAAAGAACAAAAATGAAAAAAAAAAAAAAATTGTTTCTTGTTAGAAACGATTTTGAAGAAACACTTCTCTTTCTCTCTCCCCTTTTCTTCTTCTTTTTTCTTTGGCCAGTCGCCGGTCTCGGCCATGGCCGGCGACCGTCCGTCGAGGGTTGGCGACACCGTCGAGGGTCGGCGACCTCGTCGGAACGTCGCCGGCCCCTGGCGAGGCCGAGCGTTGCCGGCCCGGCGAGGCTCGACCTCGCCCACGCCGGCGACGCTAAGCCTCGCCTTGGTTTGGGCAAACTCGGGCTCGCTCGGATTCGGAGAGACTTGACCTCGCTCGCCCGGCGACACCGAGCCTTACCTTGGCTTGGCAAGCTCGGGCTCGCCTAGATCCGACAAGGTCGAGCCTTGCCGGGGCCGGCGAGCCTCGCCGTGATTGGGCGAGACCACCACCGGCCGAAAGAAGAAAAATAAAAAGAAAAGAAAAAAATATTAAAATATTAAAAAAATTAAAAGAAACAAAAAAAGAATATAAATTTACCAAATGTGTTTTTATTTATTTTTTATTATCGGAATAAGTTTACCAAACGCATCTTTCGGTAAAAAATTGTTCCTCGGAATAGAAATTTTATTTTTCTATTTACATTCCTGGAACAATTTTTTAACAGAACTTTACCAAAAAAATTGAACGAAACGTTACCAAACGCACCCTTAGTGTCGGTGTTTGCCTGTTCACTTAACCTTCATCAGTGATCACGCTCAATTTTGGAATTAACATATTTATCCTTAAGGAGACACATATTTTCGTTGTTTGGTAGTGCGAAAAGGCTCTTGAACTTTTCTTTGCATACTCTTTTAACTTTTTAGCATGGAACTTGTTGAATAGCTTCAGCATTTCTTTAGTTCTTCTCATCCTTTCTTCAAGCACTTTCCCTGTTGATGTGTTTATCCAGGCTTGTTTTACCCACTTCTATATAGTATTCTATTTTGTGTATTTCCCACCTTGGCCCATTTTTCCTGTTGGTAACTGGTAAATGCGGTTCACATGAACTCTCGTGCATGGTGCATGCCTGTTTGGTAGATATATCTTCTTGTTTTAATGTGCTTTGTGACTGGTAAAGTATCATTACCTCATGTGCATGATTTTGAGTCTATAGCCATGTTTGCCATAATACGACTTATATTTGTAATGCCAAATTTTTGTAAGTGTAGATCCACAATGCATGATTTTGAATCTATAGCCATGTTTGCAATTGAAGCCATGATGTAGAAAACCCTAAATCGTCGAGCCTATCACATCAATCTCATTAATCACATGCAAATTGCAGCTCCCCTTCCCAAATTTGGCTACCTTCAATTCAAACTCATGCCCTCGAAAAAAAAAAAATAGGCAATTGGCAAAATTTGAAGAGCTAAAAACACTATCTTTGGAGATGACTACCGGAGAAAACTTACATGGAGTCCCGACTATCAGAAAGCTCGAGACTAAACCATTAAAAAATAAATAAAAAATAAAAAATCCATTTCCCGCCAAATAAATATAAAACTAAAAAAGAAGCTCCGACTCCACTAAAAACCGAACAAACCGACCCAACGGCCAGCGTAACAGAACCCGATTCAAGTCGGGTCGAATCGTATCAAAAATCAAATCACCTGCCTCCGTCTTCGACTGAGCTCTCCAAGAAATGCTTTCAAGAAACATGGCGCCGCCCCCGCCGCCGCCCCCGCCCACGCGGAGCCGCCGCCCTCGCCGTCCTCCTCGGGACGCTCGCCCTCGCGCTCCTCGGCCTCCCCGACGGCGCCGCCTGCGTCCCCGTCGAGGACCTCGACGCCGCGCTCGCCGCCCTCCGCTCCCGCGGCTACGGCCTCGCCGCCAACGCCGTCGCCGCCTCCGACCTCCGCCTCGACCTCCTCGCCGCCGCCTCCGCCACCCTCTTCGCCCCCGTCGACTCCGCCCTCTTCACCCTCGGCATGGCCCTCCCCGCCCCGGCCTACCTCTCCGCCCTCCGCGCCCACACCGTCCCCCGCCGCCTCTCCGCCGCCGACCTCCGCCGCGTCCTCTCCTCCTCCTCCGGCGCCTCCGTGGTTGTCCCCACCCTCCTCCCCTCGCGGTCCCTCCGCGTGACCGCGGGCCAACATCCCGACGAGATCGTCGTGGACGGCGTCGAGGTGGCGGCGCTCGGGGTTTTCTACGGCCGCGACGTGGCGGTGCACGGGCTCCGCGGCGCACTGAGCTTCCGATCTCAGTCGACCGGCGGCGGTGCTCTTCCTCCGGTGCTCCGCCGTCACTCCGGTTCAATCTTTGTCCGGGTCCCCAAGGTTGCTCCGCCGTCCAGCAACGTGAATGATCATTCCGCTCAGCGCTCTGCCAACCTCACTGATTCGTTGCCTCCGGAACGACAAGAGAGCTATCCGCCGTCGCCGGAGATTCGACCCTTGTCGGCCCCTTTGCCCGCCCTGGCGGAGATTAGTTCTGTTGCTCGAGTGGGTGAGGACGGCAACGACGGCGACTGGAGAGGAAGATTCGGCCTTCCAGCTGATCCGGCACCAACCATGATGCCGCTGTTTGACAACGGCGGTGGCCAAGGAGAGGGTTCGCTCGAGATATCCGAGCCTTTCGACGATGAGGAGTTCTTCGACGACGACGATGACGAGTTTTGGGACGACGATCCCCTTCTGCCTTGACGGCCCGCCAGAAAATGGCGGGATTGTTCTTCGACGACGATGACGAGTTTTGGGACGACGATCCCCTTCTGCCTCGACAGCCCGCCGGAAAATGGGGGAAGCATCCCGCCGACGGGGACCGGTTACCTCTGGATTTTGTCAATTTTTAGGCCGAGTTTTTACTTAGGATTGATCTTTTCTTGTTCTCATTTTTTTGGTCCCTTTTCACAATTTCCCTTTTCTTTCCTGGGGACGGAGGACTGATTGTGCATAGAAATTTCTGATCACAGAAGAATGCAAATTTCATTAGAAAGGTCGCGATTCGCAGCTTTCGGATCTCTTCCATCGACCCTCGATTCATTTTGAATCTGATATTGCATAAGACACGAGCCAAAATTCACGAGCCGTGTTCTCATAGTTCCGAATCCAAAATTCTATGTTCGATTTCACGAATATCAGGAGAAAGACAAGGGTGTTCCTCAGATCTTCTCTTCTATTGATATTCACAACGGCTGCCAGAGTCCTTTGGGAACGTTTGATCAATTCACTTTGGCCAATCTAATTTATCAAAAGAAAAGAAAGGTTGTAGCACTGAACTGTGAGCGAAGCGTCGCGCAGAGACATTTTAGTTTCGAATTGAAAACATCAGCGCGATTGGCAAACCCACTTCCCGGCCAACGAGGGAATATCAGACATCCGAGCCGAATGCGAGATACAAAGCCACTCCTATGCCGGATCCATCGACCAGTAGATCGTACAACTAAACAAGCGCATGTCGCAACCACCGAAAAGCATATGGCAAAGGGATATAAAACCCACCGATCAGACCCCTGCACAAGGATTGGGGAAAGAAGCGGCAAAGGTCCCTGAAAGATGCCAGTGCCGCTGGTACAGCTCAATAAAAGATGGAAGAGAGCTAGGCAATTGAAGGCTAGGTACCATGAGAATGCAGGAATGGCAACATCAGACGCTTGCCAATGAATTCACAACAGGTTCATATACCGCCTGCACTTAGAAAAACTAGCACTTTTCTTGCCAACTACTAAGACAAACCCAGAAAATGCTGACGGGTTTTGCCATCAGACAGTTGTTCTTCATGTAAAAGCATCATCATTGAGACAGAATGCTTAACAAAAAATATAACCCCAATATCAAAAGTACAATGTCGTTCACATCAAGATGCAACTGACAGCATTGCTAAAAGACTTATGTATCACTCTGATCTCACACCAATGAAAGTACGGCTCAATCTAAATCTCACACGGGATACACAAGGCATGATTCATATCCAGGGGAAACTTGAACGAAAATAAAGCAGCAATATAAGCACTACGAAAAGAGTACCTAACTAACCAACAAAAGGCATGGTGAAAGGGAATTACTCGGAGCGAAACGCACGGTAAGATACTGGCTTCATTAGCTTAGTGATTAGTATTATCGGGTTGTGGACTGGCGTTACCTGCTTCAGCCTTGGATATTTCATCACCTCTGCGGGGGTTCTCGTCGACATCCAGCACATCGTCCATCAGGTCATCCTCTCCAACGTTAATGTCTTCAACATCCTCATCCTCATTACTACCTGCACCGGGGATTTTCCTGGTCTTGGGTCCATGCTCCAGCCTGTGGGTTTCCAACTCTTTATCCATAGTTTCCTGTAAGTTCAGATCGTCATTTGCTTTTCTCGCTTTCCTTGCATTTTGCCACCTCTCCAACTGCTTCTCGACATTTGCAATATACTGATCGCCAATCTGTTTCTGATATTCAGATAGCTCCTGTCGCCTAGCGTTCTTCCACTCCAGGAAATCCTGTTTCATAGATAAAGCACAGATTGATAATGCACACCAAAAGGGCCAAATGAAGAAAAAGGGCATGCTGACTTAATTTTGCCTTGTACAACTTGCTGACATGTAATGGAGAGGTAAACATTAGGTGTTTCTCCAATTGTTGTAAACACTGACAAAATGATCAAACCATTTTCAGTGGCTATGTATCCATGTCTAAAGATGCACATGCACCTTGACTTTCGTTGAGAATAACAGCAGAAAGAAACCAACCTGCTCCTTTTGCTGCTCGATCAAGGTTGCATCTTTCTCAAATGGTTTTGCAGGTAGATAGTATATGGACGGTTTTGTTTTAGTCCTGCAAGATAAGCATAGCACCACTCCTTAAGCACGTAAAAAGCAATAAGCAAATGATAGTTATTCTACCTATGGCAATGAAAGCAGAATTTCAGCATCCAGTTGCTTTATCACCGCCATCATATGAACAGAAACTTATCTTCGTCTCAATAAAATTGTGAATAGGGACACTTTTGGACCAAAAGGAAAAATAACCTGCAGCAGGGAAATATTAGAAACCATGAATACAACACTTAGTAAGAGATATTGAAGGATGATTGAAGTACCTGCAAACAAGATGACTTGGACGAAATCACTGATTTGAAAGAACATTATAATGGTATTCGAGGAAAGTGAGAAACCAACCTTATAAAATTGCTAAGTTTTCTATGGTGCTCAGTCCAGTGCAAATACAGCAACTCCAACTTCTTTTCTTCTGCCTTGGCAGCAATTCGTGCCCTAAGAGTCTGATGTGAATAGCGGTAGTAGACAAAAGAGAGTATATGTCAGCTGCTTCATTAACTAACAAGACAAGAAACAAGTACTTTGCTTCTCTCTCTTTCTGAATTGATATAACTGAAAGAAAAAACAAACCAAATCTTGCTTTCTCTTTTCTGCAATTTGCTCACGCTCTTGCTGCCTCAGCTTTTCACTTTCTTCACGCGCTCTTTGCTCAGCCTACAAGAAATGTGATGTTTAGGACTAGATGATGAGAAATAGCCAACTTGCTTGCACCAAGTTGATTCTCTGATAAGTCGCAAAAGATAAATCAAGCAGATTCTGTAGTTTCATGTTAGATTGGAACTGCAATGGTCCCTACAGAAGAGCCATGATCTCCTCAGATGCCTAAAACATTGACAACTTACAGTAGCGAAAATGCACCTCTCAAGGCTATTATGGTCCAGGTCAAGAGCATAGCCGGTATGATACTCACCAATGACACATTGGCAATCATGTTCTTTATTTATTTTTTTATTTTTTTGGTAACCAAACTAGTATGGGAATTCTTTGAGGCAAAGATCATGTAATGGACATACTCGTCTAGCCATAGAAGAAAATAAAATAACAGCCATTTACTTCATAGTAGCACACTTTACAATCAATCATATTCTTGTAATTGACTGTTCTCACCTGTGTTTCAAAAAGCATATCAGCTAACTATAATCAGCATGAAATCATCATAGGTAGTTTCTACAATGCACATGCTTTGGCTAGTTCAAAGACCAGATCAGCAAGAGTAACAAGTACATACTCTTTGTAAAGAATTTGACCTCCGCATAAATGCATCGGATCCTGACAGTTGCATGTCCTCCTTTCTGAATCTCTGGAAGAATTCAACAAAGCATAGAAAATGAAGGGATTAATCACTTTCAGAATTCCTTGTGGCACTAAAAGATTTTTAAAAAAAATCACATTAATGAATGAAGATGCAAATTGTCTTTACCAAGTGGTCCAAATGAAAAAATTGGATTTCTTTCAGAATGTATGACAAATATAATTTCTTTAAATATCATGTCTTTTCAATTCTTGCCACAATACGATGTCCATAAAACGTAACTATACCAAGCAAAGAAAAGAACATGCAAAAGACACGATGCCCAGGGTTAATGCCATGAGGATTTTCTAAGAGAGCAGAAAAGCACAGACAGTTTTCAGAATTTAAAGCAATATAGACCAGATGGTAACCAAACTTAGGCTAATGCCCTCAGCAGAAATTGCGTGACACAGAATACCTGTCAAAGATGCCAGGCAATGCTTCTAAGAGAGCAGAAAAGCACAGACAGTTTTCAGAATTTAAAGCAATATAGACCAGATGGTAACCAAACTTAGGCTAATGCCCTCAGCAGAAATTGCGTGACACAGAATACCTGTCAAAGATGCCAGGCAATGCTTCTCTGCTTCGCAACTTGTCAAGGCACACTTAACAAATCCATACAAGTGTACTAGTAAAGAATCCTCTTAAGAACACTTCAGCAGAAATACTAGCTCAGGATAAAACTTAACATGGTTCAAAATATCTAGATAGAGGACAAGATATTTAATAAAGAAGATTTCCAAAATCATCTTGTCCAGTTGATTCAAAGGCACTAATCAGAAGGGAATTAGATGGATTTTCCTTTTTCTTGTAGTATGTAAGGCATAGGCCAATGAGTACGACTCATGCTTAAGACGACAGATGCCTTAGTATACTAAACATAAAGTAACAGCCCACCAACTAAAACACATAAAAAGGAATTAGATGGATTTTCCTTTTTCTTGTAGTATGTAAGGCATAGGCCAATGAGTACGATTCATGCTTAAGATGACAGACGCCTCAGTATACTAAACATAAAGTAACAGTCCACCAACTAAAACACATAAAAGTCTCTAGGGGAACGTCAATTTTGGCAATCTAAAATGGGACCAAAAATACATGTGTACATTCCAAATTGCATGTTGGTAAAGGAACCGTGAATCCCCATGATGAATGCTCTCTGATGAATCTTCAGCAGCATGTGCTTATGATTGAGGTACTAGAATAAAATGCCAATTCATTGTTTTTAAGTGACTGAATTCAATAAATCTCAATGACTTGATTGCTCATCTCACATAACAGTAAGTAACTAAGCAACATCTTTCGAATAAGACCTTTCTTTACTGCATCTGTTACACAAGGATCCTACAAGTTGTTTTCACAGTACATTATCAAGTAGAAGTTTTCGCATCATTAATGAGTTTCACAACCAAGAACCTTGACCCAATAAGATAGGTATCGAGTTACATTCAGATTACTTCTAAACAAAAGTTCTTTCCACTACATGCAATGGACATTACAGATCACCAACCTGCACTCGCGATTATACGGTTAAGACAAATATTAGCACAAACATAGAAATTTTCTGTAATCTCCATCATTTGGTAACAATAAAAAGAACATCTGTCTTGATCAGTGCTCAGTAACCACTAGAAAAGATATACTTGAGGACATGAAACAAATTTTCATACCTCTAAAGTTCCTAAAAGCTGACCCAGCATTCTTTTATTCCGATTGACCAAGCTAGGGTCCTCATTCTTTGGTAAAACCCTTGGAAGAGGTTCCGTTTCCGGAGCCTCAAATTCCTATATTATAAGGTTAACAGAATATAGTTAGTGCACAGCAGCAGCCTACAAGAAGTGATGCAATAATCATGCACATGTCTTACCATCTTTCCTGTTCGCTGAGTGAAATCTCTCCTTGACCTACCGCCCTGCTGCCAATCAGATGGCTGCTTATCAACTTGATTTGCACCAGCATCTCCCTCCACCAACGAATCCCTCATCTTCACATCCTTTGCTGCTCCAGCATCCTCTATTATCTCTCCGTCTTCCACCTTCAATTCCAAGCAAGTGCATACATGTGCTTATCAGGAAATGGGTAACACACAAATTAATACTTATTCAAGGCAAGCAAGTTGACTGCACACGACATCTCTCTCACCTAACGAGCAATTACATCCACTTAAAGCACAAAAAACTGTCGAATACCCTCTTCACTTTTATTGACAATCAGATGACCGAACCCTAAAAGAATAAGAAAAGAACGAACCTTGACGACTGCGGACAAAAGGCGGCGCTTGACAGGAGGCTGATCTTCGTTCTCGGTCCTCTCGGCCTGAAGGCCAAACCCCAGAACCAAAAATCTCAGCAATCCAAGCAACAATCCAAAACCACCAGCTCAAAAACACGAACTGAACCTCAAAAGGGCAGATGAAAGACATTCTATTCGTCTTACCGGGCGAACGAAACCGCGCTGCCGAGCTCCATTGGCGGCCACGTTACGAGGACCGGCACCAGAAAACCCCCCTCTGCGGAGGCCCCTCGGGTCTCGAAGCCTCTCCGTTATCTGCTCCAACAACCCCCCACAAACACAGAAGACGCAAACGACCAATCAACGATACGAACTCGACCAACCCACGAAGTCTTTCAAAGAGACAGACAAAGGGTACCTCGCGTTGCTGGCGATGAAGCTCGTCGATCTCCTTGCGGAGCTCCTCCTCGCTCTTCTCCACCGCCGCGCTCCCCATTTCCAGGCTCCTTCTCACGGATCGAAAATGGGTCCCGCCGTCGGTAAGAAGATACCCAGATGGAGATGAGGTCGGAGGAGGAGGAGAAGGTTGCCGCCGACGATAACGGTGGAGAGCAGGGGAAGAGAGGAGGCCGGCAAGCGCAGGGGGGAAACCCTTCCTTAGGTTTATGGCTTTTGCGTACCGAAGGAAAGATTACTCAATTAAAGTGAAAAGACAATGTGGGGTCGAGTCGATGCTGCTCGATGCGTTTGAGTTTAGATTTGATTGGAATTATTCAAGACTCCAAAATCAATTAAAGCTTTGATCCGTCTAGCTTGGGCTCGGTTACAACAAGTTTTCAATTAGGTCAGAATTTAGGTTGACTTAACTTGACTCGAATAAGTTAATCAATAAATTTTAATCGAACGAACTCAACCGATGCTCAAAAGCTCGAATTCTAAAATTACGCCATAATTGTAAATTAATAATTTTATGTATTTGTTTAAATCTGCAAGTGTATGTGACTTTCATATATAAATTGTAATTCCATGATAAGACTTCAGAGCTATTCAAGTCTAGCATTTTCAAATTTGAGCTTGACCTTGATTTTAGCATTAGTGCTTCTTGGACTTGACTCGATTTTCGCATTATTTGGCATCAAAGCCTAAGGCAAGAGATAGTGATACGCAATTTCACAAATTTTTTCGATTGTTTTAATTCATCGATCATCTAGAATTGTCATGGAATGGCCTCCATAATAAATCATGAAGAGTCAGCTAGCCTTGGAGTGAAAACTGATCAAAATTGATTTAAACGCGTCTTGTATATAACCGTTTCAACTTCAAAAAAATTACCATTGAAAACTTTAATAAATCATGCAATGACTAAGAAATCTGAGATGATAAATCATTTTAATTGCACAAGATTTTGATAAACCACTTTACAATAAAAAAGAAAGTGCTGTAAAAGGATTTTACTCATGCTTTTGTAAAATTCGATGGAACTAATCAAAACAAAGTACTCCAAAAAGTACCAAGTATTCGTACCAGATAAAAAGGATTTATTAGATGGAGCCCAACTATATAAGTGGGCCATTTTCCCTAACCGACACCAACTCATTTATCCAAAAAAGAATGGGCCTTTTAATTTAACAGGGTTCGCATGCTTTTTGGGCCATTTCTAGAAACGCGGGCTAATACTTAATCACATAATATTTCAATTTTCTGAAAAAACAGGGACAATGCATGTTAGCCCAAGTACGGTTAATTAATGTGGCTAGACGGTTGGTGCAGGCCAGTAGTCGACGATAGATGGGCCCGCCCTGTAAGGACATAAGTCTCCTCTCCATTACTAATGCTAGAAAGCATTTGCGGTTTGTCCATCAAAATCGGCTAAGGCCGATCGAGCTGGGGTTTTCGTATCGCTTCGTCCGTACATATTATTTCGACTTAGTAACATGAACTTGTTTGTTCTAAATGAATGGGCCTTCTGAATTGACAGGGCTCTTTTGGAGGAGTTAATCAGCCCATACAAACTTGTTTGTTCCAAATGAATAGGCCTTTTGAATTGACAAGGTTCTTTGGGAGGAGTTAATCAGCCCAGCCTCTTGAAGGTAATGTTGGATTTGCTTTTTGGGCTGTAGGAAGTTCAAAGGGACTCTGCTATCCACATCTGGATTTTCTTCTGGCTAAGAAAGGAGGCCGGTCATCTAGGGTTTGGCCCTAAAAGAGGAAAGGAATAAGTGGCAAATATGCATCACTTGGTTATCTGGCTTTCAGAAATTTTTATAAATTTGAACTAATATTTATCACGTTTACGAAAAATATGGGTATCCGATCAAATTATACTTAACTCTGCATATCTCATTCGTTATTAGTAATTAGGCGAATTGTCAATGGTAATCAATGATGGATGGATCTATTGAAATAGTTTGCTCTCCACTCTTCATTCTAAACAACATTACGGGTTCATCCATCAAAACCTTCTCACTGAGCCAAAGAGAGGAAGATTAAGCTGCGGCTCCATTTGCGTGGTACGTTATGAAGACAGCAACTCGATTCGGCACGGCTCTATTGGGGTATGTACATCGAACTTTAGATTTTCTAAATCTATATAAAAATCTTAGATTGTTGTACTTCTTATGCTTGCTCCATGACTTATTACTAGTGTATTTGATAAGATGAGTTTGTTCAGTCGAGATTGTGACTAGATTTCACATGTTTAAATTAGAGAGGGGAAAGAGATTATATTTGTGGAAACCAATATAAGTAATTATTGAGCATCGAAATTAAGCAATTCTTGCATCTTCATACAAGAAATTTGATCCTTGCTTGAGGAATTAGGCTTCGAGTGTCACAGATGGTGCTCTCAACACGAAAAACTCGTCCTATATATATATATTTTGGTCAAAAAGGCTTCATTTCATTACAAGTCAAATAGGTAAAGTAGGACACGAGCCCAACTGGGCTTCAGAACAAAGAACACCAAACGGCGGTTAGGGTGGGCATGATACCCAGTTCAAAGAGAGGGATTGATTGAGTTGGGCTTTTACGACCCAATTGGCAGCCTTGTTTTGTTTCAAAGTAGTGAGTTAGTTGTAAGTGAGGCAAAGAGGACATGGAGGCTCGGCCCATCTTGACTTGTGCAACAACTTCCCATGGTACTTGGTTCTCCCCCAACATTGCTTTAACTAAACAGCAACAGTCATACTCAATAGTTGTACTTTCACTTTTACCTTTCTCTTTCTCCCATTCGTGCACAAACTCCATCCCCTCGAGCAGAGCTAGGGATTTTGCTTGGAGTGCAGATTGCACTCTCACCTAGCGTGCAAATCCTCCTGATAAAACTCCAGCGGCATTTCTACATACTCCGGCGATTGCTCCGGTGGATGTGCCCCAGCGAAACCCTCCATCTACATTTATTTTCAACAACTTCGAGTTTACCAAGAAGCAAAGAAGTCTCCAATAATATATGCAAGACACAAACAGCCAAAACGTCAAAAACATGCTCCATGATTTGGGTTTCAAGGAAAATTTATGAAAATGTTCTGCATCGATTGATTAGATAATTGACAACGATGGCTCTTTGCGTACCGAAGGGAAGATTACACAATTAAAGTGAAAAGACAGAGTGGGGGTTGAGTCGATGCTGCTCGATGCTTTTGAGTTTGATTTGATTGGAATTATTCAAGAGTCCAAAATCAATTAAAGCTTTGATCCTTCTAGCTCGAGCTTGGGCTAAGTTACAAAAGTTTTCAATGAGATTGGAATCTAGGTTGACCCGACTCGGCTTGAATAAGTTAATCGATAAATTTTAGTCGAACGAACTCAGCCCATGCTTAAAAGCTCAAATTCTAAAATTACGCCGTAATTGTAAATTAATAGTTTTATGTATTTGTTTAAATCTGTAAGCAGAATGGATCTCGTAAGATTCCCAATAAATTCTTCGGTTTCTTCCAAAAGCAGATGATTTTTCATCTCCTTCTCACGTTCCGTGAATAACTAGTAATATCTAGAAAGGCATTTAGAGAATCAATGTGATTCTAGTTCTATTTGTTCCGTTTGAAGAAAGGAAGGATCCCAAAAAATCGATATTTCTTTTAGTTATTGAATCTATCTTTGATTAATCAATGCGTGATATTTTATTCCATGATAAGGCTTCGGAGCCATTTGAGTCTAGCATTTTCAAATTTGAGCTTGACCTTGATTTAGCATTCGTGCTTCTTGGACTTGACTTGATCTTCTCATTATTCGGCAAGAGATAGTGATATGCGATTTCACAAACTATTTCGATTGTTTTAATTCATCGGTCATCTAGAGTTGTCATGGAATGGTCTCCATAATAAATCATGAAGAGTCAGCTAGCCTTGGAGTGAAAACTGATCAAAATTGATTAAAACAATGAATGTCTTGTATATAACCGTTTCAAACTCTATCCTATATATCGAAGAAATTAATATTGAAGGCTTTAATAAAGCATGTAATGATTAAGAAATCTCAGGTGATAAATCAATTTAATTGCACAAGATTTTGACAAACCACTTTACAATAAAAAAGAAAGTGCTGTAAAAGGATTTTACTCGTGCTTTTGTAAAATTTTATGGAACTAATCAACACAAAGCTCCAAAAAGTACCAAGTATTCGTAAGAGATGAAAAGGATTTATTACATGGAGCCCAACTATATAGGTGGGCCTTTTTCCACTAATTGACACCAACTCATTTATGCTAAAATGAATGGGCCTTCTTAATTTAACATGGTTCATATGCTTTTTGGGCCAATTTTAGAAACGTGGGCTAATACTTAATCACATAATATTTCAATTTTGTGAAAAACAGGGACAATGCATGTTAGCCCAAGTGTATTTAATTAATCAGACTATTGGGCTTTGGGTGTCTCATTCGTTAATGATGTGGCTAGACAGTTGGTCTAGGCCGGTAAGTCGACGATGGATTGGCCTGGCCTGCAAGGACACACTATATGAATAGGCTACATTGGTCCATCAAAATCGACTAAGGCCGATCGAGCTAGGGTTTTCGTAGCGCTTTGTCCATACATATTATTTTGACTTAGTAACACTAACTTGTTTGTTCTAAATGAATGAGCCTTTTGAATTGACAGGGCTCTTTGGGAGGAGTTAATCAGCCCACACGAACTTATTTGTTCTAAATGAATAGGCCTTTTGAATTGACGGGGCTCTTTGGGAGGAGTTAATCAGCCCAGCCTCTTGAAGTTGATGTTGGATTTGCTTTTTAGGCCGTAGGATGTTGAAAGGGACTCTATTATCCACATCTGGATTTTCTTCTGGATAAGAAAGGAGGCAGGTCATCTAGGGTTTGGCACCTAAGAAAGGAATATGTGGCAAATATGCATCACTTGGTTGTCAGGCTTTCAGAAATTTTTATAAATTTGAACTAATATTCATCACATTTAGGAAAAATATGGGTATCCGATCAAATTATACTTAACTCTGCGTATCTCATTCGTTATTAGTAATTAGGCCAATTGTCAATGGTAATCGATGATGGATGGATCTATTGAAATAGAGTCTCCTCTCCACTCTTCATTCTAAACAACATTACGGGTTCATCCATCAAAACCTTCTCTGAGCCAAAGAGAGGAAGATTAAGCTGCGGTTTCCATATGGCTTCGTTTGTGCAGTAAGTTACAAAGACAGCGACTCAATTTGGCACGGCTCTATTGGGGTATGTACATCGAACTTTAGATTTTCTGAATCTATATAAAAATCTTAGATTGTTGTACTTCTCACACTTGCTCCATGACTTATTACTAGTGTATTTGATAAGATGAGTTCGTTCAGTCGAGATTGTGACTAGATTTCACATGTTTAAATTAGAGAGGGAAAATAGATTATATTTGTGGAAACCAATATAAGTCATTATTGAGCATTGAAATTAAGCAATTATTGCATCTTCACACAAGAAATTTGATCCTTGCTTGAGGAATTAGACTTCTTTTTTGGTCTAAGAGGAATTAGACTTCGAGCGTCGCAGATGATGACTCTCAACACGAAAAACTTGTCCTATTTACCGAGAAGCAAAGAAGTCTCCAATAATGTATGCAAGACACAAACAGCCAAAACGTCAAAAACATGCTCCATGATTTGGGTTTCAAGGAAATTTTTGAAAATATTCTGCATCGATTGATTAGATAATTGACAACGATGGGGGTTGGTTTAATTGTTAACCAGCAAATGTGCACACGGATTGGGGCCAACAATTGATATTTGCAAGATTGGCTAAATTCCTTTATTATGAAATATTTGAACAATTAATAGGAAAAAAATAAATTACTGGTAGAATTACGCCGTCGAAAGAAATTGTATATGTGGAAAGAAAAATATGTCAAGATTTGATTTTCCTCGGGAAGGTTGCTAAGGAGAGAAAAAATTCAAATTTTTAATATTGGAACATGTAAGAGGTGAATTAACTTTAAGATTTACCCTTATGAACGACATTTATAAAATAAAGATTCGAGGAGGGGAGAGAAAAATCTAAAATCTCTAAAGAGTAGGAGGTCCCTTTTGTTTTTGTATAATGTATGGACAAGAAATAAACATTTATAGGTGGATTGGGTGCAAACCAATCTAGAGTCATTCTAGAATGGCCCCTCTAGTAACTCCCAAACCGTTTCAATCTCTATTTTAAGAGAGATACCACAGCAATGTAATAGATTGATATAGATGTCATCAATTTTAATGTGATCGGTTCTAAATCGAGAATTTAGAATTTACCCTACTTGAAGCCTAAAAAACAGAACAAGTTTCCTTAGGAATTGACCCAAAACCGGGAATTGGCCCAAAACCGAACCAGCCAATCCCAAACATACTCGGCGCTAGTTGAATAAGGCCAGTTTGGTTCGATTCGAATATTGAGTGGAACTTGCCCAATTGATCACATCTAGTTTAAACTCAAAACTAAACCAGTGAATGAGCTCTCTTCCCATTAAGACTATATAGTTGGGGCCCGACTATATATAAGTGGGCTTTTTCCAAACTATTCACGTTCAATTTGTTTTTTGTGTTAAAGGATGTCGAAAGGACTCTACTATCCACGTCTGGACTTTCTTCTGGTTAAGAAAGGTGGCAGGTCATCTAGGGTTTGGCAGAACATGCATAACAGGTAATCTCACCGTTAGAAATTTCTAGAAATGTGGACTAATATTGATCATGGAATATTTCATGTTTGCGAAAACGGTTAAGTAATGTAACAAGAAAATTGGTTTAAGTCAATTGTACGGAACCTGATAGGATACATCACATAAATAAGCGACCTCGTCCCCACTCTTAGTTCTAAGAAAATGTTGCGGTACATCTATCAAAACCACCCAAAGAAGCGAAAAGGAAGGTCGAGCTGCAGTTTCCATATGGTTTGTTTCGTATAAATCGTTTCAAAGACGGTGACTCGATTCAACACGGCTCAATCAACGTATGCACTCTCGATTCAATCTCAAGGTTTTCTAAATCTATGAATCTTAGATTGACGTATATCTTACTCCAAACCCTATTTTCCCTCCTAGTTTGTCTCAGTACTGATTCTAGAAACCCCTACGCCTCCATGACTTATTGCTTGTGTAGTTGATAATGTGTAATTAATCTGCGGTTAACAGGTTTTCATTAATTAAAGGATTCATTAGGCTTGCCATGATTATCTTCATAGCCAAGTACGAATCTCTCTTTAACGAGCTTTTAATTAATTTTTTTTTTTTACTGCATAGTGGAAATGTTAATTGTGATCGTAGAGACCAATATAATTAATAATTTGCCTTAAAATTAAGGAATTATTTACACGTTATGCTAGAAGCTATATTTGAAACTAGGGTGCATTCAATTCTATGAAACATGGATAATTTGGAAAATATTTTTTGAAAAATGATAGCTTACATCATTTAGAAAAATTAGTTAATAGAAAATATTTTCATCATTAATATCAATTTATGCTTAACTATTTTCATTGGTGATCAAATTTTTAAAATAATATAAGCAATCGTTTTTCACAAAATGTTTTCCAACTTACTAATTTTTTGCGAAACGGATGCACCATAAATTCTCATGGCTAGCAAAGAAATGAAAAACAAAGAAACAAATTGCATTCTTGCTTGAGGAATTTGACTTTAAATGCCGCAAATGATGACTCTTAACACGAAGAACTTGTCGGATTTAGCAAGAGGCAAAGAATCTCTAACAATCTTTGCAAGATACAAACATCCAAAACATGCTTCATAATTTTGTCTGTAAGGAAAGTTGAAAATTTTCAGCATCTATTAGATTATCAGCAATAACGGGATTGGACGCACACTCGTTGCACTTGCACGCGCAAAATATTCTTCTTAGGAAGATTGTTGTAGGATAGAAAAAATTGAAAATTTTAATATTACAACATACACTAGAAAGATAAAATTTATTAACTTACACATCTGCCCATAGTTACGAAGATCAAAAAATAGATATTTGAGGGCATTATGTGAAAAAAGAAAAAGATTTGAAAGCCCTAAAAGAAATTATGAGGTCCTTTTTACTTTGCATAACGATATAAATAAGGATAGACATGGATGTGTGAATTAGGTGCAAAACATCGATTCGATCCATTGTTACATCACTAATGTGAAATCAGCTTCATACTTGGGTTGTCCATAAAAAATTTGACTTGTGCGTTACCTACTATATGAGACTAATCAGTACAATATTTCATGTGATAAGAGTTTACCAAACTAATATGAGTTTCCTCTGATGATAGAAAACAATTTCGAAAAGCTCTAACACCATGTAAGAAGCTTGTAGGAGCTTAGTCCATGTACAATACCCAACCTAATTACGTAAAAACAGTGACTTTTATAGGTGTTTTTAGGGGTGACTCATAGAAAGTACTTAATAATTTTCCCTCCAATATTTCACCCTCCCACCAAAATCCAATATTTATATTCCATCTTTGGAATATAAAGAAAAAAAAATTGCTAAATGAGTCTAAAATCACTAATTCTATACTTGCCCTAGTTCTACCAAAAGAAGCATTAGTAAAAAGTGAAAATAGAACAAAATAAAATCATCTTCTTTATCTAATAAAAATAATAGCACTTGGTATAATTAAATGTCGGTAACAAGAACCATTGACATTGACCTTTGCAAACATGTAGAGAAATTTAATGAAGGGTCGCTCCATATTTATGCGTGAACAGCGTGCTTCTGTGAAAAAAAGATTCTTCTGCATCAGTAGAGCTAATATCTTAAAGACCCTACTTTCGTGCTAACACGCCAATTAACACATGACAGTCGCCTTCCTCTCCAAGCACAAGCTCATCCAGTGCACAGAGAGAGAGAGAGAGAGAGAGAGAGAGAGAGAGAGAGAGAGAGTCTGGCACTATTAAAACGCTTCTGAAGATCCTAAGATCATGGGAGCTTTGCCTTGAGATTGGAGTTGGAATAGATAAATACACATGAAAGAAGAGATATTTGGAACTCAAGAACATGAAAGGAAAACCAGACTAAACAAATCCACTGCTGGTTGTATTAACCCTAGGATTGACCACACTAGAATGAGCTTGAAAAGATAAGGGTGCGTAGGATCTGAAAGTATACATTTCGACTTGTCTGTGAATTTAAATTACAGCACTTATTCTTTTTTTCTTCTTTTCTTTTTCTGGGCGCAAGATTCTAGTAACTTTATGGTAAGAGTTGAATTGGCTTACCATTAGGAGAGAAAGACTCAAGAACCAGGTTGTTGCCGCCACCGTTTGATCAGCCACCACCCTCCCCATCCCTATTTGATGAAGAGGGCTCCATAGGACGATGGCTCTCGCTCATTATTGACCCGCTCTTCTCTTTGTTATTTATGAGCGACGTCAAAGCAGCCGCCACAGCAACCCTAAACTGGGGATCACAGGCGAAGGAGCTCGCACTCGCGTTCTCAGCCGATCCTGGTGGCTTGTCTGTCCCTCTCGAATTGCCTGAGAAAGCGTCGTAGCTCGGCCTTCTGCTCATCCAAGAGGTATCCAGATGAGACAACGGGTAATTCACGGCTGAAGTCGTCCTCATCGGCAAGTTGTGCGGCAGCTCGTAGGGGTTCACGTGGGTGAGATCGAGAACGATGCCCTTAGAGGGGTCGTTGCTAGGGTTGAAGCTTCGCGCTCTTGGAAATTGAGAGGGAGCGCTGGAGTTTGCGATGTGATAGGGAAGCGATGACGGTTGCGCGTTGACGAAATTTGAAGACATAGATCCATTCGACGAGAGGGGATTCATGCTTGAATCAAGTAATACAAAAGAGGCTGCATTGGAGGCTGTTGAGGCCATGGCTGTTGCGCCCACTGGGAGGGGATGGTTGTGTGTTCCTTCATAGGTTGTTATCAAGATGGACATGTCCTCCAAGCATCTTTGCACCTAATTAAAAGTAACATCATCACATGTGAAACCTTATTAGTTGAATTTTGACAGTGTAAACATATACTGAAACCTTGAAAAGAATTCATGCACCGTTCATACCTGTTTTCTCACTGGACATCCCGGTGCCACTGTGCACCGGTAATATGCTCGAGGACATGGATTCCCTTTCGCAATTTTCTGACCGTACTTTCGCCATTGACAACCATCGCTCAACTGCACAAATATACCCCTAATCAGTACTCCTAATTCGATTTTTTTTTTCCACAAGTCATGTTCTCGGTGATTACTGACTGAATTTCAATTGAAATTGGACCCACCGTAGCTGCTTCGCATCTCGCTCGAACTGTGACTCGGGATTTCCTGTTGGGCATGGAGGCGACATGACTTGTTACGCCTGCAAATTGATCGTTCCTTTGGATCTTGTCGTGTATCAATGGGAAATTTGTGTGATTTTGGTCCTTGCGGATGCCATCTTCTTTATGCACTTGTATTCCTTGTGGGTTGGCGCCAATTTGCAACCCCAGTGACAACCCTAGATCGCTCTCCCTGAGGGCGTCCTTTTTTGGGGATGGCGACGGAGAGTTCTCTTTGGGGTAGGACATAGATTTTGGTTCGTGATCGGGTTTTCCTTTAGTGTAGAGCGAAAGAAAGGTTGAAGGATCCTAAATCAATAAGACCATAAATAGAAAGGGAACTTTCAATAAACCTCAGTATAACTTCATGAGAGAATTCATTTATACACATGATACACAAAGAGACCACTTTACCTTTGATTGGTTGGATTGATGAACATCGTCGAGTTTGAGCTGGAGATCATTGTATTCCTTCATTGTTTGCTCCACCACCCTCCTCAAAGCCTTGTTTTCTTCTTTCATCCGATCCATCTCCTTCTTTAAAACGCATAACTACACACAAAACAAAGACACGAACGTATATCTTCACAGGTTAATACACCAGACAAAAAGATTAGCTGAGTTCAAATGAGAGAGACCAGGATCGATCCGAAGGCAATTTACCTCTTCCGTTTTCATACTATCTTGTAATGATAAATTGGCCGACCCATGTTCATCATCACCATCGCGGTCTTCTTCTTCTCGTCGTTCTTGTTCTTCACCTGAAGCAGTTGTCACCACACCCTCGGCTTCTTCTGGACTTCCCACGCGTTCCTGATCATCGTGATGATCAGCCACTTGCACTTCGCAATGATCTTCGGTTGATCTTTCGCCTTCTTCTTCAGCGTCTAGCTTCAAAGATAGATCGATGTCCATGACCTTGAAAGCATGAGAGAGAGAGAGAGAGAGAGAGAGACGCAGGGACGCAGGCTCGTCTCTCTTGAAATATAATCTCTCTCTCTCTCTCTCTCTCTCTGAAATGTACAGCTTTTGAGGTACCGAAGTCAATTCCCTCGTCTAAAGACTTAAGTATTAGACAAAAAACCAAGGAGGCATCTGCGGGTTTGACTTTGATTTGGGTCATTAATTAAAGCTTTCAATAAAATACATACGAAAGACTGAGCCATTAGCAACTGGCGATGGTATAATTATATACATAGACTCCTGTGTTTAGGCACCTCAAAGTTTTCAATTTGTGGGCCCATCCTCAAGGTGAAGAAAATAAATAAATCCCTATTGTATGTAGATGTTTGTGTGTCTATATATATATATATGTATAGAGAATGTATAATGTATAAGATCTGTACGACGACCTACGCACACCATTGCTTGTGCGCCACACACTTGCGAAGACTAGCCGCTAGGGTTTCTATATGGTGACCTTGCTATGTAGGCAAATGACATCTAATCTATAGTTTAGATTAATTGAAACTGTTGTTATCAAGTCATATAAGAGAAATGCTTGAATTTATTTGCCTAGATATGACTACAACTACAAGCGACATCTAGTTATGAATAGTTAAGTGTGATATCAAGGATTAGCTCAAGCCGCAATGTCGACGCCGACGATGCGAGATGAGAGATTTGACTCGATTCGAAAGCTAATGCAATTGTGTCTAGGGTTAATCCTCTCAAGGTCGCACACAATCAATGCTAAATTTTTCCATGAACTTCATCCAACCCTATGTGGGACAAGGTGGCTATGCAAATTTGAGACTGATCGAGCTACCTCACATTTATGGAAAATAGTATATTGGAGGATTTTCTAAACACAAACTATAATTAGTGATTTAACTAGAAATCCGATGAAATTTACTCCCCTCCAAAAAATCCTTCTACAATATTCACAAACTCTGCCCCAACACTTCGAATAATTATCGCGTAAGCTAACGTATTGGTCAATATTTAAACATATATATATATATATATATATATATATATATATATATATTAACTTCCATAGAAATTTGTACAAGAAGAGCAAAAATACCCTTTCATGTTGCACGACAAACCATTACCAATGACTGATGAATGAAACCTTCTCATGACCTAGGGTTTCAAGTATTTGCAGCCTTTCTTGCAATGAACAAACAAATCATTCATGATGGAGTTTGATAATTGGAATAGGGAAAAGGCCAATCCATACGAATACCGTCATGTATCGTTTAACTAATTCGAAGGGTTAATACATTAACTGATAAGGAAGACCTCACATGACATTCAAGCAATTGGACCCTATACAATACTTGTATTAGGAGTATTATGTCTTATTAAGCATATAAATTTTATAAATCAATCCTTGTACAGTTATCGATGCTCATTTTGTTTAGTAGACTTGGAAAACTGTTTGCTCACTTATAGATAGAGTTACATATTCTCTCAAATTGGAAATAACAAAAAAATGGGTCGATTATCTTCACCAAAAAAAGAAAAAGGGTCGATTAAAAAATTCATGAAGAAGAGGAGATTCGGTGGGGGCAACTCCAGATTTTTTCAACACATAAGAAAGGAAAACCAGGTTCTTCTTGTGGGTTCCCAAGAAAGCAATTTGAAAATGAGATTAGATGAATATACAATGGAGGGGAATTGTTGTGACGTCATATCGCGGTGGGAATATGAGCCCCGTACGAAATCCCATGAGAAAGAGAGGACCCTAGGGATCAGATCTCAGAAATTGTCAACTACAATGACCTTGGACCCTCTCTCTCTCTCTCTCTCTCTCTCTCTCTCTCTCTCTCTATCTCTTTTTTTCCATTCCTTGCTTATTTCAAGCCCTTATTTTACGTCTCTTTCTATTCAATCATCGCCTACGTTAGCATGGAAAACTAAACAGGGCACAAGTCAATAGTTGCCCCTTCTCTACTCAAAGCTGAAATGTGAATAACTTATGGTTAGATGGATGATCCATTGACCGGTCTTTAACAAAGGACAAGAATCTGATGAAATTTTCTAGAGAGTATTATTTACCTATTAAATTTACTTCTTTCAAAAGAGGACGCATCATGATATTTGAATATCCAGTGATTAAGACGTGTTCTCTTTTCTTATTTTCCCCCTCTTTTATCTTTTTCCTTGGTTTTCGCTTCCCCTTTTTCTCTTTCTTAGTTTTCGCCCCCTCCTCCAGTCAAACCGCCACAACTCCATGCCCCTGCTGTCACGATCACGGTTCCACTTGATGCCGTCGGTAGCTTCTGACTCTGGCTGATACTCCTCTCCAATTAAGGCGATCATGGAGGTTGTGACCCTTGGGGACTAGCGTGATGCGAACAACCTAACTTTGGTCATGAACTAGTAGAGATCATGATGATCGCAAAACTAAGAGTGAGTTCCGAGCAACTTGTTTGCCTCTTCAAATGACCTAACTTTTTCACGCCTACCAGACAACCTACATATGAATGAATCGATAGAGGTAACAACCTTAGGACTTAAAATGCTACTCATCTCTTTTTGCTTACCAATTTCTTTTGTTGGGTATATAAAAAAAGTAAGAGGGGAAAGAAAAGGAGGGGGTCGTATTACATTACTTGAATTGCTAGGTTTTTTTTTTTTGGGGGGGGTCAGAGATTGCTAGGGTTAGGGCTAAGCAAATGTTGGTACAAGTTTGACCCCACTGCCGAACCCTAACCCAACCCCGCCGGCCACCCAAGTAGCTTCATAGGCCATCTACTGGTTATATTTGCAATTTGTTTACTCTTTTGGTTCCCTTTAGCAATTCCTCCGGGTCATCTTCCTTTTCGGCTAGTTTGCTCCTGGCTATAGAACGAGTTCCTTTCACACGATATGAAAGATGCTTCTTCTTTTTTTGTCTTTTCTCAATGTACTTTTCATAAAACATAAGTGATTCCGTCAAAAAGAAGAAAACTCCTTAATTCGAAGAAAAGAAAACGGACGGTATATAATCTCGCTATCAATCACATTCATAAAAGTCGCACAAGACGCACACATTACATCATAATCTTTATGTACTTTCTATGCGTAAACAGTATTTCTCATAATCATGTCCATCAATATTTTCTAGTGAATCGATCCGTAACAATGATATCCCATCAAAAGGCATGTTAACACAATGACAACATGTGTATACATTAAAAACGCCAAAATAAGTCATTTTCCACGAGAGTTTCTTTCATATCATAAGGATCATACACTATGTACACGCTTTATACAAGGATAATACGCATGACATATACATATACAAAGACTATGGTCACAATCAATGTGCATACAATAAGAAATTACATAAATTAAACAAATCATGTGATTATTGATCTGGTTTCATGCAATGCACGAGGGCTTGGCCTTCTCGCAATGTAGGCTTGATTTGCGCGCGGTCACATGTCGATCGCGACTCCGATCCCTATGCAAAGGTCAATCCTCTCTCTCTCTCTGCCTCGTGCATTGACTCCCCATGATCATTTTTGCGCAAGTCGAGGCAAAAGGTGAACGGGGCCCCTTAAATTATGGTAGGAATCATGATTCTATTCTTTAACTTTTCGAATCCTCCTTTTAAGCTATCCTCCCTTTTAAAATGACTTGGTAAGGAAGACATTTTCCCCATGGGATCTACTTCACAGGGTCAAAAGATATAACTTGTGTGTCCAAACCGTGATTGCTTTTACATGTTAGGTTTATGGCACAAGTTCGATTTCGAATGTCATAACTGCATACCACTCTGTATATTCGAGTCTACCACCCGGGTCTAGACAGCATCCTCCTTAATCCATGAAATTAGTAGGGTAGTCTATGGACCCGAAATTCACCCACTCAAAGTGGGCTTCCTTGTCATGAAAAATAGACAATGAAGATAGCTCTCGAGCATTTATTTCTTTAGAAATTTTTGTGTATATCAAATTCAGCCATTGTACATTTACTTATTAATCATCAAATATAATAATCTCCCCCATCAGCAAGACGAGGGAGGAGGGAAAGATAAAAGGATAATATTGTAAGCAATTTATTACATGATGCTGTAGTAGATAGTGATAACACTAAGGCTCTGTTTGTTTCGCAAAAAATATGGGATTCTAGAAAATATTTTCCAGGAAGTCATTTTCCAGAAAAATGTAATTATTTTCCAGCTTCTGAATGAAATTTGAATATGAAGTGGAAAATATTTTTCGCCGTTCGATAAAAAAAATATATTTTCCTCCATATACTCTTTTTCATTTATTTTATTTTTTAAAATGGATTTTTCATATTTTTTAAAAATCGAATTTAATTATTTTTAATTTTTAAAATCTATCGTTTTTTTCTTTTTTATTTTTCTTTGTTTTCCATCTCCTTCTTTCTTAGCTGGTCATGGCCATGACAACGGCCCCAACCGACCACCGGCAAGCCTCAAGCTCGTCGACAAGCACGAGACTCACCTCTCACCAGATTGGTGAGCGTGAGCATCGAGCTCAAGGCTCACTAGATCGACGAGCGTAAGCTTGAGATTGACGACCTTGAGGTTCACCTAGCGACGGCCGGCAACTAGCCAAGAAAGAAGAAGATGGGAAACAGAGAAAAGAAATAGAAAAGAAAAAGGAAATTAAAATAATTCGAATTAAAAAGAACATTAAAATTAAAAAATAAGTCGAATAAAAAAGAAAAAAAGAAGAAGAAAGGGGAAGATGAAGTGAGGATTTGTAGAGGTGTGAGATAAGAGAGATCGAGTAAGGAAAATGTTTTCCACTTTTCAAAAGTGAAAAACAGTTTCCCTAATTTAGAAGATTTTTTTCTTTTCATAGAAAACGTTTTCCCAAAGAATTCATTTTCCATGAAATGAACATTGAAAAATCCGAAAACGTTTTCTCGGAAATTATTTTCCGTGAAACGAACAGAGCTTAAGAGAAAATTACACTCTATTTTGACAACAATTCAATGTAACTATTGTGCTTTTAGTATCTATAACAAGTAATACGTGCACGGATTCTCTATAGAGAGAGAGAGAGAGGGGGGGGCTTACATTATAATAAAGATCGCTAGGAATCCTCTAATTTAGGGAATGGTAAATTGCCTCTTTTATAAAATTGGCTTGATAATCAAGACTAAGATATGATAGGGAGCACCAATAAATCATCACCTCCAACCATAGCGAGGTCACCACCTTTGGCCACCACCAACGGCACCGCCGCCGCCGCCGCTGCCTTATTGCAGCTTTCCTTTGCCTCTCGACCCTAACCTTGGTGATAGAGCTGCAAAGAGAGTTGCGATTTTAGCGATGTAGCTTATTGTAGATCGTCCATTTTACCGACCATCAAGAAGTTAAAGATGTAAATTTACACCTCGAATTTCTAGGATCTCAACCTTCACCAAAAAAAAAAAAAAACAGATCAAAAGCTTTTTCGCCCTCCAATTTGGTGGGGCTACACGAGTCGTCTACCTAATTGTCTAATGCCCTAAAAACTGGTCAGTAGGGTGAGAGACTCGAAACTTCATTAGCGGTACCTTAATTTCCTCATGATACCTTCCCGTGTTTGACAATTTCACACGGATGGATTAGAGTTTGAACGATGATTCTCCCTACGCTCAAAAAAGTTGATTAACTATTGCAATTAGACTTGAACAACAACAGCCACCTCTATGAGCTTTTACATGCAAATATGTCAGATATTTCAACAAAAACATTATAACTCTAGGATATATTTTGTTAATTTCGGAAAGGAGTGAATTATTGATTTCACTAGTCCTTAAACTTTTTCTCTTTATTCAATATCATCCCTAAACTCTTTTCTCTTTAAATGTCATCCCTCAACTTTTCGAAAGTGATTCAACATGGTCATTTCGTTGATATCATTGACAAAATCTTCAGGGTTTGTAACTTATCATTGTTTTTTTTTTTTTTTTTTCTATTTCATCCTCAAACTTTGTTTATTTGTTCAATATAGTCATTGAACTGTTTTGTTATTTTCTCTCGCCTAATTATGTCATGTCAAATTTAGATTTAATCCCGATACAAAATGTTTATCAATTATGTTACGTCATTAAAATAAAAAATATAACGTGTTAGTCAAATGGATTACACAACAGAAAAATTGAAGTTATGAATTCTTATACATTAAAATGCTTACTTGTATTTACATATTGTAAGTATTTCTAACCATATCTAAGCAGGTCGTGTTAATAAAGAAACATCTTAATGTTAAACTAAACCATTCCAAGAGCGTCATAAAAGGGATGAAAGGGTCAATCTACACCTTAGTTATTTTCTATTCATCACCATTAAACTTGTAAGGATACACTGAAGCGGGTAGCGTGTATGACTTGTCAAAGGGTGTGTGTAAAATGACCAGTCCTAAATAAGGGTCATCGATATTCGTCTTGAAGAGTACCCAATGACTTTCACCATGCTCAAGCGGACACCATCAGAGAGAAATAACCTAAATATTAGAGTTTAAGGATGAAAATGAACGGACAAATAAAGTCTAAGGACGAAATCAAACAAAAAAATGATAACAAGTTAGTACCTTTAATTGACACATCAGCAAATTTCATTAAATCTGTAACGGAAGGACCATATAGAATGAACATAAAAAAGTTCATAGGCAACACTAAAAAAAAAATTCATAGAGGACATTCAACAATGAGTAAAAAATTGAGAAGTACTAGTGTCGCTACCCTATATAAATCGTCAGTTTAGGCATGTCTCTATCTAGACAATGTTTGCTTCACCACTAGAAGAGATAAATCAATATAAAATATAAGAACATCGATTGGCTCGGAGGCGGTTGACCTCTCATATTAGTTTGCAATTAAGAAATTCATCAATGAATTCCGCAGCCTATCTATCAAATTCATCACAAGACTCTTTTTTTTTTTTTCCTTTTCTCATACAAGATTAAGTCATCCAATTCACTAGGAGAATTACTAAAAAAGTCATAAACCTATTTTAATCATGCCAATTCAGTCAAACTTTTTTTGTCAATTTAGTCGTAAATCTTTTGCATTTGTGCTAGTTTAATTCATCCAGCCAATTTTGGCCGGCTAACACTAACATGATAGTGTCAACACTAATATGGTATTTTTAAAATAATATTTTAATAATATTTTGAATTTTTTTAAAACTTTTCCTTTTTATTGTCTTTTTTTTTTTTTTTAACTCCCCCCCCTTTGGGCGCTAGCCGGGGCAAGGGTGTTGCTGCCCTCCTAGTCTGGGCAAGGGCTATGACTGCATCGCTCGCCCAGATCGAGGGTTCCAGTCCTCACAAGCCCTAAGGGAATGGAGGGAGAAAAAAAGAAAAAGAAAAGATGGAAATAGAAAAACTTAAAAATTATTATAATATTATTTTTAAAATGCCATGTTAAGGTCGACCGCCAAAACCGACATAAATACAAAATGTTTAGGACTGAATTAGTAAAGATAAAAAGTTTAGGACTAAATTGGTACAATTGTGATATGTTTGGACTTTCTTTGATAATTTTCCCTATCTTTGTCAATAGCTCACCTACGAGGTCTTCCTTCTTCTAAACTATAGATATTATAGTATGAGATTACAATTCAAATTAATGGTTTGCATCTCACGTTGCAATATACAACAACTGACCTTTCTCAATCGTTATTGCACGCACGCAACTAAACTTAGTAAACCCTTGGAAACTTCCGTTTGATAAAATAATTATATTTTTTATAATTGTTTTCTGATCCGGTTTCTAGCTGGAGCCCACGTGAAATTTGTCAAAATCGAAATTGGTTTTTTTGGGTGTGTACATGAATACCGAAGGCATTTACTCATGTCTTTTCAAAGGTTTCTTGTGAGCTTGAAACTTTGACCTGTGATTTGCTGCTTCTTGATCCCAAATGCCAAAAAGTCTCAACCGACGAATTTCTCTTTGTTTTGAACTCGAAAAGATGGATGGAATTTGTGGTCGAAATGATTATTAGACCAATAGGAAAATTTGTATTGCACGTCCTATATTGTCAGTTGTTGAATACGACCGATTGATGAGAAAGATCGACTGATAAGTGAATTTCAACCATTGGATGATGATGATGATGATGATAACTCACCATGCATCGTTTAATGCATACGAGCAACATGCATGAGGGGGTTGCGGCCCTTGCGTGGTCTAGGCGAGGGCCGCTGGCCATCACCAAGGCTCCGGCGCCCCCGTTGACTGGAAATCTAGGAAGATGAAGGAAAAAGAAAAGAAAAATTTTTAAAAATTTTCAACACGATATCATTTTGAGCTTCATTAGACACATCGGATCGCGTAGGAAGGCTGATGCTGACTAAACCATCAAGTTAATCATTTCCAACTTGAATTAGATGAGTGGACAATATTGAAAAATCACCAAATGATTTAAATTTTTTAGCCAAATTAAAAAATTTAAGAATAAATTAATGGTTGTACACTACATTTAAGACTTTTTGGGCAATTTTGGCCATCATGAATTTTGAGTTTAGGCACCAATTTACACCTTGACAATAATTACTGCAGTCGCCTTATTTATGAGGAGCGGCCATTTTACGTCCCAAAACGCTCCGGTCACATTGACAGCCAACCTAAGCAAGAACCTTCTAACAGATGATAACCAAAACAATTTTCGGGTTTTCTTCAATAATTCTCAGATGAAAAGCCAAATTTAGGTAACTATTCTGACAAAAAAGAAATAACACACTAAAAATAACGCCAATTTTTTTTATATATAAAATGACCAACAATTCAAATCAAATAAGGATAATTACCAACAAATTAAAGAATTATTTCCGAAGAGTTCCGACAGTCTAAAATATTGATTCAGAATCTCTGGTTACCAGATTTTTCTCCGAGTCAACATGCATGGCTGACACAAATCCTATTAAGATAAGGCGATATGGCCCGAGTCTTTTGGCATTTTTTCTCACGATGACGACAACGAGAATTGATGCAGTCTGTTTCCTCTTTCTTTCCCCACTTTTCACGCCCTTGAGAGTTGAAATGTATGGTCATCACAACTTTTCGATCTTTTTCATAAGATCTACTAATGATTAATTTAACAATTTATTGCGTGAAGAGGTTCAATCGACCTGATGTAGCCATGTAGAAATCGATGGCCAATCTATTCTTGGAGAAGTGACCTCAAAATGGTTAGAATATCCCTAGAGTTGACCCGGCTCTGTTCAATTTTATGCAAACTATCTGAAACTGATCCGATCAGATAAGAATTAAGTCTTCTTTTATGTACAACTATCGGCGCACTTCGCAAAATTTTACGATCTTCATATGAATATCGGCAAAAGAGAATTGTAACACTCTTTATGACACATGATGGACAGGCGGGATTTACACTACAGAGGACTATAAATGAATTTGGGGAGAGAGTGAGCATTCCCAAACGAGCACAAGTAGATTAGCAAAGGCCAGAATTGACGTGATTTGTCGAGTGTATGGGCTGCATTCACCTAAAGTCCAACAGCAGTCGCTCTAACTCGGGTAATTCGATGCAACAGAACGACATCTAAATGGTGAAGTAACTCGGGAGGCTTGGGCATGTGGCCCGACCCGACCTAAACTCGTGAAGAGTCGAACCAAGAAATCACATGTGAACTTAATGCGCTGCATCCCTCCCCTCACAGAATCCTAATCATGCGTTTTGACACGGGGCAAACAAACGTTTGTCCGTCACATTGAGATATCCCTGAAGCTCAAATCCGTACCAAATGCCCCCTGTCCCAAGTTAATGCTACCGATAACTTCTTCGACAAAGTCAGGTCATGTCTATGATGCACACCGAGTCCAAAGAGATCGACTCGTGCAAGCTACAGAACAGAGAAAACTCTCGACCAACTCCAAAACCTTACCGCTCAGCAGGGCGAGTTTGCACCAAACAGCCTCTATGTGTACCACTATAGACAAGTATTTACATAGGTATCTCCATTTTGACGAAAAATCGACAAGTACGAAAAATTCTAAGGTGAACTGATATAAGTTGGTTAAAATATAGAGATCAACGTCAGACAAGATAAACTTCCAAAGATAGATAGAGATGTATAAGGGACAGAATTTCCCCCTCAATCACTCTATTAAAATCTCTGATGAAAGGAACAAGATATAATATCTAGCAGATTAACCAGCGCGAATCAAACCCTTTCATTAAGTCAACTCGAAGCAACAATGCAAACTCAAATATATCCTATGAAGTGGAGAAAGCCGGCAAGGTTGTGTTAAATCTATGTTTACTCTCAGGAAAAAATTCCACAAAATCCCATAAGTTTTTGTCATATCTGACAACCTTATCTTTTTTTATTTCTCCAAGTATTTGGCAACCTACCTGATGCCATTAATATGAATATGATGTATAACTGTGTATTATGATAGAAAAGCATCATGATGCAAGAAATCCAAAGAACCATGCCAGTAATGAGTTTATTCCTAAAAAAAAATTCCCGCCCCATTAGTTTCTGGAGACGATATATACATTACATCCCACAAATTAATCAAGAAAAAGGCTTACAAAGCACCATTGAAGGATAGATTAGTTACAATCACCCAACCTCTATCCTCTACATACTCCATATGGTCATGAGTGCTCTTGTTGAAGGATCTAAAAAAATTATGACAGGGGAAAAGCCCTACAACAAGGCACAGAGCTTAGGCAAGGAGGTACTTTTTCCAGCAGCTTCCCCAGAACCAGAGAAACAGAAGCCTCAATCTAATTCCCATGCTTAACGGTATAAATGAATGACTTTTCACTCATATCAATAGAAAGCTAAGAAATCGCAGCAGGAGAAAATAAAGACAGCCCAGAGAACAAGATGCCAAAAAAACTATCTCATCTTTCTATTCCTTTAATCAGATGACCAAAAACCGTGAGCTATTTGTCAATTGCCTAATCTCACAAAAAAGACCAAATCCAAAAGCAAATATATTAAAGAAAGAAGCATTTTCCTTTTCTTTCCCCTTTTCCCTATATGTCCCTCAGCTATTCCTACAGCAACCTCTGAAAAGGCAGGCAGAGCACATAACAAGCTAATTCGAAGATCATACTTCTTCAGCTTATTCCCACTGCCTCCCAAGCAAAGATAGCCACATCCCCACCTCCTTCAAAATATTAGATTGGATTTTCATCCATTGAAATAATTAAAGATTATAATCAGCTTTAAACAATTAATCACAACCTTGGACTTCACTGCTGCACTTGGCAGATCAAGATCGCACGTGAGACCCAGCAGAGCTCAGTCCAAATGACTCAATGCAGATCTTTCCATTCATGTTCGGGTGGAGAAATTTTTGCTGGTCCCCAAGGGGTTGGGACGATGGCCTCAATTTCATATACTACATTAACATCAAACATCACAAGTCAGATGTCTATTAAATGAGACAAGCATATAGTGAATTATAATACATATATTTATTGCGCTAGTTTTTTGAAAAAAGAGATACCCACCTCTTCATAAAATGCACTTATTTCCTCCTCAGTAAGGCCTTCATCATCTCCATCTGCAGCACCCTCCTCCCACCCAAGAGAACGCAAAAATGCAAACTCTTCCTCATTTGAATAGTTTAAATGCTCCTCTCCATTTCTGATCAAACCCAAAGTACATTCACATGCATCACCATTTTCAACTATCTCTCTGGCATGCTCAGTTGGAAAGTCTGAAACAGAGATAACTGAAGACTTTTGATGCTTAGTTTCCAAAGAGATAGAATCAGTGCCAGCCTCAGCGCTCAAAAGCTCTGATTTTTCCTGATCAGAAACTGATACAGTACTAGTAGTATCAGTTCTAGTATTGATGCTCGTAGAAGATTTCTGCTTTATGAGATTGAAGAAGTCATTACGGCTTTGAGTTTGCAAAGATGGTCTCTTCTCTAAAGTCGCCAATGATGTAGCTGGCTTACGCTCAGAACCTCCCAAGTTCTGGTTGCTGACAGAATTCTTAGAGTGAGAACCAACAGATGATGGTGCCAGATTTAGGGGGCTACGTGGAACTTTGACTCCATTTGGGGAAACCAGGTTTTCATTCACTGTTGAAGAGAGACCATTCAGATCCCCTGATGGTTTCAGAACTTGCAACTTTCCTAGATTAGAAGTCTTCCCAACATCCACTCTTGCAGGCCCGCCACGCATAGGCTGATTGCCATAGGGCGTAGGGGAGAACTTAGTGGTCTGCTGTGCAGCTCTTGTTTTTGATTTCTCCATCGAACTAAGCAACTGGAAGAAATATGAGAAAACATCAAGAACACAACTAAATTAAAATTGACCATCAAACATGGCAAGACACATCTAATTTTTAACAAAACAAATCAGCTGCCACCACTATCTATTCAGATTCAGAACTCGCTATTCCGAAATTTGTTCCATCAAACTTCTTCAGGGAAAGAAAAATAGTTCGTACACCCACCCCCAAAAAACAACAAAAGACTTCCATCAAACTTCTCCGGAAAAATAAAAATAGTTTATACCCCCAAAAAAGACCGTTTGGGCAACAAAATACAAAAATGCAAATGTCTCTATGAAATGCATGCACATGGGACTGTCTCACGGCTCCCTCTGACCTCATCAAAGGTAACTGAGAAACTGTAAGTATTAAAAGGGCATCATTAACTCTTGCAATCAAGAATTCAAAACAGGAAATTTCATTCTCTCCATCAAATTGCGAATGCACTACATCTACATTTGTAAGCTCAAGCATACACAGAAAATCGAAACAATCTCAATAAAAGGATGGTCAGTTCTCCATGACTTGTTACACTGCCTCACAAACAGCTTGTTCAAGACGGTGCAAGGAAAAAAGTAGCACATTATTAGTTTTCAAGAAGGTTTAGAATGTAGAACAGAAGAAAAATGACACGCCACCCTGAAGAAGAGGGCATCCAGACCAGAAGAATGCTCCATACATTTAGCCAACCAGAACATATTAAACGAAATGAAGAATTTTCATTCACAGCATGAAAATGAAAATGCAAATAACAAACTGTGATCACTATTCTTACGATGCCCCATAGAGGGGGAAAATAACTTGCATAATTTGTTGTTAAACATACGGGCTCCCAACTTTGTCAGCAATAATGCAATGGAACTCATAGAAAAACTCTATAAAAGTCACATAAAACCACACTTTTATCTGGTGGAACTTGCAGAGTACATACCACACTTATAATAATACTAAACAGCCAAATTATGCAACAAATTTTTACACAAACATAAAGCTCTCTTACAACCCATTATATAATTAAAAAACTTGGTCTAGACAGGCTGACCTACTAGTCCTAATAGGCTAATCCCACGATTAAATGCATTCACAATGCAATCAATCTCAGACCAAACAAGTATTTCAACCTGAGCAATTAAGAGTGGAGATTATTGGCTTAAGTCATGGTAATTTTAGGCCATGGAATGGGGTACCACCAGTTGCAAGCACAAGATAAGGTATAGATCTATTTATAAGTTGGATAATGGCTCATGAAAATATTTTTTGGACAATTTACTATGTTGAAGGGGAGCGAGTGTTTTCATAGGCATTACTTTTCAGCACTTGCAAACTTGTCTAACCAAAAGCACATGCTCTGGCATTATCAACTTACAATTTTTCTTATGATTCCATTAAGCAGTTAATAAATGTAAAATTATACCATATTCAAAGCTAAGAAATGCCTAATACTAGAAGCTCCAGCTCCATGGGATTACTATCAAGGATCTATTTGTGTCGACCAGATCAAAAATATGGAGCTCGTAATGGGAATTTGTCCATCCAGATAATGGGACCAAACAATTCTTCTATTTTCATGACCCAAAGTTAAAACTACCATAAAAACAGAATCAGACATCCAACTTTGTTTGATCTCTGAAGGTGAAGTGTAACAAGTCAGCCCAAATCAACAACATAATGTAACATTTATAGTTATTAGAAGAACAAAAGCAAGGACAGTGGTGATACACAATAATGAGATCCTACAAGAGAAGCGCAATACAAAGGGGCACAGTTTAATGGATAACAGGTTGATTTCTTTCAGATATTGAGGTAAAAGCCAAGTATATATGGGCTTTAGAGTCTTGCTTTGGACAAAGTGAAGCATCAGTGAAATTATTATGAAAAATTATATCGCAATTTTACGGGCACATATGGACGAATATCATTTTTAATGTTGTCTCAAAACTGCATTTCGAATAGTTTTAATTGGGATATGAAGCAGTCTAATCGATTCCACCTGTGCATCTAATAGATTAGAGCCTCTATAACCCAGAATACAGTCACGAAATTAGAAACATTACCTGAGATTTGGGCATGGATGGCGTCACAGGGATCAGTTGCCTTGATTGTTTGATGGCCAACTCTTCAAGCCTCTGACTATCAACAGACAACTGCAAATTCTAAAGTTATCAGCCTAGAAACCCATCTATATGTTCAAATACAGCATGATAGATATAGACGAACATAATAAAATTCCAACAGGGGACTATATTTACCTGAGGAGGTGTGCGAGCACGAGAGGGACTTTGGGCAACAGCCTCTGACATTTTAAGGCCATTCATATTTTGACCTAAAATAGCCGAGCTTCCAGGTACAGTTTGCGGAGACGGCAAACCAGTTGCGTTGTTGTTTCCAACCACTCCAGGCACCTCTGCCAAAACCGTCCACCCATCTGCACTAGTTTTGTCTGAATTAGCACTTGAAGGCCTCTGAAAGGTAGCAATAGATCCCACAGAAGGTACTCTTGCTACTTCAGAAATTCTTTGCCTCTCTTCAGTTCCAAGAAAGGGAAAGTCCTGTCCCAATGCAGCTTCAGTGGTGCTACTTGTATCTCTGCCTTTTGTAAGCAAACCACTAGTGATGCTGCGGCCCCCATTTCTCGCATTACTACTATCACCAGCCACTGGACTACGCAAGGTCTCTTCCTGTCTCCTGCCGTTCATAGACTGTGAACGCCGTAGCACATCCTTGTCCAACTTACCCGGCAGCAAACTACCTAGAGGATCAGTATAATCTCGATTCTTCTGTATACCAAAGAATGGCTTGTCATTGTGAGGGAATTCAAATAAATCTTCCAAAGCTTCATCCCGATGAGTTCTACTACTGCCGAAAGATCGTGAGTGTGTTGATCCCTTACTATTGGAGCTCCGACGAAAATAAGAAGAAGTGGTTCGATCAGACACCTGAATTCCGCTGCTTAAAGAAGACCTATTTCTCACGTTCTTATTCGCAGAACGATCATCTATCAAAGGAAAAATAAAACAATCATATAAGTTATCCATTAACGTAAAAAGCCAAATAATAGCTTCAGCGGAGACTATACAGTAACTTGGAGAGGCCATACATATCCAAGCAA
The DNA here is from genome assembly GCA_014182405.2 of Eucalyptus sideroxylon. Lineage (NCBI taxonomy): Eukaryota > Viridiplantae > Streptophyta > Magnoliopsida > Myrtales > Myrtaceae > Eucalyptus > Eucalyptus sideroxylon. The sequence continues at coordinate 58,437,523 of CM024552.2, forward strand.
AACCCAGCTCACAATCTGCACTACTGCTATATCCATACAAACTCTACCTCAACTAAATGCAAAACCTAAGGGAAGTATATTAACAAAAAAGGCTACTCAAAACAAGGGTTAATTGCATATACACATCAAAACGTTAAAATATAATACGGTTCCTGCACACCTTTATTTCTCATATGAATCTACAGAAACTAAATTACTTTTGCCACAAAAAGAAAACAAAAGGATTATACTCAAAAGGTTACATAGTAATGGATAGATCATCTTTAATTGTGTTGCAGAGTAGCAATATGACAGTACAATAGCAAAACAGATTAACTCCAATAATCTTATGTCTGCATCCTTAAAAACTTCTACATGCCATCTCAACTATCATGCTTCAAAGCTCGAAACTCTGTTAACTTTCCTCCTTATTTCATCCCAACAAATGATTTCCATAGGTAGATTTGCCATCCTCTCCTACACCCACATCAATGAAAACTTTCGCATGCCATCTCATGTATCATGCTTCATAAGTCTAAACTACAATTACCCTCCCTCCCAATAAACTTTAACAACTAGACATGATATTTCCCGCAACACCAGATGTCAGAAACAAAGACACGTGCCATTTAATGAAAAAGGTACCTGAGCGCAGAGAAGATGAAGATTGTTGCTGTCTACTGCCACCTCCAGAGAGGCTTCCACCGCTCTTCAACCATTCTGGAACTAAAGAAGGCTCACTCCTATCCATCATTATTAAATAACATGATCATTGACAATACCAAGAACCACGATCGAAATTCCTTTCCTTCTAAAAATCTCCTCAGCGTCCTACGAAACTGTCAGAAACCTCCCCCAATCCAGCCAGAACCCCCAAAAATTCCACTTTCGGTCGGCAATAAACTCCACGGACCTTCAATGGAAGACCCTCCCGAAACAGTCAGCACCCGATTATCGTCGCCGCAACTTCCAACCCCTCAGGCTCGCCAAAAACTGCTTGCTGCAGACTACCCGGCTTTTCTTTCTTGCCCTCTCTCTCTCTGTACACTATACACAATTACCCCGCAGTCGAAAAGCCCTAAACTCCAAACCAGAGAAAAAACCTATCAATGAACGAATGCCGAGAAGCAGCAAAACGATGGTGCCCAAGAAAGGTTATTTATCAACGGCCAATGTCGGTGAAGAACAGGCACAAGAAGCGAACTTATCCAACAAGGCTAATTCGCCCAAGAGAAGCGTTCGAATCGACACGAGAACTCCCACCGTGATTAATCCACCGATGAACCCAATCGATTCCGCGACCGACCAACCAACCCGAAACGAACCAGAGAAACAAACCCTAAGAATCGCCCCCCAAAAAAATTAGCGGGACCGAGAACCGCCCCCGAGAAAAAAAGCTAGGGTTAGCATCCGCGCAGAGAGGGCAGGAGAGCGAAAGCGACAGAGGAAAGAACTTATCGAGAGCCCGAGGAGAAGGGGATTGAGGAAGAAGCGCCCCCACACCCCAACCCGAACGAACGAATTGGGAAACGAGGCGGGGCGGACAAAGCCCGAGCCCGAGCCCGAGAAAACGCTACCGCCGCCGCACACCGCCGCCGCCGGCCGTCGACGACACCCGAAACTGGCGCGGCGGCTACCGGCTACCGCTTCCTCCCACAGCGGCGGAGCGAGCTTCCGGCGCAAGAACAGGCCCCAATCGCCAATGGCGGAACCCCGAGAAACGCCACCGAGATTCAAACCCAGAAGAGATAGAGAGAGAAAGGACGAGGGAGAGGGAGGCTTCTGTGTGGGGAGTGCTTTTGGGGAAGTCTAGAGAGAGAAGGGGGGGGAGAGGATTTTGATAGCTGGGCTAATAAGAGAGGGAAGAGGAGTGCAGAGAGAGAGAGGGAGAGGGGGAGGAAATAAGGAATGTTGGCCTCTAAAATCTGCCCCGTGGGAAGGTGCTCCCCTCTTTTTCCTCTCCTTTTCTCTCTCTATCTCTCTCTCTCTCTTCCTGTTATTTTTTTTTTGAATTTACATTAAGGAAAAAAGAGAGGATTTTTTTTTTGATTAATTTATTTACCTGATGACGATTTGGTTCCCTCTTTGGAAAGCCTCTCTCTCTATCTACCTATCATCTATCTCTATCTCTAAACCCTAACTTGCCTTTTGGCCTTTTGGTGGGCTTTTTGGAGCGGGAGAGATTAGGATGGTCGTGTTGCATGCATTGTGAGAAAGCTTGCGTAGCAAGTTTCCAGAGTCTGTATCCGATTTGGGCTGTGAGTACTTTCTGTATCCACTTCAAATCGACATGTCTTATCGGATTCTTGGAGTTTCTGGGTTCCTCACCGAAAAGTCATCCTGCATGTTCAGTGAGTATACCATTGACAGAGTAATAAGATTGCGCTCTTTATTTTAATATGTCGATATTCACATGTCTCAATCTTTCAATTTGGTACTATTTTTCGAGTCTATCCACAGCTTTAGCATTTTACATCTAGAGATGCCAAGGTCCACACATAACCCAAATGAAGTAGTTTAATGATTTATTTTGATTCAATTTTTTGAATTTATATAATGGGAAGGAGGTTTTTTTTTTTTTCTATTGTTTGTATTTGCTGGCGATTTGGTTCCCTCTTTGGAAAGTCCCTCTCTCTCTCTCTCTCTCTCTCTCTCTCTCTCTAGACCGTAACTTGCCTTTTGCCTTTCCAATAGCTTTTTTGAGTGAGAAAAAAGATTAAGGATAGGATAATGGTTGTTGCTACATTGTGAAAAGCTTGTGTAGCAAGTTTTTATGGTTTGTATTTGATTTGAGCCATAAGTACTTTCCATATTGCTTCAAATTGACATACCTTATGGGATTCTTGTGGAAGAGGAAAGAATCTCGCGTGATGATGGTTATCTGTGTACCGAGGATTATCGTTTGGACGGTTTGATTTACTCATGTATCACGCAGCCAATTTTTTAATCGAATTCTTCCACACGTGAATCAACTAACGAAAAGTGCGTGACTTATTTTTAACCTCTATAATGGACCTAATAAAATCAAAATTACAAATGGTTGTAAGTCAATGAGCCTCCGTTGAGCCTCTATCTGTCGGCATCAAATTTACATCGCAAAATTCCTCTAGAGCAATCATAAGTAGTTGTAATTTGCACCTAATTTCGCATCCCTCGATTCTCAAAAATTGAAGCATGTGTCTTCGAAATTGCTCGAGAGCAGTAATTTTTTTTTTTGGCCTTTGGAACACCATATAAAGAGAGCTCTCGCTACATATGTCTTTGAAATTGGTGTTGCATTAGTTACTAGAATCGAAACATTCCATAACAGATGTGACGCAATCGCATTGATCGCTCTCTCCACGTCAATTTTTTTGTAGGGAAAAAAACAAAATTGCATACATCAAGTTGATAGGGACTTCGACTGCCCAATCCTCCCATCAATGGTGGATGAAAGAGAGCCGCTTTTGTGAAATTCTTGTTACAAAAAGCATCCTTCTAAGCATCTTTACTCCTTACTCGGAACCAACACGTAGATCATGCGATACGCGCGCAAACTTACTACAATTGTGCAACATGTTCCGCATCTATTCAAAAAATGCAATATATATATATATATATATGTATGTATGTATGTATATGTATGTATATTGATTTCGTTATTACACATTGGATTAGGGCTTTGTTGTTTTGCAAAAATTTCAAAGAAAGTGATGATAATTTTTTTAGTATTTGACTAAAACCTAAAAATAATTAGAAAATGGTTTCCATCATTTAGTATGAAAAATCTAATCAATCTTTACTAAGGAAAATTATTAAAATGCTTGAAATTTTTGTTTTAGTTTTTTGTTTCTTTTTTTTTTTCTCTTTCTTTCTCAGCTAAGGATTTTTCACAGGTGAGGGATGAGCTCGCCCAAGACCAACAAAAATCGAGCTTATCAAATTCCAACGAGTCAAGTTGAGCCAGCTTTTAGTGAGGCTTCACCTTGCCATTTTCAACGAGCTCAAGCCGTGCTGGCCTTAGGGAGCTTGTCCTCCACTTGTGGCCAACGATCGATCGAAGAATAAGGAAAAAGAAAGAAACATAAAAAAATTATGAAATAATTGAATATGTTTAAAAAAGAAAAAATAATAATTATATTAAAAAATAATTTAAAATGAGTGCATGAAGAAGAAGGTACTTGGTTTGGGCCAAAGAAAGAGGAGAGAAAGTGATATCCTCTTTTGAAAGTTAGAAAATCATTTTCCTCCTTTCGAAGAAGTTTTTTGTTTTTTTCATTTATGGAAAATATTTTCCTTAATTAGTTTATTTTATCCAAATCAAATGCCAAAAAATTTGGAGTTCTTTTTCTCTTTTCCGCAAAATAAATACAGCCATGAATATGCATGCTAGATATCATTTCTCACCAAAAACATAATTATCATTGATGGGCCAATGATTTAAAAAAAAAAAAAAAAAACAAAACATCGTATCAATAATGGAGAAGTACACAAGTGGTCAATGCATTGACGCCAAACATAGGATTTTCCGTTCAACTATCTTCAATGTAGCAACTTTCCTAGGACAGGTCCTGTCGAGGTGGAATCATGCATGACATTGAAAGACAGCATTTCAATATTATTCAATCTTCAACCATTGACTATTTTAAAGGCATTTTGTTTGCTGGCTACGCCTATTTTCTGCTTTTTAGTTTATTTTTTGGAATAAAGAAAAAGGGAAAACAGCTGAAAATTTTGGTGGAAAATGGCAAAAAAAATTTGTTGATTTTTTGTTCGAGAGATGAGTGGTAGGAAAATTTAAAATTTTCAGTACTTTCTACTTGGATTTTGATTGTACATCCACTAGTTGCTAAATATAAGAAGAATTATAATTATAGATACCGATGTTCGATGAAATGTACATATGTATGTGCCACTAGCATTCCATGGGAATGCTAATTCAATCTTTCATTTATTGATGCTAATATTATGATAAAGTATATTCATTATATAACTGATTATCATGGTGTTGTTAAACAATACTTTTAAGATTAATGACTATAAATTATATAAATAATTACTAAATTTCTAAGTTTGACCAATCCAATAGTAAACCGTTATAGATTCTATTACGTGCAGTTAAATAATATTTTATAATCAATGATGAATATAATTCGGTTCAATTTAATATTTTCCAATTAAATACGCATTATAGTAATTTATGGAATTCTTTATGAATATAAGTAATTGATACCGGATGGTTATTTTAAATGGATATTGTACTAATCAATGTTTCATAAACTGGTTGATGGATATCTTAATCGATGTTACATGGACATATTATAATTCTCATTATTGCTGACTATTTGATAATTATAATGACACCTGTTTATCAAAACTGCATAAAATTATTATAATATTGTAAGATAATTAACATTATTTGCAGCTGGGTTTAAGATACACTATAACAGTTTGCCCATAATTAGGTAATTATGTATGAAAAAAGTGTACAAAAAAGGGTACTTTATATAATGGAAAAGGAGGATTTTTTTTTCAATTGTTTGTATTTGCTGGCGATTTGGTTCCCTCTTTGGAAAGTCCCTCTCTCTCTCTCTAGACCCTAACTTGCCTTTTGCCTTTCCAAGAGCTTTTTTGAGTGAGAAAAAAGATTAAGGATAGAATAATGGTTGTTGCTGCATTGTGAAAAGCTTGTGTAGTAAGTTTCTATGGTTTGTATTCAATTTGAGCCGTAAGTACTTTTCATATCGGCTTCAAATTGACATACCTTAAGGGATTCTTGTGGAGGAGAAAAGAATTTCACGTGATGATGATTATTTGTGTACCAAGGATTATCGTTTGGACAATTTGATTTACTCATGTATCATTGCGGCTGATTTTCTAATCAAATTCTTCTACGTGTTGATCAATGAACAAAAAACGCATGACTTATTTTTTATCTCCATAATGGAACTAATAAAATCCAAATTTACAAATGGTTATAAGTCCGTGAACCTCCATGTGCCAACATCGAATTTACATAGCAAAATTCCTCTAGAGCAAGATAGGCAATTGGAGGTAGTTGTAATTTGCACCTAATTTTGCATCCCTTGATTCTCAAAAATTGAAGCATGTGTTTTCGAAATTGCTCAAGAGCAGTAATTGTGTTTTTTTTTTGCCTCCAGAACCCCGTATAGAGAGAGTTCTTGCTGTATGTGTCTTTAAAATTGGTTTTGCATTAATTACTAGAATTGAAAAATTCCATAACAGATGTGACACAATCATATTGATCACTCTCTCCACATCCTATTTTTTGTAGGGCAAAAAACAAAATTGCATACATCAAGTTGATAGGGCTACGGCTGCCCAATCCTCAAATCAATGGTGGATAAATCATTACTCCCCATTTGTAACTAACATGGAGATCATGTGATACGCGAGCAAACTTACTACAAGTGTGCAACATGTTCCGCACCTATTCAAAAAATGTAAAAAATATATAATATAGCATAAAAAATATATATTTGTTTTGTTATTACAAAAAGGATTTGGGCTTCATGGAAAATTTCAAAGAAAATTATAATATTTTTTTGGTGTTTGGTTGAAACTTTAAGATAATTATAAAATATTTTCCATCATTTAGTATGGAAAATCTGATCAATCTGTCATGAGGAAAATCATCAAAATGCTTGAAATTTCTTTTCCTTTTTTTTTTCATTTTTCATTTTTCTCTTTCTTTCTCAACTAAGGATAAGCTATAGGTGAGGGATGAGTTCACCCAAGGTTAGCAAGAATTGAGCTTGCCGAATTCCAATGAGTCAAGTTGAGCCAGCCTTAGGTGAGCACCTCGCTAGTTTCAACAAGCTCAAGTTGCGCTAGCTTTAGGGGAGCTTGTCCTCCGCTTATGTCAACCCATCAAAGAATAAAGAAAAATAAAAGAAATAATCAAATAATCAAATATGCTTAAAAATAATAAAACAAAAAAGAAAAAAAAAAAGGAGCGCATGAAGAAGAATGTGCTTGGCTTGGGTCAAAGAAAGAGGAGGGAAAGCGATATCCTTTGATTGAAAGTTCAAAATCATTTTTCTCATTTTTTAAAGGATTTTTGTTATATACAGAAAATATTTTCTTTAACTAATTTATTTTATAGAAGTCAAATGTCGAAATTTTTTTTTCCTCTTTTTCATGAAAAAAATAGAGCCGTAAATATGGACGCTATGGCATTATCCATCACTAAAAAACATAATTATCATCGAGGAGCCGATGATTTAAAAAAAACAAAAATCATATCAATGATGGCAAAGTACACACGTGGTCAATGCACTGACGCCAAAATTTAGTATTTTCCATTCAAATATCTTAAGATCCAACGTTAGTGACTTTTCCAGGACGGGTCCTGTCAAGGTGGAATCATGCATGACGTTGAAGGACAGCATTTCGATATTTTTCAATCTTCATCCATTGACTATTTTGACGGGATTTGCTTGCTGGCTACGCCTATTTTCTGCTTTTTAGTATATTTTTTGGAGTAAAAAAGTGGAAAACGGGCTGAAAGATTTGGCGGAAAGTGGCAATTTTTTTTTTTTTTTTTTTTTGGTTTTTCGTTTGAGAGACGAGATATAGCAAAATTTAAAATTTTCGATACTTTCTACTCAAAGTTCGATCGTCGAACCACTAATTGCTAAATATAACAAGAATTATAATTACATATATTGATGTTCAACGAAATGTACAAATACATGTACCACCAGCATTCCATGGGAATGCTAATTCCATCTTTCATTTAGCTCCGTTCGTTTCGCGGAAAATAACTTTCCGGAAAATATTTTCCATATTTTCCGATGTTCGGATGGGCGGAAAATCGCGGTCAAGGAAAACATTTTCCGTTGACCGGAAAATTTCTTCTTTGCGGCTTGGAAAATGTTTTCCTCTTTTGAAAAGAGGAAAACATTTTCCACGACTCGCTCTCTTCTCTCCTTCCTTTCTCGTTCTCTCTCTCTCTCTCTTGCTCTCCCCGTGCGAAGTCGGCCGACGACATCCTTCTCGGGACCAGCCTCCGCCCTCCCCGGCCGCTCTTGCCCGCCCGCTTGCGGCCGGGCGCGCCGCTACCGCCGCGCTCCGCTTCCCCGGCGGCTCGAAGCCGCTCGGGAGGATCCGGCTCAAGAGGGAGCTCCGCGGCGGCGCCGGGAGGCTCGCGGGGAGCCCGCCGTCCAGGCCGCTCGCGGAGCTCGCGGCTCGCCGGATCGGGCGGCGGAGCTTGCGGCTCGCCGGATCCGGCGAGCTCGAGCTGTCGCCGATCCGCGAGCTCGGGTGAGATCGGCCGAGCTCGATCTCACCCGAGCTCGCCGGATCGGCCATCGGGCCTTGGTCCCGGCCGGGAGGAAGGAGGTGGCGGCGGCGGAAGCCGCCGGAAGGAGGCGACAGCGGATGACGCCGCTCGGGAGGAATCGGGAGGAAGAAGGAGACGGAAGGAGGAAGGAAAAAAAAAAAAGAAATAATAAATAATAAAAATTTCTATTTTAAAAATATTAATAATTAAAAAAATCATTTAAAAAATATATAAATAAATAAAATAAATTTTTGGGTCAATTAAAAATATTAAAATTCAATTTTTGATAATTTTTTCGGGAAAATGTTTGAGCTAACGAACAAAGTGGAAAATATTTTTCACTCAAATTTTAGATGTTGGCCGAACACTGAAAATAGAGTCATTTTCTGGAAAATGACTTCCAGGAAAATGTTTTAGGAAACCCGATATTTTCCAGTGAAACGAACGGAGCCTTAGTGATGCTAAAATTATGATAAAGTAGATTCATTATGTAACGATTATTATGGTGTTGTTAAATAATACTTTTAAAATTAAGGACTATAATTTATATAAATAATTACTAAATTGCTAAGTTTGAGCAATTCTATAGTAAACTATTGTAGATTATATTATGTGCGGTTAAATAATATTTTGAATCAACGATGAATGTAGTCAATTTAAAATTGTCAAGTTAAATACACATTATAGTAATTTATGGCATTCTTTAGGAGCATTAGTAATTGATATTAGATGGATATTTTAATTGGATATTATCCAAATCAATTGTTTCACGAAGCTAATAATATATTGTAATTCGTATTATTTGATAATTATAATGACACGTATTAATCGATATTGCATAAAACACTATTATAATATTATAAGATAATTAACGTTATCTACAGCCGGAGTTAAGATTTGCTATACCGGCATGCACATAATTAGTTAATTATGTATGAAATAGGTGTGTATAAAAAAAATAAGGGTATTTTAGGAAATCTATTAGTGAGAAGGGAGAAAAAATATAAGCGGTAGGCTCCACAGGAGAGATATAAAGGAAGGGTAATCAAGGAAATACAGAAGTAAGAAAAACCAGTGTTTTTCTCTCATATGTTTACAATATTTATGAATACTAATTTATCAATTATAATTTTTATTAATACTTGATAAATTATTTCAAAATTGAAAAGAAAATTATTTTGTGCTATAAAATTATAAATATAATTATATAATTTTATCACTAAAATTGATAATTAATCTTATAAAAATTTCATTTTAGCTTATTCTCAGCAACCAAAACGAGATAAACCCCATTCCATTCATTTCCAACTAATTTTTTCTTTTATGATAACAAGATAAAGAAATCAGAATTCTTATTCCATTTTATTCCTACGTACCGAACACAACATCAATATTGCCATATTGGTCGACGCATCAGAAATGATGGCAAAAAATGGCATTTAGCGTGGCGTAGATAAAAATAAAAATAAAAACTGCATTTCCATCTCTCTGACAAGGTCACGTGCGTGACGCTTTTTAAGGAAAACTTGATTGATTCGTGGCTACGGTACTCATATTCGAAAACGAAACTACAAGTTCGAAAGTCCCTATTCACGTGTATCCACCCCAAAGTGCATGGGGGAACATAATGCAATCTCCACTATAAATTTATAAAGCTTGATGGCTGCTTCCGACAATAAGATTCTCGCAAGTGAGAAAAAAAACCGACCAACCCCAACTGACTCGACCTTTTAGGACCAGGCTTAGGAAAGGATTTTGAGCTTTATTTTTTTATTAAGGTTAATATCACAAAAAGTCTCAATCTAACACATTTGTAACAAATTTATTATATATTAATTTTTCATTAAATCTTGCCGTAAAATGTTTGAAGAGAGTGATTCAATTTGAGATTTCACTCTTCATTTGTATACTAGTTTGTGATTTTCTTGTGATAATAATTCAATTTAATGAAAACCCGTGGTGGGTAAATTTGCGAAGAATGTACTAGTTTGAGAATTTTGATGAAATTTGGGATAAATTCGGCATAAATGTATCAATTTGAGATTTTTTATGATATTAATTATTTTTTTTTTTTAAATCTGAGTCAGTCTGGAGTCCTTCTACCCAACCTAGTCTAGCCCGGCTTAGCAGGAACTAATTTTTAGAAAAAAAATAATTCCACTCGACAAATGGGATGAATGTCAGAAAACTTGACCTCGATAGGCTTGACCTTTTAGGTGGGGGCCTAGGCAAGGATTTTGGGCTTTATTTTTCTATTAAGATTAATATCACAAAAATCTCAAACCGATATATTTGTGATAAATTTATTACTTGTTAATTTTCATTAAATCTTGCTGTAAAATGTTTGAGTTTGATGACGTGATAGAAAGTACACTGGTTTTAAGGTGGATTTTTTTTTTCTGTTGTTTGTATTTGCCGGTGATTTGGTTCCCTCTTTGGAAAGTCCCTCTCTCTCTCTAGACCGTAACTTGCCTTTTGCCTTTCCAATAGCTTTTTTGAGTGAGAAAAAAGATTAAGGATAGGATAATGGTTGTTGCTACATTGTGAAAAGCTTGTGTAGCAAGTTTCTATGGTTTGTATTTGATTTGAGCCATAAGTACTTTCCATATTGCTTCAAATTGACATACCTTATGGGATTCTTGTGGAAGAGGAAAGAATCTCGCGTGATGATGGTTATCTGTGTACCGAGGATTATCGTTTGGACGGTTTGATTTACTCGTGTATCACTGCAGCCAATTTTTTAATCGAATTCTTCCACACGTGAATCAACTAACGAAAAGTGCGTGACTTATTTTTAACCTCTATAATGGACCTAATAAAATCAAAATTACAAATGGTTGTAAGTCAATGAGCCTCCGTTGAGCCTCTATCTGTCGGCATCAAATTTACATCGCAAAATTCCTCTAGAGCAAGAAAGGCAATCATAAGTAGTTGTAATTTGCACCTAATTTCGCATCCCTCGATTCTCAAAAATTGAAGCATGTGTCTTCGAAATTGCTCGAGAGCAGTAATTTTTTTTTTTTTTTTGGCCTTTGGAACACCATATAAAGAGAGCTCTTGCTACATATGTCTTTGAAATTGGTGTTGCATTAGTTACTAGAATCGAAACATTCCATAACAGATGTGACGCAATCTCATTGATCGCTCTCTCCACGACATTTTTTTTGTAGGGAAAAAAACAAAATTGCATACATCAAGTTGATAGGGGCTTCGACTGCCCAATCCTCCAATCAGTGGTGGATGAAAGAGAGCCGCTTTTGTGAAATTCTTGTTACAAAAAGCATCCTTCTATGCATCTTTACTCCTTACTCGGAACCAACACGTAGATCATGTGATACGCGCGCAAACTTACTACAATTGTGCAACATGTGCCGCATCTATTCAAAAAATGCAATATATATATGTGTGTGTGTGTATGTATGTATGTATGTATGTATATGTATGTATATTGATTTCGTTATTACACATTGGATTAGGGCTTTGTTGTTTTGCAAAAATTTCAAAGGAAGTGATAATAATTTTTTTAGTATTTGACTGAAACCTAAAAATAATTAGAAAATGGTTTCCATCATTTAGTATGAAAAATCTGATCAATCTTTCCTAAGGAAAATTATTAAAATGTTTGAAATTTCTGTTTTAGTTTTTAGTTTTTTTCTCTAATTTTCTCAACTAAGGATTTTCCACGGGCGAGGGATGAGCTCGCCCAAGACTAGCAAAAATCGAGCTTATCAAATTCCAACGAGTCAAGTTGAGCCAGCTTTTAGTGAGGCTTCACCTTGCCATTTTCAACGAGCTCAAGCTGTGCTGGCCTTAGGGAGCTTGTCCTCCACTTGTGGCCAACGATCGATCAAAGAATAAGGAAAAAGAAAGAAACAGAAAAAAATAATGAAATAATTGAATATGTTTAAAAAGAAAAAATAATAATATTAAAAAATATAATTAAAAAGGAGTGCATGAAGAAGAAGGTGCTTGGTTTGGTTCAAAGAAAGAGGAGGGAAAGTGATATCCTCTTTTTGAAAGTTGAAAATCATTTTCCTACTTTTGAAGAATTTTTTTATTTATTTATGGAAAATATTTTCCTTAACTAGTTTATTTTATCCAAATCAAATGCCAAAAAAATTGGAGTTCTTTTTCTCTTTTCCGCAAAATAAATACAGCCGTGAATATGCATGCTAGATATCATTTCTCACCAAAAACATAATTATCATCGACGGGCCAATGATTTAAAAAAAAAAAAACAAAACATCGTATCAATAATGGAGAAGTACACACGAGGTCAATGCATTGACGCCAAACATAGGATTTTCCGTTCAAATATCTTCAATGTAGCAACTTTCCTAGGACAGGTCCTGACACTGAAAGACAGCATTTCAATATTATTCAATCTTCAACCATTGACTTCGTCAAAAAAAAAAAAAAAACCATTGACTATTTTAAAGGGATTTTGTTTGCTGGCTACGCCTATTTTCTGCTTTTTAGTTTATTTTTTGAAATAAAGAAAAAGGGAAAACGGGCTGAAAATTTTGGTGGAAAATGGCAAATTTTTTTTTTTGATTTTTTGTTCGAGAGATGAGAGGTAGGAAAATTTAAAATTTTCAGTACTTTCTACTTGGATTTTGGTTGTAAGAAGAATTATAATTATAGATACCGATGTTCGATGAAATGTACATATGTACGTGCCACCAGCATTCCATGGGAATTCTAATTCAATTTTTCATTTATTGATGCTAATACTATGATAAAGTATATTCATTATATAACTGATTATCATGGTGTTGTTAAACAACACTTTTAAGATTAATGACTATAAATTATATAAATAATTACTAAATTTCTAAGTTTGACCAATCCAATAGTAAACCGTTATAGATTCTATTACGTGCGGTTCAATAATATTTTATAATCAATGATGAATATAATTCGGTTCAATTTAATATTTTCCAATTAAATACACGTTATAGTAATTTATGGAATTCTTTATGAATATAAGTAATTGATACCAGATGGATATTTTAAATGGATATTGTACTAATCAATTGTTTCATAAACTGGTTGATGGATATCTTAATCGATGTTACATGGACATATTATAATTCTCATTATTGCTGACTATTTGATAATTATAATGACACCTATTTATCAAAACTGCATAAAAATTATTATAATATTGTAAGATAATTAACATTATTTGCAGCTGGGTTTAAGATACACTATAACAGTTTGCGCATAATTAGGAAATTATGTATGAAAAAAGTGTACAAAAAGGGTACTTTATATAATGGAAAAGGAGGATTTTTTCTTTCAATTGTTTGTATTTGCTGGCGATTTGGTTCCCTCTTTGGAAAGTCTCTCTCTCTCTCTAGACCCTAACTTGCCTTTTGCCTTTCCAATAGCTTTTTTGAGTGAGAAAAAAGATTAAGGATAGACTAATGGTTGTTGTTGCATTGTGAAAAGCTTGTGTAGTAAGTTTATAGGGTTTGTATTTAATTTGAGTCGTAAGTACTTTTCATATTTGCTTCAAATTGACATACCTTAAGGGATTCTTGTGGAAGAGAAAATAATTTCACGTGACAATGATTATTTGTGTATCGAGGGCTATCGTTTGGACAGTTTGATTTACTCATGTATCACTGCAGTTGATTTTCTAATCAAATTCTTCTACGTGTTGATCAATTGACAAAAAACACATGACTTATTTTTTATCCCCATAATGGACCTAATAAAATCCAAATTACAAATGGTTATAAGTCCGTGAACCTTACATAGCAAAATTCCTCTAGAGCAAGAAAGGCAATTGGAGGTAGTTGTAATTTGCACCAAATTTTGCATCCCTTGATTCTCAAAAATTGAAGCATGTGTTTTCAAAATTGCTTGAGAGCAGTAATTTTTTTTTTTTTGCCTCCAGAACCCCGTATAATGAGAGTTCTTGCTGTATGTGTCTTTAAAATTGGTGTTGCATTAATTACTAGAATTGAAAAATTCCATAACAGATGTGACGCAATCATATTGATCACTCTCTCCACATCCTATTTTTTGTAGGGCAAAAAACAAAATTGCATACATCAAGTTGATAGGGCTTCGGCTGCCCAATCCTCAAATCAATGGTGGATAAATCTTTACTCCCCACTCGTAACTAACATGGAGATCATGTGATACGCGAGCAAACTTACTACAAGTGTGCAACATGTTCCGCACCTATTCAAAAAATGCAAAAATATATATAATATAGCATAAAAAATATATATTTGTTTTGTTATTACAAAAAGGATTTGGGCTTCATGGAAAATTTCAAAGAAAATTATAATATTTTTTTGGTGTTTGGTTGAAACTTTAAGATAATCATAAAATATTTTCCATCATTTAGTATGGAAAATCCGATCAATCTATCACGAGGAAAATCATCAAAATGCTTGAAATTTCTTTTCCTTTTTTTTTTTCATTTTTTGTTTTTCTCTTTCTTTCTCAACTAAGGACCAGCTATAGGTGAGGGATGAGTTCACCCAAGGTTAGCAAGAATTGAGCTTGCCGAATTCCAATGAGTCAAGTTGAGCCAGCCTTAGGTGAGCACCTCGCTAGTTTCAACAAGCTCAAGCTGCGCTAGCTTTAGGGGAGCTTGTCCTCCGCTTATGTCAACCCATCAAAGAATAAAGAAAAAGAAAAGAAATAATCAAATAATCAAATATGCTTAAAAATAATAAAAAAAAAAGAAAAGAAAAAAGGAGCGCATGAAGAAGAATGTGCTTGGCTTGGGTCAAAGAAAGAGGAGGGAAAGTGATATCCTTTGATTGAAAGTTCAAAATCATTTTTCTCATTTTTAAAGGATTTTTTTATATACAGAAAATATTTTCTTTAACTAATTTATTTTATAGAAGTCAAATGTCGAAAAATTTGAAGTTTTTTCCTCTTTTTCATGAAAAAAATAGAGCCGTAAATATGGACGCTATGGCATTATCCATCACTAAAAACATAATTATCATCGAGGAACCGATGATTTAAAAAAAAAACAAAAATCATATCAACGATGGTAAAGTACACACGTGGTCAATGCATTGACGCCAAAATTTAGTATTTTCCGTTCAAATATCTTAGATCCAACGTTAGCGACTTTCCTAGGACAGGTCCTGTCAAGGTGGAATCATGCATGACGTTGAAAGACAGCATTTCGATATTTTTCAATCTTCATCCATTGACTATTTTGACGGGATTTGCTTGCTGGTTACGCCTATTTTCTGCTTTTTAGTATATTTTTGGAGTAAAAAAGTGGAAAACGGGCTGAAAGATTTGGCGGAAAGTGGCAAATCTTTTTTTGATTTTTCGTTTGAGAGACGAGATATAGCAAAATTTAAAATTTTCGATACTTTCTACTCAAAGTTCGATCGTCCGACCACTAATTGCTATATATAACAAGAATTATAATTACATATATTGATGTTCAACGAAATGTACAAATACGTGTACCACCAGCATTTCATGGGAATGCTAATTCCATCTTTCATTTAGTGATGCTAAAATTATGATAAAGTAGATTCATTATGTAACTGATTATTATGGTGTTGTTAAATAATACTTTTAAAATTAAGGACTATAATTTATATAATAATTACTAAATTGCTAAGTTTGAGCAATTCTATAGTAAACTATTGTAGATTATATTATGTGCAGTTAAATAATATTTTGAATCAACGATGAATGTAGTCAATTTAAAATTGTCAAGTTAAATACACATTATAAAAAAAAGGGTATTTTAGGAAATCTATTAGTGAGAAGAGAGAAAAAATATAAGAGGTAGGCTCCACAGGAGAGATATAAAGGAAGGGTAATCAAGGAAATACAGAAGTAAGAAAAACTAGTGTTTTTCTCTCATATGTTTACAATATTTATGAATACTAATTTATCAATTATAATTTTTATTAAATACTTGATAAATTATTTCAAAATTGAAAAGAAAATTATTTTGTGCTATAAAATTATAAATATAATTATATAATTTTATCACTAAAATTGATAATTAATCTTATAAAAATTTCATTTTAGCTTATTCTCAGCAACCAAAACGAGATAAACCCCATTCCATTCATTTCCAACTAATTTTTCTTTTATGATAACAAGATAAAGAAATCAGAATTCTTATTCCATTTTATTCCTACGTACCGAACACAACATCAATATTGCCATATTGGTCGACGCATCTGAAATTATGGCAAAAAATGGCATTTAGCGTGGTGTAGATAAAAATAAAAATAAAAACTGCATTTCCATCTCTCTGACAAGATCACGTGCGTGCGTGGCGCTTTTTAAGGAAAACATGATTGATTCGTGGCTACGGCACTCACATTCGAAAACGAAACTACAAGTTCGAAAGTCCCTATTCACGTGTATCCACCCCAAAGTGGACGTGGGGAACATAACGCAATCTCCACTATAAATTTATAAAGCTTGATGGCTGCTTCCGACAATAAAGATTCTCGCATAACATTAGGGGTGACAAAAACCGAACATCTGAAAACCCGACCCGACTGGCTTGACCTTTAAGGCTTGGGCCTAGGCGGGGATTTTGTTTTTTTTTTTTTAATTTTTATTTTATTTTATTAAAGTTAATATCACAAAAATCTCGAACCTAGTATATTTGTGACAAATTTATTATATGTTAATTTTCATTAAATCTTGTCATAAAATATTTGAAGAGAGTGATTCAATTTGAGATTTCACTCTTCATTTGTATACTAGTTTGTGATTTTCTCATGATAATAATTCAATTTAACGAAAACCCGTGATGGGTGAATTTGTGAAAAATGTATTAGTTTGAGAATTTTGATGAAATTTGGGATAAATTTGACATAAATATATCAATTTATGGATTTTGGGCTTCATTTTTTTTTTCTTTTTAAGAGTAATATTACAAAAAATCTAAAATTAGTACATTTATAATAAATTTAATATTTGATAATTTTTATTAAATTTTGTCATAAAATGTTTGAGTTTGATGATGTGACAAAGAGTGTATTGATTTGTGGTTGTTTGTGGTAGTAATCAAATTTAATAAAAATTGACGGCAGGTAAATTTATCGCAAATATACTAATTTAAGATTTTTGGTGAAATTTGAGATAAATTTGGTACAAATATATTAATTTTGGATTTTTCATGATATTAATTTTTTTCTAAAAAAACTGAGTCGGTCTGGAGTCCTTCTGGCCAGCCCGGTCCGGCCCGGTCGGGCCCGGCCCGGCAGGAACTAATTTTTCGAAAAAAATAATTCCACCTGGCAAATGGGAATTATGGGAAATAAAGAATATTCTCCGTCCTGTTTTCGAGCCTCGGCCACATCGCGGGACAAAAAGAAGAAGAAGAAGAAGACAAAATTCTAATAAAATAAGCGAGAAAAGATTTTGACTAGGTAGCGCGCCACAGTTTTCTGACCGGTTCAGAGACGCCGCCACGTGGCAACGCGTGTTCTTTCACCCTTTCTCTCTCTTCCTTTCTCCCTCGCGCGGCTCGCTCGGATTCTTCCATGTCCACGGCTGCTCGTCGTCTTCTCTGCAACTCCCGATTCCCCGCTGCGAGGACCAGCAGAATCTCTCAGATTCTCTCTCTAGCTCTCTCTTTCTCTCTCTATAACTGAACCTGCACTGCGGACTGAGCAGGCGGAGTGAGAGAGAGAGGGAGGGAGGCGAGCTGAGCTGAGCTGAGCGACCGATCGGCGGTTTCCGATGGAGGCGAGGCACCGGGGGGCGCGGCCGCGGCCGCAGCTCGACCGCCGGAACGCCATCAAGAACATCGACTACGACGCGTCGTCCGCCTCCACCTCGACCTCCTCATCCTCGGCCTCTTCTCTGGCCCTCGACCGCCTCTCGGTCTTCACGAGCTTCCGCGTGAAGGGCGAGGAAGGCGAGTTCGACATCATCTGCAGCAGCCTGGGGCTCACGCCCGAGGACTTCTCCATCCCCATGGAGGCCTGGCGGTCCAGCAAGGCTCGTGATCTCACCCTCGCTTGCGCCTCCAGAGCGCCGCCGTTTTAGCTCCCGACGGCGACGGCGACGGCGACGGCGAATCGCCGCGCGGTGGCGATGGCGGCGGGTTGGCTGCTGGAGTGGATAGTATCGAGCTCGAGAGTGGGATATCTATATTGAATGGGAGTAGAAGTTACGGTTCAAGCGGTTTGGAAGATAGAGTTAGGGTTTTGAGTCGTAGGACTCGTTTTAGGAATAAATCAGCGGGCTCTGCTTTGAACGTTTCTCGCCCTTTGGCCGATGTTATCTGTGCTAAAGATCGTGGAGATTGTGAGAATTGCGAAACGGATAATGCGGGGGGAGGAATTAGGGGATTGAGGCCTCCGGTCCTTAGTCCGCCGCCAGTTAAGTTGCCGCCTGTTGTGGACAACGTGAGTTCCACTTGGGAATTGTTGAACTCGTTCGGTCCTCAAGAAGGTCCCGGAGGAGATCAGGATTCTCCTGTTTGCCCTTCGAATAAACAGGATTGGTCGGATGGAGATGATGAGAAGGTTAGTAAGGAAAGGATTTCGCCAAGAAAAGATGATTCGGACTCTCATTTGTCAACTTCCGTTGAAGATAAGGAGTCTACGGATAACGATGAGGTGGGCAACGCCCCTTCTGCCAACATTTCAGAACTAGTGCCCAATGTTATTTCAGAACCAGTGCGCAATGTTTCGCCCGAGGGGAGTTTCAGACAAAGGATCACCTCATGGCAAAAGGGCGAGCGGTTGGGAAGTGGGTCATTTGGTACTGTATATGAAGGCATCAGCGAGTAAGATTCCTTTGCTTTTCTCTTTGATAATCAGTAAGCATTTTCTAGGACGAAGTACTCCATAATGATGTTCATTTGAAGTTTCGGTGCCACTTGTGAGCACTAAATGGTTAGAATTAGGAATACTTGGGCTAGTCATTTGTGGAATTAGAGTTCCAGCATTATTGGTATAGAACTTATTGAAGAGCATACTTGATTATTGAACATATTGATGAAGTAAAGATATGATATTCCAAAAATCGCCTATTTTTAATTGTTCTCCGTTGTTTTTCTGCAGTTTTACTAGCTTGAATAGCGGGCTATTCTTTTTTCTTTTTCGAAGAATGGATAGTGTGATAAATCAGCGTGTACAGGAAATATGCTTTGGAACTGTTAGTTGATTCTAAATGCAAATGCTGAAAGCTAAGGAACTATATAGTGATATTGATGATAACATCTCTTTTTTTCTTCTCAATTCTTATTTATATCATTTGGAGTGCAAGAATTATCTTAAATACGTATTGTCAAGGCATCATTCTCAAAAGAATTGGCATTTATGTCTTATTTCTCTCTCTCATGCTTCTCTGTTGCCATAGGGATGGATTCTTTTTGCTATAAAGGAGGTTTCTTTGTTAGATCAAGGAAGCCAGGGCAAGCAGAGCATTTTGCAGCTTGAGCAGGTATGTGCTTGTTTCTTTCTGTATCTTGTGAACTGGCCTTAGGCATGGCTACTCGACTTACCTCATTCTTACAATTGCCAAGCTGGTGTATATGCACAACTATTTATAAGTCTGCCGTATATACAATCATAAATCTGGTGTGAGTTCAACAGATATTCTTTTCTCTTCCTTTCTAGTTATACTCTGCTTTCTTTTCAGGAAATTTCTCTTTTAAGTCAGTTTGAACATGAGAACATAGTGCGATATCTCGGCACAGACAAGGTGTGGTTCCTTCTTGCTAAGTTGTTTTCTGCAGTATCTTTCACTTTGGCATTAATTATGTTATTGCTGAGCAAAATATTTAGGGGAACATAGCTGTGATTGCAGTCACAATATAGTGGCTGCATCTTCATCACTGCATATGTTTGCTGCAATAGCTTGGGAATAAGATCACAACAGTCACAGCTTATTAGCTGTAGCAGCCACTTGTGACATAGACGGACATTTTAGGTCCTGCTCCCATCACAAGAAAAGTTTGTGATGAATTGACTATTCCCTGCAATGCTAATTTTATGAGTAAAGAAAATCTGTAGAGCAGATGTCGGAGAGAGCCTGTCATGTAATCAATTAATCCTTTGTTTTCTAGGGGTCATGATTTACAAATTAGCTATCTTGCAAACTGAAGATTCAGGTCAAACTCTCGGGTTTAATAAAAAGGAATCTGACACTTGGAAAAACTGCGGCCCTGATTAATAAAACATTGGGGGGGTAGGGGTGATGATAAGAAAGAGAAGGCTTTAATCTTCAGGTATGCTTTGATTGACAATTCGATGGTGCAGATGACTAATTTCCAACCTTTTCACCCTCGTCTCTGACTGGTCGTGGCTGTAGTAATGACAAGGGAGTTCCTCCACAAGTTAGATTTTTTTCCATCTGTCCTAGTCCAGCGTGTCATTTAGTTCCACTCATTCTTATGCAACATCATATAGTTATTAACCTCTAAATAGAGAGAACTAAAAATAGAATTGATCATTGTTCAGGTGAGGGAAGTAGTTCCTATCTTGGTGGCTTCAATGTTTGAGTACCTTTCAGTTATTATTATTATTATTGTTATTATTATTATTATTATTATTATTATTATTATTATTATTATTGTGGACATAGCTTGGCAAGAAACATCAGATTCTAAGAAAGTGCCAAGACATAACTTCCTTTTGGAGATGAAACATGCAAAGATTGTTGCTGTTAAACACAATTTGGTTTGGTATGCCTACAATCCACCACATTGTTTTGTGGGAATGAGGGGTTAATGCTATATGACCTCTTATTCTTCCACCAGGTGCAATGTGCAACTGTTTTTGTTGGCACTGCTGCAACTTGAAACCATGACGACTGCTTATAACTTGGATATTTTTGTTGTACAAGGAAACGAGCAAAAGAAGAGCTTGGTCCCATTTGTTCTTGCCTTATTTTCCCTTTTTAAGTTCGCAAAATTGCTTTTATATTGTCATATGATGTGTACTTCTACTAAATTAACCCCCATCAAACAGATTGTCACTAAACATCGATTGGTTGTTGAGGAGGTCCTCAATATCAAAGTGCACTTGAGGAAGCATAATGAACCTTAGGGCCTTGTCTAGGGGCGTCTTGCCTTGGCACATCCAATTGCTGTGGGAAGGGTGTTGTCATGTATCCGATGATTAGTCTGGTGTTATAAGAGGCCTAAACATCCAGCACAATTAAAATGAAGAAAACGTAGAAATCACTGATGTAGTATGTTTTATTTTATTTGCTATTGTTATGTTGTCTCTAATGTAACTTGTTAAAATATCTCATATTGTTTGTTTATGGGGTTTCGATGGGCCTTATGTACGTCTAGCCTCCTTCCACTTCATAACTTAATCTTTTGGGTCTTAACATGGTTCCAGTGCCATATATCCCTTAATTTCTTTCTGCGCATGGCTCTCTTTTCATCCTCTCTATGTGCTGTTCTTAGTTCGTTTGCACGTGATAAGGTGTTAAAGTATTCCATATGTGTTTTCAATGTGCTGTTCTTAGTTCGTTTACATGTGATTTGCTAAAGTATTCCATATGTGTTTTCAATGTGCCTTATACACAATTCGTCCTAGACCTAATAATTTGGAATTTTTGGGTCGGATATAGTAACATATGATTTTCTTTTCTCTTCCCAGGATGATAAGAAGCTTTACATATTCCTTGAGCTCATGACCAAAGGTTCACTTGCAGCCCTTTATCACAAATATAACTTGAGAGATTCCCAAGTCTCTGCATACACTAGGCAAATTCTAAATGGTTTAAAGTATCTTCATGACCAGAATGTGGTCCACAGGTATTATGAGAAACATGCTTGACTTTGCATTTAGTTTTGACCTATTGGAATAGTGATCACACTTGTCATTTCTGATGGATGGTTAATTTTGGTAAGGAAAGAGACAATAATCAAACAAAGAACACAGGGAAACTTATACATTTAGTTTCATAGCACACTTCCTGGGTGCCTTTTGATAATACTTCTTTTACTATCCAAATACTTTTCTGGATTTAAGGGTGTTGTCAAATCTTTGAACCAAAATGTAGCGTTATGAAAAGTAGATTTGTTGTGATAATCAGCATGCAACGAAGTAACACTATGAGCTTGTACAGGATTATCTAGCATAGACAGGATTATTTTACTATGCAAATGCTTGAAGGTGGAAATGTAAATTTACAATATTGTTAACTGTGAGGATGATTATGAAAATTTTAATCTTTTATAAATCTTATGAACAGCTATGTTGGTTTCTCATGCTTCCAGTTCCTTCATCCTGTAGGGATATCAAATGTGCTAACATACTGGTTGATGCGAGTGGATCTGTGAAACTTGCAGACTTTGGATTGGCAAAGGTATGTCTCATCAGTGGAAGTGAACTCTCTCTCTCTGCTCGTGCATGAGAGCAACAAAGATGCATTTACAAATACATACACATGCGCACCTGATAAACACAAACACACCTGATAAACACAAACACGCGTATAGACATGCACAAAGTGACAGGTGTTGTCCTTTACTTTTCGGAAATGACATATTGACTTTCCGTGTTTGTTCATCCAGGCCACCAAAATGAATGATGCTAAATCCTCCAAAGGAACTGCTTTTTGGATGGCACCTGAGGTTTGCACTCTCCACTGCCATTATTTTAACATACTATCATTAGCTGTATTAAGCACAAATCTTTACAATTTTTTTCATTGTTGTTGTTCGTAAATGCAGGTCGTCAATCTAAAGAACAGAAGCTATGGGTTGGCAGCTGATATTTGGAGCCTAGGGTGCACTGTTTTAGAGATGTTAACCCGCCGGCCTCCATATTCTCACTTAGAAGGAGTACATCACTAACTAACCCTTTTTTTACGTTTTATATCCTCGAGATCCATGTTTTGCCAAACTAACTAACTAGTCGCAACTTTTTTGTCATTGCTACTTTTTCTGTGAGCTACTTGGTTGCACGGATGATGTGACGAGTCCACTGGGCTGTCATTTTAAGAAAAGAAAATGAGCAAGAGCATTACTTAGAAAAGAGAGGACAGAGAATTCAATAATATGTATCAAGAGCAGTCGTGTTAGAGGATATGCATAGTTTTTATGGCCAATGGTTGTTTGGGATTCTGGAGCAGATGGTTATCTAACAGTGTATGAAAATTCTGTTGAACATTTGAATCTTAACTCTCTTAGGTAATTTGGCGTTGTTGTCTATACTTTTAATTACAAGCATAAGTTTATGGTGTCCGGTGGCATACATTTAGATAATTGCATATTGTATGTATGTAAATAGTATCCCACCAACTGAAGTGGGGAACCCATATGACCTTTTAGTCTCAACAATCTCTCCATCTTCTCTTTCACTGTCGCATGGTACTGAGCAACCAAGAGAGCCGTCTCTGCTCCAGTCCTGAGAGCAGATATTGATTGCTTCATGTTCCCTGCTGTGCCCTCTCATTGGGAGGTTGTTCTCTGATTTGTCACTCGCCTTCTTCAACCTTTGGTGTTTCCCTCATTGCCTTCAAGTGTTTGAATCAATCAATGACCTAAATGGCTGTCTTCTCTACTAGGATTAGTTACTTTCGATATGGAAGTGGGTAACTTTTCAATTTGGTTGGTAATTTTCATGTCTTATGTTGAGTTGGCAACTTCTCTGTACACATAGTAAGTTTTCCATAAGGGATGGTAATTACTGGCTCTAGCCAGTAAATCACCTTATGATGTTATCCATTTTTGGGCATGACAGCTTAGAGATCCCTTCCTTTTGGTAGAATGGCTGCTGCTGAAGTTTGGAGTGCTCTCATCTTCTGAGTGACTTTGAAGTCTAGACTGCTTTTGTTATAGAGGAAAAAAGAAATAATACCATCCCTCTCAAAGCCATCATAAAACATAAGTCGATGCCCCCTTTCTTTTTACTTTTTTTGTTCACATTAGGACTCTTAAAGATTTCAAGTAAAAAGGAATAAATACTTAATGTTTAATTAGGAGTAGTTGGAAACCATTTACATTGTTGGTCCCTTTGAACTTTTAACATGGTAGATGATTGCTTGAAGCATGATGCCCTCAGAATTGTATGTAGATCTTATTGGTTTATGAAGCTGTCATATGTTAGTTCCCTCAGGATTTATGATTAACACAAGCCTCTACTATGTTCTTTCTTATTGTGGCAGATGCAAGCATTGTTCCGAATAGGCAGGGGTGAACCACCTCCAGTTCCTGATTCTTTATCAAGAGACGCTCGAGACTTAATCCTTAGTTGCTTGCAAGTAAACCCGAATGATCGGCCTTCTGCAGCAAAGTTGCTAGACCATCCCTTTGTGAGGAAGCCACCTACTTCTTCTGGTTTTGCGTCACCTCGTTTCAACAACATATTGTCGTAAGGTTTTGCTAAGCAATCCCTTTTAGTCCATTGCTTTGAAGGTAATTTTACACTCTTCATTTGTTATTTTATTGTTGCATTGCTAGTGAAAGTATTCTTCTTTAGGTCTAATGGCAAGATACCTTCATCAACTTACCACATTTCTTCTATTTACTCCGAAAATTTGTAACTTTTAGCAGTCTACACTATGCTTTTATATTGGAGCAAATACTCCATGTATATATAGGGTCTATGGTCAGTTTCCCAATTCCCTCACAAACAATTTTCTATTTTAACTAGATCGTCCTGAAACTTTTAATTTGGTGAGTTACCCATAGTGGTTAATTGGTACACCAATGGTTAATTTGTCTTTCGCTAGGGTAGAGGTATGTGCAATTCATCATTGCGCCATGAAAACAGCCATTGTTGTAGTTTCTCTTGGCATTTATGTGTGTGTGTAAATCTAGGAATATCATGAAAGTTTCAGTAGTGTGACAGTGACAATGACACCCTGAGAAACCAAAGTGGACAAATATGATTTGTACTTCCTGCTGTTGTGGAACCTCCTGGCAAAGTTGCTTCATTTCCTCAGAGATTTCACTGGACACTGAACGGAAGCCCCAGACTAATTTGGGGAGCAACTTAATTGAATGGCCTCGTCTTCTTTAGTGGGGGTGTCTTTTGGAAGAGTGTTGTCTCCCAAAACAAATGGTCTCGTGCTTTAAAGCATTGGGATGGACATGATAATAATTAGATATTTTTCATGTTGCCTATTGACTTTTCTTAGCCACCTCGATATTGTCATAATTCTTGGTGTTTAGATTCTGCCTTTTGCGTTTTGACTGCAAACCAAGTCTTTCCAGCTGTAAATTTTTAACTCGTTACATTAGATGCTCGGATAGGAAAAACAGAACGGAGCAATATTCAGCTTCCACTGGTGTTTGCGTAATCTTAAGCCAAATGCTGAGGGTGCCATCGTAGTTTTTCCTACCTGAAATCATTTGTAGTGCATTGGTAATGCTGCTGCAATTCATTGGACCGCTCAATGGTCAGCGGCATATTAATCACTGGCTAACACTCCCTAGCATTCCCAAGCTTGTAATGCGATGTTTTTTTTCTTGCCAGGTAACTTCTCTTTGGCAGTGAGGGGCAAATTGGAGCTTCTCAAGGATCAGCAGTCCTTGCGAAGGGTCTTGGGCTGCAACTGATTTTCTGGTGTCTTTATTCTGCTCAAGTTAAGCATGTGTTGTTCATCTGGGAAATGTAAATAGCATGCCCTGTTGTATATTTTCCCGTTAAAAAGGAAGGAAGAAAAAGAAGTTAACGACGACCCAGGTTTTCTGCCTCTAGGAAGCGTAGATAGGCGCGCCCAACTTCTACGGGATAAGCAATCAGTGAAGATCGGATGTCCCTCTGGATCCGTGACGGAATGCCACATTTGCTTTGTTGTTGCTCGTTTGATATCAGGCCATCATCTGTAAATTAAAGTGTTTTTATTAATGGCATGTCGCTTCAAGATGAACGCTTGTATCGAATGATGAAAATTCAAGATGAACGCTTGTATCGAATGATCAAAATTTTGTACCGACAACAATCAAGCTCGTGGATGGAGGAGCAAATCTAGTTTTTACAGTGCTGTAGAGAAGGTTCTTGGGAAACTAACTTGATCAGAAAACACAAAAAGGCCGAGGAAGAAAGGGTTCACGATGGTGTTGCCTCTTCTTGTTTTGCCGGCGGAAAAGAGCTCGAAATTGCATTTCTGAATTTCTTCTTTACTTTCTTTTGATGGCTTCCTGCCGCTTCATTTCAGATGGTCTGCTAAAAACGAGATGGGGAACGCACATCATGCCGCGTGAAACTGCACTTGCTCACTCTGCAAGGAATAATCTTCTGCCCGAAGAAGATCAATCGATCGCGTTCCGAAAGGATGGATCCTACTGGTCATATGGCCCGACTCAAAATTCTGTTTACTTTTGGCCCAGAAGATGTCTAGCCCATATATTTCAGTGACCAGAATTCAATGATTACGGGCCAATGTAAGCTCCCCACCCTTTCTTCACCGCCCCCACCACCCTCTCTCCAGTTTCATCTCTCCGTCACTCTAATCTGGAGCTCTTCACCTAGTCGGCAACGGTTGCCGCTGACCCTCTCAGCAGACTCGGTGCTGACAAAGCTCAGATCAGCTTTCTTTGGCCTCAGCCAAATCAGGTTCCCAACAACTCCTACTGAACAAATTGATGCTAATTGAATACCGTTCTTTATTGACCAACCAATTGATGAAGTCAAGATCTTATATTTCAAAAATCACGTAAAGTTAGCTGTCTACCATTGCTTTTTTTTTTTTTTTTTTTTTTTGGTAATTTTACTAGCTTGAATAGCACACATTTTTTTCTCCTTTTTTTGAAGAATGGATAGTGTGACAAAATAGTTCGTGTGGGAAACATGAAGCTGTTAATCGATTGTAAATTCAAATGCTGTTAATTGGCTGTAGAAGGCACATTTCTTTTTCATCCTTGTCGGTTGTAATTGCTGGTCGTCAACAATGGAAAGAACAGTAGCTATGGGTTGAAAGCTGAAATTTGGAGCCTGGGGTGCACTGTTTTAGAGATGTTAACACGCAAGTGTCCATATACTGGCTAAGAACAGGTATGTAACTAAGTAACCTTCGTTTTATGTTTTCTATCCTCGAGATCCATGTCAGGACAGAGTTACTAAATAAGTTTAGCACATGTTGTGATGAGTGCATTATGCCGTCATTTTGAGAAAACAAAATGAGCAAGGGCACTTCATAGAAAAGAGAGAGGACAAAGAATTCACTGATAATTATTAAGAGTATGGTCATGTTAAAGGATATGCATAGTACTTATGGCCGATGGTTGGGATTCCGGAGCAAACGGTTGGCTAACATGGTATGAAAACTCGGTTGATTATTTGAATCATGACTTTCTCTTTTAAGTGATTTAGCTTGGCTTAGGAGATCGGTATAGGAAATTATTTTGTTGCCATTTACTTTTATCACAATTTCCAACAATTTTATTTCCGAATCCTTAGAATTAGGAAGTAGATCACAAGTAGGAAATCTATTCCTATTCTCTTGCGATTTTCTAGCTGTCCTGGGCCATAAATATGTCATCTTCTCTGAAAGTATGATATGTAATAGGAAACAGAAAAAACCACATTTCTTCTTTGAAATCTGGATTGTCTAGTACTTTTAATTATTAGAACAAGTGTACAGTGAGTGTACGGTGGCTTAAGTTTAGATTATTGCCCATTGTAAATTATCTTCTCTAAAAGTATGACATGCAACATCATGCATTGGTCCTTGTGAATTGTTTCATATTGTCCGCCTTTCCCACCTCTGCAATAACTGTGATTCCCGAATGATCATGGCAGATGACTGTGTCGTAGTCCTGAGATTTCCCATGCATAAAGGACCGTGCATAATTGAACAAGATTGACCAAGTTGCCTAGGTTTCCAGAGTTCTCTAGAGTATTTCTAGGGATGGGCAATACAACAAATATATTGGGGTCTAAAGCATTTTAGGCATAAATATCAGGAGTTGGTAGATGGGAAAATGTAATTTCTACCGTTAGATCGAATGTCAATTAATGGTCGTAATGAGAGGGCCTCTTATATAAATATGGGAGAGCCCTCTCTCATTTATATCCATAAAAGACTTGAGGAATAGAAATCATTTTCTGCCACGGCTTCTCTGATAAAGAAACCTCCCTTGACTTGACATAGTTAAAGAAAATCCATGCACTCTCATGTAAAGGAAGAAACTCAATTTACTGGTTTTTGAAATACTACATATTTACTTTGTCAATTTGTTCAATACTAAAGAAAGGTCTTCAATAATTTCCATACCAGTCAAGCTGGAATTTAAAATCTTGACTTGAAGAGCAAACACTTTAAGTAATTGGAAAAACGTTTGCTTTGTCTTTTTCAATGATTCTCTTATGTCAACTAGAATATTACAAGTTCTATTGTAGAGTCATGATTGGCATGGTTCTAAATTCTGCCCCACATCTTCCTCATCCTTATACTCCCCATCTTCTCATTCGAGCAATACACCTTAGTCAAATTGCAGCTATGGAAGGTGGTGGAGGTAGTAGAAGGAGTGGCGATAAACTCAGAGCTTCCCTCCGCCATTTGCACAAGGGTGATAGCGCTTTGCTCCACCATTTGTGCGACGGTAACAGTGCTCTACGCATGAAAAAATCAAGCGGGAGAAAAAGGGAGTTATAAAAGCTTAAAAAATATAAACTACAGTATGATTGCGAAATAAACCGGCCTCATTTTGAATTTGAGGCTAGAACTCCATACCACTCAAGTTAGAACTCCAATTCCCAACTTGAAGATCAAACACTTTAAGCAATTAGAAAAGCGTTTGTCATATATTTTTAAATGATTATCTCATATCAACCAAAAGATTACGGGTTCTATTACATAGGCATGATTGGCATGATTCTAAATTCTTCGTGTGAGGGTGTGGCTCACATTATCCTCGTCCTTATACTCCCCATCTTCATTAGTCGACTAAGAATGGTCGGAATCATTCCCATTTGAGCAATACGCCTTAGTCGAATTGCAGCTATGGAAGATGGTAGAGATAGTAGAAAAAGTTGCGATCAACTTAGAGCTTCCCTTTGCCATTTGAGCGAGGTGATAGCGCTTTGCTTCGCCATTTGTGCCACAGTAATAGTGCTTTATGCATGAAAAAGATCAAGGGGAGAAAAAGGGAGTTACAAAAGCTTAAAAAATATAAACTACAGTATGATCGTGAAGGTAGAAATAACGTATAGACATAAACCTTGATGGACTTCATTTTGAATATGAGGCTAGAACTCCATACCAATCAAGTTAGAACTCCAATTCCCAACTTGAAGATCAAACACTTTAAGCAATTAGAAAAGCGTTTGCCATGTCTTTTTAAATGATTCTCTTAAATCAATGAAAACATTACATGTTTTATTACATAGGCATGATTGGCATGGTTCTAAATTTGTAGTGCGAGGTTATGCCACACATCATCCTCGTCCTTATACTCCCCATCTTCATTAGTTGAGTAAGAATGGTCGGAATGATCCCCATATGAGTAATACGCCTTAGTCGAATGGTAGCTATGGAAGATGGTGGAGGTAGCAGAAGAAATGACGACCAACTCGGAGCTTCCCTCCACCATTTGCGCGAGGAAAACAGCACTTGTTCGGCCATTTACGCGATAGTAAAACGGTCTACAGATGAAAAAGATCAAGTAGGAGAAAGAGGAAGTTCTAAAAGGTTAAAAAAAATAAATTACAATATGATCACGAATGTGGAAACAACTTATAGACAAAAACCCTAATGGGCTTTATTTTGAATTTAAGGTAAGAACTCCATACTAGTCAAGCTAGAACTCCAATTTCCAACTTGAAGATCAAACACTTTAAGCAATTGGAAAAGCGTTTGCCATGTCTTTTTAAATGATTCACTTATGTCAACCAAAAGACTACATGTTCTATTACATAGGCGTAATTGGCATGGTTCTAAATTCCTGATGCGAGGGTGTGCCCCACATCATCCTCATCCTTATACTTCCCTTATTCACTAATCGAGTAAAAACGGTTAGAATTATTGCCATTTGAGCAATACACCTTAGTTGAATGGCAGCTATGGAAGATGGTGGAGGTAGTAGAAAAAGTGGCGACCAACTTAGAGCTTCCCTCAACCATTTGCTTTGCTATGCCATGTGCACGACAGTAACAATGGTCTACAGACAAAAAAGATCAAGATGGAGAAAGAGGGAGTTGTGAAAGGTTAAAAAAAAAAGTTACGATCACAAAGGTAGAAACAACGTATAGATATAAACCTTAATGGGCTTCATTTTGAATTTGAGGCTAGAACTCCATACCAATCAAATTAGAACTCCATATAAACCTTAATGGGCTTCATTTTTAATCGAATGGCAGCTATGGAAGATGATGGTGGCAATAGAAGATGTGGCGGCCAAGTTAGAGCTTCACTCCACCATTAGCATGAGGGTAACAATGCTTTGCTTCGCCATTTGCGTGATGGTTACAGTGTTTTGCAGATGAAAAAATCAAGAAGAAGAGGGAGTTATGAAGAGGTTAATAAAAAAAATTAAATTACAATATGATTGCGAATGTAGAAACAACGTATAGACAAAAACCCTAATGGGCTTCATTTTGAATTTGAGGCTAGAACTCCATACCAGTCAAGCTGGAACTTCGATTCCCAATTTGAAGATCAAACATTTAAGCAATTGGAAAAACGTTTTCCATAAAAAAATTAAATTACAATATGATTGTGAAGGTAGAAACTTGTAGACAAAAACCCATCTTCATTTTGAATTTGAGGCTAGAACTCCAGGCCAGTCAAGCCAGAACTCTAATTCCCAATTTGAAGATCAAACATTTAAGCAATTGGAAAAGCGTTTGCCATATCTTTTTAAATCATTCTCTTATGTCTACCAAAGGATTAAATGATCTATTATATAGGCATGATTAGCATGGATCTAAATTCCTAATGCGAGGGTGTGCCCCCACATCATCCTCGTCCTTATACTCCCCATCTTCACTAGTCGAGTAAGAATGGTTGGAATCATCCCCATTTGAGCAATACACCTTAGTCGAATGGCAACTATGGAAGATGGTTGAGGTAGTAGAAGAAGTGGCCATCAACTCAAAGCTTCCCTCCGCCATTTGCGCGAGGGTAACAGTGCTCTGCTTCGCCATTTATGCGAGGGTAACAGCGCTATGTGGACGAAAAAGATCAAATGGGAGAAAGAGGGAGTTGCGAAAGGTTAAAAAATAAAAAATAAGTTACAGTATGATCGCGAAGGTAGAAATAATGTATAGACACAAACTTTAATGGGCTTCATTTTGAATCTAAGGCTAGCACTCCATACTAGCCAAACGAGAACTCCAATTCCCAACTTGAAGATCAAACATTTTAAGCAATAGCAAAAACCTATGCCATGTCTTTTTAAATGATCCTCGAATGTCAACCAAAATATTAAGCATTAGGCGTAATTGACATAGCTCTAAATTCTTGGTGTGAGGGTGTGCGCCACATCATCCTCGTCCTTATACTCCCAAGAACGATCTCCATCCGAGCAATATACCTTAGTTGAGTGGTAGCTATGGAAAATGATGGAGGCAATTAAAGGATGTGGCGGCCAATTTAGAGCTTCGCTCTGCCATATACGCAAGGGTAACAGTGCTTTGCTTCGCCATTTGCATGATGGTTATAGCACTATACAGATGAAAAAATCAAGTAGGAGAAAGAGGGAGTTGCGAAAGGTTAAAAAAAGGTAAATTACAATATGATCATGAAGGTAGAAACAACGTGTAGACTAATGGGCTTCATTTTGAATCTGAGACTAGAATTCCATAAAAGTTAAGCCAAAACTCCAATTCCCAATTTGAAGATCAAACATAATTCAAATAATTCATCCACCCCAGATGACATAAAGAAAAAAGGAGGAGAAAAAAGAAGTTAAGTCTCATTGATAGTTCTAAGATAGTTTCATTTTAGCATTTGAATTTACAATCAATTCACAGTTTCTAAAGCATGTTTCCCACACACACTGATTTATCACAATATCTAAGCATAGAATTGCAGCGCTTATGCCATCCGTACCTCAAATGAAACATGGAGAACACCGATTGTACTTGGCCCCAAAATTGACTATATCAAGAGTAACTAAACGATTATCAAGGAGAGGCAAAACAATCTTACTCAGTCATGACTTCATGGACATCTCCACATGACTCTTTTCCCAACAGTTATCATAAACGATTGTTGGATGAAACCCTTAATTTTGAATAGTCTAATGAATATTTTTCTAGGCTTGTAATTCGCTAAAATGCTTTCCGTGGGCATTTCTATGGGCATTTTAGGCACTTTTATGTTGGTGTTTCTTTTTATCAAGGAACTAAACAATCTTTCCTAACGGTTCATAGAAATCTCCACATGACTCCTTTCCCAACAATTTCGGTGATATCATAAACGATTGTTGGATGAAACCCTAATTTTGCATAGTCCAATGAATATTTTTCTAGGCTTATAATTTCGCTAAAAGGCTTCCTGTGGGCATTTCTATGGGCGTACTAGGCACTTTTATGTTAGCGTTTCTTTTTATCAAGGAATTAAACGATCTTTCCCAATAGTTCATAGACATCTCAAAATGACTCAGTTCCAGTGATATCATAAATGATTGTCGGATGAAGCGCTAATTTTGAATAGTCCATAATTTCGCTAAAAGGCTTCCCATGGGCATTTCTATGGGCGTTTTGGGCACTTTCATATTAGTGTTTCTTTTTATCAAGGAACTAAACGATCTTTCCCAATAGTTCATAGACATCTCCACATGACTCCTTTCCCAACAGTTCTAGTGATATCATAAACAATTGTCGGATGAAACCCTAATTTTGAATAGTCCAATGAATATTTTTCTAGGCTTGTAATTTTAGAGTTTCTCGTGGGCATTTCTATGGGCGTTTTGGGCACTTTTATGTTGGTGTTTCTTTTTATCAAGGAACTAAACGATCTTACCTAATAGTTCATAGATATCTCCACATGACTCATTTCCCACACACACTGATTTATCACACTATCTAAGCACATAATTGCAGCGCTTATGCCATCCGTACCTCAAATGAAACATGGAGAACACCGATTGTACTTAGCCCCAAAATTGACTATACCAAGAGTAACTAAACGATTATCAAGGAGAGGCAAAACAATCTTACTTAGTCATGACTTCATAGACATCTTCACATGACTGTTTTCCCAACAGTTCCGATGATATCATAAACGATTGTCGGATGAAACCCTTAATTTTGAATAGTCTAATGAATATTTTTCTAGGCTTGTAATTTCGCTAAAAGGCTTCCCGTGGGCATTTCTATGGGCGTTTTGGGGACTTTTATTTTGGTGTTTCTTTTTATCAAGGAACAAAACGATCTTTCCCAACAGTTCATAGACATCTCCACATGACTCCTTTCCCAGCAGTTTTGATGATATCATAAACGATTGTCGGATGAAACCCTAATTTTGAATAACCCAATGAATATTTTTCTAGGCTTGTAATTTCGCTAAAAGGCTTCCCGTGGGCATTTATATGGGCGTTTTGGGCACTTTTATATTGTTGTTTCTTTTTATCAAGGAACTAAACAATCTTTCCCAATAGTTCATAGACATCTCCACATGACTCATTTCCCACACACACTGATTTATCACACTATCTAAGCACATAATTGCAGCGCTTATGCCATCCGTACCTCAAATAAAACATGGAGAACACTGATTGTACTTGGCCCCAAAATTGACTATACCAAGAGTAACTAAATGATTATCAAGGAGAGGCAAAACAATCTTACTCAGTCATGACTCCATAGACATCTCCACATGACTCTTTTCCCAACAGTTCCCGTGATATCATAAACGATTGTCGGATGAAACCCAATTTTGAATAGTCTAATGAATATTTTTCTAGGCTTGTAATTTCGCTAAAAGGCTTCCCGTGGGCATTTCTATGGGCATTTTGGGCACTTTTATGTTGGTGTTTCTTTTTATCAAGGAACTAAACAATCTTTCCCAACAGTTCATAGACATCTCCACTCATTTCCCAACAATTCCGGTGATATCATAAACTATTGTCGGATGGAACCCTAATTTTGAATAGTCCAATGAATATTTTTCTAGGCTTGTAATTTCGCTAAAAGGCTTCCCGTGGGCATTTCTATGGGCGTTTTGGGCATTTTTATGTTGGTGTTTCTTTTTATCAAGGAACTAAATGATCTTTCCCAATAGTTCATAGATATCTCCACATGACTCATTTCCCACACACACTGATTTATCACACTATCTAAGCATAGAATTGCAGCGCTTATGCCATCCGTACCTCAATGAAACATGGAGAACATTGATTGTACTTGGCCCCAAAATTGACTATACCAAGAGTAACTAAACGATCATCAAGGAGAGGCAAAACAATCTTACTCAGTCATGACTTCATAGACATCTCCACATGACTCTTTTCCCAACAGTTCCGGTGATATCATAAACGATTGTCGAA
Organism: Eucalyptus sideroxylon; assembly: GCA_014182405.2. Taxonomy (NCBI): domain Eukaryota; kingdom Viridiplantae; phylum Streptophyta; class Magnoliopsida; order Myrtales; family Myrtaceae; genus Eucalyptus; species Eucalyptus sideroxylon. The sequence goes on from CM024552.2 coordinate 58,472,166, forward strand.
TGAAACCCAATTTTGAATAGTCTAATAAATATTTTTCTAGGCTTGTAATTTCGCTAAAAGGCTTCCCGTGGGCATTTCTATGGGCATTTTGAGCACTTTTATGTTGGTGTTTCTTTTTATCAAGGAACTAAATGATCTTTCCTAACAGTTCATAGACATCTCCACATGACTCATTTCCCAACAGTTCTGGTGATATCATAAACGATTGTCAGATGAACCCTAATTTTGAATAGTCCAATGAATATTTTTCTAGGCTTGTAATTTCGCTAAAAGGCTTCCCATGGGCATTTCTATGAGCGTTTTGGGCACTTTTACGTTGGTGTTTCTTTTTATCAAGGAACTAAATGATCTTTCCCAATAGTTCATAGACATCTCCACATGACTCCTTTCCCAACAATTCTAATGATATCATAAACGATTGTCGGATAAAACCCTAATTTTGAATAGTCCAATGAATATTTTTCTAGGCTTGTAATTTCACTAAAAGGCTTCCCGCGGGCATTTCTATGGGCGTTTTGGGCACTTTTATGTTGGTGTTTCTTTTTATCAAGGAACTAAACGATCTTTCCCAATAGTTCATAGACATCTCCACATGACTCATTTCCCAACAGTTCCGGTGATATTATAAACGATTGTCGGATGAAACACTAATTTTGAATAGTTTAATAAATATTTTTCTAGGCTTGTAATTTCGCTAAAAGGCTTCCCGTGGGCATTTCTATGGGCGTTTTGGGCACTTTTATGTTGATGTTTCTTTTTATTTGTTTAGCGAGGCCAAGAGTCTAAGACTTGTTGAGAACAAAAAATATATTTTTAAAAAGGATTGGGTTGGGTTGGCCTCGAATTGACATTCTATAGTGACGTTTTTTTATTTACGTTGCCTTTTTAAGGATACTTGTTAACGAAGCCGAGCCTTAATTGGCATTCTATATTGGCGTTTCTTATTTACATTGCCTTTTTTAAGGATACGTGTTAACGAATCCGAGACCTAATTAACACATGAATGGATAAGAAATTCATGTTAAGAACCACCGCCAACTAGGAAGAAAAGAAAATGGGTCAGGTTGGATTGGTCCTTAACAATCTATATTGGTGTTTTTTGTTTTTGTTTCTTTTTTGAAGGATACGTTTTAACAAAGTGGAAACTCAATTAAAACTCCAATGGATTGGAAGATCATATTGAGAACTACCTCTAACTATAAAAAAAAAGAAAATGGAACGGGCCGGGTTGGTCCTCAAATCATGGGAACTTGTCCGTATGACGTCCCATACAATTTCACTCCACGATTAAAGGGATAAAAAAAATAACAAAATTGAGGATGGCATGATTATGTAGCACTCAACCTGATAAGACAAATATCGTCAAGTATCCTATTGGCCACGATCAAGGTAGGCCAAATTGCGTAAAAGTCGCACGATATCATACGAGGTGGAGAGCATCCATTTGTCCATCAAACTCCATCAATCTTCACTCCTCAATATTTTCCTTTTAACCCATTATTTCAAATCCAGTAGAGTTTGCACTTTGCATTCAGTAACAAATTTAAAGAACATAGACACTATATATACATGCACGGTTTGCACCAACTTAAAAGTTAAGAGTAGACTATTAATGTTATGAATTTTTGGAGTGGAGTAAGCACTAAATGGTACAAATGCCGTAAGCTGACGAAGGTATCTTCCCATTAGCCCCAAAGATGACTTCCACAGAAATGAACCCAAAAGGGATGGCATGGCAAAACCTCACTATATAGAAGTAGGCGGGTTCATCACCAAGGGATGATCTAGCAATTGCGCAACAGTAGGCTGATTCTTCGGATTTTGTTGCAAGCATCTACGGATGAAGTCTCGGGCGTCTTTTAATAAATATTTCGGAAGTAAAGGAGGTTCACCCTTGCGAATTTTCTCCAATGCTTGCTCCTGCCACAATAAGAATGAAAACGAAGCAGACACTAGTGTTAATCACAAATCTAGTGGGAACTAACATATGACAGTTGGATAAATCTAAAGAATTTAGAGAAAAGAATTGTGATAATTCTCTATATTTTTGTACTAGGATTACAAAGCTATTTATAGGACTTCTACAAGTACCAACTAGGAAAAAACATATCTAAATAACACAGCTATAATCCCACAAATCAAGGGTGCTAATAAATCATTTTCTAACTAATTATTTACAACTATTTCCTAATAATTAGGACCAAAAAATCAGGATTGAATATTTCTAATAATCAAGTTATAAAAATCAAGATAATTCAACACTCCTCCTCAAGCTGAGGAATAGATGTCTTCCCTTCCCAGCTTGGAGATTATTTCGTGGAAGATCCCACCATTAAATCCTTTGGTTAGCACATCAGCCAATTGATCTCCGGAAGGTATGTAAGACATGCAGATCAACCTCTATTCTAACTTTTCTTTGATGAAATGCCTATTAATTTCAATATGCTTCATCCTATCATGTTGTATGGGACTATGAGCAATATTAATTGCTGATTTATTGTCACAATATAGCTTCGCAGGACCCTCCCACTTGATTTTCAAGTCTTCTAGGATGATTTGAAGCCATAATAGCTCACATATTCCTTGGGCCATTGCTCGAAATTCTGATTCAGCACTTGATCTTGCAACCACATTCTATTTTTTACTTCGCAAAGTCACTAAATTTCCGCCAAGAAATGTGTAATAACCAGATGTTGACCTCTGATCCACCATGGACCTTGCATAGTCAACATCGGTATAAGCTTGTAGCACCAGTTTTTGATTTCTTTTGAATAGGACTCCTTTTTTGGTACTTCCTTTTAAATAACGTAGCACTCGATTGACGGCTTGTAAGTGTGATTCTCTTGTGTCATGCATAAATTGACTAATCACATTTACTGAATATGCAATATTAGGCCTAGTATGAGCCGAATAGATGAGTTTCCCAACCAATTTTTGATACATTTCTCAATCTACAATATGTTCTTCCTTTGCATCCCCAATTTATTAGGCTCAATAGGTGTAGCTACTGGTTTATAGCCAAGTTTTCCAGTTTCCTTCAAGAAATCAGTCACATAGTTCTGTTTTTTTTTTTTTTTTTTTGCCAGTCCTATTCTATTCTTACTCTAACTCTTACTCTCAGACTTTTGTCTAGCTTTCTTTTAGGGCGTGGGGATCGAAACCCACACTTGAAATTAAATCGTCCTTACTCCAACCCCCCTAAGAAGGTGGGGATTCGAACTCTCCACCTCCCCATTCCATGTTGGAAGAGTGGCCACTGGGGTTACATACTTCTGTTGTAAAAAAAAATTCTTTGTCTAGAGTAAGAAACTTCAATGCCAAGAAAGTATTTGAGCCTTCCTAGCTCTTTTATTTCAAACTATTTAATCAAACACCGCTTTAGCTCCTGCTTCTCCTCATCATCGTCACCTGTGACCATAATATCATCGACGTACACTAGAAGTTCCGTTTCTCTCCCTCTTGCCGAATGCTTAATGAAGAGGGTATGATCACCTTGGCTTTGTTTGTAGTCTGAAGCTTTCATAACTCTGGAAAATCTCCCAAAGTAGGCTCTAGGTGATTGCTTGAGCCCATATAATGCTTTATGTAATCTACATGCTTTGTTTGTTGTCTTTTCTCATTCAAATCCTCACGGAATACTCATGTAAATCTCCTCTTCTACGTCTCCATATAAGAATGCATTCTTCACATCATATCGTCGAAGTTGTCAATTAAAGTGAGCCACCAAAGAGAGTAGAATTGTCACAGTATTCATCTTTGCCACCGGAGCGAATGGCTCCTGATAATCTACTCCATAAATCTGAGTACAGCCCTTTGCCACCAGTCATAATTTATATCTCTCAAGAGAACCATCAGCTTTGTATTTCAAGGTAAAAACCCATTTGCAGCCCACAGGATTCTTTCCTTTCTATTTTTCGACAATCTCCCAAGTTTGTTTGTTTGTTTTTTTTTTAGTGCATCAATTTCTTCTCTCATTGCATTCCTCCATTCTTCTTTAGACAATGCCTTGGATAAAGTATTTGGAGTAGAAATGCTGTTTAGACTCACAATGAAATTTTAATGAGGTGGTGATAGATGGTCAAGTGACACATAATAAGATAGTGGATATAATGGTCGCTTTGTGCACTCTCTAGTACCTTTTCTAACAGCAATGGGAAGATGCGAGTCATTTTCTAGCATATCAATTGACTGTTTATACAAAGGAGAGTTGGAACTTATCGAAAATTCATTTGCAAAACACGAATGGGAATTTTGAACTTGTGTTTGGTCTAGAATAGCTATATTTCTTGAGTATACCTAAGGAAATCTCATAGAATCATAAATACGGGGAGATACGGGAGTGGACACTTGTTCCGGAATAGACTCAATCGTAGAGAGTGAGTTCGGAATTGAAGTAGCATGAACTGATTCATGAGGAGCCCGTTGATTAGAGGTGGAGGCTGATTGGTTAGGAGTTGATTGATCAATGATTGGTTGATCAGAAGTGGGAGATCGGATTAGAAGATTATTATGAGGTAAGTCAAGATTAAGGCCGTCAAAGTCTTTATCTTCAACTAATGACTTCTCCCCTTGAAGATAAGGCCATGGAAGGTAAGGTTTGCTTTTTACAAATACAACATTGATTGATATATAGGTCTTTCGAGGATGAGGGTGATAACATTTATACCCCTTTTGTACATAGGAGTAACCAAGAAAGACACACTTGATTGCTCTAGGATCTAGTTTTCCCTTATGCTAATTATGAACATGTACAAATGAGGTGCGATTGAAGACTCTAGGTGTAAGATTATTTGTTGTCTTGAAATGGGGATAAAAGCTAGAAGAACTGCTATAGGAGTTTTGAAATCTAATACTATTGATGGCAATCTATTAATCATGTATGTAGATGTAAGGACGACTTCCCCCCAATAAGACTTAGGGACATTTCCATGAAACAACAATGCTCGAATAGTGTTGAGCAAATAACCATTTTTCCTTTCAGCCACCCCATTTTACTATGGTGTGTTTATACAAGATGACTCATGAACGATCCCTTCATTTTGGAAATAGGTTGACAAGATCTGATTAAAGTAGTCTCTAGCATTATCTAATTTAAAGCTCTTAATTTTAACTCCAAATTGATTTTGAACCATAGAATTAAAATTAGGAACAATACTACTTACATTAGATATGTGTTTGAGTAAGAATATCCATGTGACCCTAGTGCAATCATCTATTAGAGAAACAAACCATTGAGCCCCTGAGATATTTGGAATTGTGGAAAGTCCCCAAATGTCACTATGAATCAAATCAAAAGGATGAGAACTTCTTTGGTTGTTTATAGGAAAAGATAAACATGTGTGCTTAGCCAATTCACAAGTATCACATTGGAATTGACTCATATCTAATCCTTTAAACAAAGAAGGAAACGTGATATTTAAGACACGGAAAGATAGATGACCAAAACGAAAATGGTAAAGATAAATGACATCCTTATTTGAAGCACTAAGAAATGAGAAGGGTGAATTGTTCATGACTTTCTTTGAAATCCTCGGCGTCTCAAGATAGTACAACCCATTCTTTTCCTTAGCAAGTCCAATCTTCCTCTTCGAATCCTGTTCTTGAAAAACACAGTAGGTAGGGTAAAAAATTGCATAACATTTGAGGTCTGTGGTGAGCCTTTGTATGGAGACAAGGTTGGCTGATAGTTTCGGCATATGGAGGACATCTTTTAGAGTGAGAACACGCGTAATATGGATATCACCAATTCCTGTAATAGTGGCCAGAGAACCATTTGTCACCACTATTTTTCTATTGCTTGGACATGGGGTGTAGGTACTAAAAAAGTGTGAAGTGTGAGTCATGTGATCAGTGGCACCTAAGTCTATTATCCAAGCTTCACTTGAAAGTTTTTATGAGGCATTTAGACTAAAAGAGAATAGAGGCTTGCTTGAGAGTGCTAAGGAACATGCACCCGAGGGTTTGTTAAGAGATCCTAGAAGGCCTTTAATTCTTTCTATTTCCTCAATGTTGAAAGATTCTTTCACTTGTCCTTAACTGTGATTGATTTGCTGGTTGGTTTGTTCAATTAGATGAGCCTGGGGCCTTGGTTGTCCTCCTTTGTTTCCCCACTCTTGGCTTGAGGTTGTTGGTTTGTCATTCAGCTTCTAGCAACGTTCCTTTGTATGCCTTGGCTTCTTACAGTAGGTGCATCACAAATTGTTTCGGTTATCCCTCCATGTAGGCCTTGAAGTATCCACCTTTCCTCTTTCTTGTGTTGACGCATTGCAAGTTATTAATGCTGAGCCTTCCATAGCTTGAGCCTCTAGCATTACCTTCGACTTTCTTTTGCCCGGATTGGAGAGATCGTTTCTTTCAAAGAAAGGATTTCTTCCTTTCCAAGTATCTGAATCCTAACTCGGTCAAATTCCAAATTAATACCTCCCGGGAAATCATATACTCGATCCTTTTCAATAAAGGTTTTTAGAGTTGTAGCATCGCCCACACAAGTCATCTCAAATACTCAATAATGATCGAGTTCTTGCCATAGATTTTGAAGGGAATTGGCATATTCCGTCACCATTTTGTTCCCTTGTTTTGTTGCACTTGTCTTTACCTTGATTTCATATACTTGTGTTGCATCTTGAGCCTTTGAATAAGTCCTGCGAATAGAATCCCAATCTCCTTTGCAGTTTTAAGAAAAATACATGTATCCCTTATGGCTGGATCCATTGAATCCCAAAGCCATGACATGATCATTGAATATGCTTCATCCCATGCGTTGAACATGGGATCTTCTGGTGTTGGACCTATTTCGAGAAGATGGTTGAGTCTTCCTTTACCTTTCAAATAGGTCTTGACAGATTGTGACCATTTGAGATAATTCTTTTCATTTAGCCTTTAAGTTGCCCTCACATTTTGTAGATCTCTGGTCATATGGTTGGTGTTGGCCTCCTCAGTTTGACTCGAAGTATCTCCAATCAGTTTCGTCTTAGACATGGATAATTCCAGGCACAAAGAAAGTACTTGGAAAGGAAGAGCAAAAATAGAAGCAATAAAGGTTGCAAGTGAATGAGGTTTTAGGGCAAAAATTGAGACAAGTTTAGAAGCGAAGAGGGGAAAATATAGCTAAAGGAACACAACAATGATAGTTGCGATCATATTGTTAAGCATAAAGAGAAATCCAGCAACGAAGGCTGTGATTGGAAAGATTATTGCATCAATGAAGGATGCATGCAACACTACCCCAGAAAAATGAGCCTAATGCTTTGATGCCATGAAGAATTTAGAGAAAAAAATTGTAATAATTCTCTATATTTTTGTACCAGGATTACAACACTATTTTATAGGACTTCTACAAGTACCAACTAGTAAAAAACGGATTTGAATAATACAGCTATAATCCCACAAATCAGGGGATACTAATAAATCATTTTCTAACTAATTATTTACAGCTATTTCCTAATAATTAGGATGCAAAAAATCAGGATTGAATATTTCTAATAATCAAGTCATAAAATCAGGATAATTCAACAAAATCAATAAGATATGTAGACAAATCTAAGCACATCATGCTTCTGGCAATCATCTGCATTGATCATTTTAGCGCACTTAGTCATTTTGTTTTCTCAAAATGATGGCCTAATGAACTTCATCACAACATGTGCTCAACTTATTTAGTAACTTCGGCATAACATGGATCTTGAGGATATAAACATAAAAAGAAGGTTACTAAATTATCTACCAGTGCATATTCAGAATATGGAGGCTTGCATGTTGACATCTCTAAAACAGTGCACCCTAGGCTCCATATATCAGCTGACAACCCATAGCTTCTGCCCTCTTCATTTTTGAAGACCTGTAGTTACAATCAACGAGGATGACAAAGAAATGGTAAAGATGCGCCTTCTACAGCCAATGATAAGTATGTTGAAAAAATGACAGCAGAGGGTGTAAACCTCAGGCACCATCCACAGAAGAGTTCCTTTGAAGGAATTAGCCGGATTCTTTTCGGTGGCCTGTACAAATTAACACAGAAAGTTGACGTGTTATCTAAGAAAAGTAAAGGACAACACATGCTTCACTTGGTTCATGTCTATACATGTGTTTGTCATGCGCGCACGTGTATGTATTTGTACATGCATCTTTGTTGCTCGCACGCACCTTGTGCATGTGCATGTATTTGAGCATGTGCCTTTGCTGCTCGCGCAAGCACGGAGAGTGTTGCTTTCGTTGATGGGACATACCTTTGCCAATCCGAAGTCTGAAAGTTTCACAATTCCATTTGGACCAACCAGTATGTTAGCACATTTAATATCCCTACGGAATCAAGAAACTGGAGCCATGAGAAACCAGCACATATGAAAGTAGGATATATAGAAGGTTAAAATTTTCATCCCTCACAGTTAACAATAATGCAAATTTATATTTCACCCTTCAAGCATTCACATTGTAAAGGAATCTTTTCTATGCTAAATATTGCCGAACAAACTCATAATGCTGCTTCTTTGTTCCCTAATTGTCACAAGAAATCTACTTATCATAACATTACATTTGGTTTAAGGATTTGACAACTCCCTCAAATCCACAGAAAGGTATATGGATAAGTAAAAGAAGTTGTCACGCCCCGATCCTTGAGCGCGTGCCCATCTCTCTCTGGTCAATACAAATTTGCGACTTCTTAGGACGAGTCACTGACCCATTTCGTTTTATTGCACATGTGGAAACGAAATAAATCCCCTGACAGTAGTCATCTCGGGATAGAAAGGCAGGACAACAAATTCACAAACAAAATACACCTTTATATACATATTGAGTCATGTACAAGGTCTATGACCAAAAGACTACAAAAGACGAGGCGGTCCTAACTGACCTACGTTTTAGATCACCTTCTCGCCACTCCAGGTCCTCCACTCGATGATCCTGAAAATTTAAGCCTATGACGGGATGAGATATAAATCTCAGCAAGTTCACGCTCTAAACCCCGATCAGGAGGGAAATACGCCTAGAAGCGTCATAATAACACAATCACACAATCATAGGGGCTTACCTCGTCTCAGGTCCACCTTACAGGTCAGTACAATCAAATACTCGATCAAATAATTCAATTCAATTCAATTCAACCATCATTCAGTCGACTCATTCAACTTCATACCATCGATGCCATCTATAAACTCTATCATTTCGAACACTGCTCACCTAAGCTGAAATAGATATACTCATATATCATTGCTCCCCAAAGTTGATGTCTAAAATTTGCTCACCGAAGCTGATATCTAAATTTGCTTATCGAAGCTGCTAGATCAATTATAGCTCACTGAAGCTGCTAGATAACATGTGCTCGCTGAAGTTGCTAAATTACTATTGCTTGCCGAAACTGATATCTATAGTGCTTACCGAAGTTGCTAAAGTATTATTGCTCACTAAAGCTGCTAGAGATCTATAATGGCCTTAATGCTCCTCGAAGCTGAACCATGATACATTACTCCTGGCCAAGGATCTTGTGCTTCGCACATCAATTTCTCAATTAAATACCCAACTTGGCCTAATTCCACCGTATTAAAATGTACCGATAAAAATAATCGTGTGTGGGTACACGGTCGGCCTGAGCCAAAAATATAATATCTTTATTTTAGAAAATCCCACTATTTAGACAGAGTCTGAAAACATTTTTGGCATTGTAAACCGATGCCTGGTGATTTTCCAATTAATTACCGAAATTAATAAATTTTGGAATAATTTTCCAAAATTACAAATCACCTTCAAATTGCACAAATTAATAGTCAGATAAATAAACCAACCACACCATTGCAATCAACAAGAAATTCCAGTCACTGACTATCCCGGTCTAATTTCCGGAAAAATAATTAATAAATAAATAATTTCTAAAATTAATTAAATAAATCAATTGAAATTATAAAAATACCAACCTAGGCCAAAATCACTAAATTAAATACCGAAACGGGTCATAAAAATTACCGAACCAATCTAGATAAGTAATACAATTTATCTAGGCCTCACTTAATCTAATCTAACCACCTAACATGCATAATAGAATAATTAAATCACTAATTTAATCTAACTAACCACATAATTCCTAATTAAATTAAACTAAATACTCCTTAAACGTCATTAGCCTACTAAGAAGAGTTTAGTGCATAAACTCATTAGTTTATTGCAAAAATAAGTTCACTGCGACGACGACGCTACGGCGGCCGAAATTCGAATTTTCGGCGGCGTCAATGGACACTTGGACCAGGCCAAAAAGCCTTGCAAGCCCACAGCAAGTGTTGGGCTTGATCTTAGGCTTGGGTTGCAGCTGGATTGGGCTTGCTTCACGGGCTTGGGCGGCTAAAAACAAAAACTTGCTGGGCTTCGCTGGACTGGGCTGCGGAAAATGAAGACGGGCTGAAGTCGTGGGCCTCAATAGGACTTGACTGGCGTGGCCTTCTACTGGGCTTGGTGAAGATGGGCTGAACGGTGCTAGAGAGGAGGCGTGAACAAGGAAGTAGACGAAGGCAGTGACAAAGAGGAACGACGGGGGTGGACGTTGGGCCAGGTGGCGTCGTTGGCAAGGAGGGGAGTCAATCTTGGTGAAGTTGACTGGTGGCTGAACATGAAGAAGCTGCAAAAGAAAAACTTCGGTGGACTTGGACGTGTGGGGAGGGGTCAACCTTGGGGGCTTTGGCAGCTGAGGGTTGACTCGATTGAAAGCAGCAATTGGTGCGGAGGTCGGGTGTGAAGATGGACGATCCACAGAAAGAGCTGGCGTTGAGAATTTCGGTGAGGTGAGGGCTAAGCTTCGGATGAAATAAAAATGAAAGCAGGGCAGTGGTTCTAGTTCTGGGGTAGAGAAGGCTGACGCATTAAGGAAAAAGGAGGCCTCAAGCGTGTTCAAGAAGATTGAGCAAAATAAGGGATTAGGTCAAACCAAATTATCTATTGCATTGATTGCATGTCCCCTCTTAATTCTTTCCAACAATATAAGTCCATAATTCAATCCAAATGGAAGCCAAAATTGAAGCCCCTTCCTTGGTTCCGAATTTCACCCAATTAGTTTTAATTTCCTCACTCGATTCCTCACATCAACGTCCGAATTTTCCAAATCGAGGTCCAATTTCGATGAAGAAAAATCTCGTACAATTTTCTGCAAGTCCTCAACACTCAAAGGCTCGGCTTGGAAGTCCAAATTTCCTTCGACTTAACCCATCCAAATTTCTGTTAATTTTCGAAACGCTCGTATCAATTTTCCGTAAAAATCCAAACTCTCTTAATTTTTTTCGAAGGATGAGTCAACGTTCCTAAAATAAATCGTGACATGACAGAGCTTTCAATTTATGAAATCGGGTTTAAATTCGCGATTAATTTCAATTTGGCATGCTTTTAGCGTGACCTAACCTACCGGGTAGCTTTTAGGCATTTTTAGTGCAATTGACCTGTGATCGATTTATCTTGAGTCACCATGTACATCTTCGACACATTGGCGACCCTTGGTTATCGTGAAAATCTTGATATTTCAATTATAGACATAGGGTACCCAAAAATAATAGAAAATCGGTTTAATGCCGATCGACAAGAATTTTGCAATCAGGTGGAATCACCTATACTTAATCACACATCTCAATCGAATCAACCTATCTCTGGTCTCTAATCGGTTTTTAATTGTGCTGTAATGACTCTTGCAAATTAGCATGGTTGAGAAGTCGATTCTTGGTCGAATTCTCAAGTTTTTTGCGTTAAAATCCCTTAATGACTTTTCCAAATAGTCTAGTTATCTCATGAGTGATCGGCTCAAAGAATAGCACTATAAACACATCGATGAAATGCCCGATTTATTCAACTGAAATCAAATTTTGAAAATTCAGGCTGTCACAGAAGTATCGTCAAAAGGCATCCTAGGGGTGTGCCATGGAATAGAATTTACAAATGTCAATGTGCTCTTTGTTTGGTTATGATCTCTTTCCTTAACAAAGTCAACCTTCCATTAGAAATGAGAAATGTGAATTACTAATTCGATTAGTCAAAAACTAAAACGCAAAGTCAAGCATCTTTCTTCTACCTGTGTTTGACCTTCTTGTCATGATGATACTTTAAACCATTTAAAATTTGCCTAGCGTATGAGGAGACTTGGGATTCTTTCAAGGCGTATTTGCAATAATAATTTGAAAGTGACCCTCTGGTCATGAGCTCAAGGAATACGTAAAGCTTCTCATTATCCTGGAAGAGAATGAAAATCATGTGTTAGAATATCCAACTCAAAAATTCAAGCCATTAGGTGAAACAAGAAAAAGCACATGAGGCACACTGAAACTACCTAGACAAGTGATGTGGAATATTGTGACAGCCTCTCTTGTGTGCAAACGGATCGAGAACATCACATGGAATTGCTGAAAACATAGTCATGTACGGAAATAAATTGTGGCAGAACTTGGTTTCGAAATTATGCCGGAACTCAAAAGATTATATTATTAGGTGAAAGGGGGCTATATGTATTTGGCCCATCGAAACCCCATAAACAAACTATATGGGATATTCTAACAGGATACATTAGAGACAACCATACCAAACAACAAATAAAATGAAACAAATGTCAGTGACATTTAACTTTTTCTCATCCTAATGATGCTGGATGTTTAGGCCTGCTATAACACCTAACTAATCATTGGATCAAAACAACACCCTTCCCATAGCAATCAGGTCTACGAAGACAAGAGACTCCTAGAAAAGGCCCTGAGGTAATTAATTTCACAAGGACTAGAAATCATTGTTAAGTTGGTTATGCTTAATGGGGGTTAATTTAGTAAAAGTTTGCATTAGATGACAATTTAACAGTAATATTGTTGACTTAAATCACTGTGTCCAAATAGATTGAGAACGGCACTTGAACAATGATCAATTCCATTTTCAGTTTTCTCTACATGTAGAGGTAAGGACTATATGATGCTGCATAAAAAAGAGCAATGGAATAAAAGACACACTGGACTAGAATAGATGGAAAAAATCAGCTAATGGAGGAACTTCATTGTTATTGTTTATTACGGGTAATAGTCAATTCATCACAAACTTTTCTTGTGGCGGAGGGGACCCAAAATTTACCGTCTCCGTCACAAGTGGCTGTTACCGCTAAAAAGGCGCAATTGTTGTGATCTTATTCACTGGACAATTGCAGCTAACACATGCAGCGATGAAGATGACACCACTATATTGTGGCTGCTATAACACCCATAAATATCTTGCTAAGTTCTGATGATATCATAATCGATGCCAAAGTAAAAGATATTGCAGAAAGCAACTTAAGAAGGAAACATGTCATGCCTCGATCCTCAGGCACGCGTACATCCCTTACTTTTGGTCGATTTTGAAAGCGATATTCCAGGATGTATTGCTGACCCTTTTCTTTTTAATATGTACATACGGAAGTAGTTATAAATCCCCAGACAATAAAGCAATGTGATAGAAAAGTTGGGCCATATTTTTCATACTGAAATTCACAACTACTCTTTTATACAAGCACCTTATAGTATATAATGCAATACTATTCTTAGGGGTTTGATCTAACCCTTATCTACATATAATCAAGGTATGACAAAACAGGATGGGATCTTAGTCCTTATCCAGGTCATACTCATGATCCTTCTCATGGTCATCTTCTTCTCCAAAATCTTCATTCTCATCTGGTTCCACATTAGGGTTCTCTTCAGATTCCTCCTCCTTAGGCTCCTTATAAGGGTCCTGAAATGGTTATTCAATAACTATTGAGGCCACGTCTCAGCAAATTCTACCCCCTAAGACTCGATTAGTAAACTAATACACCTTAGGGCTGCCTATGCACAACATGAGTCGGAGGACTTACCTTGGCCTCAGATTTCACCTGCATATTAGCACATATCAAATAGACATTTAGGCAATCACATCACTGATCGAAGCATCGATCAAATTGACCTAGTCGATTACACGCCAACAAGACCACTCATCATTTCTATTCGATCAATCAATTCACAACATCATATCAAAGCAATAATCAATCGACCTAGTCGATTACATGTCAACGATGACCATTCCCTGGCCAATTTAGTTCAATCAATCAATTCGTGACAAACGGATCAAATCATATCGGTGATTCCATCTATACTCGCTAATTAATCTCAATGTTCCAATTCAACATTCCCACTCAAATATAGGCTCAAAGCGCTAGAGGTGACCCCAACACGAAATCTTATCATCGTGTGGTACTTAGTCCTTGCCCACAATTCATAATAGTATAAGACGCTAGCGGTAATTCACACAAAATCTCGCTATTGTGTTGTACTTAGTCCTTCACTACAAAACGCAATAGCATAAGGCACTAGAGGTAACTCACACAAGACGTATCACTTAGCCCTTCATTATGCATATCAATACTGCAAGGTGCTAGAGGTAATTCCCATGCAACTCAGGTCGCCATGTAACACTTAGCCATTGACTACAATAAGCAATGGTATAAGGCGTTAGAGGTAACCCACACGAAGTCTTGCCATCATGTAGTACTTAGTTCTTTACCTGCTCATGATCCATTGGCTTCCCTCAACACAACACACATCATATCAACTTCCAATAATCATCTTGCTTCAACTATAAACCAACACATAATTAATTCCTCACGGCCCAATGACAAAGTGCCTCGCACTTAGATTCATCAATTAAAGTAATGTCTTGGCCTAATTTCTTTGTATTAAAAATACCCGATAAAATATCGTGTGTGGGCACACGACTGGCCTTAGCCAAAATATAATATTTTTCTTTCCATAACTCCCACCTTTTCTGCACTCCATTCAAATATTTTTGGCATTATCAACCGATGCCCGGTTATTTTTCAATTAATAACCAAAGATTATTCAATTAAAGAATAATTCCCAATTTTACAAATAATTCAATTCAGCACAAAATAAAGCTCAATTAAATAAACGGACTGCGCCACGACAATTAGCACCAAATTCCGGTCACTGGCCATCCCAGTTGAATTTCCAGAAAATAATTAATTAACTAATTAATTTCGAAAAATAAATAAATAAATACAATAAATTCAATTTAGCACAATATAAAGCTCAATTAAATAAACAGATTGCACCATGATCATCAGCATAAAATCCCGGTCACTGGCCATCCCAGTTGAATTTTCGAAAAATAAATAATTAAATAATAAATTTCGAAAATTAATATTTAATTCCTAAAAATTCCATTTAGAACCGAATTGCCTAATTAACACCTGATAAGGGTCGGGAAAAATCCCAAGAAGCATCCAATAAATACTATAGGAAATTCTCTATCTAAGTACGCTAACCAAACAATTAATATGCAATGCAATTAACTAATAATCGCTAATCCATTCTAATCTAACCACATAATTGCACTTAATTAAATCTAATCAACCTTTAAGTATAATTAGCAAAATAAGAAGGCATTAATGAGCAAAACTCACTCAAAACGACGATATCGACGTGAGGATCGACTTTCCTCAAGGCGGGCCGAGCGTTCGGGCTTGGGAAGGTGGCCAAAACGGGCCAAAACCCCACTATCATACCCATTTTCTACCTTCTCTATTCACTGTTGGAAGGGGCGGATTCGGGGCTGAGATGGCGGAGCAAGGCTGATGGAGGGCAAAGGGAGCTTCGATGGGTCGAGGTGGCAGCGTACGGTGGCCGGAGGTGGCTGAACTGTGGCCTGTGCTGGCCAAAACGGAGCTGGACAACAGCTCTGGAACAGCGAGCTGGGCGAGAGGGCGGTCAAGGCGTGCAAGGACGGCAAAGACGGCGGCGAACGGCGGCGAGGCGACGCTCTGGCCCGACGGCAAATCCGGCGAGGTTGCAGCTCCTTTGAGCATCGCCAGTCGCTGCTTCTACTTTTGCTGTTCGGGCCAAGGACATTTAGCTCCTCAACCCAACACATATCACCTCAATTTCCCCATAGTCAACATGCCTTGACTATAAACTATCACACAATTATTCACTCCGGGCCAAGGACATTGTGCTTCACACTTGAATTCTTCAATTAAAGTACTGTCTTGCCTTAATTTCTTCGTGTTAAAAATACCTGATAGAAATAATTGTGTGTGGGTACACGATCGGCCTGAGTCAAAAATGCAATATTTTTCTTTTAAAAAATCCCACTATTTATATAGTCTGAAAATTTTTTTAGCGTTAAAAACTGACTCCTCGGTAATTTATAATTAATTATTGAAATTATACAATTTTAGGGTAAATTCCCAAAATTACAACTTAAATTCAAATTACACAATTCAACACTCAATTGCAAAAATTAACTACACCATTGCAATCAGCACGAAATTCCGATCACCGACTATCTCGGCCTAATTTCCGGGAAAATAATTAATAATTAATTACAGACATTAATTAAATAAATCAATTTAATTTATAAAAACACTAACCTAAGCCAAAATTATTAAATTAAATACCAGTACGGACCTGGAAAATTTCCGAATCCTTCTAGATAAATAGTACAGTTTATTTAGGCCTTAGCTAAATCGTGCTAACCACCTAACATGCTTAATTAAATAATTAAATTTCTAATTTAATCTAAATAACAACATAATTCCTAATTAAATAATTATAAACATTCATTAAACGTTATTAGCCTACTAAGAAGAGTTTAGAATATAAACTCACCGGTTTATTGCGGAAACCGGTTCACCGCGACGACAACGTGAAGGCGGCCGAAATCCAAATTTTCGACGGCATCGGTGGACACTCGGGCTGGACCTAAAATCGGCTCAACAAATCTGAGCCCAATTTGAGATTTGTTTTGGATTTGGGCTAGGCTTACTTCGCAGGCCGGTGGGCTGACTTCAAGACTGGGCCGAAATCCCCTGGGCTGATTTTGCTTGGGCTTCAAATGGGCTCCATCGTTGAAGAAACTGGGTCGAAATTGCTGCAGGCTTCAAGTGGCGTGGGCTGCTGGGCTTCGCTGGAGTTGTTGGGCTGAGCTAAAAAAAAAGGAAACTGCTGGGCTTTCGGTGGAATTGGGCTGCACTTAAAAGGGCCCACGATGCTTGACAATTGCGAGCTGCTGGAGACGTCGAACGTGAAGCTGTTTCGGTGGTCTTCTTCGCTGAAGGTTGACCGAGCTTGGAGATGGGCGCGGAGAGCTGCAGCGTGGCGTCACAGCGTGGAGAGGAGTCAACGAACCAGCAAGAGACCGAAGCTGGTTGACTTGAACGTGGCGGAACTGGGAGAAATTGGTGGAAGTTGCTTCGGTTGGGGAAAAATCGAAGGTGGCAGGCAAACGTGGAGAGGTGGGGCGGATGATGGATGATGAAGATGAGAGATAATGATGATGATGTGGGCGTGGCTTCGGCAGAAGGATGAGGGAGCAGCGAACACGGAGCTGCTGCAGGCGTTGAATTCCAGTGGATGGCCGATCTTCAACGAAGCAGAAGAGAAGCAGCTGCGTCAGTCGGAGAGCAGAAGTCGGTGGGGAGCGGCAGCACGTGAGTGGGGAAAATTCTTCGTGGACATGCTGGCAGCTGGGCAGAAGATACGAGCTGGATGAAGCAAGAACGTGGAGATGATGGGCAGGTGTTTTCGGTGGGAGGTGAGCTTCGGACGTGGGAAAATGAAAACAGAAACAAGCGGGCAGAGATTGAAGGAGATGAAGTTGGCGAAGGCGTGCACGGCAAGTTGAGAAGAAAGGGGCCAAAAAGTCTACAAAATCAATCAATTCCCTTGAATGCTTGGTCCCCCAAAGCCCACACACAAATATCTAATGCTCCCAATTACTTTCTTGCACTAATATCCCACAAACAATCCAAATTGAAGCAAAAATGCAGCCCCATAATAGCATACGAATTTCTTAAATTTTGATCCTCAATTTCTTTATCAAATTCCTCAAATTGATGTCCAAATGCGTCGAAGAAAATGTTCATACTATTTCTGCAAGTCCCCATCATTAAATAGCTCGGCTTAGACTTCCAAATTTCCTTTAACTTGGCCCATAAGAATTTCCATTATTTTTCCGCAACGTCCGAATCAATTTTCCGTAAAAATCTCGGAATCTCTGAAAATTTTTCGAAGGATGAGTCGACGTTCCTAAAATAGCTCGTGACACTACAGAACTTTCAATTTTTGAAATCAGGTTTAAATTCAAGGTTAATTTCACTCGAGCACGCTTTTAGCGTGACACTGGACTATCGGGTAACTTTTATGAATTTTTTGTTGCAATTGATGCCGGACGTACAGGGCCTCTTATAATACCTAACCATCATTGGATCAAGACAACATCCTTCCCACAGCAATCAGGTGTACGAAGACAAGAGGCCCTGAGGAAATTATTTTCACAGGGATTAGAAATCATTGTTGAGTTCGTTATGGCTCCCGAATTGCACTTTGGTAATGAGGAACTCCTCAATAAACGATCAGTGTCTAGTGAGAATCTGCCTGATGGGGGTTAATTTAGTAAAAGTTCACATCAGATGACAATTTAACAGTAATTTTGTGGACTTAAATAGGAAAATAAAGCAAGAATGCATGGGGCTGTGCTATTCTGTTGTTGATTTCCTCGAACACCACGAATATCCAGGTTCTAAGCGTTTACCACGGTTTCAAGTTGCATCAGTGGCAACAAAAAAAGTTGCGTGGGTCCTATTTCGTTAGTCCCTCATTGCCACAAAACAATGTGGTGGATTGTAGGTGTAGTAAACCAAATTTGGTTCGAAAGCGACAATCTTTTGCACGTTTCATCTCGAAAAAGTTATGTCATGGCACTTTCTTAGAATCTGATGCCGCCAAACTATGCTCAGAAAAGAACCAAAAAAATGGATACTTGAACATTTAAGCCACTAAGATGGGAACTGCTTCCCTCGCTTGAACAATGAACGATTCCACGCTCAGTTTTCTCTACTTACAGAAGTAAGGACTATATGATGCTGCATAAATATGAGTAGTGGAATAAAAGACTCGCCGAACTAGAATAGATGGAAAAAATCAGCCCGCGGAGGAACATCATAGTTATTGCTACAGCCAAGACCAGTTATAGTTGAGGAAGAAAAGGTGGGTGCACTAGTCATGCGGACATCAGATGGTCAATTAAAGGACCCATGAAGAATTAAATGACTTCAATTTCTCATCCTTCGATTCCTTTCTATTAGTCCTGAGAGTTGACCCAAATCTTCAGTATCCAAGATATTGTAAATCATTCACCACCAGAAAACAATGGGTTAATTGATTACAAGACAGGTTCTCTTTAGAGGGGCGAAAAAAAAAATTACTTACATTGTGATAGAGAGAGAGAGAGAGAGAGAGAGAGAGAGAGAGAAAGACTCCATAAACTGACATCTACTCTACGTATTTTCTTTCTCGTATAATTACTATTGCAGGTAATGGTAAATTCATCACGAAATTTTCTTGTGGTGGGGGGACCTTAAAATGACCATCTCTGTCATGAGTTGCGGTCACTCCTAAAAAGCCGCACCTGCTGTGATCTTATTAACAGGATAATTGCAGCTAATACATGCAGTGATGATGATGCCAGCACTATCTCGTGGCTGCTATAACACCCCCAAATTATTTTTGCCGAGTTCTGGTGACATCACAATCGATGCCAAAGTGAAAGACACCGCAAAAAACAACTTAGCAAGAAGGAACCGCACCTTGTCTGTGCCGATATATTGAACTATGTTCTCATGTTCCAACTGACTTAAAAGAGAAATGTCCTGAAAAAGAAAGCAGAGTATCACTAGAGAGAAAGAGTTGAAAGAAAAAAATTATCGAACACACACCTGATCTATGGTTTTGTGCAAATACAGAAAGATACAGAAAGACACAAGCAGTCACCAGCTCAAGCTGCCCTAAGCTATGATTGGTATGATCTGACAAAAAAATCTCCTTTACAGCGAAGTAGGATCCACCACTGTGGAGATAAAGAAGCGAGGTTTCAATAAGTTCCACAACACTCAAGCTAGAACTCCCTAGAACTCC
The DNA here is from genome assembly GCA_014182405.2 of Eucalyptus sideroxylon. Lineage (NCBI taxonomy): Eukaryota > Viridiplantae > Streptophyta > Magnoliopsida > Myrtales > Myrtaceae > Eucalyptus > Eucalyptus sideroxylon. The sequence goes on from CM024552.2 coordinate 58,492,112, forward strand.
AATATGAAGATCAAATCCTTTAAGCGTGTTTGGCATGTCTCTGTGAACCAAAAAGATTACATGATTAGGTCCCAACGGCACAGAGACGCCATGGGAAAAACATCCGATCATACTTCGCCCCCCAATCATTAAACGATAATCAAAGAGAGGAAGAGGGAATATCACTCAGTGATGACATCATAGGCATCTCCGAACGAACCCTTTCCCGACACCCGCAACTTCCTCCACGAGTTGATTCTAAATCGCCGGCAGAAGAGATGTTCCCCGCACCATGTTCATCCTCCACCGACTCCTTGTCTTCAACAGCAGAACGGTCCGAATAATCTCCATCCGACCAATCCAATTCATTCGAAGGGCAGGTGTAGAAGATCGTGGGGAAGGTGGAGGAGAAGTGGACATGCAGTCGGAGCTTCCCTCCGGCATCGCGATCAAAGAGAAGAGGAGGAAAAAGCTTTGCGAAGGCAGGAAGATACTGAAGCGAGGGGACACGAACCCTATCATGGTCATGGTTGGTTTTCTACGTGCTGAAGGGTGGGACCCACAAAATATAATCGCGATATTTCGGATAGCGTTTTAGCCAACTTAAGGACAGCGGAGGAAGCGCGGTCCTTTATTTATGTTCGCCGCGCCCTGTACGAACAGAAAAGGGTACCAAGGCTCCGCGGTTTGCCTGGAATAACTCAATCCATATCCAATCTATTTAACTAAATCCAGATCTATGATTATATATACGACAGCCTTATAAATAGTTTCGCATGGAAGTTATAAGATCTTAATCAAGTATTTCTATGTCATGGCCAAGAGGTTCCGGTGCTAAGGAGCCGTGACCTTGCCGTGGAGGACCTCTTGTGCTCTCTCGGATTCCCATTAAGTCTTTTTCTTGAAGTTTTCAAGGGTGGGCAATACCGTCATTATGCATAATTCTAGAAGTCTCTAGCTTTATTTGTTGGTAACTAATATTTGTCATTTATGTTGATAGTTGAGGTGGTGCAATTTCGTCCGCCGGATGAATTCTAGATCAACGGATGTAATCAGAAAATCTCGAGTATAAGAAGGGATGTCCTCCCCCTCATTTGTATCCATCCAATTATTTCAGTAATACACAGTTCATTTCTTTCCAAAGCCTCCTCTCTCTAGAAACTTTTTCTCTCTACGATCCAATTGAGCGAGTGAGTGAGAGTTCGATCAAATAAGGCTTGGATCAAGTTCGATCAAGCAAGGCTTGGCTTAGGTGATGAGTGAGTAGGTGATCAAGCAAGGCTTGGCTTAGGTGATGAGTGAGCAGGTGAAGGGTGAGCAAGTGAGTATTCGATCAAGCAAGACTTGGCTTGGATGATTCAAAATAGCTAAAGTCGCTGTGCGGTCACGATTCCAATTGATTAGCCCGTGACACATGCCCAAAGGCCAGTTCACAACATACAGAATGAAACGAGCAGTTACAAGCTCAAGCTGCACTAAGCACTAATTGGCTTGACTTCCTTGATCTAATAATGAAACCTCCTTTATGGTGAAAAAGAATCCATTCTTGTGGAAATAGGATAGCATGAGAGGGAATTTAATTGTGAATGCTGTCTCGACCACACATAGTTTAGATAATTCATCCACCCTAGATGATATAAAGGGGAAAAAAAGTTAGTCTCACTAATATCACTAAGATAGTTCTACTTCAGCATTTGAATTTACAATCAATTCACTGTTTCTAAACCATGTTTCCTACCCACACCGATTATGCCATAATAGCAGCGCTTATGCCATCCATACCTCAAAGGAAACATATTGTATTTGACCCCAAAATTGATTATGCAAATAGTATGTAAACGATTATCAAGGAGGTACAATTACAATTATTTGATAAACAAGTTTGGGGTTAGTCAGATAACATATAGAAGTTTAATCTTTTCAATTAAAAAATGAGTTCCTTAAAAAAAATCGAAATTGATGGGCTTTCTTTTTGTCACTTCCATCCAAAAGAATATACAACTTGTCGAATTATTTATTGAATTATTTAACAGATCCATGCGTTTGTAGTTGATGGAATGTGAAGGAATGTATAAAAGCTCTATTTGTCCATTGTTTTTTGTTACATTTGCGAAGGACGCTGTTTTGGATATTGATGCCATTTTCACATCTTTCATCTAGAAAATTTCCTCGAATAAACTGCCGTTGATACATTAATTTAACCTTAGAAAACTTATGGTTGTTTGCTTAATTTTTACAGAATATATTAGATCATCTAGTGACTCTTCAAAGTCAATTGTTCTCTCTAACTGACGTCTGCGGTTGAAATATCATCACGAGGAGCAAATTTTAGCTTACATAAATATTCAAAAATTTATATTGCAAATTTTGAATGTGAGAGACAGGCAAACCAATGCCAACAAGTGTTCTAAAGTGAAAAGAAAAAAAAGCATGAGTATTGCAATAAAACGAGCGATCGAACAATAATATAAACGAAAAAAGAAAATAAATCGACATCGGATTTCCGGATTTATGTGGTTTGATCGTAAAGATCTACGTCCACGGGGAGAACAACGACGAATTTTACTATAAATCAAGCGATACAAGGAAATTACATCCAATAACGCATGCGGTGTTTAACCCCGAAATTCCTTAAGAAATAATCTCTCAATCTTACGAAGGAATTATACGCAAATATTACCACAAGATTTAATTGGCCCTTATTCTTTCCCAAAATTCCTCAAGAAATAATCTCTCAATCTCAGGAATTACACGCAAATAATTAGCCATTATTCTTTTGCCGACTTCTCATAGGATTCTATTTCCTATTTTAAACGATTTTATCCAAAACATATCTTTGTATGTTTTAAACAAAATTCAAATCCAAGTGAAAGTTGGACTTTCTTATTTTAGCGGCCAAATTCTCCAACGCGCATTCGAATTTGGAAAGTTGATCTTCGGATTTCGATTTCAAACGTTCGCAACATATCTAATTCAAAATATTCGGAATTTTACATTGGACTTAAACTCGAGATATATTTTAACACAAGAATAATATTTTACTAAATTAATAGAAGCAAGACATATATTTTTCATTGGATTGCGGAGCCTAAATTAACATATAGACCAAAGGAACATAATATGTCGATTAGGGGGAATTAATTGCCCATTCAAAATAAAACCCGATTAAATAAACGGACTTTACCATGGTCATCAGCATAGGGCCCGCATGTTTTTGTTCTTTATTTCTGTTCTTGAACACTTTTTTTTTTTATTTTTTTGTTAGGAACAAAATAGGAACAAAAAAGAAGAAACAAAATTTTTTTACTTCTTGTTCTAGAAATAATTTTGAGAAACGTTTCTCTTCTCTCTCTGCTTCTTCTCTTCTTCTTTTGTTCTTCTTTTTTTTTTTCTTCTTTTTTTCTTTCACTCGGTCACCGGCCTCGGCCATGGCCGGCGACCGACCGTCGAGGGCCGGCCAGGCCGAGCCTCGTCGTGGCCGGGCGAGGCTGCCGGCCCCGTCGGTCGGTCGAAAAAAGAAAAAAAAAAAAGAAAGGAAAAAAATGAAAAATAAAATAAAAATGTTTAAAAAATTAAAAGAAACAAAAAAAGAATAAAATTTACCAAACATGTTTCTATTCATTTTTTTCGGAACAAACGTTATCAAACGCGTTCTTTTGTTCAAAAATTGTTCCTCAGAATGTAAAACACTTTTTTTTTTTTTTTTTTTTTTTATTTCTATTCTGGAACAAAAAAAAGAAGAGAAACGTTACCATTCGCACCTATAATATTCCGGTCACTAGCCATCCCAGTTAAATTTTCGGAAAATAAATTATTAATTAATTTAATTCTGAAAAATAATATTTAAATATCAAAAATTCTACTTAGGACCGAATTGTCAAATTGAAGCCCGATTAAGGTTGAGAAAAACCCGTGCTACCCTCAATAAATAGTAGACCATGTCTACTTGCTAAATACATATTCAATTTGTCTAATTCGCATCACAATTGACTAATAAACACTAATCCATACTAATCTAACTACCTAAACCTAATTAATTAAAACTAAATCCTTAAGTGTAATTAGTTCACTAAATAATGATTAATGAGATTATTCACCGCGCGCAAATCGGATCAATTTGACGAGGATGGCGCGAGGAACGATTCCTTCCAAAGCACGACTCGGGTTCGGGGCCCGGAAACCTCACAATGGGCCTAAAACCGCTGCTGGAAACCCATTTTCCAGCTGCTGTTCATGGCCAAACGAGGCTGCTCCGGTGGCTGAGATGGCGGAGCAAGGCCGGCGGAGGGCGAGAGAGGCTCCGGCGGGTCAGAACGATGGCCGGATGAAGCTGGTCGGCGGTCCGGCGGCTTCTTCAGCTGCTCCCGAAGCTGGACAGAGACTAAACAGCTGCTGGACGGAGCTGCTAGACGGTGAGGACGCGAGGGACGAGCGGCGGGACGCGCGGGCGGCGTGCGGGCGACGGAGCGCGGCGGCGACGGCGAGCTTCTTCGGTTTTCTTCCCTCGCGAGGCTGCCTCTGTTTCTGTTTTGGTCTTCGTTCGAACAAGAGGGGGAGAGAGTGTCGAAGGGAGAGAGAAGAAGAGATGAGAGAGAGAAGAAGAAGATAAAAGTTTGACTAGTCAAAAAGTAAAAAGAAGAATGGAGAAGTAAGGTGGAAGGCAGCAAGGGGAGCATTCGGTGGAGGCTTCGCACGAAGGGGAGGAGAGAGAGAGAGAGAAGAAAAAGAAAGAAAGAAAAGAGAGAGAGAAAGGGGAAAAAGGTATTTGGCTAAAAATGAAAAAAAGAAATGGGAAGGACATTAAAATAAAAGAATCTTTTCAAATAAAAAATTCTAATTTTAATTTCTTTTAAATTGGCTCAATTATTCCCAAAGAATTTCCAACTAGAGTTCTTGATCCCTACTTGCAATTACATCCAAAATCCCTCTTAAATATCTCTCAAATAACTCTCCCAAAAATCAATTGATATTTTCATTATCAAATTGATTATTTTCTTTATCCAATAATTTCCCATATTTCTCAATTTCACCATCAAAATTAATCCCGGCTTCAATTGAACGAAAATGGCCCCAACTTGACTTTTTCCCAAAAAGTTTCGGTTGATAGAAAAATCTTCGAGATCGAGTCGTGGATCATAAAATTTATTGTGACATTTAGTAACCTTCAATTTTTGAAATCGGACTTAAAAATCGAAGGTTAATTTTCATTTAAGCACGTTTTTAGCGTAACCTAGGCTCTTGGGTGGTTGTCAGAAATTTTTAAGGCAAATAACCCGTGGTCGATTTTCTTTGAACCACTATGAACCCATTCGACTTAATGACGACTATCGATTGTCGTGAAAATCTCGAGTATTCAATTATGAACACACGGTACCAAAATGACAGTAAAATCAAATTAGTGTCGGTCGACGAGAACTTTCCAATTTAGTAGAGTCACCAATGATCGGCCATACATTTCAGTCGAATAGACCTATCTCTGATCTTAAATTGATTTTTAACTGTGTCGCAATGGCTTCTAAAGATGAGCATGGTCGAGAAGCCGATTCTTGATCGAACTCTCAAGTTTATTGCCTTAAAATTTCTTAATTACTTACCCCAGACAGTCTAGTTATCTCAATAGTGATCGGCTATGAGAATAGCCCTATAAACGCATCAACAAAGTGCCCGATTAATTCAATAGAAACAGGTTGAGAAATTCATGATGTCACAAATATTTTACTAAAGCATAATGAAATCCAAAGAAAATGGGACTTGGCCACTAATAAAAAGTTTATATCGAAACCTAATATCTATTCGATTTATGAACGTTTTCTCAATAATATACACTCGGATTGATTCGTTCTCAGGTCCATCAAAAAAGCTTTCTTGCTCTCCGTTGGCAGATCCTTCCGTTTTTCCTAGCGATTCCTTTGCTGCACTATGCTGAGATCGAGTAGGTAACGACCTTCGATTCCGCTCCTCCGATCTCCATTGAATCAGGACAAGGATCGAGTGTTCATGGTTCTTAATTAACAGGTTCGTTTTCCGTGTTGTGTGTAGGTATGACCTGTTTGGCGTTTCTTTTGTTCTATCCACAACTGTACCGAGATTACTGGAAAAAGTTTTAGGGATCAACTGTGGTAATCATGATCTAAATGTGCTTAAGCAAAAATATAAAGCAGAGATTTGGTGTCAAAGATATCTTGATAATACAGCATTCCAAACAAAAGAACAAGTCAAAGATATACAAAAATCTTACTCAGTCATGACTTAGACATCTTCACATGACCCCTTTCCCAACAGCCTCCGCTTTTGCTATGAGTTGATTCTTCGCTTGAAAACCCTGTGGGGAGAAACAGGGCGCCATGGTTCTAAATTGCGGCGGGTGTGCCCCTGTCCTCGTACTTCCCAATCCCCCACCCGAGCTACATACCTCCGTCGAAGCGCAGTTGAGGAAGACGGTGGAGCCGTCGAACTTGGAGCTCTTCTCCGCCATTCGCATGGCAACAGAGCTCTACTCCACCATTCAAGTGGCGAATGAATATTTTTCTGGGCTTGTAATTTCGTTAAAAGGCTTTCTGTAATCATTTTTGTAGGCATTTTCGATACTTTAACATTGGTGATTCTTTTTTTTTTTCCTTATTTGTTTAACGAGGCCAAGAATCTAAGATTTATCGAGAACCAAAAAAAAAAAAAAAAAATTAAAAAAGGATCGGGTCAGTTTGGCCTCGAATTGGCATTTTTATATCTACGTTTCTTATTTATGTTGCCTTCCTTAAGGATAGGTGTTAACGAAATCCAGACTTAATTAAAACACAAATGGATAGGAAAATCACGTTAAAAGCCGGCACCATCTAGAAAGAAAAGAAATTGGGTTGGGTCAAATTGGTCCTCTAACAACCTATATTGATGTTTCTTGTTTTTGTTTCTTTTTGAATGACACATTTTAACAAAGCCGAGACTCAATTAAGACTCCAATGGATTGGAAGATAATATTGAGAACTACCTCCAACTATAAGAAAAAGAAAATGGATCGGGCCGGATTGATCCTCGAATCATGGAGACCTGTCCGTATGACATCACATACAATTTCACTCCATGATTAAAGGGATTAAAAATGTAACACTCAACATGATAAGACAAATATTGTCAAGTATCCTCTTGGCCACAATTAAGCTAGGCCAAATTGCGTTAAAGTTGCACAATATCATCCGAGGTGGAAAGCATCCATTTGTCCATCAAATTCCATCAATCTTCACTCAATATTTTCCTTCTAATCCATCATTTCAAATCCAGCAGAGCTTGCAATTTGTACATTCGGTAACAAATTTAAAGACCGTAGACACTATATATACATGGACTGTTCGCACCAACTTAAAGGTTTAGAGTAGACTGTTAATGTTATGAATTTATGGAGTGGAGTAAGCACTAAACGGTAGAAATGCCGTAAGTTGACGAAGGTATCTTCCCATTAGCCCCAAAGAAGACCTTCACAGTAATGAACCCAAAAGGGATGGCATGCCAAAACCTCACGATATATGAGGTGGAGCAAAAGTAGGTGGGTTCATCACATAGGGATGGTCTAGCAACTGGGCTGCAGAAGGCCGATTTTTCGGATTTCGTTGCAAGCATCTACTGATGAAGTCTCGGGCATCTTTTGGTATATATTTTGGAAGTGAAGGACGTTCACCCTTGTGAATTTTCTCCAATGTTTGCTCCTGCCGCAATAAGAATGAAAACGGAGCAGACGCTAGTGTTAATCACAAATCCAGTGGGAACTAACATATGACAGCTGGATAAATCAATAAGATATGTAAACAAATCTAAGCGCATCATGCTTCTGGCAATCATCTGCATTAATCATTCTGGAATGACGGTTACTGCAGTAGTGGGAGACATGATGATATGTAACAGTTCGAGGGGATCAATGCGCGAATCCTTTCCAACTACTGCCAATGAAGCAAAAGCATCTATCGCTTTTTGCTCAAAATTCATAAGTGTCCGATATTTAACCAAAAAGCAAAGGAAACAGGGCATCAGTTGCATGATTTACTATGCCTTTTGAGTACGATGGTATTCCTTTTTCTCCTTTATACTAAATAAAATTCATAGATAAGCACTAGACAGTGCAACCTTCACAATTCACTCGCAAGACCACAGCACTCCCAACTTCAGCAGCAGTCATTCTATCAATAAAAGAGTGTTTTTGTGTTGTTGTGCCCTAAAAAGGAATAACATCAGTGGGTAATTTACTGGCTAGAGCCACTAATTACCATCCCTGTTCGAAAACTTACTATGCATATGAAAAAGATGCTGACTTGAACTAGACCATCAAAATTGTCATAATATTCAAAAGTCTACCAACCAAATTGAAAATACCTCCCATATCCAAATAACTAACCCAAGCAGAGGATCCAGGTCAATGATTGATTCAGAGAAGAGAAGCGGATAACCAACACTCGAAATCAATGAGGGAGTCGCCCAAGGTTGATTACGACAAGTGACAGATCAGAGGACAACCATTGAAAGGACACAGAAGGCAACACGAAGCAATCTATGTCCGTGCTGCTCCCAGTACTGGATAAGAGATGGTGATAACAATAGGGGGATTTGAATCTCTTGGCTGCTAGAGTACCATTTGTCAGTGAAGGAGCAGATGGAAAGGTTCTTGAGACTGAATGGTAGGGTCATACGTATACCCAATATCCATAGATGAGATACTATTTACGTATATACAATATGCGATTATCTCAACGCATGCCACCGCCCACTCAGTGTACACTTGTATTAGTAATTTAAAGTTTTAGACAACAATGCTAAATTGGTTAAAAGAGAAAACCGATATTCAAATATCAACCCAGTTTTCATACCATGTTAGCTAACCATTTGCTCCAGAATCCCAACCATCAGCCCTAAATAATATCCGTATCCTTTAACATGACCATACTCTTGATAATTTTCATTGAATTCACTGTCCTCTCCCATTTCCATGTAGTGCCCTTACTCATTTAGTTTTCTCAGAACGACGGCCTAATGGACTCATCACAACATGTGCTCTACTTATTTACTAACTCCAGCATAACATGGATCTCGAGGATATAAAACATAAAAAGAAGGTTAATTAAATACCAGTTTAAAGCCAGAATATTGACCCCCCCATGTTAACATCTCTAAAACAGTGCACCCAAGGCTCCAAATATCAGCTGCCAACCCATAGCTTCTGTTGTTTACACTTTCGAAGACCTGCAGTTACAACCAATGAGGATGAAAAAGAAATGTAAATGATATACGCCTTCTACAGCCAATGATAGAATGTTAAAAAATGGCAGCGCTAGCTGTAAACCTCAGGCGCCGTCCACAAAAGAGTTCCTTTGAAGGATTTAGCAGCATTCATTTCGGTGGCCTGTACGAAAAAACACAGAAAGTTGATATGTTATCTAGGAAAAGTAAAGGACAACACATGCTTTAGTTTGTGCAGTCTATAGGTGTGTTTGTCTTGCCCGCATGCGTGTGTATTGGTACATGCATCTTTGTCGCTTGCACATTTGTCGCTTGCACATGCTTTGTGTAGCGTATGTATTTGGGCGTGTGCCTTTGCTGCTTGTGCGAGCTTGCGCACGCACAGAGAGAGAGAGAGAGAGAGAGAGAGAGAGAGAGAGAGAGAGCTTGATTTCGCTGATGGGACATACCTTTGCCCATCCAAAGTCTGCTAGTTTCACAGCTCCATTTCCATCAATCAGTATGTTAGCACATCTGATATCCCTACAGAATCAAGGAACTGGAGGCATGAGAAACCAGCACATATGCAAGTAGGATATCTAGAAGGTTAAAAGTTTTCATCCCTCACAGTAAACAGTATTGCGAATTTATGTTTCCAAGTAAAAGAATCTTGTCTGTGCTAAATATTACAGAACAAGCTCGTAATGCTACTCCGTTGTTTCCTGATTATCATGAGAAATCTACTTCTCATAACATTATATTTTGGTTTAAGGATTTGACAGCTCCCCAAATTCACAAAAAGTATTTGGATAAGTAAAAGAAGTATCATCAAAAGGATCCATGGGATGGCATGGGACAAGATAGACAAATTTCAATGTGCTCTTTGTTTGGTTATGATCTCTTTCCTTAACAAAATCAACCTTACATCAGAAATGATAAGTGCGAATCGCTATATCAATTAGTCAAAACTACTAATGCAAAGTCAAGCATCTTTCTTCTACCTGTGTATCACCTTCTTGTCATGAAGATATTTTAAACCATTTAAAATTTGCCCGGTGTAAGAAGAGACTTGGGGTTCTATCAAGGCACGTTCGCGATAAAGAGTTGCAACTGAGCCTTTGATCATGACCTCAAGGAATACGTAAAGCTTCTCATTATCCTGGAAGAGAGTGAAAATCATATATGTTAGAATAACCAACTCAAAAGTCTAAGCTATTAGGTGGAACAAGACAATGTATATAAGGCACATTGAAACTACATAAACAAGCAATGTGGAATACTATAACGGGCCCCTCTTGTGTGCAAACAGATAAAAAACGGCACATGGAATAGCGGAAAAGGAAGTCATGTATGGAAATAAATTGCAGCATTAGCTGCTTCGAAATATGTCAGAACCCAAAAGATTATGCTTTTGGGTGGAAGGGGGCTACAATTATATAAGGCCCATCAAAGCACCATAAACAAACTATATGGGATATTATAACAAGATACGCTAGAGACAACCATACCAGATAGAAAATAAAATGAAACACACAATGGTGACGTTTAACTATTTCTCATCCTAATGATGCCGGACGTACGGGCCTCTTGTAATACCTAACCATCATTGGATGAAGACAACATCCTTCCCACAGCAATCAGGTGTACGAAGACAAGAGGCTCCGAGAAAAGGCCCTGAGGAAATTATTTTCACAGGGACTAGAAATCATTGTTGAGTTCGTTATGGCTCCATAAACTGACATCTACTCTATGTATTTTCTTTCTCGTATAATTACTATTGCAGGTAATGGTAAATTCATCACAAACTTTTCTTGTTGTGGACATCTCCGTCATGAGTTGCGGTCACTACTAAAAAGCCGCACCTGCTGTGATCTTATTAACAGGATAATTGCAGCTAATACATGCAGTGATGATGATGCCAGCACTATCTCGTGGCTGCTATAACACCCCAATGATATTTTTGCCGAGTGCCAGTGACATCACAATCGATGCCAAAGTGAAAGACACCGCAGAAAACAACTTAGCAAGAAGGAACCGGACCTTGTCTGTGCCGATATATTGAACTATGTTCTCATGTTCCAACTGAGTTAAAAGAGAAATGTCCTGAAAAAGAAAGCAGAGTATCACTAGAGAGAAAGAGTCGACAGAAAAAAATTATCGAACACACACCTGATCTATGGTTGTATATACGTCAGCCTTATGAATAGTTGTGGAAATACAGAAAGATACAGAAAGACACAAGCAGTCACCTGCTCAAGCTGTGCTAAGCTATGATTGGTATGATCTGACAAAGAAATCTCCTTTACAGCGAAGTAGGATCCATCACTGTGGAGATAAAGAAGCAAGGTTTCAATAAGTTCCACAACACTCAAGCTAGAACTCCCTAGAACTCCAATATGAAGATCAAATCTTTAAGCGTGTTTGGCATGTCTCTGTGAACCAAAAAGATTGCATGATTTGGTCCCAACGGCACCCGGACGCCATGGGAAAAACATCCGATCATACTTCGCCCCCCAAACATTAAACGATAATCAAAGAGAGGAAGAGTGAATCTCACTCAGTGATGACATCATAGACATCTCCGAACGAACCCTTTCCCAACACCCGCATCTTCATCCACGAGTTGATTCTTCGTTTGAACCTCCGCGCGAGAGAAACGGGGCGCCATGGTTCTAAAGCGCCGGCAGCAGGGATGTTCCCCGCACCATGTTCATCCTCCACCGACTCCTCGTCTTCAACAGCAGAACCGTCCGAGTCATCTCCATCCGACCAATCCAATTCATTCGAACGGCAGGCGCGGCAGATCGTGGGGAAGGAGGAGGAGAAGTGGAGGACATGCAGTCGGAGCTTCCCTCCGGCATCGCGATCAAAGAGAAGAGGAGGAAAAAGCTTTGCGAAGGCAGGAAGATACTGAAGCGAGGGGACACGAACCCTATCATGGTCATGGTTGGTTTTCTACGTGCTGAAGGGTGGGACCCACAAAATATAATCGCGATATTTCGGATAGCGTTTTAGCCAACTTAAGGATAGCGGAGGAAGCGCGGCCCTTTACCAACAGAAAAGTTTACCAAGGCTCCGCGGTTTGCCCGGGATAAGGGAGCTGCTACCCGACCCGACTAAGGGCTGTTTGTTTTCACTTCTTTTTCTGTTTAAAAATAGTTTTTTTTTTATTTTTATTTTTCCTAGGAAAAAAAGGAACATAATTGCGTTTGTTCGTGTTTTGTTCCAAATTTATTTTTTGTTAAAAACACATGGAATGAAACAAGAAACAAAAAAATTTTGTTTCTTGTTTCTAGAACAAAATTTAGGAACACTTTTTCTCTCTCTTCCATTTTCTTCTCTCTTTTTTTCTTCTTCTTTTTTCTTTATTTTTCATTGGCCGATTGCTAGCCTCGGCCGAAGGGCGACCGGCCGTCGAGGGCGGCGACCTTGCCGGAGCGTCACCGGCCCGGCGAGGCCGAGCGTCGCCGGCCCCGGTAAGGCCGACCTCGCGCCGAGCCGGGCGAGCTCGATCTCGCTCGAGATCCGGCGAGATTGAGCTCGCCCGGCCAAGGTGAGGCCGATCCTCGCCCGGCTACGGTGAGACTTGGCCTCACCGGGGGCCGACGAGCCTTGCCGTGGCCGGGCGAGGCCGCGGCCCTCGTCGGTCGGTCGTCGGCCATGGCCGAGGCCGCGACCGGCCAAAAGAAGAAAAAAGAAAAAAAGGAAAAAGAAAAAGGGAAAGAAAATAGAAAAATAAAATAAAAATATTTAAAAATTAAAAGAAATAAAAAAGTTATACAAATTTACCAAACATGTTTCTATTCTTTTTATATTTTTGGAATAGATTTACCAAACTTGTTTTTTTGTTCAAAAATTGTTTCGAAGCGAAATACTTTTTTCTACTTATGTTTAAAAACAATTTTTAAACAAAAAATGTTACCAAACGCACCCTAATTTTCAATATATATCCGATCTATTTAATTAAATTTATGATAGCTCGTTTCTTTTAAAAAAAAATAATATTGTTAAAGCACTTTCACGCGATAAAAATTTAATGGACAATTTTTATAATTTTAAAAAATAAGTTTCTATTGTTTCTAAAAGTATTTTTCAGAAAAATTACAATATTTTTAGTTTTTACTTGAAATTGGAAAATAAATTAGAAACTATTTTCTACAGGTTGGCATAAAAATATGATTAAATTTTCATCCGTGCACTTCTTTAATATTTTTAAATTTTTCAAAAAATCGAATTTACTATTATTTTTTATTTTTCCTTTTATAAAAATAATTTTTTAATTATTTTTTTTTCACTTTTTTTTTCCTTATTCTTCAGTTGTTCATCAGCCACAACGACGACCGATGACCAGCCATAGGCAAGCTCGAGCTCACCCAATTCCAACGGGCTCGCTTTAAACAAGGCTTTGACTTCGTCGGATCTGATGATGTTGGAGCTTATATTATATTATTTTTCCATCTCTTTTTTTTTTTTTTTTTCCTTCCATCATTTCTTAATGAAAAATTTATCAAATAATAAACTATAATATTATTCCTAATCTGTGTAATAGTATAGATACCAGAGATATATATACACACGCGCAATATATATATTATAGAGTAGAGAGAAATTCAAATATATAAATAAAAATAGGAATAAATTAAAATAAAAATTATTTTTTTCGTTATTCCAAATTTTCTTTTTATATTAAAGTTCAAATATCATATATTTTATTATTATTATTTTAGTTTTATTATATAAAATGTTTGTTATTGGAGAAAAATAACTCTAATATCTTGAATTTAATAAATTGTATCCACCACTATCTCATATTTCCCATTACATAATTTTATCCCGACTATATATTATCATATATTTGATTTTATCTTATCTTGGATAGGAAATAAACACAAGAGACCAAATGTAGCATTACGATTTTCTTTTTCCAAGATATATCCTTCTTTATCCTGTGCTTGTGTCCTGGACAGCTACCAAGCACAGAGTAGGATAGGACATATCCTATTTGACTTTTACATAGATGACCAAATAAAACCTGAAGGTCTTCTTTGAGCCCAATGGGAAGATACCTCCATCAACTTTATCACATTTCGATTATTTACTTCGAAAGTTTATAACATTAACAGACTATCCTAAACTTTTAAATTGAAGCGAACCGTGCATATATTTATAGTATCTATGGTTTTTAAACCTGTTAACAAATGTACAGATTGCAAACTTTGCCAGATTTGATATGATGGGTTCGAAAGAAAATCCTGAGGAGTCAAGATTGACGGAGTATGAGGGACAAATGGATCCTCTCCGTCTCGGAAGCGAATCTCAATTGCTACGATAACTACTTCGGTGAGAAATCTCCGCTCGAAGGCTGCTTCATAGCCCAACCCTCTCTCCAACTCTCGTGCTCTGCATCCTCCTCAAGTGGGAGTTGACTTCGCGCTTCGGGGATGACAAAGCTTAAGAGGAGAGGAGACCATTGAGAAGAAAGCGGACAGATGTCTTGTTCTTATTTGTTGATAGTGTGCAACCTTTACCCAATTTGGTCCAGCTTGATCATGGCCAAGATGCTCTTCGATGATTTTTATCTTATCAGGTTGAGTAGAACCCAATCATGCCTCCCTTAATTTTTTTTTTTAAAATTGTTTTGATCCCTTTATTGGTGGAGTGAAATTGAGTGAGAACTCATAAGAACATGTTTCCATGATTTGAGAACCGACTTAACCTAACCCATTTTTTTTTCCCTTTCTTGTTTGAGGCGGAAATCGATTCTCAATATGATCTTCTTACCCATTTGTAGTAGGGTGAGAATATCGAATTGACTGAACTGAAATTGCCTGGATTGGATCATATCGAACCGGACCAGACTGGCCAAATCTAGGCAGTTCCAAGGACGTCGGTCGAGTTCACGGGTGGTTTTCAGTCCAGTTCCCAATTTTGACTATATATTTTTACAAAGCAACAAACCATAAAATAACAATAAGTCCATATTTTTGGGGAAGGATTTACCTTCAAAATGCTGACATTTGGAGGCGGACTTGCCAAGTGACCGGTTCCATTAGACTAGACCAGATTGGTTGGTCCAGTTTGATTCTTAGTCCCAAGACTGCCCAGCAGGTTCCTGCATGTATTTGCTCCAACTATCCTAGGAATAAGATTACAGCAATTGCGTCTTTTTAGCTATAACAGCCACTCATGACATAGACATTTTAGGTCCCCCTCCCACCAGAAGAAAAGTTTGTGATGAATTAATTATTACCCAGAATTGTGATTATTTGAGTAAAAAAAAAAAAAAATGCAGACGTTAGTTTATGAAGAGGGCCTATCTTGTAATCAATTAATCCTCCGTTTTCTAGGGGTTGATGATTTACAAATTAGCTATCTTGCAAGGTCAAACTCTCTGGTTTAATAAAATGGAATCTAACGCTTAGAGAAGAATCAGATTCTAATAAAGTGCCACCGCATAAATTTTTTGGAGATGAAATATGCAAAAGATTGTTGTTGACGAGCAAAATTTGGTTTGGTACCCCTACAATCCATCGCATTGTTTTGTATTGCTATATGACCTCTTATTCTTCCGCCAGGTGCACTGTGCAACTGTTTTCGTTGGCACTGCTGCAACTTGAAACCGTGATGACCGCTTATAACTTGGATACTTGTGTTGTCCGAGGAAACGAGCAATAGAAGAGCTCGTTCCCTTTCGTTCTTGCCATATTTTTTCCTTTTCAAGTTCACAAAATTGCTTTAAAATTGTCATTTGATGCGAACTTTTACTCGGTTAACCCCTATCAAACGGATCGTCACTAAACGTTGACCGGTTATTGAGGACGTCCTCAATACCAAAGTGCACCTGAGGAAGCGTAATTAACCTCAGGGCCTCATCTGGGGGCCTCTTCCCTTGGCACACCCGATTGCTGCGGGTTGGGTGTTGTCATGTATTCAATGATTAGTTTGGTGTCATAAGAGGCCTACACATCCAGTGTAGTATGTTTTATTTCATTTGTCATTTGGTATGTTGTCTCTTGATGTATTTTGTTAAAGTATCTCACATCATTTGTTTATAGGGTTTGATGGACCTTATATACATGTAGCCTCCTTCTACCTCATAGCTTAATGTTTTGGATTCTAACATGGTTCTAGAGCCATGTATCCCTTAGATTTTTTAGCGTGGCTCTCCTTTCATTTCGGGTTCTGTTTGCATGTCCTAGGAGGTGTTAAAGTAATCCATATGTGTTTTCTATGTGCCTTATATACCTTTCCTCCTCCACCTA
The DNA here is from genome assembly GCA_014182405.2 of Eucalyptus sideroxylon. NCBI lineage: Eukaryota > Viridiplantae > Streptophyta > Magnoliopsida > Myrtales > Myrtaceae > Eucalyptus > Eucalyptus sideroxylon. The sequence continues at coordinate 58,508,551 of CM024552.2, forward strand.
ATAATTAGAAGTTTTTCGGTCGAATATTGTAACATATGATTTATTTTCTCTTCCAGGGTGATAAGAAGCTTCACATATTCCTTGAGCTGATGACCAAAGGTTCACTTGCAACCATTTATAACTCAAGAGATTCCCAAGTCTCTGTATACACTAGGCAAATTCTAAATGGTTTGAAGTATCTTCATGACCAGAATGTGGTCCACAAGTATTATAAGAAAGATGCTTGACTTTGCATGTAGTTTTGACGAATTAAAATAGTGATTCACGCTTCTCATTTGTGATGGATGGTTGATTTTGGTATGGAAAGAAATCACGACCGAACGACGAACACAAGGAAACTTAAATATTTTGTTTCATAGCACACTCCCTCGGTGCCTTTTGATAATACTTCTTTTACTTATTCAAATACTTTCCTGGATTTAAGGGAGTTGTCAGATCTTTGAAGGAAAATGTAGTGTTATGAAAAGTAGATCTGTTGTGATAATCAGCATACAACGAAGTAACGTTATGAGCTAGTACAGCATTATCTAGCATAGACAAGATTATTTTACTATGCGAATGCTTGAAGGTGGAAATGTAAATTTGCGATATTCTTAATTATGAGGATGATTATGAAAACTCTAACCTTTCATAAATCCTACCAACAGCTATGCTGGTTTCTCATGCTTCCAGTTCGTTCTGTAGGGATACTAAATGTGCCAACATACCGGTTGATGCAAGTGGATCCGTGAAACTCGCAGACTTTGGATTGGCAAAGGTATGTCCCATCGGCGATAGCAAACTCTCTCTCTCTCTCTCTCCCCCCCAGTGCGCTCATGCATGAGCAGCAAAGGCACATGCTCAAATACACACACATGCACAAAGCGTGTGTGGGCAACAAAGATGCATGTACAAATACATAGGCCTTCTCGCAAGACAAACATGGTTACTTTTCCAAGATAACGTATCAACTCTCTGTTTTTCCGTTCAGGCCACTGATATTGAATGTGGCTAAATACTTCGAAGGAACTCATTTGTGGACGGCGCCTAAGGTTTGCAACTTCCGCTTCCATCTTTTTTAAAAACTGTCATTTGCTGTAGAAGGCACATATCATGTCCATTTCTTTTTTATCCTCATTTGTTGCGACTGCAGGTCTTCAAAAATGTAAACAACAGAAGCTATGGGTTGGCAGCTGATATGTGGAGCCTAGGGTGCACTGTTTTAGAGATATTAACACGTGAGGGTCAATATTCTGACTTTGAACCGGTATTTAATTAACCTTCTCTTTATGTTTTATATCCTCGAGATCCATGTTATGCCGGAGTTAGTAAATAAGTTGAGCACATGTTGTGATGAGTCCACTAGGCCATCATTCTGAAAAAACAAAATGAGTGAGGCCGCTGCATAGAAAAGAAAGAGGACAGTGAATTCGATGACAATTATCAAGAGTATGGTTGTGTTAAAGGATGTGGATAGTATGTAGGTCCGATGGTTGGGATTCTGGAGCAAATGGTTAGCTAACATGGTATGAAAATTTGGTTGATATTTGAATCTTGGTTTTCTCTTTTAACCAATTTGGCATTGTTGTCTAATACTTTCAATTACTGCTACAAGTGTACACTGAGTGGGCAGTGGCATGTGTTTAGATAATGGCATATTGTACAAATGTATATAGTATCCCATCTATGGATATTCGGTACACGTATAACCCTACCATTCAGTCTCAAGAATGTTTCCATCTGCTCCTTCACTGTCACATGGTTCTCGAGCAGCCAAGAGAGATTCAAATCCTAATATTGTCATCACCATCTTTGCTCCAGTTCTGGGAGCAGCACCGACAATGATTGCTTCGTGTTCCTTTCTGCGTCCTTTCAACGTGTGGTTGTCATCTGTCAGTCGTCATCGTCAAACTTGTTGATTCCCTTATTGATTTTGAGTGTTGGTTTTCCGCTTCTCTTCTCTGAATCATTGACTTGGATCCTCTGCTAGGGTTACTTATTTGTATTTGGAAGGCATTTTCAATTTGGTTGGTGATTTTTGAATATTATGACAATTTTGATGGTCTAGGTCAAGTTGGCATCTTTTTCATACACGTAGGAAGTTTTCGAAAGGGGATGGTAATTACTGGCTCTAGCCAGTAAATTACCTACCGATGTTATTCCTTTTTAGGGCATGACAGCACAGAAACACTCTTTTGTTGATAGAAGGACTGCTGCTGAAGTTGGGAGTGAATTGTGAAGGTTGCACTGTTTAGTGCCTATCTATGAATTTTGTTTATTATAAAGGAGAAAAAGTAAGACCATCCCACTCAAAGCCATAGTAAATCATGCAACTGACGCCCCATTTCTTCTACTGTTTGGTTAAATTTAGGACATCTAAGAATTTTGAGCGAAAAACAATAGATACTTTCGCTTTATTAGCAGTAGTTGGAAAGCATTCACTCATTGGCCCATGCGAGCTATTACCACGTCTCCTACTTTTACAGTAACTGTGATTCCAGAGTGATCAATGCAGATGATTGCTTGAAGCATGATGCCCTTAGATTTGTCTACAAATCTTATTGATTTATCCAGCTGTCATATGTTAGTTCCCCTGGATTTGTGATTAACACTAGCGTCTCCTACGTTCTCGTTCTTGTTGTGGCAAGAGCAAGCCTTGGAGAAAATTCGCAAGGGCGAACCTCCTCCACTTCCGAAATCATTATCAAAAGATGCTCAAGACTTCATCCGCAGATGCTTGCGGCAAAATCCGAAGAATCGGCCTTCTGCAGCGCAGTTGCTAGACCATCCCTTTGTGAAGAAGTGAGGAAGCCACCTAATTCTGGTTTTGCTTGACCTAGTTGCAAAAACAAATTATCGTGAGGTTTTGCCATGCCATCTCTTTCTAGTTCCTAGCTTTGAAGGTCCGGCATTTGTACCGTTTACTAAACATAGTAACTTTAATAGTCTACCCCAAACTTTTAAATTGAAGCTAACAGTCCATGTATTTATAGTGTCTATGGTCTTTAAACTTGTTACCTTACGTACAAATTGCCAACTCTGCTGGATTTGAAATATGGGTTCGAAGGAAAATATTGTGGAGTCAAGACTGATGGAGTTTGATGGACAAATGGATCCTCTTTGGCTCGGAAGCGAATCTCAATTGCTACAATAACTACTCTGGCAAGAGATCTCCGCTCGAGGGGTGCCTCACAACCCCCTTTCTCACCGACTCGTGCTCTGAGTCCTCCTCAAGTCAGAGTTGGATTTGGTGGAAGTCCTATTGATTGGTGACGCATTGACGTCGGCTTCGCGCTTCTTGCGGGGTTGACAAAGCCCAACAGGAGAGGAGACCGATGAGAAGAAAGCAGACACGTCTTGTTCTTATTTGTTGATAGCGTGCGACTTTTACCCAATTTGGTCCAGCTTGACCGTCGTTGCGACCTACCCTCAGGGGGAAGAAAATAGGTTTAGGGGTATTTTCTAAAGAATGACTTAAGGCGTGATTAGGCGCGGCCTTCCAAGCATTATACTTCGCATGACGTTGGAATACTCAATAAAATTTCGCAAAAAAGGAGTCGCCACTAAGCCTATTGGGGTCGGCTAGAAACCAAGTGAAGCGTGATAGTGTACTCCACTTCCTACGCAACTAGATAATTTTGGGTTGGGGACTTGATTTGCCATTTTGGCACCTAATCTTATTTATTTTAAAAGAAAATATTTTTGTCAGGCAGTTTGTATTAATTTTACACCTATCTACTAAGAGGTGATCATGCGGGTGCGTAATTATTAAAGTAATAATCACATCTACTAAAATTCTAATTGTAATAAAATTAAAAACGTACATTAAACATAATTAGATATGCAAATTAAAAGTACGATATAATCGATGTGCAAGCAAATAAAGGTCTAATTATACTAAAAGGCACAACATGGCAATTTCAACCAAACCCTACATTTTTCAATTTTCAAAAATTTTTAATTTTTTATCTTTTAAAAAATTAACTCAGCCGGGCCGGGTTGGTCGGGTCTGACAGACCCGGGTTCGGCCCGGATCGGGTCCAACTGGGGAGATGGGCCGATTGGCCCGCTTGGAAAAAGCAAGGCTCGACCATTGGTCAAGCCTTCGCAAAAGGGCTCCCCGAAGGCCCACGACCCAGACCAAGTCTGGGCCGTCGGCCTCTTGGGCGAGAAGGGCCGAGCGGGCCAGATCCAGGATCTGGCCTGCTCCACCGACCTCCCTCTGGTCAGTTGACTTCTAGTCGCGACTAGAGGGAGATGACGCCATGCCTGGGTGGTTCTCCGGCTCTGACACGGCGAAGCCGCATCGGCTGGGGCCGGGGACGACGCTTGTCCTCTATCCAGACAACGGCATCCCTTCCGGGGGCCTATTGGTCGAGCTGGATCTCCAACTAAAGGAAAACATAAAACAACTCCCGGCTGGGCATTTTGGTGAGCAGGTGGAGTGCAGGGACAAGACTGAGAGCCTCCGGCTCAGCAGAAGCACAAGCGCGGACCTAAAAACCTAAGGAGATCTACCGGCGTTCAAGGAAAGTAACAGGAACGGACAGAGGGCCGGAGCTCGCTTGAAACGGGCGAAACGAGCTCCGGCCAGCTCGATTTCAAAAATCGCACGCCAAGTGTTTGATAAAAGGCCAACTTGGATTCCGGGAAGATGGTGGCGAACGGCGTCGATTGGGTAGCTCGTCGGCGACGGTGGCGGTGGCCCGGAGGCTCCTTCTCCTCGGCTTACTCTCCACCGGCTGTTCCTCCCTCCCCCTTCCTCTCGTTCTCTCTCTTTCGCCCTCTCTTTCCCTCTTTATCTTCTGTCCCCACCTCTCTCTCTCTGTTCTTCCCTTTTCTTTTGCTCGGCTTGCGCGTGAGGCTTCGCTCGACCAACCTCTGCTCTCTGCTGGCCTGCCCGCCCGCGGATCGTGCTGCCCCCACGCGAATCTGCTGTCACCTGCAGCCGCTCCTCTCTGCTCTGGCGGCTGCTTTCTGCTTTCGCTGGTTGCGTGGAAAACGGCCGAAGGAGGGAAGGCAGGGGCGCGGGCCGGGCCGACGAGGTGAGGAGGCTGGGCCGTGCGAAGGAGAAGAAGGAAAGTTGGGCTGGGCCAGCGTAGGGAAAGAAAAGGAAGAAGGGGGCAGGTCGGGCCAAGGCCGGATCCGGCCCGAAGGGCCTTTTTTTAAAAATAAATAAACAATAATAATAATTAATAATATATATTTAAGTTATGTATTTGAGCAAAAGAAAAGTTAGGTGTCAACAATGCTCTTTGATGATATTTATCTTATCAAGTTGAGTGCAACGCAGTCATGCCTTCTTCCATTTTTTAAATTTTTTTAATCCCTTAAATCATGGATTGAAATTGAGTGACACGTCAAACGTGATCTAATCCAATCCGACTCAACTATCTTTCTTTACTACGTTTGACGGTCGGGATAAAATTCGGGATAGAATATAATTTATCTTATCCCATATTTAGTCTTCGCTCAAGACATGTTTAATTCGAATATAAGAGGAATATAGACATGATAAAATTATCCCATGAGGAAGGTGGGATAAAGGTGAATATAAATTATTCTTTGGAAGGTGGGATAAAGGTGAATATGAATTATTCTTTGCTGGCCTGTTTGTTAAAAAAGAAATTTTATTCTCCGGAATAAATTTTTTATTCTTTTGTTCTCTTTTGTTCTAGGGAACGAAAAAGAATAGAAATATGTTTAGTAAAATTTGTGTTCCTAAAAACAAATTTTTTTTTTTTTATTCTCAAGAATAGATTTGAAACGAGATATAAGAAAGAAGAAAAGTAGGCTTCTTGTTTAGAACAATTTTAAAATCAATTTTTCTCTCTCTTTCTTCTTCTTCTTCTTTAACAAACAGGCCCAAAAGGTGGGACTCGCGATGAATTAAATGGCCACAACACTTCATTCGGGACTATTTCAGCCATATTAGTAGCCGGAAAAGCCGTCGGCCATAGAAATATTCATTGGACTTGTAATGAAAGAGTCCTCTCCTGTCATGAAAAGTCGGTAGTGACAACAATGAGCCCGTCGATGCAAGGATCAACTTACAATGTGGTAGGGAATATTCTTGGGAACCGAAGTCCTATACTTTTTTTTTTTTTTGTGTTTTTCATTCTCGATCATTTCGTGAACATTAAAATGGAGAAATAATTACAGTTTACTATTACGTTGACTCACCTTAGAATCTTTGTTTCTTGTATTTCCCCATCGGATATTGTAATAAAATCAACCTGACAAAGTCCGACTGGATTGACCGATTCATTTCCAATTGGAGTGCAAGAAGACATCGACCAAATAAAGAAGACTAGAAGACATAGAAGACAGGCTGCTTGTTTCAAGTACAAAATGGCATGTACATAATTGGAGGGCATTGCGTGCTCAAATATGAGAGAGACTAGTCATGGCGAAAGTAGTAAGACGGCCAGTGGCTTGAGCAAAAAGCAAAAAAGACTAAGGAAACAAGGATTTATGATGGTATTTCCTAACTTCTTTTCGACGATTCGCATGCTTCGAATGTCACGCCCGATCCTCGAGCGCGTGCCCATTCATTGGTAATCGATAAAAATTTGTGACTTCCTAGGACGAGTTGCCAACCATTTCTTTTATTGCACATGTGGAAGCGATTAACAAATTCCCTTACAATAATCATCTCGGGATAGAAAAACAGGACACCAGATTCACAGCAAAGCATGCCTTTATAAACCAACTGAGTCATATATAAGAGTCTACAATTAAAGGACTTCAAAAGATTGACTCTCAAAAGGAGCTATCCTATTTGACCTACACCCGAGATCACCTTAACTCGGCTCGGATCCTCCACTCTACAGCCTTGAAAATGAGTCCACGACGAGGTGAGATATAAATCTCAGCAAATTCACGCTTTAAACCCCGATTAGGAGGGTAATACGCCTAGAGGTGCCCTAACCACACAACCACACAATTAGAGTAGAGAACTTACATCGCCTCAGTTCCTTTTTGCGTCAAGCAATTCATATCACAATGCATATAATCAATGCATATAACAATTGAAATACCTCATAAACTCAATTAATCACAATAGTCCGATTATAAGGCCAAACAAGGTTATGATACGTCCCATACCATGTCACATAATTTTGTCTCATAATCATGCGCATCAACTCAAACACTCATGTGTATATAGCAAATTCACACACCAATTGGAACGTCTTAAATCACATCTCCACTAATCACTACACCTCAGTCAATTATGCATTTATTACAATCCCACGAGTGCGACCTAATCGTCACACGGTGGATCTAACTGACATACAGTGGAATTATTCGTCACATAGTGGATCTATCCGTCACATAGCGGATTTAATTGACATACATCAGATCTATCCATCACATAACGAGATCTATTCATCACATAGCGGATCTATCTATCATACAACAAATCTATCTATCATACAACGGATCTATCCATCACATAGCGGATTTATCCATCACATAGCTAAGCGTCGTCTCGCCCTATTGAGCATCTCAAGACGGCTTTCCATATGAAAGCATCGTTCACGCGACACATAGCGGATGATGGATTCTCTTAACTAGCACATGATTATCCACTCATGGCCAAGGACATTGTGCTTCGCACTTAAATTTCTCAATTAAAATAATGTCATGGCCTATTTTCTTCGTGTTAAAAATATCCGATAAAAATAATTGTGTGTGGTACAAGGTTAGTAGCGAGCCAAAATTTCCATATCTTTACTTTAGAAAATCCTACTATTTATACAATGTACGATGTTGTGCGCCCTAGTAATTTCTAATTAATTATTGAAATTACTTAATTTTAGGATAAATACCCAAAATTATAGTTTCTACCCAATTTGCACAATTCACACTCAATTACAGAAATTAGCCACATCATTGCAATCCGTATGAAATTCCGGTCACTGGCTATCTTGGTCTAATTTTTGGAAAATAATTAATAATAATGAAATAAATTATTAAATAAATACACATTAATTCAATAAATACAAACTTAGGCTTAAAATTGCTAATCTAACCACCTATTGAACTAATTAAATTATCCTAACCATTCTAACTACTAGGCCACATAATAAACTAACTAATTACAATTTCTAACCACCTAAATCACTAATCTAACTAACCTAAATTAATTAAATAAACTATTAATTACACCAATCTAAACTTAATTAAATCTAAACACCCCTTAAACGCCATTAGCCTACTAAGAAGAGTTTAGTGTATAAACTTACTGGTTTTAACGCGAAAGCCGGTTCACTGCGACGGCGGCGCGACGGCGGCTGAAACTCAGGCCTACGGCGAAGCCGGGGAGCTTGGGCCAGGCCAAACAAGCCTTGCAAGGCCCACGATTACTGCTGGCCTTGGCTGAGCTTTAAGTGATGGGCTGAGACACAGGGCTGGGCTGATTTCGCAGGCTGCAGTGGCTGAAATTCACAGGCTTCAAATGGGCTGAAACGGGCTGAAGAATTGCGGAGGCTGAAGACAGGCTGATTCTGGCCTGACTTGCGGCTTCAAATGGGCTGGGCTTAGAGACTAAAAGATGGGCCGAAGACGCTGAAAATTTGCGGAGATGCTGGGCTGAATTTTTGCGGGCCGTGGGCGTGAACAGAACCGGCGAAGGAGCAGCTGGCTTCGTGCGTTGCTGCAGGGGAACACTGGGCTTCGAGGATGAAAGGAAGACAGAGACCGCACACGGACATGTGGCCACAAGCTGGGAATTCGGTGGGGACGCGCGAACGGAGGAGAGAGAGACGAACGGGATTGCAAGTCAGCTTCGAGGAGAATTCTGTTGGATCGTTGACTCTGTGCTGGCGTTGGGGCTCCGTGGGTGGAAGCTAGCACGGGGCAGCTTGGAGGACTTGCGATGGAGAGAACGATGAAGCAGCAGCGTGGCGTGGATGTGATTCGCTGGTTTCAATCGGTGCAGGGGCTCGGCTTCTACTGCTGGTAGCATTTGGAGTTGACTCGGTGGAAAGTGAAGACGCTGGCAACGGTTTGGCAGAAATGGAGGAAGATCGTGGGCTGCTGCAGAGGTCCACGGGTGGAGTGGGGCTTCGAAGGTAAGAGGAAAGATGGGCAGGAACCGAAGCAGAAAATGAAGTGGAAAAGCAGAGGGGTCGGCCACGTAGAAGATGGGAAAATAGGAGAAAAGTCAAGAGAAAACATCTAATTCATCATTAGATGCCTAAGAAGTTTTTCAAGCTAATCCTCATGTCCCCTAATTTTTCCTTGAATAAATTTCCTACAATTAATCCAATTTGATGCCAATTGTTGCACCCCATGCCTAGCTTCAATTTCTTTAATTTTGGACCTTAATTTCCTCACCAAATTTCCCAATTTGGTGTCCAATTTTGCCAAGGAAAAAGCCCATGTAATTTCTGCAAGTCTCCATCACCAAATGACTTGGTAAGGAGGCCAAAATCCCTTTAATTTGGCCAATTTGAATTTCCGTTCGTTTCTGAATCGTCCTAATCGATTTTCGTAAAAATTATGAACTCGCACGGAATTTTCTCCAAAAATAAGACGACGTTCTATATATGAACTATGATATGTTTGAACGTCCGATTCGAAACCGAATTTAATTTCATGGTTAAAATCGATTCGACGCGATTTTAGTCAAATCCAACCAATTAGGTAGCTTTTTAGGGATTTTACCGATTTATATCCCTTAATGGCTTCATTCAATAGATTAGTTAACTCGTAAGTGATTAGGCTGGAGAAAAATGGCCCAATAGGCGCGTCGACGAGATACCCGTTTCATTTATTCGAGATGGGTCGAAATTCGGGATGTCGCGTCGGATCGGTGAGCTCATTTGCGCATGCAAGGAGGCTCTATAGTCTGTCAAGATAGCAATCACAATCTGTCTTCATCTTTGAGATCTCGCATTCCATATACTCTGGCCTCGTCTGAATTGCATCTTTACTTTATTTTGATGGCTTCCTGCCACTTCATTTTAGATGCTCTGCTGAAAGCAAGTTGAAACATATCATGCTGCATGAAACAACACATCCTCACTCTGCAAAAAGAATAATATCAATCGATCACGTTCCAAAAGGATGGATCCTACTGGTTGTACGTCAGGACTCAAATTTTGTTTACTTTTGCCCCAGAAGATGTTTGGCCATATATTTCAGTGACCAGAATTCAATTATTACGCGCCATAGGACAATGCTTGTTTTTGAAACGTTTTAATTTAGCAGTTGACAGCACTCTTTGAGCCTATCTCGGGTTTGAGAAACTTAAAACGCGTCTCAGCCAACTCGCCTGTGCTCCTCCGATCCCTAGTGAATCGTGGAGTTTTGGGCACTGAGGCACCCTTTTTGGTCGATAGATTTAGGATTTAGATTTCGATATTTTCTTCTTTAATTAAATCAATTTACGATATTTATTTAGTATGAGAATACTGAATTTATTTTTTCTGTCATTTTTAAGTTTTTTAAATTCGTCAAGAAATCTTATCTTTGGTTGGGAAATACCGTAGGATATAGTGTTGGCTAAGGTTTTGTCATGTTTAGTAAATGACTCATTTGGAGTAGGGTTTTCTTTTTTTTGGTCGAAATGAGGCGTATTATATATATTATAAAACTGAACCCGCATACCCAACAATTGGGGCATCAATACATAAGAGGGCCCAAAGGCCTAGGGTGGAGAAGCCAGCTAGTTGGGAGGAAGTGTTTTTTCCTTTGTTGTCGCGTGGCCTAGTCTGCCATAGCGTTGGTAGATCGTGGACAGGAAATCAGGCCCACTAGCGGCAATTGCTGAAGAAGATGCTTGCATTCCGTCCAAATTGCACGTGCATCCCAGCTGAACTCGTCCGTGTGCGTGAGGGACTTCACAAGACTTCTGCTGTCAGACTCGACCGAAGCCTTCCCCAGCTGCTTCTGTTTTAAGTACTCAGAGCTTCAAGCACTGCTAGGATTTCCAGCTGAAAAATCGGTTCCACCCGAACTAGCTTGGTGAAGTCGTCCACAAGGCTGCCGGAGGAGTCCCGGACAATGCAGGCGACAGCTCCTTCCATTGACCCCTCGCAGATAGACCCATCAACATTGAGCTTTGAAGATCTTGCTGCCGGAGCTATCCAGGTTGGAGATGTCTCAATATCCTCTTCTTTTCCTGTGCATAAATCCCCATTTTGTTTGTAGCTATCTTTGAAATCGAGCCAGATCTACCACTTTGCAGGGATCCGGCTTAGTACCTCGAAAAATATAATTGTTGTGCTCCTTCCATACCTGCCATAGGATGTTTCCGATTGTTTCCAAAGACGGTAGGTTCGTGTTTTCCTTATAATTGGAGTAGGGTTTTACGCATAGGAATATTCGCTCTTTTATCGTGTAACTAATATTGGCTGCGTTTGGTAACGTTTACATTGCTTTTTTGTTAGTGGAACGAAACAAAAAGTGTTTTTGTTAGGAACACTTTTGAACAAAAATATGCGTTTGGTAAATTTGTTAGGGAATAAAAATAAACGAAACACGTTTGGTAAATTTTTGTTCTTTTTTTTGTTTCTTTTAATTTTTATATTTTTATTTTCATTTTTCATTTTGTCCTTTATTTTTTACTTTTTTCTTTCGGCGCGGTCGCCGGCCTCCGCGAGTCAAGCCGGGGGGCAGCCTCGCCCGGCCACGGCGAGGCTCGCCGCCCGAGGCCTCAGCGAGGCCGAGCCTCGCCGTCGTTGCGAGGCTCGGCCTCGCCTTGGCGGGCGAGCTCGGGCTCGCCGGGATCCGGGCGAGCTCGAGCTCGCCCGAGTGAGCTCGGCCGGCGCGGCCTCGCCGGATCTGGCGAGCCCGAGCTCGCCGGCCAAGGCGGCGAGGCTCGGCCTCGCCCGCCGGCCGACGCCGAGCGTCGCCTTGGGCCGGGCGAGCTCGGGCTCGCCCATCCCCGAGGCCGCGCCTCGCCATGGCCGGGGTAGCTCGAGCTCGCCGCAGCGGACGCGGCCTGCCTCGCCGGGCGAGCTCGAGCCTCGCCAGGATCTCGGGCGAGCCCGAGCTCGCCGGCCAAGGCGAGCTCGCGTCGCCGGCGGGCGGCCGAGCCTCGCCTTGGCCGGGCGAGCTTAGGCTCGCCCGGATCCGGCGAGGCTCGAGCTCGCCCGCGTAGCCGACGAGGCTCGGGCTCGAGCGCGCGCGGCACCTCGCCTCACCGGGGGGGCGTGACGCGCCGGCGAGGTCGCCGACCCTCGACGGCGTCGCCGGCCCTCGCTAGGCCGCCATGGCTCGAGGCCGAGGCCGAGGCGGCGACGGGCCAAAGAGAAAGAAGAAGAAAAGAGGAAGAGAAAGAAGAGAGAGAGAAGAAGAAACAAAAACATGAAAATTGTTTTGCTTTTGAAAATTGTTTTGGAACGAGAAACAACTTTTTTTGTTGTTTGCGTTTACATTCTTTTTCGTTTCAGAACGAAAAACAAAAAAGAAAAAAGAGCAAACGCCAGCAGCGTTTCATTGCTTTTTTGTTCTCGGAAAAAAAGAAAAAGTGTTTATAAACACTTTCCAGAAACGAAAACATGCAGGCCCATTGCCTCCTTTCAGAAATACAAGAAAATCCAGAAACTTTTCTCCGCGTGCTTTGCTCGTGTACGCTTGAAGCACGTCGTCTCGCGAGTTGCAGCTGCTGTCCAGCTGTCTTGCCTTTCCCTAAGTCAGTGAAGAGGACAGAACGCGAACCAATTTAATGCATGGAGACCGGCTTGATCCATTGGAGCACCGACAGTTGCATTGACCCTTTTTTTAACGCAACTAATATATACCAAAAGAGAAGGATAACGACACAACAGTTCCTATTTAACTTTTGAAATTTTAATTTATCTAATATGATTTATAAATTTTAACTCAATATAGAATATGAATTTTTTATTTGTTCAATATAATTCTTAGACTTTATATAGTTTAGTTTAGAGATCATATTAAACATGTATTAAAAATTTAGAGATTATATTAAATAAATTAAAATTCAGAGATCATATTGTATATTGGGGGGAGACTTGGGCAGATGTGAGAGGAAGCTCAAGCCAATGGCCAATCCTCCTTCTTCCATGACCTTCCACAGCTGCCGTTCGACAATGTGTTAGTCCGATGGAGACGAGAGGAGTTTGTGGATGAGAGTGATGTGGGGAACACCCTTCTTGTCGATTGATAGAATAAAGTGAAAAAGTGAATTTCTATATATTTTAGTGTGAGTAATATTGATGATACAAGAGCCTATTTATAGGCTATTCTGAACAACTATCTAAAATAATAAAATATTACAATATCAAAATGAAATCAATTATAATAAATATGAAATCAATTATAATCAATCAGGAAGATAGATATTTGTAACATCTCCCTCAAACTCAAGATGACATAGAAGATGTCAGTTGAAGTTTGAGAAAAGATTTTTAAAATGCCCAGGTGGATGTGCCTTCGTGAAAACATCAATCGTTTGATCAATTGAGGAGGTGGGAACAAGACGAACATTGCCATGAAGCACATTAGAGCGTATGAAATGATAGTCTATTTCAATATATAAACATCATTATGAGCTATTTGGATGGCACTTCAGTTATCACAATGAATGGCCATTCCACCATTATGATGAACTCCCATGTCTTCTAATAACCACCATAATCATAATAATTCCGAAGTTGTATCCCAGTAAGGGCACAATATTTTGCTTCCGTACTCGACCGAGTGATGGTAATTTGTTTCTTACTTCGCTAGAAATAAGGGACTTCTAAGAAGAAGCAATAACTTGTAGTAAAGCGACAATCAAGAGGATCACTAGCCCAATTAGCATTAGAATAAGCTGTTAACTCTAGGATGAGTTAGTAGAAAATGAAGACAATAAAATAAGGTACCCTTAATGTAACGAAGAATTCGAAGAATAGCAGTAAAGTGAGTTGTTCATGGCACAATCATGAATTGACTCATAGTATGAATAGCATAAGTGATGTAAGGGCAAGTAACAGTGAGATAAAATCAAAGTATTTTAATAACACCATTTTATATATATAAGAAGTAAGTTTTTCTAGATTTTGTTAAAATGAGTCGGGTCAGGTATGAATCAAAATTTGTATTACGATTAATGAGTCAATTTATGTTGAATAATTTATAATCTTCCCAACTAATTGCTGAGAAGGTGGGATCTCCCGCCTCTGACCCTTTTTCACGTGGGAAAGGGTGGCTTGCGGCAAGCCCCACGCGGTTAACACGTCAAATTGATGAACTCATGAGTGGAAGCTCCAGAACGGGGGCCTGCTGTGTCTTCCTCTCTCTTCAATGCCGCGAAGCCGACCAAGCCACGGAGGTGGAAATCGCTCCTCAAGAAGAAGTCAAGTCTCGCCCGCTTGGCTTCGTCGCCTACCTTGGCGAAGAGAGAAGGAAAGAAGGAAAAGATTTCAAGCTTTCAAAGACTTTGCAAGTGCGGTTTTTATTTTCCTCTCTTTGAGACGGAAAAGTCGCTCAAAGTCGCCCCAATGCGGACGCGGGGGCCCTCGTTTCATGTCCACTATTCCTCCTCCTCCGGCAGCGGCAGGTTTCTCCAGCCCCACCAGCCCCCCTGGATTTATCCTCGCCCTTCTAGCAATCGGTCGAGATATCTGTTGAACTCGTTCTGTCCTCAAGAGGGTCTGGGAGGAGAAGAAGATTCGCCTGTTCGCCCTTTGAATAAAGAGGACAGGTCAGATGGAGATGATGAAAAGGTTAGTCAAGAAGGGACTTCGTCGGGAAAAGATGATTCTTTATTGTCGACTGCTGAAAGGAGTCTCATGATAAGTATGATGTGGGGAACATCCTTTCTGCCGACATATCAGAACCAGTCCACACTGTTTCTCCCAGTGCGAATCTCAGACGAAGGATCACCTCCTGGCAAAAGGGCGAGCTGTTGGGAAGTGGGTCGTTTGGAACTGTCTATGAAGGCATCAGCGAGTAAGATTCCTTTGCTTTTCTCTTTGATAATCAGGAAGTTATTCTCGCTATAAGTATTTTCTGGGACGAAGTCCGATCGGTGTTCTCCCGATGTTCATTTGAAGTTTCCGTAGTGCTGCATTCCTAGTTAGAATTAGGAACACTTCAGCTAATCATTTGTATGCATTTGAACATGTTATTTTTTGATTGATATAAGGCGTGTTTGAACATACGTGAGAAATGTTTATCCAATTGCTTAAAGTGCCAGATATTCATATTTCAAATTGGAGTTCTAGAATGATTGGTATTGTACTTATTGAAGACCTCATTGAACACACTAATGAAGTTAAGATCTAGTGAAATTTAGTTGTTTTTGTTTCTCTATAACTATAATAGCTATAATAGCGTGCGATTGTTTTTTTTTTTCCTTTTGTGAAGAATAAAGTGTAATAAATCAGTGTGTGAGGGCAACATGATTTTGAAACTGTTACTTGATAGTGAAGTCAGATGCCAAAAGCTAGGAACTATCTTTATGTATTGATGTGAATAACTCTTTTTCTTTTTCTTTTTTTCTTTCTTTATGCAAGAATTATTTTAACTTTGTCTGTTAGGTATCATTCACGAGACAATTGGCATTTATGTTCTATTTCTCTCTTACGTCTTCTCTGTTTCCACAGTGATGGATTCTTTTTCGCTATAAAGGAGGTCTCTTTGTTAGATCAAGGAAGCCGAGGCGGAGATGTTGTTGCAGCTTGAGAAGGTAATTGCTTGTTTCTATCTGTGTCTTGTCAACTAGTCATGAGGCATGACTACTTGACTTGCCTCTTTCTTATGAATGCCAGAGAAAGCTGATGTGTATACCAAAAATTACTTATTGGACTGCCGTATATACAAACCATAAATCTGGTGTGAGTTCACTAGATTTTCTTTTGACTCTTTCTTTCGAGTGATTCTCTGCTTTCTTTTCAGGAAATTTCTCTTTTAAGTCAGTTTGACCACGAGAACATAGTTGATATATCGGCACAGACAAGGTGTGGTTCCTTCTTATTAAGTTGCTTTCTGCAGTATCTTTCACTTTGGCATTGATTATGATATCATTGGAACTGAGTAAAATGTTTAGGGAACATGGCTGTGGTTGCAGCCACAATATAGTGGTAGCATAATCATCGCTGCATGTATTTGCTGCATTTATTCTGGGAATAAGATCACAGTAGTTGCAGCTTTTTAAGCAGTAACAGTCACTCTTGACAGATATATTTTATGTCCCCCTCCTACCACAAGAAAAGTTCGTCATGAATTGACTATTACCTGAAATAGTTAATTATAGGAGTAAAGGAAATATGTGGAGTATACGTCCGTTTATGGAGTCTCTCTCTCTCTCAATGGAAGTAAATCTTTTTCTCCTTCTAAAGAGATCCTGTCTTGAAATCAATCAACGCTTTGTTGGGTAGTTGTGGATGATTTACAAATTAGTTATCTTGCAAACTGAAGATTCAGGTCAAACTCTCAGGACTGATATAAAGGAATCTGAGGCTTAGAGAAATGGCAGCCCCCTCTAATAACACATAGAGTGGGGAAAGGATGAAAAATGAAGTGATTTGATTCTTGAGGTATCCTATAATTGACCATCTGATGGTCCACATGACTAATGCGCCAACCTTTTCTCCCTCGTCAATAATTGATCGTTGCTGTAGCAACAACAATGGATTTCCTCCACAAACTGGTTTTTTCCATCTATTCTAATGCAGCGTGTCTTTTAGTTCCACTCACTGTTATGCAACATCATATGGTTCTTAACCTCTACAAGTAGAGAAAACTAAAAATGGACTTGATCATTGTTCAAGTGGGAGGGAAGTAGTTCTAACTTATGGCTTAAATGTTCAAGTACCTTTGGGTTATTTTTCTCTAAACATAGTTTGGCAAGAAGCATCAGATATTAAGAAAGTGCTATGACAACTTCTTGTTGGAGATGAAACAAGCAAAAGATTGTTACTGTCAAACAAAATTTGGTTTGCTACACCTACTATCTGCCACATTGTTTCGTGGCAATGAGGATTAATGATATCTTCCGCTAGTGCACGATGCAACTGTTTTTGTTGGCACTGCTGCAACATGAAACCGTGGTGAATGCTTATAACTTGGATTGTGTTGTACAAGGAAATTAACAAAAGAAGAGCTTGGTCCCATCCTTTCTTGCCTTATTTTTCCTTTTATAGTTCACAAAATGCTTTTATATTGTCATCTGATTTAAACTTTCACTAAATTAATTTCTTTTTAGAAATAATCTATTTATATTTATATTTTCTGAAATAATTTTTTAGTAAAAGAACGCGTTTTGTAATTATACAAAATTTATATTCTTGAAATAGAAAAAGAGTAGGAATGCGTTTGGTACAACTTATGAATATTTTTGTAATGTAGAATTTCATTTAAATTTTTAGTAATTTGTTTTAGATTTTTTTCCCTCTCCTCTTCTTCTTGCTCCTCCTCTAGCTGGTAGTGGCGACGTTTGATGAGCGGCGGCAAGTGGCAAGCGGCAACTGTGGCGGCAGCCACGCGATTGGCAGTTTGGGGGGGGTGGGCTATGAGGAAGAAGAAGATAAGGAAAAAAAAAAGAAGAGAAAGAAAATAACTTATTTGTAAAAATTGTTTTTTCAAATAAGAATTTTTTTTTATTTCTTATTTCTGTTTCAAATCTATTCTCTGGCTACTATTCTATTCCGCGGAATTAAAAAATTAGTTGACATTACCAAATGGATTTCTATTATTATTTTGTTCCAAAAAACAAAAGAGTAAAAGACTAGAGAAATTGGCAAGTTACCATGCACACCCCCAAGGAACCATAGAAGGGAAATACTTGCATGGTTCATGGTCTATGGACCATAAGCAATTACATCCATTGATTTTTGTAATTTATACAACTAATGATCTTCATAGACCCGATTTATGGGACCTGAGTACTGGCAAATCTAATCTGACGAAGCTTATTTGAGTTAGGAGAGAGAATGAACTTCCTTAAGAAACACAAATGAACCTGCCTTTTCTCTTTGCTTATGATGTATGCAAGTCAATCTTCAAGTCTTTGTCCAACCCTCTTGGGAAGGCAAAGGAGAAAGCACCGAAGTATGTCTTGTCTAGTCAATTGACTCGTTATGCATTGGTCTGCACATAGTCAAATCGCACATCAAATAGGCTAGTAATTCGTGTGTTCACACAGGTACACACAAAGATGCCAACACTTACAATTTCCGTTTGGAAATTGGCAACCCACTCGCAAGACCGGCAAAGCGCAATTTGAAATTTCGGCCCTGGAAAGTACCAGGAAACTCAGGTTGATGTTCTAAAAAAAATCATACAGGTCACACCTTTGAGACTATAATATTTAAATAATCTCAACTTTGTTAGAATCATCGCGAAGGAGGAACCACATTTTCTTTGTGATTTCCATTAAAAAAACAACGTCAAATTAAGTGGGCTTGAATCCAATCCCAAATCAACCAGTAAACGAACAACAGAGACGAATCAGACAAAATCAGCTTTTGATTTGAATATTAGCATCGGTGTACAATTTCAATTGGCGAGCAATTTCATTTTGTCATCGTTCAATCTAGCATTGAAGTGCAATCATAACATGCAATCTCAGTCTATTTTCAGCTTCATGTAACTTTATGGCAATAGCAAATAATATCGAGTATGAATGGCTTTATGAAGGAAGGCTGCAGGTGGCTTCCAGGCGAATGGCGCATAGTACCAAAGTAATAGCAAGTGGAACTCATTATAACTTGTCCAGATACATCCAACATCTAACCGTTCAGCAACACGCAACTTATACTTCCGACGCCACCTCCTCCCCTTCGACGACTTTCATCAACTTAGCCTGAATGCTTTTGTTTGCTTATGAAGGAAGGTCGCTGGTGCATTACAGTGCCTGTTACTCTAGACACTACTCGCCCGGTCTCTACTCTGTGAACAACCAATTATACTTTCGATTGGTATTGCTGGTATAAGGCAGCATGCGATTGATTAAGTTGGATTATGGGTGCGTTTATTTTACGAAAAAATGAATAATTTAAAAAACATTTTTCTAAAAAAGATTGTTTATATCGTTCAATATAATTAGTCAATGAAAAATATTTTCATTATCGACAATAATTTATATCTAAATATTTTCGTAAAAAATGAAAATATTTTTCATTCATTAATTTTTATAAGTGATATAAGTGTTCATTTTTAGAAAAAAATATTTTTCATATCATCCATTTTTCGCAAAACAAACGGAGCTTAAGTTAAAAGTCAATGTTCTAAGACAGTTAAGTGGTTCAATTCATAAGAAATTAACATTGTGCATTCTAAGTTGCAATATGTCAGTGGATTTCCTCTTAATGAGATGATATAAGTTCCTCTGTTTTTGTAATGAGTTCTCATGCAATAATTATCCTTCTTGTAGATTCTGAGTTGATTTTTTTTTTTTTTTTTTTTTGCCTGTGATGTTTTTTCAGTTGAAGAAACAATTAACTACAAATATTCAAGAGTCGCTGGCATGTTCGTGGTTTTAATGATTACTGACACTCTTTTTTGTGGCATTTCTTTTCACTCTACTAAAAGATTTACCTACCAATGTTCAAGTGTATAAATTACGGTAGTGCGAAGCTCGAGCTCAGCTCCTATTAGACATTAGATGCTCGGAACTCCACTCGAGCCATGGAGTATTCAATTTCCAGCTTGGGCTTGACCAGAAAAAAATGGAGATATCAAGCTCAAGTAGACTCGACACAATCACGTTATAAAATGAGTTTAAGCTCGAGCTCAATATGTTCAAATATTATCCTTTTCATTTATGTAATTATATATGTATATCACAACTTTTAAATATCTTGCCCTTTATTTTCCATAGCTATCAAATATTTAACTGAACAAAATAATAGAAAGTTGATTAATATGGCGAGTCTCTCAAACAGAATATAATGAGCTCGACTTTTTTTTTTTTCGGTCGTGAATATAATTCACGTTGATAGTTTAAGATTTGTTTGGCTTAAGGAAAGCAAAATGGAAATTTGGCTCCAGCAGAGAAAAACTAATCCTTTTTATATATATAATTAGCAGAACAAAAGCAATTGAAATATGCTTTTTCTAGCCTAGAAATAAATGAAAAAATTCCTCATTCCAGAAAACAAAACAGACACAAAAGAATAAAGGGGATTTATTATGCTTCATTTGCGGTCACACCAAATTTGAGTGGACCTCACAAACCAATTGAAATAATCTCTTTTATAAATCATACTACACAAATCATCTAATGTTATTACACTTCAATGTATGCCTAAATGATAATGCACTAAGAAAAGCTTCTTGATTGGGATCCAATGATTTACACCATGATTGAATTGCCTAGTTCGAATTAGAAACAAATCCAGGGGCTTTTGTCTTTGATTAGAACATACGCAAGTTCATCATCAAGTCTTTGTCCAACCTGCTTGTTAAGGCAATGAAAAAGCACTAAAGTACGTTTATCTAGTCAATTCACGTAGCATGCGCTGGTATGCACACATCCAAATTTCACATCAAATAGACTTGGCAACTCACCCACAAGACCGGCACAATGTGTTCGGCCCAGGGAGAATACCAGGAAACGTGGGTCAATATCATTAAAAAAGAAAAAGAAAAAGAAAAGCATGAAGACGCTCATTCAAGAATAAAATGTTTCAAAAATCTCAACTTCGTTCGCATCATTGTCAAGGAGGAACCATATTATCTTCGCACTTTCCATCAAGAATCAGCTAGAGTTTAGTGAGGACTCTTTAGCTCATTGAAAGTGATCTATTTTGTAAACATAGTTTGCAAAGCAAAACTCAAATTGCGTGAAAGATTAAAATGAGCATCAACTTGAAATTAAAGAATATAGAAAACTTTAACAATGTCTTCTAAATTTTCGAATAATTAAGTCCGTTTAAAGTGTGGAAACTTCTAAGTAGGTTGGCCAACTAAAATTGCAACGTAAAAAATCTAGGAAGGGCACGTTTTGGAAATTTGTTTGTAGTCCACTCACGGGGTCTGAATATTAAGTATGAATCATAGTTAATATTTTGTGATCTATTTCGTGCTCCGGATACTCAAATACACCTCTTGCCTATGGTAGTGAGGGCCGGGACCTTGACTTGTGGTCGGGATCTTATGATCTATGTCCAAATTGTAAAACTATAAGATAGCAAAGCATATTGGCTGGTCTCTTAAAATATGTTTTCCAAAGCATCCCGCTCAACTACTTATCCAGTATGCTGCCTAGCTCATGGAGTTGAGAATATAATGTTCTTTAATTGTTTTTTTTTTTTTTTTTTTGGTAAAGAATGTTCTTTAATTGTTCGCCTTCCATAAAATCAAATTCAAAAATCAAAATCCTTGTCCCGATAATAAGAGTTATCAGTTAAGACAATTTTTCTCTTCAAGACTTAATCGTAACCCGTGGATTTTTTTGGATAGTGTTTGAGAAAGCCAATATGAAATGTAAGCACCACCTCACATAGGGTTTTATTTGTCCGCCTAGCAATAGGTTAAACTCTCTCGGCGTCCAGTCCGGTAGGATCGTGACAATGTGCATATTCAAGATATGCTTGATTCAAAGGTAATGTTTCGTTCATAATGCAAATATGTGCAATCATCAAATTTCATATCGCAAGTCAACATTCAGAAATTCAATCAATGACATTCAAAAATGGATGTCAAGTTTTTCAAACAAAAGAATGGCGTCAGAATTATCTGAAAGTTCTTTCTTTGTAATATTTGAGAATAATTATTCGACAATTATCACATAGACCCTCGGTTCACAGATCAATGACGTTCGAGGACTCTATTCAGACCATTTTTTTTTTTTTGGTCATAAGTACCAATTGATATTAAAGAGTAAAAGATGTACATCCCGCTAGTACAGCGTCAGAGAGAATAATATCAACAAAAGGGGGGGGGGGGAAAGAGAAGCCAGTGTCTGACTGGGCCGATAGATCTGTGGGCTTTGGCGGCCCAGTCAGCGGCTAGGTTTGCATCTCTACGAACGTCATGAACAGAAACATTAGGGCAACGCGAGAGAAGATCTTGAAGAACAGAGAACAGGTGCCGCTCATTCCAAGGTTGCGGCTGACGATTCCGAAGGATATCCACCAGATGTAAACAGTCCGATTCAAACTGTACTCGTTGGAGATGAAGGCCCTGATTGATCAAGTGCTGGAGAGCTCGAATGAGGGCAAAAGTTTCCGCCTGAAACGCCGAAAGGGCTGGAACTGTGTTCGTGAACATATCGGTAAGAATTCCTTCATGATTCCTGTAAATACAAGCTACTGTACCGTGCTAATCACCTGGAATGAAAGATCCATCAATATTACATTTGATTGTTCCCGGAACCGGAGGTTTCCATTGACGACCAATATTAACCCTAGCATCTTGAACTCGAGGTTGATAGGGTTGAAGAGATTGGAATATGCGGCTGTTGGCTAGAGCATTCTCCACAACTCGAGTGGGATCAGGGGCTTTCTGTCGGAAGATGGCATTGTTTCGATGACACCAGATTTCCCACATCAAATAGGCAATATCTTCAAAGCTTGGGGATGTCCGAGATTGAGCAGCTCTGGAGGCTACCCATTCATCCCGGCGTCGGACAGAGGTAATAGATATAGGGATTTTGATCATATTATGATTCCAAATTCCACTCGTCCAAGGGCAATAGAAAAAAAGATGTTCAATGGTTTCAGGAGTGTTCTGATTGCAAAGACTACAGTTTGGGGTAGGGGCAATGTGTCTGTGATATAGGTTGGCTTTGGTCGCAAGAGCGTTTTTACATGCTAACCACATAAACACTCTGATCTTTGGGGCCGTCTTCATATGCCATATTTTTTTCCATAGATGACCAGGGTTTTGGTAGGAGGATGAGGCCGAAGTGGGAGAGTGTTTATGGATTGAAGATAAGTAATGGTAACAACTCTTAACAGAGAAATCACCTGATGAAGTATCCGTCCAGACTAAGTGATCCGAACCCAGAGTCGAGTTTATGGGTGTATTGAAAATGGATTCACAAACCTGGGCATTGAATAGATTAGAGATGAGATCCTTCTTCCATGTAGAAGTATCTGAGTTGATAATGTTAGCAACGATAATTGGTTCACCCTCCTCTGGTTGCCCTCCTATTTTACCTATTGACAGCCAATTGTCAGCTCGAATATTAATCTTTGAACCATCCCCCACTAACCACCGGAGTTTAGGAAGAATTGCATCTCGGCCCTTTAAAATGCTCTGCCACCCCCAAGAAGGTCTATATCCTGGGGTAGCATTTTGAAAAGATGATTGTCTAAAATATAGGCCTCTGAAAAGTTGACTCCATATGGCATTAGGTTGCTGAAATAGATGTCATGCTTGCCTCCCGAGCATCGCTAGGTTGAATAATATGAGATCACGAAAACCCATACCTCCCTCTGCTTTAGAGTTCTTTAGTTCTGTCCATGCTGTCCAATGAATACCAGAATCACTATTGTTCTTGCTCCACCAAAATGCTGATATTTTCCTTTCTATCGATCTGCAGAGTGACAAGGGAAGCTTGAAGATGGACATGGCATACTGAGGTAAAGCCTGAACTACAGCTTTCAATAAAATCTCCTTACCCCCTTTGGATAAAAGATTTTCCTTCCAACCTGCTAACTTTGCATTAATTTTGGCCAGGATCCAGGAGAACATCTCACGTTTGGAACGTCCCCAATCCGAAGGAATGCCCAGATATTTGCCATATTTGCTAATCACAGGTATGCGCATTTCTCTGGCTAATAGAGTCATAGGGCAATTCTTGCTGAAAAAAAATACCATATTTATTTCTATTGAGAAGTTGTCCTATAGCATGGCAGTATTGGTTAAGTATATTCATAAAATTCTGGCCTTCCAGCACTGTAGCTTTGAGGAAAAAAACTGAGTCGTCGGCAAACATTAAATGAGATAGCTTAGGACATGTTTGGTTGAATTGAATCCCTTGTAAGTGACCCGTGCTTACCGCTTGATTTATAACAGTAGATAATGCATTAGCAAGCAATATGAATATGTAAGGAGATAAGGGATCACCTTGCCGAATACCTCGAGTAGGTTTGAAATATGGGAGCTGTTCTCCATTGAATCGAATGTTGAAAGAAGTTGTAGTAATGCAGGCCATGACCATAGAAACCCATTGATTTGCAAAACCCAATTGTTGTAAATAAGCCGCTAGAAAGTCCCATTCAACCCTGTCATAGGCTTTTTGCATGTTAGTTTTCAGAATAAGATTGAATCGTTTTAATCTAGACCTAACCTTGAACTGGTGAAGAACTTCCTGGACAATCATGATATTGTCTTGAATCTGTCTGCCTCTAACAAAAGCTGCCTGTTCTGGATTGATCAATCTAGGTAAGCATGATCTGAGTCTATTAGCCATGACTTTTGAAATAATCTTGTATGCGAAGTTGCATAGGCTAATAGGGCGATACTGAGATATGCTTTCTGGGTGTTTTACTTTTGGTACCAAAGTCAGAATTGTTTTATTTAAGTTTGGATGCATGAAACCAGATTGGAAGAACTCTTGCACAGTTTTGACAATAGTTGTTTTGATGATGTTCCAGTGATGTCGATAGAACAGCCCGTTGAGACCATCGAGGCCAGGAGCCTTGGAAGCACCCAGCTAGAAAATAGCTTGATATACCTCCTCCTCAGTCACCTGACTTAGTAAGTGATCATTAATTTGTGGAGTAACAATAGGAGGACACTGACCTAGAAAAGGAGTAAAGTCTTTGGCCCCAACTGATTGGTATAGTTGAAAAAAAGAAGCCCATGGTCATATTTTTAAGTTGCTGTGGTTCCCGTATCCAGTTTTGGTCTTCATCCATTAACATACAAATGCGACTTCTTTGTCGTCGTTGCACAGTACATGCATGGAAAAATCTTGAATTTTTGTCTCCCCATGTCAACCAGTTTAGGCGGGAGCGCAATGCCCAAAACTGTTCCTCTTGATTCCATAACTGTTGAATTTCAGTTCTGATAGAAGATGCTAATTCTTTGTCTCCTTCCTGATAGGAAGTTCTGTTGGTGATGATTTGAAGATGTTGCTGTAATTGAAGGATGTGTTGTTTGGCATTACTAAAACGGGATCGGCTCCATCTTTCGAGGTTGCGGGAGACATTCTGTAATTTGGAATTTAAGGAGGTAGAAATACTTTCCCATGCTGATTTAACGACCTCTTTACATTCAGAATGATTACTCCATAAAGCTTCATAATGGAAGGTGGTTTTTGACTTTGCAGATTGATAGTGAGTATGCAGCATAAGAGGGCAGTGATCCGATCTAATCGAGGGAAGGGCAAAAACTTCTGTAAGGGATAAGATAAACTCCAGTCCAAAGAACAAAAAGCATGATCTAGCTTCTCCTTCACCAAATCTGCACCCTCTCTATTGTTTGACTAGGTAAATTCACATCCTTTGTTCTCCAGCTCAATTAAAGCACAATCATTAATCAATTTCCGAAAGGATTGCAATCTGGAAAGCATTGCTGGCCTTCTTCCTACTTTGTTCCAGGGAAACAGGAAATCATTGAAGTCCCCAATGCAAATCCAAGGTAGGTGATTAGTTGCATAGATAGTTCTGATTATATCCCAAAAATCCTGTCGAGCTTGATATATGGCAGGAGCATGTAGACAGGTGATGTGCATCGAGGCAGCCAAGGAAGGATCCAGAATTATCAGATCAATAAAATTCTGACCATCATTTGCAACAGTAACATCATAAAGATCTGTCCAAAAAACTGCCAGACCACCAGACAGACCTTCAAGATCTCTCAAAAAAGAGTGAGTGAAATGAAAGCGACGTTGTAAGTTCTTCAAAACTATTTCTCCATTCTTAGTTTCCATAAGAAAGACTAGATCGGGCTTTTCAGAGGCTATCATAGCCTTAAGGGATTGAATTGTCAGGGGATTGCCTAACCCCTGACAATTCCAACTTAGTAGTTTCATTGGTAACGTGGAGGCTGTTGCGGGCCAGCCTCCAAAGCCCCTTGAGAGGTATCATCAGCCATTAAGACAGGGGTATCTAATAGGTTAGATTCATCCAGCTCGGGTAGATAGTTAAGTTTAATCTCATATGGGGAATATCTCTTTGATTTCTTGCTTGATCCCCCTGCTATCTGAGTACGAGGATTCTTTTGTTTCTTCTGTGGAAGAGTGTCAATAGAAGGACATTGGATGCCTTTTAATTTTGTATTTGCAGGAACCAAATCTGTTGTTCGAGAAACTGGATGAGGAATCTGTGGTTCAGTCGGAATAACAGGGGGGGGAGCAGATACCTTAGGAGCAGGCTCTGGTGGAGGTAATGCGGGGAGGGGAAGAGGCAAAGTTGGAGGAGTTTCAGGTATGGTTTCGTCCATAGAATCCAAATGAGGTTTGGGGTTGTAAAAGGCATCCCAATAGGGGCTATGTTGTCTGACTTCAGCCCTTAACCACGGGCCATACACCATTGTTTCTCGTCCCTCGAGTTGTGTTTCATCATAAGGGAACTCTTTGCAGGACGCTACATAATGCCCAAGTTTCCCACATGAAAAACAGAAGTGGGAGAGTTTTTCATACCTGAAATCGATCCATAGTGCTTTACCTGCTATGCTGATAAGTTTACCTGATTTTAAAGGTGCTTGCAGGTCAATCTCAATACGCACTCTGCCAGAGGTATCAGGTTTGACCTGCAAAACTCTACCCATGTGCTGAACTGCTCTGCTTAACAGTTGAGGAGTGTTCCATTCCAGAGGTAGCCCAATAACATGAACCCAGAAGGGACATTTGGAAAAATCATCACAGTGTAAGGGGGTTTTTGGTTGCCACGGACGTAAATTAACTAGATGACTAGAAAATAACCAAGGACAACCATCTAATATCCGACGTTTGTCTGTTTCAGATCTGCATTTGATGATGTAGATGCCACTGTCGCTAGAAGAGATGTCCACATAATCTACTCGCCACACTTTCTTCATGGCAATTTGAAAAGCAGGTAAGTTAACTGTAGGGTTTGTGAAAATATTACCCACAAGGATGAGGCGACATTTTGCTATATTATCCGTATCATTGACATCTTCCAAAACCTCCAATTCTTGTTCTGAGCAGAGGCGTCCCAGGCGATGACATAGAGATGCAATTCGAGATGAATTTTCTTCCTCATTAGTGGCCATTTGAAAAGATCGATACTTATATAAGATGATTTTACAGCTCCAAATAGCAGATAGGAAGATGACTTGGATGCATGTCAAGGATCGGCCAACATGCAGCAAAACAATTCGAAAGTAAAGCAGGAGACACAATCAAATGCGCAAGGTGGAAGGGGTGAAAACCAGAGAAGAGCTTCGATCACCATTCAGACCATTTGCATTACAGCCATTTGGTGTGAATATGGATCTTTTTAACTTATCAAGGAATGCCGCAAGTAACTTCCAGACAAATGGAACAAAATATCCAAGTAATAGTCAGTGGAACATATATCAAGTTGTCCAATACGTCCAACATTCAAAGAACATGCAATCATATAATATAATTTGAGACGACCTCCTCGTCTTCGAAGACTTACACCAATTATCTCCTCACTAAGCCTCCTATTTGGTGCTGAGTCTGAATGGTGTTTTTCCTTCTCTTTCTTTTCCCTCTGGTGAAGGAAGGCCCCAGGTAACTTCCACGCAAGTAGTACATGATAACAAAGTAATGGCAAGCGGAAAATATATTAAGTTGTCCAATACGTCCAACATCTAACTGAACAAAATAATAGAAATTTTCTGGCCAAAAAATAAAATAATAATAGAAACTTGATTAATATCGTGAGTCTCTCAAACAGAGTATAAATAAGCTTGATTTTCTTTTTGTTCATGAATAAAATTCTAATTGAAAGATTTTAGATTATGCTAACACCAAGCACAAACAATTGGCTTTTTACCAATACATCATGCTAGTAGGTAAAATAAAGCAAGAATCAATTGATCATGCCGATTAGCGCGAATGTAGATTGAAAATAAGAAGATTTGCTTTGTTTGGCTTAGCAGAATGGAAGTTTGGCTACATGAATCTAGATTGAAAGTAAGAAGCTCTTAGTAGAAGATGAGAAAAGCCAATCCTTTTTTTTAATTTAATTAGCGGAACAAAAGGAATTGAAATCTGCTTTTTCTAGCTTAGAAATAAAGGAACAGATTCCTCACCCCAAAAACAAAACAGACGAAAAGATCAAAGGGGATCATCAATAATGCTTCCTTTATGGTCACGCCAAATTTGAGTGGACCTAACGCACCAATTGAAATCATCTCTTTTACGAATCATAATAATTTAATTATCTTATATTATTATAATCTTAGGAATGTCTAACTAGAAATGCACTAAGAAAAGAATCTCAATTGGCATCCCGTGATTCACGCCATGATTGAATTGCATAGTTTGAATTAGAAATAAATCTTTGGCCTTTCGTCTTTACTTAGAACATATGCAAGTCCATCATCAAGTCTTTGTTTGACCCTCTTGTGAAGGCAAAGAAAAAGCACTAAAGTATGTTTTATCTAGTCAATTTGCTTAGTATGCGTTGGTCTACATATAGCCAAATTCCATGTCAAGTAGACTCTTGTGTTCGTTGACTTATTTTCCTTATTAATCTAAATGCTAGAAAATGAGGAAAATATAATATTGGAAGTATGTTTTTCATGAAACATATTTGGAGAATGGCAACCCACTAGCAAGAACGGCAAAGCGTGTTTAGAAATTTTGGCCCCCAGATAATACCAGGAAGCTTAGGTTGATATAATCAAAAAATAAAAAAAGTCACACCTTCAAGATTAAAATGTTCGAAAAATTTCAACTTTGTTGGAATCATTGTGAAAGAGGAGCCACATTTTCTTTGCAATTTCCATATATAACGTCCAATTAAGTGGACATGAATCCAATGCGAGATCAATTAATAAACAAATGACAAAGATGAATCAAATCCTAACAAAATCTACATTTGATTTTTGTATCAACGTGCAATTTTATTTAGTGAGTAATTTTAATCGGCAAGGAATTTTATTTTGTCATCTTTCAATCTAGTATTGTAGTGCAATCATAACGTGCAATTTAGTCTATATTTAGTTTCATGTAACTTTATGGTAATAGTGCAAATAATTTCGAAGTTACCATGCAATCTCTAGTCAGCATGTGATTTTATAGCAGCTCAAAATTTTCAAGACAAGTGTTCATAAGATCGTTATAGGGGATTTGGAAGTCTAATTGAGGGGAGGCTTACACAACTACAACTAGTTGTACAAAAATTCAATCCAATAAATTACTTATTTTATGTCAAACAACTTGAATTAGTGTTCTGGACATAGTAACAAAGTAATGGCGAGAGTAGCACGTGACTTTTCCTGCCAAGACTTTCATTAATTATTTCTTCAACTAGTTGGTGCGAGTCTGAAATTTTTTTTTTTTTTTTTATATACATGAAGGAAGGCCGCAGGTGACTTCCAGGAAATAGAGCTTAGTAACAATGTAATAATAAAATATATTTCTGAGACCACGTCCGAGGACGACGACTTCCATCAGTTCTTTCCTATTTAGTGCGATCCGTGTGGCCCTTCTTTTAAGCGTATGAAGGAAGGCTGCAAGTGACTTCCAGGCAAAGGATTATTTCCTCAACTGATCTAACATTTTTCCGAGGACTCTGTTTGCGTGGGGGCTTTTAGGCAAAGGAGCAAACGGGAAAAGGTAAGGAAAGTTTCATTAGATGTTTGCGTGGGGAAGAGCTTCATTTTTTCAGTTGGTCCGTTGTTTCCAAGACCAAACAGACTTGCCTATTTGTAGGCTCGTTTCGACTGCCGTTCTTCAGTTAATTTCTCTGAACATTGTCTCTGCTTGTTCTTTTTGCATGCTGAACATTTTATTAGCCATTATTTTTAACTATCACAAATTAAGCTAGAGATCGCCAACTACAACTACCAACTAGAGACTTGAATCTTACAGAAGTCTAGCAGTTTCTAGAAATTTGATCAAGACGTCCACAGCTTTATCAAGTTGTTTCAAGGATCAGACTCAAGACTTCCCGAGTCACCCCGCAGACTCGATTCTGAGATCAATAACTCCATCGTCCTCTCAGGAATGAACAGAAATAGTGAGGCAGAAGAGACAGCGGCACCTGCGGCGACGGCGATGGAGGCGGCGACAGCAGCTCCAGCAAGCGGCAGTCATGATGGCAGATCAGAGAGGGGGCTGATGGCGGTGGCGACGGCAGCTCTGACGAGCAATAGCCATGATGGCAGATTGGGGAGGACCCATGAGGTATTCCTGAGTTTTAGAGGGCCTGACACCCGTTTAACCATTGCGGATTCTCTCTACAAAGCCATTGAACATGCAGCAATCCGTGTTTTCAAAGACGATGAAGAGCTCCGAGTTGGTAAAGAGATTGGAGGCAGTCTTATGCAAGCAATCAATGAATCCAGAATTTACATCCCAATTTTCTCCAAAAACTACGCTTCAAGTAAGTGGTGCCTCCGTGAGCTCGCGCACATATGAAGTTATCGAGAGACGACACTGAGAAAGTGATACTCCCTATATTCTCTGACGTGGATGCGGATGATGTTAAGCTTAAGACCGAGTTTATATAGGACAGCCCTCCAAAATCACGAGAGTGACTCTGGGAAGGATATGGCAAAGCAGTGGGAGGAGGCTTTAAGAGAGGTTGCCAGAATTAAAGGATGGAATCTAAAAGATTACGGGTATTGTTAGCTTCTTCCGTTAAGTTTATTTTCATTTCATCAATTTCGAGATTATATTCTATGATACTTTTTCCAAAATAATAACTTTCAGTTTGCTGCTGTCCAATCTTATGTGATGTATGGTTGGATCGGCCGCAGTGAGGGAGGCAGAAATTTTGCTCAGGGAGCAAGGTTTCTTGCACAAATTGACTTTTCACTTTTAATCCCAAGTTTTGGTAACAATAGTCTCAAGGTATATCAACTTAATTAATTAATCAATAATGCAAAAAAAAAAATATTTATGAAAATCTAAGAGTTGATGAAATAATAAGACAACATATGTGTGAAAAATAAAAATTTAAATCTCTTAACTTCGCAGCTCACTTTTCGGCTAGCAAAATGCTTTTAAAAAAACTTTGGTCATTTCTCTTGCTTTGACCTATTCACGGCCCCAGATCGTATTTAGGGCACCACAGGGTGCGGATTTCCTCAGCCTTGTGACCATCCTAGTTTTAAAGTTGTCAACTTTTATATGAAGCTACCAACCTTAATTTGTGTCTTACCAACTTCTTTTCGATTATTTTACAAACTAATTTAAGGTTACCGGTGTTTATTTGAGTCATTTACTAAGTTTATTTGATTGTTTGCCGATTTACAAATTTTATAAAACCTACCATCTCTTATTTTAATTGTTTACTTCACATTTCAAAATTACCAATACTTGAAACAAATTAATAACTCTAATATGAGTTTCCTACTAACTAATGTTGATTAAGTTACTGACTAATTTAAGTTACCCATTCCTATGTGAGCCACTTATCAATATTTATTTTTTTGTTGAAAATTCCCACCTTTTGTAACAAACTTTTGTTATCAACGGACCCACTTTTATTAGCATAGTTCACAAATATTCTGAGGTTAGGAACTCAATTATCAAATTACCAAGCATAATTTGAGTTACTTACCAACTTATTCTGATTAAATTACCAACAAATTTAATGTGACTGATGAAATTGCTAAGTTAAACCAGTTGGTAGCTTATTCGGAAAAATGATTGTTGGCAACTCAAATGAAGGCTGATAAATACTCTGAAAGTGTTCCTCATTTTCGGTTACTACCCTCTTACTCAGGTACATTAAGAAAAATGCTTTTGAGCTTTTATTCTTGTTTCCTAAATTCCAGGTAACTGCCTGGTGAGAAAATCTTTTTCTTTTATGTCAATCTTCAAACTCATCCTTAGTGGCTGAAGAGATAAAAAAGACCGGGTTCACCGAGGAATTCTAGTCAAAGCCCAATTAGACCTTCGTCATGAAATAACCTTTTTCCTACCATTTACCGGACCAAAAAATCCTGACAATAGCAGCTTTCATTTTTTTTTTTTTTTTTGTGGCAAACGGCTCGCAGCATGAATGATCACTCATTTCATGCTGGTTGCTTTCAAAGTCAATTACTTTGAATTCGATGATAACCTTCCAATGACACGTTATGCAGGCATAGATTTCATATGTGAATTTTTTTTTTTTATTTTATCTGAGATGATTGCATGTTATGTATGTGGCAGCCTATATAAACTTACAAACCTCATGGTGGAAGAGGTTTCAAATTTGCTATGGACAAGACGGATGGACATGTCTAATCATTTGGTGGGAATTAAGGATCGAATGGATCACATTATGAAGCTATTAGATGTAGGAGCTTTTGATGTACGGTTTATTGTGATTCATGGTATGGGTGGCATTGGAAAAACGACACTAGCTGAGGCCGTCTTCAGGCAAATCTACCTCAATTTCGGGATCATTGCTGTTTTCTTAAAGATGTTCGAACTCATGATATAATAGGCTTACAAAAGAAATTGTTGTTTGACGTTCTCAATCTTAGTTGCACAAACCCCTTCTTCATTGATGAAGTGATCAAGACAAGGTTTCTTGGCAAGAAAGTCCTCGTTGTTCTTGATGACATCGACAACTGGGACCAAATCATGAGGCTTGCAGGCGAGCCCAACTGGTTTGGTGGGGGTAGTAGAATCATCATAACAACAAGAAATATTGAATTCCTGGTAAAGGAAGGTGAGGATGACAATCTCCTAATCTCTAATAGAGGACAATTTTCATTCTACGAAATGATGGAGATGAATTCACATGATGCTCTTCAACTTTTATGTGAGCGTGCCTTGGGATGTGCCAAGCCTCCGCCTAGTTACATGGATATCATAGAAAAGCTAGTCAATGCACTAGGAGGACTTCCATTAGCTCTCGATGTTGTGGGTTCCACACTTCGCGGAAAATGCCGAAGAACATGGGAAGTTGCCCTATGTAAGTTAAAGAAGGTGATGAATGAGGATGTCAAGAAGAAGCTAATGATAAGCTACGAAGCATTGGGGCCTAATCAACGACAAATTTATCTTGATATCGCATGTTTCTACTTCAACAAAGAGAAAACAACTGCAGTTAAATATTGGGATGCGATTTTTGGGTATTCGACTGAAATCGAGTTGAATATCCTCAAACACATGTCTCTGATAAAAATATCCAACGATAATAAACTATGGATGCACGACCAACTTAGAGACCTTGGAAGGAGTATTGTCCATCCGGAAAGTGGCGAAATCCATATGAAGGGTAGCAGATTGTGGTCTCCCGAGGATGCCTTTCATGTAGTGCAAACAGAAATGGTCATCTTTACCTCTACATGTTTTCCAATGCATCCATTAGCGTCATCACCTTTTTATCTAATTTCAAGTCAAACTTACATATTTACTCATCGGTTGCTACTTTTTATTTTCCAGGGAACCAGAGACATAGTGGTGCTCAATCTTGGTACACTTGATCCCAATAAGACGTACAGATTTAAGCACAAGCACTTTGTGCGCTTAGTCAACCTTAGGTTCCTTCAATTGGACCACGGAAACTTAGAAGGAGACTTTAAGAATGTTTTCTCTAATTTGAGATGGCTCTCTTGGAGCAATTGCCCTTCAAAATTCCGAGCTACCAACTTTGGGTTGAAGAACTTAACGATTCTCATGCTATCTGGGAATAACATTACTGAAGATTGGAGAGGATGGTGTCAAATCATGGTATGATCTCATGACATCCTTTTGCATTATATTTACTCTTCCTCTTTTCTAAGTGTCTACTCAATTACTTTATAGGTAGCAAAACAATTGAAAATCCTACAGCTCAAGGATTGTCCATTCCTTAGAAAGACACCCAAGTTCTTTGCAATCTCGCAACTGGAGAAATTGATTCTTAGATGCCTTCGACTAAGAAAGATTGACAAGTCCATTGGCAATCTAAAACATCTTGATTACCTAGAGATAAAGAGTGAAGCTATTGAGTCACTACCGGAGTCCATCGGCGGTCTAAAATCTTTGACGGTGCTAAGAATAGATTGGACACCCTCAATGATGCCTCACTCGATTGGTAATTTAGCAAAGGTGAAGTCTCTAATCTTGCCACGCAGGGAACTTCAAAAGCTTCCCGACTCTATCGGACAATTGGAGTCACTACTTGAGCTAGATGTCCAATATTTAAAAATTAGTGAATTACCTCATTCTATTGGAAATCTTGAAAGGTTAAAAGTTTTATGCATTCGGAATTCCTATCTAGAAAAGCAAGTTTTATGTTGTTGGGGTTGCTATTTAGAAGATCTACCAGACTCGATTGGGAGGCTCCAGTCACTAGTCAAGTTGGATTCGAGCAATTCGAGAATCAGAAGATTACCTGATTGTATTGGAAATCTAAAAAGGTTGGAGGAACTAAATTTGAATGATAGCATAAGTGAACTTCCAAAAACCATAGGAATGTTGGAAAATCTAAAAGAGTTAAATGCCCAATCTAGACATCTAGAGAGGGAAATTCCAAGTGAAATTGGGGCACTATCCCATTGAAATATCTATTCTTATGGGAAGCCGCTTTAGTGGATTGCCGACAACCATCAATCGGCTTACAAATCTCCAAAAACTTAATTTAAGGGACTGTGATTCAATCCAACAGCTGCCGGAGCTTCCCAAGAGTCTAGCGTCTTTAGCCCTTTCATCGGATTCACTGACCACGATCTTTGACTGCTCAAACCTAACCAATTTAGTTGACCTTGAGATAATCGGAAAATCAATGCAAGAACCCAAAATAGAGGGATTGTGAGACTACTTGCTCTGAAACGAATGGTCCTTCATGTTGGAAAATGGCCTTGCCTCCAACTAATTTCAGTTCCCTCTCTCAGCTACAATGCCTTAGACATAATTGTGATGAGCCCCAATCTCTTATTGGGCTCCCATCCAGCCTTCAATATTTGTCGTTAAAGGATGTCCAGTCACCGATAGATTGGTCATTCTTTTCCAACTTGGAGAATTTGTCGATGCTGTCTATTGATGGATATTTGTCGAGAGAGATTCGATTCGAGGTGCTTGGAGAGCTACGAAAATTAAATAAAATGTGGATGTCCGACTATCCATTGCTCAAGACGCTGCCCGTTCTACCCGGTCTGAAGGAGATCCGGTATTTGCACTTGAGTCAATTCCCTCAGCTAACTGAGATTCAGGGTTTGGGAGAATTGAAATCACTGGGCATTTATATTTGGGAATGCAATTCCATCAAAAGCTTAAACGAATCTCATCTTTCTAATCTACAGAATCTGAAAAGTTTGAGTTTCTATCGATGTGAATCATTGGAGAGGGTGTTGGGTGTGCCAAAATCTTGTCAACTCTCGGTCCGTGATTGCCCTAGGTTCAATAGAGATGGATAAGATATGTATCATTTGATTGGCAAAGATGGTAAGTCCGATGATGTTTTTAAGTCCTAACCTTTCGTCTTGGTTCTTGTGACATCCGAGATTTTCAGTCTTGTTTTCAATTGAATAAAGGACTACTGATCATTCTAGAGATAGTTTGAATTTTTTTTTATTTAGAGTCATACAACAATTTTGACATCACAATTGGATAATTTTGGTGGAAAAATTATGGGGAAAGAAATAGGAGACAAGGGAGTTAATGCAATGGCTAAGGATTGCAAGTAATGGGTCCCACCTTGGCTTCATTTGCAAGATTTCTTCCATCTTCTTCCTTGCGTGAGACACTTCTTCAGCCGAAGCCAGCGGAGTTGCCTTTCTTTCGTCTCCTTCGAAGCCCCTAACCCCACCGAGAATTCCTCCAAGCTGCGTGTCTCCCTGGTCATCAGCAAGCTCACAGGAGCTCCTTCGTTGACCTCTTGAAGTCGTGGCCACCGAAGTAGCTGCCAAGCCCAGCAGCAGTTGAGTTGCTTCCTCCACGCGTCCAAGCAGCAGCCGAAGCTGCTACACGTCTCCAGCGAAGCTCGCCCCAGCGAAGCCGAGTTCCAGCCAGCGAAGCCGCACGCCTGCGGCATCTCCACCGAAGGCCACCTCCTTCTTCGTCCAACATCAACGTCCGCACGCCTCACCTCTCTCGACCATAGAAGCCACAAACCGAAGCCATCTTTGACCGCTCCGCTCCACCGTTTGTTGCAGCTCATCTCACGCCTGAATCGCCAGTCCAAGT
The DNA here is from genome assembly GCA_014182405.2 of Eucalyptus sideroxylon. Lineage (NCBI taxonomy): Eukaryota > Viridiplantae > Streptophyta > Magnoliopsida > Myrtales > Myrtaceae > Eucalyptus > Eucalyptus sideroxylon. The sequence goes on from CM024552.2 coordinate 58,544,663, forward strand.
CCACCAAGTCCAACCGTTAATCCACCGCCCCTCTCCACTATAAGTTGTTCCCCATGGTCAACAAACCCATGCACGAAACCTCCATCGTTGACCGCTCCTCCACGTGTGTCCAACGACCCCACCGAAGTTGTCAATCGCCGTGTCCTCCGTTTCCTCGAGTTCACGAAGCAAGCGAAGCTCGATTCCTCCGAGCTCTCTCTGTCCACGTGGCCATCTTCAAATCTTTGCACCGCCAGCAGCCCAACAAAGATTGAAGACCACCGAAACAGCTTCTGTTGCCTCATGTCTTCATCTTCACCGCCAGTAGCTGCTTTCATCGTGCGCCAGTGAAGTCCACGATCCATCCCTGCAGCCACGTGCGAAGCCAGCAGCTGCTTCATCCGTTTCTTCTCCTGCGTGTGCATCTTCCGGCCAGTCGCGCGTCTTCAGCCCAAGAATTGAGCCCAGCGAAGCCAGCAATCTCAGCCCAAAAGAATCCAGCAGCTCAGCCACTTAAAGCTCGGCCCAATTCAGTTTTGTTTCAAGCCCATTTGCAGCCCAAGCCCGCGAAGCAAGTCAGCTCAAGCTGAGGCCCAAGTTCAGTCTAAGCCCAGAAATTTCTGTGGGCTTGCGAAGCTTGTAGGTCCGGCCTGAGTGTCCGTCGACGCCGCCGAAAGTTGGGATTTCAGCCGCCGTCGTGTCGCCGTCGCAGTGTCCCGGTCCCAGCTTTTAATCAAGTGAGTAATCTCACTAATCCTCGCTTAGTAGACTAATGATGCTTAAGGGTTGATTAGATTTAATTAAGTACAATTAGGTGGTTAGATTAGTTTAGAACAATTAAATTAGTGACTTAATGATGCATGTTAGGTGGTTAGACTTAGTTATTAGCAAGTAGAGACGTACTATTATTTATTGAATGCATCTCGGGATTTTTCCCGACCCTTAGTGGGCTTCAATTAGGCATTACGGGCCTAAATTGGATTTTCAGTATTTATTTATTAATTTTCGAAATTAATTATTTAATTATTTATTTTTCGGAAATTAGGCAATGATAGCTGACAACCGAAATTTCGTGCTGATTGTTGTGGTGCAGTCCGTTTATTTATTTGAGCTCTACGTTGTGCTGAATTGAATTAATTGTGCAATTTGAGGAATTATTCCTAAATTGATTAAGATTGAGTAATTGAATTGCGGATGGCCGAGTATGATTGTTTAGCGTCAATAATGCTTTGATGGGCTGTTAAGTGGAGAAGTTTGTGAGAGTAAATTGAATATACTTTTGGCTGAGATCCATTAGGTACGTTATTATCGTGTGAAAATTGAGTGAGTTGATGAGTATGTGGGGATGTATCCCAAGATTGATCAATGTTGGTATTCAATTAGAATTTGACCATGAGAGGTTGTGAGTTGAACCTCGAAAGCCGCCGAAGTATGGCTATGCCAGTTGGGCCGAGTTTTGCCACCGAATTTGGAGTCGGTCGCGCCCGTCGGGGCCGTAATCTGCCACCTGATATGGGTTGCGCTTGATAAGGCCGTAATCTGCCACCTGATATGGGTCGCGCCTGATAAGGCCGTAATTTGCCACCTATTAAAGGTTGTGCCCATTGGGCCGTAATTTGCTACCTACAGATAGGTCATGTCCTTTGGATTGTAATTTGTTGCCAAGAAATTTGGTAGTCTATGCTCGTGAAGTCGTGAGTACGATTGGAGACTAAATAAGGGAAACGACTGGGGAATAGTCGAATTGTCATGAAATCGACTAGGTTGATGGATCGAAATATTGATCTGTGATGTAATTGCTTAGGTGCCTATTGAACTGTACTAATATGCAGGTGGAATCTGAGGCCAAGGTAAGTCCTCTGACCCGTGCGTATATAGGCAGCCTGGTTAGCGTATTGGTTTCCTAATCAAGTCTTAGTGGGGTAGAATTTGCTGAGACGTAGTCTCATCCCGGTTGTGGGACAACATTTCAGGACCCTGATGAGGAGCCTGAGGAGAAAGAAACCGAAGAGAAGTACCTGGAGGAGAACCCCGATGATGATCTGAGTACGAATCGGATGAGAACTGAAATCCCGTCATCTTTTAGGAATCCTGTCTAAATGTGAATAGTGTGAGACTAGAATGTTATGATTAGTCTTGTGAATAGACTTCGAGTTATGCCATGTATAAAAGTTTGGTTGTGGATTTCAATATGAAAAATATGGCCTTACTTTTCTATCCCATTGTGTTATTGTCTGGGGATTTATAACTACTTCCGCATGTGCTTAATAAACAAAAAGGGTCGGCGATACTTAGTGTTGGGATATCGCATTATAAAATCGACCAAGTAGAAGGATGTGTGCGTGCCCGAGGATCGAGGCGTGACAGTTCTAGAACCACCTCTTGCATTCGTTCATCTTGTTGTCTCTGAGGGAAAATCCTCTTTCATGTATCATAAACGTGTGATACTTTGACTTGCCTAATTGACGATGGTGATACCCAGCTGGTTTATGTTGCGCACCAGCATAACGTCAAGATTGACATGCTTCACGGCACCTGTTTTATTTAGAAAAAAATGGATAAAGTGGAAGGGAACTTTTAGATAGTAAGCACACTAAAAATGCTAACAAATGCTGGGTTTTGTTGTAAGGCTAAGGTGGTTGAGACTTGAGAGTACTGGTCTCATCTTATGGAGTGTTTTTTTAAATTAGTAGAGAACAATCATGATTTATGAGGACTGAAATAAAGGAATTATTGCTTGGTTAGCGGAAGAGTGAATTGTTGATACCTATTATGCAATGAGTGATTTAGTTATTTCCTTCATGAAGAATTGGAGGTGTTTTTCTGGTTACTTGAGTCATGGTGTGATTTGTGAACTATCTTTCTTCATTCTAGTATTTAGCCATTTATGCGTGAAATTTGTGCTGTGAGACAATTGTTATTGGAGTAAACTTGTCGATATGGTCTAGCCACCATTTTGTTGAAGACTAGGTTTAGCTGCATCGAGTTGTGCATTTTGCAATTTCTAGTTTTAGGAAAGAAGACCTTTGTGTCATTGAAGACTAGATTTTGTTCTTTCTTTCAGCTGACCTATTGCAGCTTTCCTCATCTCTCTCTCTTTCTTTCTACTAATAATGTGGTTATTGTTAACTTGTTAAATAAACCTGTTTGATCTTTGTGTCTATCATTTTTACATTTGCTGATAAAACATTTTTGCACAAGCTCCTCCAAGACCATGGTGAAATGTTCCTTTACATGGACGTCTAGGCTTTGGCAAGACATATTGTTGGTGCTATAGCAATGACTTGTTCTCTTCAATCCATATTAGTAAAAAGGTGAGCTATGGATAAGTACATTGGTACTTTTTAGCAAGCTGTACAAGGCTTCCTTTCAACTATGCGGATGTTTATTGAGTTCTATTATGCAATCTTCTAATGAACTTTGTTATTTCCATATATTTCACAATTTTGTGCTCTCTTCTTTTGCTTTTGTATGCATTTAATAGAGGTCCCTTCATCTATGCCATCAATTGAAATAAGATAACTAGCAGTAGCAATGAGGATCCTACCACTGCAGCCAAGATGTTCTAATTATATTATTTTAAGCAATAGCAATGAGGATTCTCCCATAACCAATGAAGACGCCAAGTTAAAATGGTTCTTGAGTTTTCTCACACATGAATGAGAGAATCCTCTGTGAAGATTAAAAGAAAGATTAAGATGTAAGATATTTGAAGTTTTTCTCTACTAGAAATTTGAAATTTATGATCAAATGTCTACTGGATCATTATTCAGCACATTGGCAGCATTGATTTTGTGAACAAACTAGAGAAATTTTGAATATTTGAGAGTATTGGCAATTTTAAAATTACAAGTTTGGATATATTCTCAAAGGCAACAACTATAGCACCTTAACTTCTCTTTTTTCATGAATTTGATTCCATTGTGCTGATGAGGAGGCATGATAATGTTACACCCTGAACATCGAGCACGCTCACATTTCACTGCGGTCGATAGAAATGCGACTTCTCAGGACACGTTGCCAACCCATTCATTTTTATTGCACATGCAGAAGCGAAACAAATCTCCTGACAATATTTAACTTGGGATAGAAAAGCAGGCAATCAATCACAACCAAACAAGCTTTCTTATAAACACATAGGTTTATTTATATACAACACTGGATTGTCTACAAAATAGATAGGCTCAACAAAAAAGGAAATGTCCTAAGACCAACTAGTCAGACACGTTCGCCGATTCTTCGGCCTCCACCTCCACAAATGTCCATGGCTTTGAGTCCTCTACGACTGCCATCTAAGGACCTAAAAATGTTGAGTCCACAACGAGGTGAGACAATGTCTCAGCGAGTCCTACCCTCTAAGACTCGATAGGAAGAAAATACGCCTCAGAGCGTTTGAGCCACACAAAGAGGACATATGACTTACCTCGCCTCAGTCCTTTCCTAAACGTCAATCACATAATTGATCAAATGAAACAATTCAACCATACTATCTATCTTTCCATTTCAATCCGTACTATCTATCAACCATTACTATCTATCATTCAATACCGTCTAGCAAACTAGTTGTTAATACGACACACTCTCCAAAGCTGTAATATATAGACGGTAGCTTGCTCAAGCTGTATAGATAGATAGCTCATCAAAGCTGTAGCTGATAGATAATATAATAGCTCACAAAAGCTGTAGCTAATATAATAGCTCTCAAAAGTTGTAGCTAATATAATAGTTCTCAAAAGCTACAATATATATATATATAAACCAAAGCTGTAGCTGATATAATAGCTCTCAAAAGTTGTAGCTAATATAATAGTTCTCAAAAGCTACAATATATATAAACCAAAGAACTAGGTATTTAATCCAATAGCAACCAACGATTCAATTGGTCATACAAACCAATCACAATGCTAGAAGTTAACACCGGGTATTTTCAAGTTAAATACCAAAACTTCTCCAATTTCATTCAATTCCACACTTTGGAATAGTTAACCATAATCATCTTGTCCACTCAAGTTCTCAATTAAACAAACAATTAGCACAAACTGACCACACTACTACGATCAGTGCGAAATTCTAACGACCGGCCATTCCGGCATAATTTTCGAAAATATTAAATAATTAAATTTAATTCTGAAAATTAAATAATTAAATATTATATTATAATAATATAATTTAATCAAATAATATTTATAATTTCGAAATAATTAATTAATTAAAATTAATTAATTAGGGCTTAAACTAGATTACACTAATTTAAACATACAATTAACCCTAATTAATCAACTACTAAACTAATCATACAATTAATCTAATTAACATTCAAATAATCTAATTTAACCACCTAAACATACTTAAAATAATCTAAACACCCCTTAAGCATAATTAACTCACTAAGCAATGATTAGAGGATAAACTCACCCGATTAACGAGCTGAACGGCTCAAAATGATGGGGATGACGCGAGGGTCGATAGTCTCCAAGGCGGGCCTAGCTTCCGGGTTCGGAAGGCCAGCCAAAAGGGCCAAACCTTCGCTGTGATACCCATTTTTCCAGCTCTCAATCCGCTGCGGTTGAGACCGAGAAAGGGCAGATCCGAAGCTCGGATGAGACGGAGAAGGACCGGGGAAGGTTGAGGGGTCGAACCGGACCTAAGCGGGGCCCGAATGGTGACCAGAGGTGGGCTGGACGGCTTTGGCTGAGCTTCCTTAGATTTGGAATGGCTGTTGGATGAAGAAGAAGAACAAACAACTCAACTTGCTGGAAACGGGCAAAGCGGGGCTTCGATGGTCTAGGCGGTGGTTCCAGTTGCTGTACGGTGGTGAGACAGCCTTCGGCAAACTCCACGACGGCCTTAGGATGCTAGACGACGACCCTGGACCAGCGGACAGAAGCAGACCAACACGCGAGCAAGACGGCAGTAGCTGGCCTCGGTTGGTTTCCATGAGCAAGCGATGGCAATGGCGGAGGCTCCCCCGGCGGCGTGCGATTGATCTAGGCGACGTGCGGCTTTGGACGGGGCTTCTCTAGTTCACTGCTGGGTTCTTCGAGCAACAAGAAGAGATGGGGGAGAGAGAAGCAATGATGGAAGAGAAGGAGAAAGGGGGGGAACCAGTTCTCTGTCTCTGTCTCTATCTCTCTCTCTTTGGCCCCACAAACATGGCCCACCATGACCTCACATGAGGTCATCTTCTACTCATACCAAGCTTCCACAACTATCTTCAATGGATCCAATTTCTTTTTCCGCCATGGCATGAAATTTCCAAAACCTTGTACAACACATTCTTTCAATTTCATTTAATTGAATCAAATTGAAGTCCAATTGAAACCCAATTAAATCCCTCAAGGTATCCTCGTCCATCTCATGAATTTTTCTCATCAAATGATCCAACTTGCATCCCAAAGATTCGATCAAAAACGACCCTCTGACAATCCCGAACAAAAAAAACGGCCTTACTTTGCTTTTCTGCCAAAAATCTTGGTTTGTAGAAAAATCTTTTGAAGATGAGTCGACGTTCCCAAAATGAATTGTGACTTGATAGAACTTTCAATTTCTGTAATCGGGTTCAATTTCACAGTTAATTTCAATCTGGCGCGACTTTAGCGCGTCCTAATCTAACGGGTAACTTTTAAGAATGTTTTGTGCAATTGACCTGTGGTTGATTATTTTCAAGCCACAAAGTGCATCTTCGACACATTGGCAATTCTCAGTTGTCGTAGAAATCTCAATGTTTCAAATACGGACATAGGGTACCAAAACGACAGAGAAATCGGTCTAGTGCCGATCAACAAGATTTGTGCAATTAGGTGGAATCACCCACACTTAATCACATGCCTTTGTCGAGTCAACCTATCTCTAATCTCTAATCGATCTGTACTGTAATGACCCTTGCAGATTAGCACGGTCGAGCAGTCGATTCCTAGTCGAATTCTCAAGTCTATTACGTTTAGATTCCTTAATGGCTTTGCCTGATAGACTAGTGATCTCATGAGTGGCCGACTCAGAGAAGAGAGCTATAGACGCAAAGATGAAATGCCTGACTTATTCAATTGAAAACAGAATTGAAAAATCAAGATATCATAGATAATACGGGGGTCAACTGACCCTATCATTAATCAGTTAGTTTCTTGCATTCAATGGCACTTGTAAAGTGGTCATGTGAAATATAGTTGATGGTATGACTCACTAATAGTATGTTATTCATCGGTGCAAATTTTTACTAAATCAAATGGTGTTGAAATTTTAAGCGGTGTGTTTGTGTCAACGGGGACAAGGTAATAATTTCATTTTACATGGTAACAAAAAGTACTCTCTTTCCATAGCACACTAATTGTAAAGTGCTGTTCGAAATTGCATGGCCATTATGAATGCTTTGCCAAAAAAATTTCTATGAAACATTTAATATGGAGACTATGTAATAACCTTCAAGGAAGACTATTAAATGCGACATGACTTTTCCTTGATTTAGAATTGTTTAACTTCAAATACACAGTATTGGATAAACTACATATGTATCAAATAAGGAAACACACGGTAGGATTGCTTGAATTACTTTTCAATTGCTGAAGTAGCTTACAAGAAGTGTATTAAACTGGTCTTGAGCCTCTTCAACAGCATCAACGGATGTTGATCGTTTTAGTTTTGGGTGTGCCAAAATCTTGTGAATTCATCATCATTGACTGCTCGAAGCTCAATAGAGATTGTGGCATCCCAAAATTACATGGCAATTTCTAGAGACATTACAACCTATGGAAAGGTGATGGAAGTACCCTTAAGTTGAATTGTAGCCATTTAATCTATAATTTGCAATAAGGTTCATGGCCAAGCTTTTAATGGATAATTATTTGATAGGAAAGAAAATCCTATCATTGGCCATGTGTGTTATAAGTTGGAATTTATTGATTTGTGATTTCAAGTTTTATGGCCAATTTAAGAAAATTTTGGGCCATTTAAGTTTGGACTTTAGGCCGAAGAGTGTTGAGCCCAAAGTGGGCCAAGAGGCTCGGCCTAAGAAGCCCCATGGGCTGTCGACCGCATGGAAGGAGAGAGGAGCCGGATGGGCCTCCTCCATGTGTCTTCACAAGAAGACACTTGTCTCCTTCTTAGGGACAAGTGTCCTCCATGCAAAAATTTGGAGACAAGTGTTCCTCCATGCAACAGTGGAAGCATGCAAGGATTTTATTCAACCAAAAGGAAAAGGGGAGGGGGGAAGAGAGAGAGAGAGAGAGTTACCGTCCAAAGAGAGGCAGAGCGAGTGTGCGAGAGAGGAGAAGAGAAGAAGGAGGAGTCTGCGTTCGTCCGCCGTTCGTTCGCCGCCTCACCCCCCGCCTTGTCTTGCTGTGTTTTCTTTGAATTTGAGGCAAGTGAAGTCCTAAAACCTACCCTTTGCATTGCTGTGTGTATGTGTAGTAGATGGTAAATCTTGGTTGTGGTAGATGGGATGAAATTTGGAGCTATGGAGAGACATTCGTTGGCCATGCATGCTGTTTCTGGAAAGACTAGTTCGACTATCCTTGAGTTCGTGTGTTGCATGTGACTTTTTAGTCAGAATCTTGTTTTGATTTCTTCATGAAAGTTGTAGAGAACACCTTGAGGAACAACATACTAAAATTTGAGGCAAAACGATCAAGTATTGTTTAGTGAAATGATTTTTCTTTGGAGAAGTTAGATCTGGAATTGATTGTGCTGACCTTTAGTGATTTCGTGGTCTGTAAAGTAACTTTCTTGTGAAAATATCACTTTGATCTCTTAATGAAAGTTGTAGTGTACTTCTTGAGGTAGAACATATCAAAAATTTAGAGGAAATGAACAAAAATAGGTCGGTGAAATCGTTGTTCTTTGAAGAAACTGGATCTGGGAAAAACGCTACCTCGACCTAGTATGATTTCGTGATTTTTATAAAATCATACAGTTAAAATTTGATCATGTGTCCTGAATGAAAGTTGTAGGTAATATTCTGAGGAATAACATACTGAAAATTTAGAAGAAATGAACATATGTAGGTCGGTGAAATGAGTTTCTTTTGAAAGATGATAATCTGGGAAAAGATGACACCGAGAACAGGGGAAATTAATCGTCTATATCTATTAATCTAGAACGATTTGGGTTTTTATTTATTCATGAGATATGTACCTCTGGACCTTATCTATAACATATAAAAATTTCAGAATTTTTGGAGTTCATTTGGGTATTTAATTTAAATTTTTACCGAAACTGTGCAAAAGCTGAAATATTGAAATTTTGAAAACTGTGATGCATGGATTGTACCTGATTTGTGTGATTCTCTTTTGATTTGGTGTTCTTCATGAAATATTTGCCTTTAGATCTTTTATATAACATGTTAAATTTTTAGAATTTATTAAGGCTGTTTACTAATTTTTCAAGAATTTTGACCAAAGGAATGCATTCTGTTTTTATCCGAAATTTAAAATGTTATATTTTCAAAAATAAATGAAATTTATCCATGTGATATAATGTCTTGAGTGGTTGATTTTGCTGCATATGTGATGACATATGGCATGTTATATGACATCAAAAATTGGTTGAGACTCTTGATATTGATGCATCAAATGCCATGTTGAAATTGAGATACATGTGTGAATATAAATTGAGATAATGATGATACCGTCGGAGGTGTGAGCCGACGATGCCCCGGGAGTCGGGATGCCCAAAGGTTCGAATGAGTCGATGCCCTTTGGATGCCTGGTTGTATTATGAATACATGCCCAGAGGTTTTCCCCGGGAGTGTCGGGATGCTCAGTTGTATTATGATATATGTCCGGAGGGTGAGGGGTTGTATGATGATGCATGCTCGGAGGGTAGGGGTAACCATTTTCATGGCGAGCCTCGGAGATTCCTCGTGACGCCAGGTGGGATGTGAGATGCCCGGAGTGTGTGTGCCGGATGCCCGGAGGTGTGTGCGGAGGCTCCTCGCGATGCCAGGTTGGGTGCGAGCGATAAATGAGGGATGCAAACATTGGTCCCTAGAAAGAAAAATGATGAGATCCTTGTGAAAGATAAAATTGAAATTGAATCATGTGCATGGGTGTATGCATATGGCATGATGCATGATCTACTTATGAAAGTAAATTGATGCTATTTGATATTGAAAATGCGATCATGAAGGCATGAATGGATCTCATGGTGATGTATGCTTGATAGCATGGATGATATGAATCATGGTGGTATATGCACATATGGCATGGTGATATATGCTTGATGATATATGCACAATATATGCATGGTGTATATGACGTTGCATGGTGATATATGCATTGATATGCATTGATGATATATGTACAAGTGCATGGTGGTATATGCATGTTGTATGGTGATATATGCATGGCTGTAAGGTGAGGTATGCTTGAATGCATGAATGATATGTGTTTTATTCATGATACCTTGATTGTTCTATTTGATGCATTGTGTAGTTTGGTGGATCTTTATTGCTGAGTGGTTGTACTCACCCCTTTTGGGGAATAACATTTCAGACTAGATAAGATACCTCTGCTGCCACTGCCACCGGTAGATGGATCAAGTGGTTGGATATGACCGCGAGGAGGAGGATAGCAAAGGAAGGAACTTTTGGACGCCGACACTGATCGATGGACTTTAAGTATATGACTGTTGAGAGAAGATGTCGGTCATCTTTTGAAGTATAGCCGAGTATAGAAGACTACGGCATTTTGATGTACCGATGAATGATGTCCATCTAGTTTAAGTAAATAAAAGTGTTCGGCTGTTACCTATAAAATATTTAGTAGGTGTGCATCGTTTTCTGAATATAAGGAAGGGAGTTGATGGATGTGCTTCCGCCATATAAATTGCGCAGGGACCAATCTAAAAGATGTAAACCCCCATGGTTGTATGGACTCGCTACAATTGAAATGGTATTAGAGTGACATGTTATTAGGGAAAGTGAAAGGTAAGCGAACTGTGGTGACCCTAACGGATCGGGGGCCGTCGAGGGGTGCCACATCTAAAGTGGTATCAGAGCTATGGTCTATTTGGAGTGATAAGGTGCCTCGGATGGAAATGAGGATAGAATGATGCACACCATAGGATACCAACCAAGAATAGTTGGACTAACTTTGAACAACGGGTGATGGATATTCACTGTAGATCCCGGTAACTAGTGTGATGTTGCTTTTGTGTGTCAGTAACATTCTATGTTACTTATGTGACTTTAGTAATAACCTTAATTAATGATCTGACTAGTGACACTGAGTTGCAAATTATTCTTGAGGGAAATGCTTGGAAAATTGCAGGAAAGTTATGATGCGAGCTGGAAGTGCTCATCCATCGAGGGCTAAAGCCTCTGCTGCAAGGGCTGAACCCCGAATGGAAGATATCCTGCAGGCATTGGCCAATATTGGAAATCTGATGGAAAGACAAGCGCAGCAACAACCCGGAGTGGAACGTCGCCCTCAAGGACTGGTGGAACAATTTCTGAAGTTGAAACCACCTAAGTTTAGTGGAATGGGAAGTCCTGAGGAGGCGGAGCAATGGATTGATGGAATGGAATGGATTTTCCGGTTGTTGAACTGTAGTGATGCTGAAAAGATAGTTTTGGTAGAGTACCAACTGGAGGGAAATGCAAAGTTTTGGTGGAGAGCTTCAAGAGACACAATCTTTCCACCAGGTATTGAGATAAATTGGGATGAGTTTGTTAGGGCTTTCAATAGGAAGCATTTCTCTGATTGTGCTAAGGATAGGAAGATCACTGAATTTGTTCAGTTGGAACAAAGGGAGCTGACAGTGGACCAGTATGAGGCAAAATTTTCTGAATTGTCTAGGTATGCTCCTAGGTTGGTTGAGGATCGAGAGGAAAAGGCTAAGAGATTCCTGAAAGGATTAAGGACTGATATTAGAAAACAACTAGTGCCTTTGAATATAAGGGATTATAATGAGATTTATGAGAGGGCACAGTTGGTGGAGCAAGAGTTAGTGAGAGAGCAATCGGAATCTAAGAGGCAGATGACCTTTAATGATGTTCGAAGGGGTAAGAGACCTTATCCTGATCAAGGTCAGCCCTGGGAATCTAAGAAGAGGAATAATTTTGGGAATTTTGGAAAAGTCAAGAGTGGCCCGGTTCTAGGGAGAGTACCCTACCAAAGTAATATTTGTCAGAGATGTGGTGGACAACATGGACTAGGACCTTGTAATGATCGATTGAAATGTTTTGGCTGTGGGCAAAGAGGTCACTTTAAGAAAGATTGTCCACAAGAGAGGTCGTAGCCGAATGTTGGCTCGATGCGACAGGTACAACAAAGTATTGGTGGACCAAACCTACCAAGGAATCCACAGAGGCCACCAGCACAAGGAAGGGTGTATGCGGTCACCCAAGAGGAAGCGGAAGCTTCCGAAAATGTTATCTCAGGTATGATTTCGATAGATGGATAAGAAGGTATATGCGTTATTTGATATGAGTGGCACGCATTCATTTGTGTTCTGAAAAATATAGATGATTGTGAGAAATAGGAACAAATCTTTAGATATGCCTCTTCGTATTTCTACATCATTGAAGGACATGTTGTTATCTACGTTAGCATGTGAGATGTGTGAGATAACCCTAGGGAATGAGATTTGGAAATGGACTTGATAGTGATAGTTATGTATAACTTTGACCTCATCGTAGGAATGGACTAGCTCCGTAAGCAATGGACTAGGATGAATGATCTCCTGAGATAGTACTTACCCATGCGCTAAGGATAAAACCGTGAGGCTAAGAATGGGATAGGCCAAAGCGGATAATATCTCTGTAAGTTAGTCCCTATCGAAACGAGACCCTCCAATGGATGTGTAGTTTGGGTTCGAACTAGGCGAAAGCTAGTGTACTTGTAATGACCCGGTTCAATGAGGGGGGAGGAGTGGATGCCGAGGTAGAGGACCTGAACAAGGAGCGGCTGAACAAGGAGCGGCAATGGATGTGTAGTTTGGGTTAAAAGCTAGTATACCGTAACGACCACCCGGTTCCGATCGGGGAGTGGATGCCAAGGTCAAAGGACCGAACGAAGCGGCTCGATGAGGGCCAGGCTTCTAGGGTGGCAAAAGGGGCAGGAATGAACCGAACTATGAACTGAACTGGGAAGGCAGTGTTTTTGGGATAATTTTATCAGAGTGGCGCAGCGGAAGCATGGTTAAGCTTGTAGAACTTTTGTTTGTGAAAAAGAAGGACGGGTCGATGCGTTTGTGCATTGATAATAGGCAATTGAATCATGTAATTGTTAAGAGTAAGTACTCATTACCTAGAATTGATGACCTATTTGACCAATTGCAAGGAAGTTCGGTCTTTTCTAAAATTGACTTGAGGTCAGGATACCATCAACTAAGGATTAAGAAAGAAGACATTCCTAAGACCGCATTTAGGACTCACTATGGACACTATGAGTTCCTAGTTATGCTATTTGGATTGACGAATGCCTTAGCTGCATTCATGGATTTAATGAATAGGATATTTAAGCCTTATTTGGATCAAATTGTGATTGTCTTCATTTGATGATATCCTGATATATTCTAAAGGACCTGAAGAACATGCGCAGCATCTAAGCGTAGTGCTGCAAACAAGGCTTAAGAAGTGAATTATGGAGAGTGAGTTATGAATTTGAGGATTAAGTTATGATCATTTGAGCTAAGTAGTGACTTCCTATTAGAGGATCTCATTGGAAGTCTTGATGCATTACATGGAGGCATTTAGTATGTATAGATTGATCTTGGAAGTCATGAGTTTGAGTGGTCATATGAGACATGAAATTATTTGTGGTTTATATGTCGGAATAATAGGTTTAATTGATGATGGTCAACTTTTAATTTTGGTGATGATCTCAGTTTGAAAAGGTTTGGTGGAATTAGTGGATATGATCAATTGTGGTTATAGTCTTTCCAAGGTGAAAAGGTGAAAGTTCAAGTTGTGGATTTGATGAGTGATTAGTCCAAGTGATGATCCTTTAGGGTGAGACATGAGATATACTCGATGGAAACTAGACAAGTTCTTATCTTGGTGGATTGTCGATCTTTGAATTGAATAAGTCTTGGTGGACTATCGATATTTGAACCGAATGAATGATGCTATATTTTAGGCTTGAATCTATGTTGCAGTGAAAGCGTAGTGAATGTCTTTGTTGGACTGAACCAGATGAGTTGTTAATGGTGTCGATTTTGATGGTTCTAGGCTTGAATTGATGGTGACAAAGGTATAGGAATAATTTGGCTAAATGGTGTGTTAGATTGAGACCGTTAGATATACCAGAATGGAAATGAGATCATGTGACGATGGATTTTGTGCAAGGATTACCAAGGACATCAAGTGGTCACGACTCTATCTAGGTGATAGTAGATTGCTTGACTAAGTCTACCCATTTCCTAGTAGTTTGCGTAGATTATCCGATGGATAAATTTGCTGATTTATGTGTAAGCCAAGTGGTACGCTTACATGGTGTTCCTGTAATTATCACGTCGAATCGAGACTCAAGATTTACTTCAAAACCTTTGGCGAAGTCTTCAAACCGCCTTAGGGACTAAAGCTCCTAATTTAGTACTGCTTTTCATCCACTGACGGACGGACAAACGAAAAGAGTGATCCAAGCATTAGAGGACATGTTAAGAGCTTGCGTCATTGATTTTAAAGGAAGTTGAGGATGAGGATAACAATAGTTTTCAAAAAAAGTTAGGCATGGCTGAGAGAAGTATCAGCCAGATCCTGGTCACATACTCGATCATGAAGCCATCAAAGTGGATGAGAAAGTGAGGTACATTGAAGAGCTTGTGCAAGTATTAGATCGAAAGGAACAAATTCTTAGGATCAAGAAAATTTCATTGGTTAAGATATTATGGCGACATCATGATGTGGAGGAAGCCACATGGGAAAGTGAAAATGAAATGAGGGAAAGTTACCCTCACTTGTTTAAAGAGACATAGGTGATGTCTAATTTCGAGGATGAAATTCTCTAAGGAGGGGAGAATTGTGGCATCCCTAAAAAAATTCATGGCAACCGGTAGATGCATTACGACCTATGAAAAGGTGATGGAAGTGTTATTGATTTATGTTATGGCCTTTAAACCAACGAATTTTAATAGATTAATGCCGATTATTTTAATGGACAATTATTTTTTAGAAAATCTTATGTCCATGGATGATCAAGGTTTGTATTAATAGGATAAATTGAAAAAAATTTTTATTCTTGGCTATGCACTTTAGGAAGTTGGATTTTTATTGATTTATATTACAAGTTTTTGGCCATTTTATTTGAGCAATTATGAATTTAATTTTTGGGGATTAAATTAAATTGTTAAGATAATTATGGGCTTATTTAGTAAAATAATTTTGGGCCATTTAAGTTTGGACTTTAGGCCCAAGAGTGTTGGCCCAAAGTGGGCCAAGAGGCCCGGCCCAAGAGCCCATGGGTGTTGACCAAGGCTGGAAGCCAGCCAAAGGGGAGGCCCATCTGCATTGGCCTCCTCCAAGTGTCTTCAACAAGAAGCCACTTGTCTCCTCATTAGGACAAGTGTCCCTCCATGCAAAAATAAAGATGCAAGGGTTTTATTCAACCAAAAGGAAAAGGGGGGGGGGGTTTGAGAGAGAGGAGAGGAGAGAGAGAGAGAGAGAGAGTGAGAAGGAGAGGAGAGAGGAGAGTTCGGCGTGAGAGAGGGAGAGAGAGAGAGGAAGAAGGAGGAGTCTTCGCCACCTCCGCCGTCGTTCGCCGCCTCGCCCCCGCCTTGTCTTGCTGTGTTTTGCTTTGGATTAGAGGCAAGTAGAGTCCTAAAACCTACCCTTTGCTTGCTGTGTGATGTGTGTGTAGAAAGATGGTAAATTTCAGTTGTGGTAGATGTGATGAAATTTTGAAGCTATGGAGAGAGATTTGTTGGCCTGCATGCTGTTTCTGGAAAACCAGTCCGACCTCTTGAGTTTGTGAGTTGCATGTGACTTTTTAGTTGGAATCTTGTTTCGATTTCTTCATGAAAGTTGTAGAGAACACCTTGAGGAGTAACATACTAAAATTTGAGGCAAAACGACAAGTATTGGTTAGTGAAATGATTTTTCTTTGGAGAAACTAGATCTGGAATTTGTTGTGCTGACCTTTAGTAGATTTCGTGAACTGTAAAGCAACTTTTAGTGAAAATTTCACTTTGATCTCTTAATGAAAGTTGTAGATACTTCTTGAGGTAGTAACATATCAAAAATTTAGAAGGAAATGAACAAAAATAGGTCGGTGAAACTTTTTTTTTGAAGAAACTGGATCTGGAAAAACGTTACTGACCTAGTATGATTTCTGTGAATTTTATAAAATCATCAGTTAAAATTTGATCATGTGTTCTGAATGAAAGTTGTAGGATAATATTCTGAGGAATAACATACTAAAATTTAAAAGAAATGGATATTTAGGTCGGTGAAATGAGTTTTTTTTGAAAATGATAATCTGGAAAAGATGACACCGAGGTTAGGGAGGTTAATCGTCTATATCTTTTAACCTAGAACAAATTTGATTTCGATTTCTTCATGAGATATTTACCTCTGGATCTTTTCTATAACATATAAAAATTTCAGAATTTTTGGAGTTCATTTAAGGATTTTTAAATTTCTGAACAAAACTGTGCAAAAATGGAAATATTGAAATTTTAAGGACTGTGGTGGATGAATTGTACTGATTTGTGTGATTTCTTTTGGTTTGGTGTTCTTCACGAAATATTTTCCTCAGATCTTGTATATAACATGTTAAATTTTTAGAATTTAATAAGTCGGTTTACTAATTTTTCAAGAATTATGACCAAAGGAGTGCAATCTGTTTTTATCCGAAATTTTGTTATATTTTCAAAAATAAATGAAATTGCTCCATGTGATATAATGTCTTGAGTGGTTGATTATGCTGCATATGTGGTGACATATGGCATGTTATATGACATCAAAAGCTGGTTGAGACCTTTGATATTGTTGCATCAAATGCCATGTTGAAAATGAGATACATATGTGAATATAAATTGTGATAATGATGATACCGTCGGAGGTGTGAGCCGACGATGCCCCGGGAGTCGGGATGCCCAAAGGTTCGAATGAGTCGATGCCCTTTGGATGCCTGGTTGTATTATGAATACATGCCCAGAGGTTTTCCTCGGGAGTGTCGGGATGCCCGGTTGTATTATGATACATGCCCGGAGGGTGAGGGGTTGTATTATGATGCATGCCCGGAGGGTAGGGGTAACCATTTTCATGGCGAGCCCCGGAGATTCCTCGTGATGCCAGGTGGGATGCGAGATGCCCGGAGGTGTGTGCCGGATGCCCGGAGGTGTGTGCCGGAGGCTCCTCGTGATGCTAGGTTGGGTGCGAGCGATAAATTGTGGGATGCAAACATTGGTCCTGGGAAGAAAAATGATGAGATCCTTGTGAAAGATAAATATTGAAATTGAATCATGTGCATGGGTGTATGCATATGGCATGATGCATGATCTACTTATGAAAGTAAATTGATGCTATTTGATATTGAAAATGCGATCATGAAGGCATGAATGGATCTCATGATGATGTGATGTATGTATGGTGATATATGCATGGATATGAAGCATGAAGTGCATGGTGGTATATGCACGTTGCATGGTGATATATGCATGGCTGCTTGATGATATATGTATAAGTGCATGGTGGTATATGCACGTTGCATGGTGATATATGCATGGCTGCTTGATGATATAAGTACAAGTGCATGGTGATATATGCATGTTGTATGGTGATATATGCATGGATGTAAGGTGAGGTATGCTCGAATGCATGGATGATATGTGCTTTACTCATGATATCTTGATTGTCTTGCTTGTTGCATTGTGTAGTTTGGTGGATCTTTACTGCTGAGTGGTTGTACTCACCCCGTTTGGGGACTAACATTTCAGACTAGATAAGATACCTCTGCTGCCACTGCCACCGGTAGATGGATCAAGTGGTTGGATATGACCGCGAGGAGGAGGATAGCAAAGGAAGGAACTTTTGGACGCCGACACTAATCGATGGACTTTAAGTATACGACTATGGAGGAGATGTCGGTCATCTTTTGAAGTATAGCCGAGTATAGAAGACTATGGCATTTTGATGTACCGATGAATGATGTCCATCTAGTTTAAGTAAATAAAAGTGTTTGGCTTTTACCTATAAATGTTTAGTTGGTGTGCATCGTTTTCTGAATATAAGGAAGGGAGTTGATGGATGTGCTTCCGCCATATAAATTGCGCAGGGACCGATCTAAAAGATATAAAATGTCTTCAGGTGTAATGGTGGGGATCTATATGAGCAACTTAAAGTTGTTTGCTGGCCAAACTTTGTTTGGCCAATAGTCCTACTCCTCTTATGCATTCAATGGCTTAATGTATTGAGCATTAACCTTAGCTTTTGTTTGCTGAAGTATTTTTCAATACTCATAATTAGCTTAATCAAAGTAGATAATTTATTTCACCCACATCTAGATATTGGTTTATGAGTGTCTTTCCTAGTTGAGTATCTAGACGAGCAATACTAATCTCTATTGTAGGTTCCCAAGTGTATGTTTTCCATTGAATGCTTTACTTTCCATGTAACATCAAAGTCATCTTATGGTGGTGAGCTGTCTAAACCTTTTTGCAAATCGACAATGTAGTGAAGGGAGCTTGTGGTCACTCTGCAAAATTTCAGTGAGATGATGGTATTACTTGAGATTGTGGGGTTTAATTGCCTACCATCGTTTCCCTGATGCATTCTTTTGGAGTTCAGGAGTTCTTTTGTTTCAAAAAAGTGACAAAAGAAAGGTGGAAATATGTCTAATTCAAGAGTTCTTTTGTTTTCTCTTTTTAAACTATTTCATATTGGTTGTTTTCAATTTTCACTGAACACTTAAGGGAGCTCAGAGCTGGTGGTACCAACTTTCATGTGTCCTTTCATTCGAATAAGACAATGCTTCCTTCCTATTGTAATATTCTTTGGAAAGCAATAGTTTAATTGCTAACACACCAAGTGGGAGCAAACCTTTTAACAGAGTTATTTAAACTAGAGTGAATCTAACAAAGTCGTGGTAAGAAATTAATCGTACAAAGAGTAAATCATAATGTGAAGTCTAAAGCCATCTTCCCTCAATGCAAGATTGAAAGGCTCTCTTACTTCTATTTCTCAACTAATAAAAATGTCGAGATTTGGATTGGATATGACTCAATTCTATGGTCACCATCTTATCTTTGGCTCTTTGACAGATCCATGTCCCGAGGAGATTTAGTCCAATGGCAACATAATAAGTGGGTGACCTAAGGATTCTCATTGACTTTGCTATAGCTAGTATCAATTTGTATGCATCCTTCTTTTTTCTTTTTTGTGACATCCTGAAATTCGACCCCGTTTCGATAAAGTGAAATGGGCATTTCGTCGGCGTGCCTATGGCCTTTTTCTCGAGCTGATCACTCACGAGTTAACTAACCTATTGGGTGAAGCCGTTAAGGGATGTATCGCCGTAAAATCCCTAAAAGCTACCTAATTGGTTGGATTGAGCTAAAATCACGTCGATCGATTTTTAACCACGAAATTGAACTCGATTTCGGGAATCGAATTTTAAGCGCGTCATAATTCTTATTTTTAGGATCCTGTCTCATCGCTCGTCAATTTATTGACGAGTCCGAAATTTCAATAAAGAAATTATCGGAAGAAATTTGAAGACCAAAAGAAAATAGAAAGGAAAGGAAAGAGAAAGGAAAATTGCATAAATGTATTATGCATATCTTATTTTCCCTTTTCTCTCTCTCCCCCTTTTTCTTTCTCTCCCTTTTTCCTTTCCTTTTTCTCTCTTTTCTTTCTCTCTCCTCTCTCCTCTCCCCTCCCCCTCGTGCGATCCCCCACCGCCCACTCTCTCTCTCTCTCTTTTTCTTTGACTAGTCAATCCTCATCCTCTCTCTCCTTTCTCTCTTATCTCTCCTTCTCTCTCCTCTCTCTTCTTTCTTCCCCCTCACGACAGAACCAGCTCCTTTCTTCTCCTTCTTTTCTTCGCGTGCGAACCAGGAGCTCGGAGATCGCAGCTCGCCGAGAACCGCGCGCCGCTCGTCCCGCCGCCGCACCGCCGCACCGCTGCCCGCGCCGCGCCCGCGCCTAGCCGCCCGTCCGTGCGCCCAGGCCGTGCGAACCAGCTGCTGTTCGCCCCTATTCCAGCCCCGTCTGGCCACCGTGGGTCACCGCCCAACCCCGCCGAACCTCCCCCGCGACTCCCTCGCCCTCCGCCGGCCTCCCCTCGCCGCCCTAGCCGCCGGAGCAGCTCCGTTCGGCCCCGACCAGCATACCCACGGAGTGGGTATCCAGCGCTTCGGGCCCGCTTTTGGGCCATTTCCCGGCTCCGAACCCGAGCCGTGCTTTGGGAACAATAGTTCCTCGCGTCGCCGCCGTCGGATTGATCCGATTTGCGCGCGATTTGGTGAGTAATCTCACTAATCCAGGATTAGTTGGTTAATTATGCTTAAGGTTGGTTTAGATTTAATTAATTATATTTAGGTTGTTAGATTAGAATAAATTAGCAATTATTAGTCAATTGTGATGCGATTTAAATAAATTGATTACGCAATTAGCAAGTAGACATGGTCTACTAATTATTGGAAGTGCCTCAGGATTTTTCAGGACCCTTAGTGGGCTCCAATTAGGCTTTTTGGGCCTAAGTGGATTTTTTTAGTATTTAAATATTAATTTTCGAAATTAAATTAAATAATTATTTATTTTCTGAAAATTCAACTGAGATGGTCTGGAACCGGAAAATTATGCTGATGACCGTGGTGGAGTCCGTTTATTTAATCGGGCTTTATTTTGAGCTGAATTGAATTTTTAATATTAATAATTTAATTTTCGAAATTAATTAATTAATTATTTTTCGGAAATTAAGATTTTGATGGCCGACGACCGAAATCTCATGCTGATCGTCGTGGCGCAGTCCGTTTATTTATTTGAGCTCCACGTTGTATGAAATTGAATAAATTGTGATATTTTAGGGATTTACCCTAAATTGATTGAAATTGATTGAGACTGAATTGTGGTTTGATAAATGGCCAAGTATGTTATTCAGTATTTATAATGCTTTGTTGAGTTGATTTAATTATTTGATTGATAAATCGTTGGCATTGATCGTCGGTATTGAAAGTAGATTGGTAACCACTTGAAAGAGGACACGTGAGCTCGGTGAATTGGAATGTCACGTGGAGAATGCGCGTGAGTTCAGTGGTTGAATATGTCACCTTGGCGAAAAGGTCGCCCGAGAGAATGCACGTGGCTCGGAGACTCGGTATGTCGTCCCTGGAGAATGCACGTGGCTCGGTGACAAAGTTTGGCATCGTAAAAAGGGCACGTGGGCTCGGTGAATTGATGCATCACTTTGGTGAGATAGCACCTAAGAGAAGGCACGTGGGCCCAGGCATCTAAAAGGACACGTGGCTCGGTGATCTGATGCGTCACTTTGGTAAGCGAGTACCTTAGAGAATGCACGTGGGCCTGGGCATCGTAAAAAGGACACGTGGCTCGGTGGCTTGATGTACCACCTTGGCGAAGAGGTCGCCTTAGAGAATGCACGTGGGTCCGAGGTTCGAGGCACGTGGACTCGGAGACTTGGAAGGTCGTCCTGGAGAATGCACGTGGCCTATCTTTTAAATATCCCACAGTGAGGATTGATTCGTATGACATGTAATCGACTGGTTCGATTTGTTTGAAGTGAATGAGTGTTTATTCTGAATTGTACTGACTTGCAGGTGGGATCAGAGGCCAAGGTAAGTCCTCCGTCCTGTGTATGTTTAGGCAGCCTTTAGTATAGTGGTTTACTAATCGGGCTTAGTGGGGTAGAACTCGCTGAGACGTAGTCTCATCCCAGTTTAGGGAAAACTATTTCAGGACCCCGCTGAAGAGCTGAGGAGGAGAAGTCCGAGAAGGAGAACTCGGAAGTGAGATATGAGGAGAAGGATTTTTGGAAGAAGAAGACAATCCTGAGAGGGGCCTTGAGTACGGCCTAGTTCTTCTAAGTTTCTGTCTTCTTTTGAGATCTCCATTTTGATGTGAATAGAGTTCAGAGTAAAATGTTGTGAAGTGCTCTGGTTTGTATTTTGTATAAAAGTTTGGTTATAAATTTCGTTATGAAAAATATGGCCCTGCTTTTCTATCCCATCGTTTTATTGTCTGGGGATTTTAACTACTTCCGCATGTGCTTAAAATAAAAGGGTCGGCGATACATTGTCCTAGGATATCGCATTATAAAATCGACCAAAATTGAAGGATGTGCGCGTGCCTGAGGATCGGGGCGTGACATCCGGTTTAAGTGGTATCAGAGCGAGGTTGAAGATTGGAGTGATAATGAGCGATGACCATGGGATAGTTAGTAGGATGGCCTTTAAATTCATGCTGGTGCATGTCTGTGTTAGCCGAGTACTAAAATTGTTTGTTGTTTGAATCGCTCTGTTTCTAGTTCGGTGTTGAATTGGAAACAGGTGTTAGTTGAGTAAAGCTACACCATGAGCGATCGGGAGCCGAGAACTCCTGCAAAGAGGACCAAGAGGGCCGTTATTCGGGGTAGAGCTCCGACTCGTGTCGGAACCCGAGGCGAACGTGGTCGAGCGCCAGCACAGGCTAGCGCGAGTGGAGTGAATCCACCTGTCGTAGATGTCGGGGTAGCAGCCCCTAATGATCCCAGAGTGGATGGGATCTTGCGTGTTTTGGAAGCGATGGGCAATAGAATGGATTAGCAAGCCGCTACTGTGGAAGCCGCTGCTCAAGCCGCTGCAACTGCTACCGTTGCCGCCGCCACCGGAGTTGCCCCTGCAGCCGCACCTGCTGCCGCGCCTGCAGTCGCACCTGCTGTTGCTTCCGCCGCCGTGAATGTTGAAAATCCACCGGAGAAAGTGGTCGCTGCAAGACCAATCCATAAGTTGGTGGAGCACTTCCTGAAGTTAAATCCGCCGTTGTTTACCGGGTTTGGAGACCCCGAAGCTGCTTCTTCATGGATTCAGAAGCTCGAGAAAGCGTTTGCAATGCTGATGTGCAATGAGGCTGAGAAAGTAATGTTAGCAACTTACCAGCTGGAGGGAGTTGTTGACAATTGGTGGATGACAACTCGAGAAATGATCTTTCCGGAAGGTGTTGTTCAGGATTGGAACACTTTCCACGAAGCCTTCAATGATAAGTTCTTCTCGGAGACTGCCAGAGAGGTGAAGATGGCTGAATTTCAACGTCTTCGCCAGGGTTCTCTATCTGTTGATGAGTATGAGGCGAAGTTCGCTGAACTTTCGCGATATGCCCCCGAGTTAATCGAGAATCCTGTGAATCGAGCAAGGAGATTCAGAGATGGATTCAGGCAGGATTTGAGAAGCGCCATAGTCCTTCTAGATCTGAAGACTTATAACGACATATATCGGAGAGCTCAGAAGATTTGAGAAAGATCAGAATGATAAAGCTGCCTCATCTGGATCGAGATTTAGCTCTCATAGAGACAACATCCGCCAAGGAAAGAGGCCGATGTTTGGAAATAGATTCCAAAGCCCGCCCCAAAGAAGAAGAGTGGATTTAATAGGCCAGGACCTATTAGGAATGATGCATGTCGCTTGTGTGGAAGAAGACATGGGACAGCACCGTGCCCAGTTAGGACGGGTGCATGTTTTGAATGTGGCCAACAGGGCCACATGGCCAGATTTTGTCCTAAGAAGCAAAGAGGACAACCTCAGTTGCCGCCACCGCCACCGATGAGACAGATAGGAGGGTATGCCCCTCGAATGCACCGCAAGGAGGACAGCAGAGACCTCCGGCTCGGGTGGCACTTTGTGTATGCGATTACCCAAGGTCGTGCGAAGCTGCGCCGGCGTGATTACAGTACGGTCTCGCTCAATGACCAACCTGCTTATGCTTTGTTTGATTCGGTAGCAACCCATTCCTTCATTGCCGAACAATATGTTAGGATGCTAGGATTGAATCCTGTATTGTTGGAATCGGCAATTTGCATATCTACACCCTTGAAAGATAAAGTTATTGCTGCTTTGGGATGTTCGGGGTGCAAGTTAGAGATTAGTGAGCGAGTGGGGAAAATTGATTTGTTAGTCCTAGCCATGTATGATTTTGATTTGATAATTGACATGGATTGGCTCACCAATCAACGAGCTAAAATGGACTGCTATCGCAAGGCGATTCAGTTTGACCCGTTAGAGGGTAAGAGCTTCGAGTTTGTCGGGAATCGAGGAGGACCTTCGATTTCCTTAATCTCGTCGCCGGAAGCAACTCGTTTGTTAGACGAGGGTTGCCGAGGGTACTTAGCAACTGTCGTGGATACGACAGTTGAAGAGTTGAAAGTGGAAGATATTTCAGTGGTACAGGAGTTTCCAGATGTCTTTCCAAAGGAATTGCCAGGGTTACCGCCAGAA
Source organism: Eucalyptus sideroxylon (assembly GCA_014182405.2). Lineage (NCBI taxonomy): Eukaryota > Viridiplantae > Streptophyta > Magnoliopsida > Myrtales > Myrtaceae > Eucalyptus > Eucalyptus sideroxylon. The sequence goes on from CM024552.2 coordinate 58,569,002, forward strand.
AGAGAGATTGAATTTGTAATTGAGCTAGCACTAAGGACAAAACCGATCTCAAAGGCACCTTACCGAATGGCGTTATCTGAGTTGAAGGAACTGAAGGTGTAGATGCAAGAGTTACTTGGATAAAGGATTTATCCGTCCTAGTGCATCACCTTGGGGAGCACCGATTCTGTTTGTGAAGAAAAAGGATAGTTCGTTGCGTTTGTGCATCGACTATCGTCAACTCAATCAGGTGACGATCAAGAACAAGTATCCATTGCCGAGGATCAACGACTTGTTTGACCAACTGCAAGGAGCATCGATATTTTCAAAGATCGACTTGAGGATATGATATCATCATCTGAGGATTCGGAAAGAGGATATTCCTAAGTCAGCATTTCGTGCCGCACGGCATTACGAGTTCACGGTGATGCCATTCGGATTGACGAATGCTCCAGCTGCCTTTATGGATTTGATGAACAGAGTGTTCAAGGAATATCTAGATCAGTTTGTGATCGTGTTTATAGATGATATCCTAGTCTATTCGAGAAGTAATGAAGAGCACGAGAATCATTTGAGATTAGTGCTTCAGACCTTAAGAACACATCAGTTATATGCTAAGTTTAGCAAATGCGAGTTTTGGCTAACTTGTGTTGCGTTCTTAGGTCATGTGATTTCCGAAGAAGGAATCTCCGTCGACCCGAGCAAGATAGAAGCCGTGATCAAGTGGCCGAGACCGACATCAGTGACAAAGATCAGAAGTTTTCTGGGGTTAGCAGGTTATTATAGACGGTTTGTGGAAGGATTCTCATCGATAGCGTCGCCTTTGACAAAGCTCACAAAGAAAAATGAGAAGTTCATATGGACAGACAAGTGCGAGTGTAGTTTCTAAGAGCTAAAGGAAAAGCTAACTACCGCACCTGTGCTGACGATTCCATCTGGTCCTGGAGGATTCGAGATCTATAGTGATGCGTCATTTAGGGGATTGGGTTGCGTGCTGATGCAACATGGCAGAGTTGTTGCATACGCTTCCCGGCAGTTGAGACCTCATGAATTGAATTATTCGACGCATGACTTAGAACTCGCAGCCATCATATTTGCGTTGAAGATTTGGAGACACTACTTGTGTGGGGAAAAGTTTCAGATCTTCACGGACCATCAGAGTCTCAAGTATTTGTTCTCTCAAAAGGAGTTGAACATGAGACAACGACGATGGATGGAATTGCTGAAAGACTACGACTATGATATTCTATATCACCCGGGAAAGGCGAACAAGGTCGCCGATGCATTGAGTCGGAAGTCTTCAAAGTGACACGATCTTGGTTAAGGAGTGGAACTTAATCGAGAGAGCTCGAGATTCGGAATTCAAATTTGAGGTAGGCCACCTTTCAAGTTTTATGGCCACCCTCAGAATTGAGCCGGATGTCCAGGTCAGAATCAAGCAACTTCAACCGACAGATCCAAACGTACAGAAAATTCTTCTAGAGGATACTGACAAAAGAAAAGCTGATTTTCAAGTTTCAAATGATGGAGTACTGAGGTTTCGTGGACGTTTGATTGTACCTGATGATGTAGAGCTTAGAGAAGAGATTTTATCTGAAGCACATCGTAGCAATTACAGCATTCATCTTGGAAGCACTAAGATGTATCAAAATTTGCGTCAACACTACTGGTGGCCAGGTATGAAGGCGGATATCGCCAAGCATGTGGCCAAGTGTTTGACTTGTCGCAAGTAAAAGCTCAGCATTGCAAGCCGGGAGGATTTCTCGCAACCTCTCGCGATCCCGAGTGGAAATGGGAGCATATCACGATGGACTTCGTGACTGGACTACCAAGGAGTCAAAGAGGAAATGATTCAATTTGGGTAGTAGTCGACAGGTTGACAAAGTCGGCTCACTTCATTGCAGTTCAAAAGGACTTGAGTCTGGATAGACACGCAGACCTGTATGTGCGTCAGGTGGTTCGTATGCATGGAGTGCCAGTTACGATAACATCCGATACTGAGACCCGAGATTTACTGCTGCCTTTTGGAAGAGCTTGCGAGTGCTTTGGATACAAAGCTTCAAGACAAGACGGCATATCATCCTCGACGGATGGCCGGGCCCGAAAGGACGATTCAGACTCTTGAAGACATGTTGAGAGCATGTGTAATAGACTTCAAAGGAAGCTGGGAAGATCAGCTTCATCTGGTGGAATTCACCTACAACAACAGTTATCAGCAGAGCATCAAGATGGCTCCATTTGAAGCGTTGTATGGCGAGCATGCGAACTCCGGTGTGTTGGGATGAAGTCGGAGAAAGGAAGATAACAGGCCCAGAGTTAGTTCAGCAATCGTAGATGCCGTGGCGTGATCGATCGAGACAAATTGAAGACAGCGTAGAGCAGGCTGAAAAGTTATGCAGATAAGCGTCGAAGGTCTTTGGAATTCCAAGTTGGTGATCACGTTTTTCTGAAAGTGTCACCAATGAGGGGAACTTCGCGCTTTGATAAGAAAGGCAAGCTGAGTCCGAGGTACGTAGGTCCGTTTGAGATTCTTGAAAGAATCAGAAACCTAGCGTATCGTCTTGCGTTGCCGCCAAGATTGGCGCAAGTGCATGACGTCTTTCACGTGTCGATGTTAAGGAAGTACGAGCCTGACTCGACTCACGTGCTCAATTTCGAGGAATTGGACATGGATGACCGTGTGTCATACGTTGAAAGCCCGGTCCAAATTGTCAATCGTAAAAAGCAAGTTCTGCGTACAAAGATCATTCCGTTGGTCAAAGTGGTCTGGCAACACCACGGCACCGAAGGAGCGACTTGGGAGATCAAGAATCGATGAGACAGTTATACCCCGCCTTTTGAACAAAGTGTAATGGTTTAAATTTCGAGGACGAAATTTTTATAAGAGGGGAAGAGTTGTAACATCCTGAAATTCGACCCCGTTTCGATAAAGTGAAATGGGCATTTCGTCGGCATGCCTATGGCCTTTTCTCTCGAGCTGATCACTCACGAGTTAACTAACCTATTGGGTGAAGCCGTTAAGGGATGTATCGGCCGTAAAATCCCTAAAAGCTACCTAATTTGTTGGATTAAGCTAAAATCACGTCTGATCGATTTTTAACCACGAAATTGAACTCAATTTCGGGAATCGAATTTTAAGCGCGTCATAATTCTTATTTTTAGGATCATGTCTCATCGCTCGTCAATTTATTGACGAGTCCGAAATTTCAATAAAGAAATTATCGGAAGAAATTTGAAGACCAAAAGAAAATAGAAAGGAAAAGGAAAAGAGAAAAGGAAAATTGCATAAAGATATTATGCATATTTTATTTTCCTTTTCTCTCTCCCCTTTTTTTCTTTCTCTCCCTTTTCCTTTCCTTTTCTCTTTTTCTCTCTTTTCTTTCTCTCTCCTCTCTCCTCTCCCCTCCCCCTCGTGCGATCCCCCACCGCCCACTCTCTCTCTCTCTTTTTCTTTGACTAGTCAATCCTCATCCTCTCTCTCTCCTTTCTCTCTTATCTCTCCTTCTCTCTCTCTCTCTTCTTTCTTCCCCCTCACGACAGAACCAGCTCCTTTCTTCTCCTTCCTTTCTTCGCGTGCGAACCAGAGCTCGGAGATCGCAGCTCGCCGAGAACCGCGCGCCGCTCGTCCCGCCGCCGCACCGCCGCACCGTTGCCCGCGCCGCGCCCGCGCCTAGCCGCCCGTCCGCGTGCCCAGGCCGTGCGAACCAGCTGCTGTTCGCCCCTGTTCCAGCCCTGTCCGGCCACCGTGGGCCACTGCCCAACCCCGCCGAACCTCCCCGCGACTCCTCGCCCTCCGCCGGCCTCCCCTTGCCGCCCTAGCCGCCGGAGCGGCTCCGTTCGGCCGCGACCAGCATACCCACGGAGTGGGTATCCAGCGCTTCGGGCCCGCTTTTGGGCCGTTTCCCGGCCCCGAACCCGAGCCGTGCTTTGGGAACAATCGTTCCTCGCGTCGCCGCCGTCGGATTGATCCGATTTGCGCGCGATTTGGTGAGTAATCTCACTAATCCAGGATTAGTTGGCTAATTATGCTTAAAGTTGGTTTAGATTTAATTAATTATGTTTAGGTTGTTAGATTAGAATAAATTAGCGATTATTAGTCAATTGTGATGCGATTTAAATAAATTGATTGCGCAATTAGCAAGTAGACATGGTTTACTAATTATTGGAAGTGCCTCGGGATTTTTCCGGACCCTTAGTGGGCTCCAATTAGGCTTTTCGGGCCTAAGTGGATTTTTTTAGTATTTAAATATTAATTTTCGGAATTAAATTAAATAATTATTTATTTTCTGAAAATTCAACTGAGATGGCCTGGAACCGGAAAATTATGCTGATGACCGTGGTGGAGTCCGTTTATTTAATCGGGCTTTATTTTGAGCTGAATTGAATTTTTAATATTAATAATTTAATTTTCGAAATTAATTAATTAATTAATTATTTTTCGGAAATTAAGATTTTGATGGCCGACGACCGAAATCTCATGCTGATCGTCGTGGCACAGTCCATTTATTTATTTGAGCTCCACGTTGTATGAAATTGAATAAATTGTGATATTTTAGGGATTTACCCTAAATTGATTGAAATTGATTGAGACTGAATTGTGGTTTGATAAATGGCCAAGTATGTTATTCAGTATTTATAATGCTTTGTTGAGTTGATTTAATTATTTGATTGATAAATCGTTGGCATTGATCGTCGGTATTGAAAGTAGATTGGTAACCACTTGAAAGAGGACACGTGAGCTCGGTGAATTGGAATGTCACCTGGAGAATGCGCGTGAGTTCAGTGGTTGAATTTGTCACCTTGGCGAAAAGGTCGCCTGAGAGAATGCACGTGGCTCGGAGACTCGGTATGTCGTCCTGGAGAATGCACGTGGCTCGGTGACAGAGTTTGGCATCGTAAAAAGGGCACGTGGGCTCGGTGAATTGATGCATCACTTTGGTGAGATAGCACCTAAGAGAAGGCACGTGGGCCCAGGCATCTAAAAGGACACGTGGCTCGGTGATCTGATGCGTCACTTTGGTAAGCGAGTACCTTAGAGAATGCACATGAGTCCAGTATTCGGAATGGCATCTAAAAGGGCACGTGGCTTGGTGATCTGATGCGTCACTTTGGTAAGCGAGTACCTTAGAGAATGCACATGGGCCCGGGCATCGTAAAAAGGACACGTGGCTCGGTGGCTTGATGTACCACCTTGGCGAAGAGGTTGCCTTAGAGAATGCACGTGGGTCCGAGGTTCAAGGCACGTGGACTCGGAGACTTGGAAGGTCGTCCTGGAGAATGCACATGGCCTATCTTTTAAATATCCCACAGTGGGGATTGATTCGTATGACATGTAATCGACTGGTTCGATTTATTTGAAGTGAATGAGTGTTTATTCTGAATTGTACTGACTTGCAGGTGGGATCAGAGGCCAAGGTAAGTCCTCCGTCCTGTGCGTGTTTAGGCAGCCTTTAGTATAGTGGTTTACTAATCGGGCTTAGTGGGGTAGAACTCGCTGAGACGTAGTCTCATCCCAATTTGGGGAAAACCATTTCAGGACCCCGCTGAAGAGCTGAGGAGGAGAAGTCCGAGAAGGAGAACTCGGAAGTGAGATCTGAGGAGAAGGATTTTTGGAAGAATAAGACAATCCTGAGAGGGGCCTTGAGTACGGCCCAGTTCGTCTAAGTTTCTGTCTTCTTTTGAGATCTCCATTTTGATGTGAATAGAGTTCAGAGTAAAATGTTGTGAAGTGCTCTGGTTTGTATTTTGTATAAAAGTTTGGTTATTGGCCCTGCTTTTCTATCCCATCGTTTTATTGTCTGGGGATTTTAACTGCTTCCACATGTGCTTAAAATAAAAGGGTCGGCGATACATTGTTTTGGGATATCGCATTATAAAATCGACCAAAATTGAAGGATGTGCGCGTGCCTGAGGATCGGGGCGTGACAATAAGGAGTCACTGTTCCTTCATTTAGAATAGTAGGCTTACAAACAAATGTAATTGATGTAAGCAGAATTACAAACTGGTCGAATGACCTGGACTTGTCCGGTGAATGAGCATTCCCTTCACTGCTTCAAGCGGGCCTTTCGTTTTCACTTCCAGTAATCTTCCTCTGCGCGTGCTTGCTCGTTGCCTTCTAGGTATTATCCTGGGGAGTTTGGGCGTGTAGAAGGAGCAAAGTCTTATATGCATCCGATGCATATGGGCTTTCCTCCGCCTTCGCCATTAGATTATGTAGGTCTTCATATTATTTAATGCGCGGAATTTTATCTAGGGAGGCACTAGAAAAAGCATCAAGATTAGGATTTAGTGGTTGACGCAATGATTGAATTTCACAATAATTAAATGCAAATCTGTTATCAGAAAAATTAAATACGATTTGAATGGATTCGTTTGCCTCTTCCTTCTCTCTTCTTGTTTCCGACTTGAGGTGCATGTATGAGAAGCCAATTTTTTGTGTGAAGTTAATCGTCAATTAAGATAAAATATTTCACATATGTCTACTTTATATCTATACAATCCCATAATGTTAGATCTCAAACGCGGTGCCCACTTTTAATATGACATAATAACATGTTTAGGACATGATGACATTATTAATATGTTAAATGTGGTGTCAATTACTGACCAAAAAAAAAAAATGTGGTGTCAACTTCTCCAGGAAGAAAATATAAGATGAATTACCCCTTAACTATAGAGAATCTCATGTTAAAGAAAGCCATAGAAAATCTCAATTCCATATCATATTCCATCATATACTATCCTTTTTTATTTGGCCAAATAATATGGACAACCGAATGCAGCTTTAGTTTAATGGTATCAAAGATTCAAAGCAGTCAATCCATTAAAGTCATCATCACTGGATTAAGCTCTCAATATTGATGAAAATAGTCAGTTTAATCATAATTAATTTAAGGTTTGGGCTTGGCATTAGTGAAAAGGAAAATTATGCTAACAAAAAGAAGAAAATATATTAAAGGAAAAAATTGGAAACTCTTTGGTCTTACATGGATGCTTCTTCAATCTTTTGACAAATCATTCTAAAAGGGCTAGTAACTGTTGGGTCACAAAATAATGGATCTCAACTGTTCATTCAAATATTTCAAGTTTTTACAAATTACAACAATTTGCATTAGAAAGTTTAATAAATTTCATGTACTTACAATGTGCTACGATTAAAATTGATCGATCAACGGAAATACTTGCATTTCTCATAGTCCATGGATCATATGCCATCACATTCATTGACTTTCTATGAGATTCACGTAAAATTTATATGGTTAATGGTTTTGATAGACCTGATTTATGTGGACCGGATACTGACAAGTCTAAACCCAATGAAGGCTATGAGTTAGGAGAGAGAATCAACTTCCTTGAGAAACAAAGATGAACTGCCTTCTCACTTCGCTTACAAATATGCAGAAGTCCATCCTCACGTCTGTCTTACCCTCTTGTGAAGGCAAACCAAAAAACAATTTAAGTTTGTATCTAATCAATTTGCTTATTATGCATTAGTCTGCCCTTAGCCAAATTCCACATCAAATGGGCTCATTTGTTTGGGTTTACACATGCGCACACACAAAGATGCTATCACTTACAAGTTTCATTTGGAGAATGGCAACCCATTTGAGTCATTTAAATGCAATCAGTATTTCCTCGATTTTCAATTATACCCAATAACTCATACAATGTTTAGCCATCGCAATCTCTCATAAAATAATATTTCAATCTCACAAAGAAGTTCACAAATCTTAACTCAAAGTTCATCAGCTTTGTAACATTTTTGAATTGCCTCAATCCACGATGACCCTCTGCACGTTCATGCCACGAGAAGTGCCACTCATTCGAATGGCCTTTGAAGACCGAAAGAAAGCCAACATAGATCTTTTTATATATTAATAGAAAAGAAACCTTGTTTTTCCTGACTCCAGCACGAAGATGAATTCAGTGTTTTGCATCCTAATTTGACCCAAACTATACAAGTTAACAATGAGTCCACTTTGAATTTTCCTCATTGTTGCGACATCCAGGTCTTCGAACATTCCGAGACGTGCTTTAATGACAAGATCGATGCAAATGTAATATCTCACTCATGATGCAAGGACGTGCAATCATCAATTTTCATATCTCAAATCAACATTTAGAAATTCAATAAATGATATTCGCTGCTTGAACGCCAAGTATATTTCAAAAAAATTAAGTTGGTTTTATTGAAAAATAAATTATCATCCAACAAATATAACATCATTGAATAGCCTTAGAAAGGTTCGTTCCATAGTTAGTACAGGCCTCAGAGGAATCAACCCCGGGATCTTATGATTTTTGTCCAAATTGTACACCATAAGATAGAAAAACATATTCGATGGTCTTTTGAAAACAAATATGTCTTCCAAAGCACACCGCTCAACTGCTTCACCAGTATGCTGCTTAGCTCCTAGGGTTCAGAATATGAGACAAGTTGCATTACTTATCAGGTTGAGAACTGAGATGTAAGCCCGTGGAGTTTTGGCAAGTTTTTGTCCTTTCCTCCTCTCGTGCTGCTCTCTTTGTTTGTTCTTTTTAATTTTGTTTCAAATTTTGCTGATGTGGTTGTTCACATACTTGGCAAATCTCTCTCCTCCGAGTTGGAACATCCCTGTTGAAAGGACGAAAATCGATTCAATCACCGATTGTAAATACTTAAGTGATGCAGTCCCTGTTCTAGACCAATTCGTTCATCCAAAAGATTGGCATGCATTGAAGATCGATGACACTTTCATTGACAAGTCCCTCATCAATAAGGCCTCATCTTTGACTTTGTCATAAAGATATTGTCATTTCCCACACATCGAAGCTTACATTGTGAGGACTTTAATAGCTTCTAGTTTTGAATGTTTATAGTTTCTATGTGACTTATAGTTTCTAGACTTGACTTTAGTTTCTTACTCTTCATTTGTTTTGTTATAGAAGGTTATCAAGCCTTTATAAAATACACAACAAATTTGATTAATGAAATTTGCTTAGTGCAATTCCCTTAAATTTTGAAGAGTCCAAACCCCTTGAAAACCTATAAGAGTTTTCATTTTATTCTTGAAGAATCAGAGCTTTTAAAGTCTGCAACCTTGAAGAGTTGCAGCCATTAATCTCAAAGAATTGATGCCATTTTAACTTCTTTAGAGGCCTAAAAGAGCAACCATTGAAGTTCCTATCCTTTTCTTCTTTCTGTGCAATTTTGTTTCATCCACTTCCTTCCAAAATCAATAAGACTACAATGCTTATTTGAGAAAACTCAAAACACACAAGTTGTAGAACGAAGAGTCCATGTATGTGAGTCACTCTCCTGATCCCATTGTTTGAGTAGTCAACCTTTGGGACTACATCATTTGGTATCAAAGCTTTGCAGGAGAGAACAATGCCTCCAAAACTAGAAAGACGTCGAGTTGGTAGAACCATTCCACTTAATGAAGTACAAACACTTGCTAAGAATTTGCAGCAGCTTATGTAAAAAAAAAAAAATTGATGACTTGACCTAAGAAGTTCAGCATCAAAGGGTTGAATCAAACAACCCTCCACCTTGTTCCAAGATTGAAGAATACAATGGTGATTCCCTTCTTTAGAAAGTATTCAATCGTTTCCTCTAAAGAGGAATGCTCCATATCATGCACAAGAAGTCCGTGAACCAGATTGGGAAAAGGAAATCAAGAGAGACATTCCAGGATTTTCAGGTACTGATTCTACTAATGATCGTCAAGTGGGTATCACTGCTATGCACTTCCAAGGCAAGGCCATAGTATGGTGGAGACGTGAGAAGTAGGCCAATCTAGTGACAAGGCTCCAGTCATCTCAATGAAAAAAATGGACAAGATTCAAAAGTATATCCTTCCTAAAGGATACAAGAGAGAGCTCTATGAAGGTACCAAAACTTGAGAAAAGGTACACGAATGTTAGATCAATACACTAATGAATTCAATAAATTGGTGATTTTAAAACAACATTCAAGATATGGAAGAGGTGCTTGTGAACAAGTACTTGAATAGTCTTCAACTTTATATCCAAGATGTCTTAAAAGTCCTTGACATTTAGGACCTAGGAGATACACATCAGTGGGCACTCAAAGTGGAGCATTCTCGCACTGGGAGGCAATGGTCCCCTATCGTGCCAAATCAAGCAACTAGGAGTACCACCGGCACTGTCAAAGTTGGTGAAGCTACAGTACAACCTGTGACACACCCTACTAGTAAGCTTTCTAATCATCCTAATATTTCAAAACAACCAATTACTACTAATATACGTTGTTATTCTTGTGGAGAGATGGGCCATTGTGCTGGTAATTATTCAAACCAACAAGAATCAACCAGCTAGTAAAGCTTTCATGGTGGAAAATGAATTTGATGAGGACATGGAGAAACCACTTGAAGAAGAATTGAAAGATGATGAAGTTGCCGGGGAAGATGAACAAATAATATGTGCTGATTCCGATGAGCTTCTCATGATGAGAAAAAAATTTCTCACTCTTAGAGATAACACCGGAGATAGGTCACTGCGCACCAATAATTTTCACTCAGCCTGCACTATATCGAGGAAGTTATGTCAGTTAATTATTGACTCAGGTTATTGTCACATTTTGAAGTGGTGGCAAATAAGTTGAAATTGGAGTTGAAAGCGCACCCCACATCTCATAAAATGTCTTGATTGAAGAGAGACACTGAGGTAACCGTTTCCAAATTGTGTCTTGCCAATCTTTCCTTTGGTTCTATTTATTTTGACAAGTATGATGTGATGTTCTACCACGGTAATTTGATAGAAAGACTATCTATGATGGTTATTGTTATATGTATTCTTTTGAGTATGGAGGACAAAAGATTACTTTTGCACCTAGTAAGGAACCTCTTAAGAGCTCATTAGTTGAGAATTCCTTATCCCCTACTTTGCTCACAATGAAAAAGAAGGTGCCATGCAGGAGGTTAGTATTGTGTATATTATGCCTAACAAGACTTGTGGATAATGTAATTGTATCTTCCACACCCCCATCAAGTTTAGCCACTTTCGGAATAGTTTAAAGATGTTTTCCATTGGACTTATCACGTGGTCTTCCTCCCATGAAAGATATTTAGCATCAAATTGACTATCAGCCCAGTGCTTTGCTACCTAATCTAACTCATTACCAAATGAGTCCGACTAAAAATGAAGAATTATAGCAACAAGTTATGGAACTCTTGAATAAGAGTTTTATCAGGGAGAGCCTCAGCCTATGTGCTGTTCCAGCTCTTTGGTACCTGAGAAAAATGGCACTTGAAGAGTGTTTGTTGATAGTAGAGCGATCAAAAAGATCACCATCAAGTACCGATTTCCTATACCCCATCTTGATGATCTTTTGAATTAACTTTCTGGTGCAACCATCTTCTCAAAGCTAGATTTGAGCGTGGTTATCATCAAATCAAAATCAAGCCTAAAGATGAATGGAAGACTGCATTCAAAACCAAAGATAGATTGTTTGAAGGACTTGTCATGCCATTCGGGTTGTCTAATGCACCATCCACATTCATGAGGTTTATGACCCAAGTTTTGAAGCCATTTCTTGGGAAGTTTGTTGTGGTTTATTTTGATGAGCACTTGCAACACCTTCAAGAAGTATTACGAGTGTTGAGTCGAGAGCACTTGTATACAACCCCTGATAAGTGCTACTTCATGGTGCCGCAAATCCTATTCTTGGGATTTCATATCTTGACATAAGGAATTTTGGTTGATGATGCGAAAACCAAGGTAATCAAAGAATGGCCAACTCCAACAATTATGCATGAAGTTTGAAATTTTCATGGTATAGCTTCTTTCTATCGACAGTTTATTACGTATTTTAGCACCATTGCAAACCACTCACCCCTTGCAAGGAGAAAGGGTTTTTGAGTGGACAAATCCAACCCAAAGAAGTTTTGAACATCTCAAAGAAAAGTTGAGCACAACCCCTGGCCCTTGCATTGCCCAACTTCGATTGTGTCTTTATGATGCATTGCAATGCATCAGGTACCGACATAGGAGGAGTTCTAAGTCAAGGAGTTTGACCAATTGCCTTCTTTAGTGAAAAATTGAATGGTGCAAAACATTGTTACAACACTTGGGATTTGGAATTTTATGCACTATTTCATACACTTGAGCATTGGAGGTAATATCTTGTTCATCGAGAGTTCATTTTGTACACTAACCATGAAGCTCTCAAGTATATTTCAGGACAACAAAAGCTCAATTACACGTGTGCAAAATGGGCTGAATATATTCAAGGATTCACCTTCATTATCAAGCATAAGGCCGGAGTTCAAAATCAGGTTGCCAATGCTCTTAGTCGAAAGAAGAGTGTACTTCATACCATGCGTTTTATTGTTCTTGGATTTGGCTCTTTTCAAGAGTTGTGCAGGAAGATCCTTTTTTTTCCAAGATCATTTCTAATGCACAAAGCAAGAGGCTTGTGGATTGTACTTTATGTGATGACTTCCTTTTCAAAAGAAATTGACTTTTTGTGCCGGATTGCTCTCTTCAATTAAGGGTGATCAAGGAAATTCACCAAGATGGACATTTTGGGCATGACAAGATAGTGTAACTTGTTTTAACCAAATATTTTTTTCCTCATTTGAGATGTGATGTATGCTGACATGTGATGAAGTGTCGACGTTGCCAAATAGGAAAGGAACAAGCTACCAATGCCGGTCTTAATTTGCCCTTACCGATGCCACAAGCCCCTTGCAAAGAAATCTCTATGTTCTTCGTCCTTGAACTACCGCATACACTCAGAGGTATGGATTCAATCTTTGTGGTTGTTGATAGGTTTTCAAAAATAGCATGCTTCATTCCTTGTCATAAAACTATGGATGCCTCATAAATTGCTGAGTTATTCTTCGAAGAAATCTATAAGTTGCATGGCCTTCCTAAGACTATTACTTCTGATTAGGACACCAAGTTTCTTAGTCACTTTTGGTGGCAACTATGGAAGAATATTGGCACTAAGCTACAATATACTATAGTATGTGTTTCATTGCCAAATGGATGAACAAACTAAAGTTATCAATCAGTCCTTGGGAAATTTATTTAGCACTTTGATCGATGATAACCCCCATTCTTGGGAAACTCGGTTGTCACTTGGAGAATTTGTATATAACTCTTCATGAATTGTACCACTGGATATAGTCCATTTGTGATTGTGTACGGATGTCAACCAAAGACTGCTCTCGATCTTGCACCCATGCCATTTGCTGCTAAGCCGGTCAATAAGGTGGATGATATTGTATCTCAAATGAGAATAGTTCATGAAAAATGCGCCAAAAGTTGGAGAGAAAAGCTAAGTCTTGTAAAAAGGATGTCGATAAGCGATGGCATGAAATTTTCTTTGAACCTAGGGATATTGTTTGGGTTGTTTGCCACAGAGCATCATTTCGTTGGAAGTTGCAGCAAACTTAGTGATTGAAAACTTGGTCCATTTGAAGTTCTTGAGTGCATCAATCCTAATGCATATTAACTAAAGCATCCTTCTCATAAAAGTTGTAAATCCAAAAGTCTCAATTCTTTTGACTTTGGAATCAAGTCATTTAATCTGAAGCGACAAAGTTATGCCCATATTCCCGAGCTAGCACAAAAATGAAATTTTTACCCGATTTTGTGACTAAGTCTCCATGTGTGTAAGTTACTCTCCTGATCCTATTGTTTGAGCAGTCAACCTTTCCACTACGTCACTAAGTTAACCAAAATTAAATTTCAAGCACCAGTTTAAATTTGAGCTAAGAGTTCAAGGAACAATTTTAAATATTTTGTCAACTTAGCCTCCATTTTTTTGTCGGTAAAGGATCATATCATTTCAAAGAGGAAAAATGTAGATGGATATATGGATGTGCTTCCGACCATAACAAGTCCAAAAGAGGGGCTGGGGGAAAAGATAGGCTTTGACTTTCCAATTCACAAGATTGTTCCCAGTTCTAGAGCAATGAACTTAGCAAAGGTTGCGCAAAAAAATCAATAAATTGCCGCCCTCTTTGACCAGTTCTCTTTCCTCCCACGTGGGTCGCTCAGCACCACCTACTTTTGATCAGGTTGAGACAAAGCATACCAAAGACCGAGTCTTCACAGCCAAAGCAAATCCTATCAGCTTACCTGTTGAGTTGGTGGAAGTCTGATTGGTTTTTTCCTTCTACTTGTGAAGGACGGCCGCCAGCCCACAGGTGACTTCCACTTGGATGGAACATAATAACAAAGTAATGGCAAGTGGAACTTATGTTAACTTATCCAGATATATCTAGCATCCAAATGTTCATCAACGTGCAATGACGTAATTTGAAAGATCATGGGTATTTTTATATTCTCCTCTTGATTTTACTTTCTTATTTCTTTCTCTACACCTTATTCCTATCATATTTTTTTCCAGAATAGTTAGACAGTTTACAGCTGTCCAATCTTATGTACTGCCTGGTTGGACTGGACGCAGTGGAAGTGAGCGATCTCACAGTATTGCTTTATCATGCTGCTACAAGGATCAGACTCAGACTTCTGCTTTGTTAGACCTCACGGCCAGGTTTTGTTTCTTTCATCTTCCTTCTTATAGATTCTAGTCTCAGAAAAGACAAACCTCTTCTTTCTTCTTCTTCTATGGAGAATCTAGAATTACCGAAAACGACCTAGTGTTGGAATTCGATTTCCAAAACCAATTCGATGGATAATCACCGGAGACTGCAAACCTGCTCGATGCCAGCAGTGTCAAAACTTTGTCTGTGGACATTCTGTCGTCGTGGATTGGCGAGATCGAGAGCCTCCTGGTGAAGGAGGATGAGGAAGATGTCACTATCGAACCAACTCCGGGGGTTGTTGATCGCCTCATCGCCGACTTGCTCGTTGATTCTGCCGAGGGTGGATCGTCCCAGCTGATCCACGCCTCGAGCAACAAGGATTAAACTCAGACTTCCCAAGTCGCCAGGCGGACTCAATTTGGAGATCAATCTCTCCATTGTCGTCCCGTAATGAAGAGGAAGTGGGACGGAGAAGAGATGGCAGCTCCGACAGGCAATATCCATGATGACCAATCAGGTAGGGGCTATGAGGTGTTCTTGAGCTTCAGAGGGCTCGATACTCGCTTAACCATCGCGGATTGTCTCTATGAAGCCATGATCCATGCGGGGATCCGCACTTTCAAGGATGACCCAGAACTCCGAATGGCAAAGAGATTGGAGGCAATCTTTTGAGAGCGATCAACGACTCCAGAATTTACATTCCGATTTTCTCCAAAAACTACGCTTCAAGTAAGTGGTGCCTCCATGAGCTTGCGCACATGGTGGAGTGCATCAGGAGAAGATCGAGAGACGAAGATGAGAAAGTTATCCTCCCTATCTTCTTTGATGTGGATGCAGATGATGTCAAGATTAAGACTGAGTTATATTGGAAAGCCCTCCAAAAGCACGAGAGTGACTTTGGGAAGGATTTAGCAAAGCAGTGGGAGGAGGCTTTAAGAGAGGTTGCCAGTATTAAGGGATGGAATCTAAAAGATCACGGGTATTTTCATATTCTCCTCTTGATTTTACTTTCTTATTTCTTTCTCTAGACCTTATTCCTATCATATTTTTTTTCCGGAATAGTTAAATTTAGTTTTGCTGCTGTCCAATCTTATGTACTGTATGGTTGGACTAAACGCAGTGTGGGAACCAGAAATTTTGCCCAGAAAACAAGGTTTCTTGCTCAAATTGATTTTTCACTTTCAATCCCAAGTTTTGGAAACAGTAGTATTCAGCTATTTCAACTTAATTAATTTTTGCTAACGCAAAAAAAAAAAAAAAAAAAAAAACTACAATATTAATGGATATCTAAGATGTGTGAATAAATAAATAAATAAATATCTTAACTTCACATCCTCCTTTATTTGTATTCATAAAGGAATCAATTTTAGCTTGTGAGATAAAAAGAAAGAATATTTCTATGATAGAATATGTTGGATTCGTTTTATGAAATGTCGCAATTAATATATAAACTTAAATCTAACGAATATTCTGATATTGCATTAAGAAAGAAACGCAAACTTATAAGAGATTTAATATAACTCATTCGACTTTCAATGATTGCGATTAAAGTGAGCTTCTCCCATTGACCTTTTCCTAGTTTGCATTCTCAAGACCCTACGCCTAATATTTTCCTGAAAATTTAGAATGAGTTTGATGTTTAATCTTTCTTCTTTTTACTACATCATTGAAAGATGAATAAGAATCTGGCCAGTAAAGATAGCTCAGCAAGGAGCTTTTTTTTTTTTTTGGTAAAATCTCAGCAAGGAGCTTTTATAAGTATAGAGCAATTAATGGTTATAGTTAGTTCATACTTGTTAGCGTTTGATGCACCTTTAGAATATGTAGAAATATGTCGGAAACTTAGAGAAATTATTACACAGACTAAGTCTCCGCAATATCTCTCCGGAAACTGGTGGCTAAGCGGAAGAAATGATGGAGCTAACCCACCCTAGATTTGACCCGATGACAAAGGCATCCCCAACCCTTTGAGATTAGAAACTAATAGCCGTGGATTTGATTTCTGCCCCCGGGGAATTCATGTGCATTTCTATCCTACTTCCTCTCAAGGTAACCAACTAATTAGGATCGTACCACCGAGTTACAAAAAAAATGACGGAGCTTTTGTATGACAATAGTTTACATGTCCTTAAGAGGAAACCGCCACAAACTAGGATCCAGAGTATCTCCATATCTCCACAAACTTCAGATGAAACGGGAGGATTTGTTGGGACGATGAACAGTGGAGAGAAAAGAAAGATGGATAGAGGCTTCGTGCGGGTAAGTTGTAGTGGTGTCCCATTTGCCCAATAAAAATTGATGAGTTGGCCTTAACTTGCACGTGTCAAGCGATTAGTATGGTAAACTATATTCCTACATGACCTTCCAAAACCACCCATTATTCTCTTCTAACCTATAAATGGTTGAGATTTACATGAAAGTTGTATTAGAAAAATTTCACATAAGATAACCAGCATGATGTGAAACAGTTAATATATTCTAATTGGCACATAAGTCATCAGCCTAAACTTTTGAGTTAAGGTAAATCTAATTAGATATATTAACGGGCTTGGGCCTGAGCTCCCTATTGATAATCTCCCTAGATGAAGGTAATGAGCTTCTGTTGTGTGCTTCCAACAAATAGTATCATAACCAATGATGGATTGATGGGCCCACAATCTGTTCTGTTGCATGGTGAATATCTCAAAGAACAAATCTCATTATCAATGCAGTGTTCATGATTTGGTCTAGTGGAAGAGATTTGGGGGAAGGTTAGCATTGTGGTATAGTAACATGGTCCAATGGCAACCTCCACAACTTGGTCTACAAAAAGAGACCCTGAATGAAGGTGGGCGTTGATGGAGATTCAAGTTGAGATATATTGGTGAAGAATGATACCTTAATTAAGGGGGAACAATATTAACACTGAGCTTACATGTGAGTAGGATTATTGAAATACACGTATGAGTTGTGTTAAAGAAGTGTCACACTAGATAATTGGTGTGGTGTGACATAGTTAATATATTCTAATTGGTCCATAATTCATTTCCTTAAACTTTTGAGGGGACAAGTACAGTAGGGGTGCCGTAAGTTCAATATTAACTTTTTTCACTCAGTTAAGTGTCACAAATTTCAAAAATTGATTACTTAAATACCATCAATGATTTGCCTCACCGAAAAATCCAATGTGGACTTGGTGATCTTACGTAGCACCGATGGTGATGAGGTCAACAATTTTTGTATTTTCTTTCCCTTTAAGTGCCACAAATATGAAAAATTGACAACTTAAATGCCAAAAATTTGAAAAATCAATCACTTAAGTATCATTGACAATTTACCTCACTGGAAAATCCACCACCAACCGTAGGCAAGGTGACCTCACCCAAATTTGGCGAGGGCCTTCACGCCCTCCCTCATAGCCAACAAGGCAACCATGGCCTCGAGCAAGGCCATCATGGCCTCACCGCAAAGGCCCTTACCTGCAATCGGCGATGGCCTCGCTCAAGGCCTTTGCCTCCCCACCTATTGAGGGCAAGGCCTTGGCAGTTGTCACACACACCAAAAAAAAAAAGATATAAAAAATCAAAAAATAATTCAAAAATCAAAATCATTTTGAAAAATTAAAAAAAAAAATCAATGTAGATGATTTGCCACTCAAATGATTGGTTTTACTCTAATGTAGCACATAAGTAAGTGAAAAAATAAAGTTATAACACTTAAGTAAACGTCATATGAAAGCCATGGCACTTATGTAATACTTGTCCCACTTCTGATTGAAAATGGATCGAACTAGATATGTTGATAGTTTCAAGCTTGGGCTCACTCTTCATGATCTCTCTAGACAAAGGTATTAGGTTTCTGTTGCATGTTCCCAACATAAATATGCTTTACAGTTGATCCTACCAAGGATGACAACTAGAGTTAAGTTGAGAATTCTAAATCCTAAAATCCTGTTTAACTAATTGAATAAAACACCTTTAATCTGTAGTATTAGATTCGTTTGGTTGAATTCTCTAATTTGACCCTCCCTTTCAATCTAACAAAAATGAAAGGCACTATAGATTGGTTGAGAAAGGCCAACAAAACAAAGTTGATTCAAATTGGGCAGTTTAGAGCTTGTTTGGTAACCATCTTGTTTTTCTATTTTTCTATTCTTTTGTTCCTTCAAATAGAAAAAAAAATATAAATCCATTTGGTGACATCTATTAATTTTTATATTCTCTAGAATAAAAAAAAAAAAAAAAAAAAAGTAGCTAGGGATAGATTTGGAATAGAAACAAGAAGTAAGAAAAATCTACTTCTTCATTTTGGGAACAAAATGGAAAAAACTATTTCTAAATAGAAATTGTTCATGAAAATAGAAAAGTTATCAAACACACCATTAGTATCCTCTAAAACATGAGAACTATTTGTGTTGCGATCCTACTTTTTGTGCTCATTAGGTATTACTCAAATGAAATTAACTCACTCTCTTTCTAAGCCAAAAAAAGTCGAGATAAGGATACCATAAATGTCATAAATTTTGTACAGCACTTACTCAAATGTCAAAACTTTTTTTCAGCAACTTACGTGCCATAACTTCTAAAAAAAAAAAAACATTTACTTGAATGTTATAACTTTCAATGAATTACTTAAGTGTCAAAATTTTAAAGAAATTTCTCCTTAGTGTTAAAAATCCAACGTGGCATAGAATTTGTAATAAATTTTTTTTTTTAAAGTTGTGGCATCCAAGTATCGATTAAAAATTTATGTGGCGCTCAAGTGATTGGAAGAAAAGTTATGACACTCAAGTGAGCTTTGTACATAAATTATAACACTAAAGTGATTAAAGAAAAAGTTATGGCACTCAAATGAGCCCCATATGAAAATTATGACATTCGTGGTATCCTTTTTCCAAAACATATCAAATTCAATCATCATCAGATTAAGCAGTAAACCAAAGAACTCATAATCCAACAAAATTTAGCTTCATCCTTTTGTTCTTTCTTTTATAAGCTAAAAAGAAAATTTTGCATCTAATAAATTAGCATTATTATGTAAAAGAAATGGTCACCGTTGGTAATTCCACGACACTTGGCCCGCTCACAAATCTTCAGTGAGTATAAATACCCAATTGATTAATTATCATATGTCTTCGTTCCAGGGTGTTGAATTGCATGTATTTCGCGAACGATATTCTCCATTCACACGCCATCTTGCATTTTAAAAAATCCAAGTATAACAAGCCACAATAATGGAGAAAATATTTTATATGTAAGTTCCTATTACTTCCTACGCCACGCCCTGTGCCCTACAATTATCCATGGGGCATTTTTTATTAAAGAAATTTACCCCATCTGAGGTACAACACTCTAATTTGACTTGTCCTCACTCACAATATTATAATAATAATGTACCAAGTGCACATTTTAGTATACTATGTGTAATTACCATCTACATTGGCTATTATAACAACCTATCGGGGTGGGGAAAGGTAGTCAAAGTGCCCTACAATTATCCGTGGGGCGAAACTTTGACACCCTAATTTGACTTGTGTCTACCTTCATCACCGTGAGACCCCATAATTCCAACATCTAATTTTTTTCTTACCAAGGAGGAGGGAATAAGAGGTGACATTGCGGGGTTTCCCACCCTTGGGCGCTAATTTCTTCCCCATGAGCCTTTTAAGGATTTGCTCAGGTCCTAGGCACAACACCCTAATTTGAAAGTTATTTTTATGTGAAATTACCAACCTTTAATTAGGTCTTAGCAACTTTTTTTATTGATTATATTACCAATTACTTTTGGGTTACTAGTTTTTATTTGAGTCATTTACTAAGTTTATTTGATCCTCTTTAGAAATTTTGAAAAAATTATTGCCTTTTATTTGTATTGTTTACTCGACATTTCAAAATTATCAATTCTTGTACAAAATTACTAACTAATATGAGTGTTGTACTAACTGACCTCTAATTCAGCTATAAACTAGTTTTAAAATGCTTGCTCTTATTTAAGCCACTTATTCATATTTATTTATTGTTTCAAAATTACCAACTTTTTTTACAACTTTTGTTAACTAGCTACCAACATTTATTTGCATAGGTTACAAACATTCTTAGGTTATAAACTTTGTCGTCTAATCACCAACGATAGTTTGAGTTACTTATAAACTTATTTCGATTGAGTTACCAACTTGTTCAGTGGTACGATTAAACATATGCAATATGAATCTGATTGGTGACTTATTCGGATAAATGTTTGTGAGTACTGTGAATGAAGTTGATAAATAGTCCAGACATTGGTCCTCATTTTTGGCTATTATCCTATCCCTTCAGTACGTTAAGAAAATTGCTTTTGACCTTCTATTCTTGTTACCAATTTTCAAGGTAACCGCCCTGTGATTTTTTCCCCCTCTACGTCAACCTTTAAACTAATCCCAAGTGCTTGAAGAGATGATCAATACCTGATTTACCGAGAATTATATGTCTAGTCAAACTTCCAGAGGTTTCACTTTGTGTGACGAGAAGTAACCAATCAGTGTAGAAAAAATATGGAATGAAATAAAAAGAACCTTGATAGCAGTAGCTTTCAATTGTGAATAGGTTTAGCTCTTATTCAAACGGCTCTCTGCCTAAAAGATCTCTTTTTTTTGTTCTTTTTTTTTTTTTTTTTTTATGCTGGCAGCCTACATAAACTTACAAATCTCATGGTACAAGAGGTTTATAGTCTATTATGGACGAGACGAACAGACGCACATGATTGTCTCGTGGGAATTGAGGATCGAAAGGATGAAATTACAAAGCTATTAGATCAGGGAACTCAGGATGTTCAGTATATTGTGATTCATGGTATGGGAGGCATTGGAAAGACGTCACTAGCCGAGGTTGTCTTCAGGCAAATCTCCCCTCAATTTCAGGGTCATTGCTGCTTTCTTAAGGATGTCCGTACCCATGATATATTAAACTTGCAAAAAAAATTATTGTCTGACATTCTCAATCTAAATTGCACAAACCTCTCTGACATTAATGAAGGGGCTAACGTGATCAAGAGGAGGTTCCATGAAAAGGAAGTCCTCATTGTTCTCGATGATATCGACAAGCTAAACCAAATTGAGAAACTTGCAGGCGAGCCCATGTGGTTTGGTGGGGGAAGTAGAATCATTATAACAACAAGGAATATTGAATTCTTGGTAACCGAAGGTGAAGATGACAATGTCCCAGCCTCACGTTTTGGAAAAATTTCATTTTACGAAATGCCGGAGATGGATCCTGATGATGCTCTTCAACTTTTCTGTGAGCATGCCCTGGGATGTGCCAAGCCGTCACCTGATTACCTAGGTATTTCATGTGAACTAATCCATGCTCTTGGAAGACTTCCATTAGCTCTCGAGGTCATAGGTTCCACACTCCGCGGAAAATGCAAAAGTACATGGGAAGATGTCTTACAACAGTTAAAGACGGTGATGAATCAAGATGTCAAGAAAAAGTTGATGATAAGTTATGAAGAATTAAATCCTATTCAACGACAAATTTATCTTGATATCGCATGTTTCTTCATCAACCAAGAGAAGACAACTGCAATTATATATTGGGATGCAGTTTTCAAGTATCCCACTGAAATTGAAGTGAAGATCCTCACACGTATGTCTTTGATAAAGATTGTCGACAATGATAAACTATGGATGCATGACCAACTTAGGGACCTCGGAAGGGATATCGTCCACCCAGAAAGCTGCAAAAATCATCTAAGTGGTAGTAGATTGTGGTCACCCAAGGATGCCTTCCATGTCGTGCAGAGAAAAAAGGTTTTCTTTTTAACTCTAAATGTCATCCCTTCCAATGTTATCACCTTTTAAATCTAACTTTAAGTCAAATTGACACGCATACTCACTAGTTGCTACTTTTATCTTTCAGGGAACTAAAAACATAGTAGCACTCAATCTTGGCACACCTAAACCTGATGCGTGGTACATATTTAAACGCAAGGAATTTGCAAGGGTGGAGAACCTTAGATTCCTTCAATTAGATCATGGAAACTTCAAGGGAGAGTTTAAGGATCTTTTCTCCGAATTAAGATGGCTTTCTTGGAGCAATTGCCCCTCAGAAGTCCGAGATACCAACTTTGGATTGAAGAACTTGGTGGTCCTTGAGCTTTCAAGGGTCAACATTACTGAAGACTGGGGAGGATGGTGTCAAATCATGGTACAATCTTACAATATACTTTTGCATTATATTTACTCTACATCTTTTCTAAATTTCAACTCCATTGCATTATAGGTAGCAAAACACTTGAAAGTCCTAAAACTTGTGGATTGCACATCCCTTAGAAAGACGCTCAAGTTCTCCACAATCTCGAGACTAGAGAGATTGATTCTTATAGGTTGCACTACACTAAGTATGATTGACGAAACCATTGGCAATTTACAGCATCTTGATCACCTAGAGATAGAAGAGGCACTTATTGAGTCATTGCCAGAGTCCATTGGCGGTCTAAAATCTATGTCAAAGTTATCAATTCAGAAATGTTGCTATTTTGAAAAGCTTCCCGACTCTATTGGACAATTGGAGTCATTACTTGAGCTACACATCCATTGTTCAAGAATTAGAGAATTACCGCATTCCATTGGATGCCTCGAAGGGTTAAAAGTTTTATGTATCATGACTAGTAGATTAGAAAAGCTACCAACCTCGATTGGGAGGCTCCAGTCATTGCATCAGTTGGATGTGTCTTCATCACGCATCATGAAATTACCTCTATGTATTGGAAATCTCAAAAAGTTGAAGGAAATATATCTGGATAACACTTGCATAAGTGAACTTCCCAAAACCATAGGAATGGTGGAAAATCTGGAAAAGTTGACTGCTGCAGTCTGTGATCACTTGGAGGGAGAAATTCCTAGTGAAATTGGGGCACTATCTTCATTGCAAATTTTAGACTTATCATGTGGCCACTTTAGTAGATTGCCAACAACCATCAATCAGCTTACAAATCTCCAAGAACTTCGTTTACTCCACTGCAATTGGATTCAACAGTTGCCAGAGCTTCCTCAGAGTCTAACGGTCTTACACTTTTCAATGGAGTCACTGACCACAATCCCCGACCTCTCAAACCTTACCAACTTAGTTGATCTTGATATGTGCGGAACACTAGTGCAAGAACCCAACATAGAGTGGCTTGTGAAGCTACGTGCTCTGAGGAAATTGGCCTTGGTTGTTCTGGATATGACCTTGCCTCCAACCAATTTAAGTTCCCTCTCTCAGCTACAAGAACTCGAAATAGGTTGCACTGGCCAACGATCTCTTACCGGGTTCCCCTCCAACCTTCGATGTTTGACCTTAGCAAATGTCCAATCCCTAATAGATTGGTCCCTCTTTTCCAACTTGGAGAATTTGTCAGAGCTGAAGCTCCATGAATATCAGCTTGGCGAGATTCGATTCGATGTGCTTGGAAAGCTAACGAAACTCAGTGCATTGACGATGAGGGAGTGTCCATTACTCAAGACGTTGCCTGTTATGCCATTTTTTAAGGACATTCGGAACTTGAATCTAAATCGATTGCCTCAGCTAACTGGGATTCAGGGATTGGAAGAATTGAAATCATTGCAGTGTTTGTCCATCTGTTGGTGCAATTCCATTAAAAGGTTAACTGAAACTGCCCTGTCTAATTTACAAAATCTGAATATTTTGAAATTCATTGCATGTAAATTGCTGGAGAGTGTGCCGGATGTGCCATATGCCAAGTCATCTTGTCATCTCATCATAAAGCAATGCCCGAGGTTGAGTGATTTTGAAGGCCCATACAGGTCCTACAAAGACGGGTAAAGTATTTATCATTTGTTTGACAAAGATAGTAAATCGATAACATTGAGCTGCCATTTTGCACAAAATTTGTGTGCACTTTGCTAAATTAAAAGAATTAAGCGAGGCTGACTTGCCTTGTTTAGCTCTTGAAACTTCTTATGAATTGTCGTGGAGAGAAAAGGCATGTATATTTTTTAGGTAATGCGAGGTATGACTCGAGAGTTATACAAAATTCTACTCGCTCATTCCCTTCCATCTTGGATTGCCAAACATAGTTAGGGAAGAAGATGCTACAATTTGCCTGAGTTATTCATTTTAACAGTTTTGCTTTAAGTGCAATGAAATACCTCAATTCAATTTTAAGTGCGGGGATCTATAAAGTAAGACCAATTAATGTCTTCTATTCTTATGATGCATGTGCGACAGTCTTCATGAACTTAATGAGAAAAAGCAATTTCTCCTCAAAAGACCAGTGTACTTGTGTGCTTTGAAATTGAGTGAGAAAACTCTCCATACAATATGGAAAACAAACGTCGTCTATTGAAAAAATTTACGCACTATTATTTCAAAACTATAAAATGCCAGAACGTCTCTATTATAAAAGCAAACTAATAATATCCCGTGATCTCAAATTTTATTTTTTTTAAAAATCCCCAAAGTTTATGCCTTCGATTAGATGAATGATAATGATATAATACTAAACATTGTATAAAAAGGTGATTAAGAAGGTTCAATGAAAATGTGACCTTCATTGATTGATTGCTAATAGACTCCGATCGAGATGATCAACAGGCGAATTCGACCCTAGCCGGGCCTCATGATCGAGGTTTAGGTCTACCAATCTCGATGGAAATAATACGCATTTGAATTGGATGGGCCTGACTTGGGCCCACTTAAGCAAATAAAGGCTCTTACCTAAACATGCCCAAATTGCTTTTTGGTCAATGTGGTGCAGGTAGGCCTGGGGGAGCCTGTGGGTTTAGGCTTAAACAAATTTGAACATGTCTTTCTCGTCATGTAACACTTCATTCGATTTCTCGGGATACTTCAAACCAAAATTTTCTTTTGCATATATGTATTGTCGTGATTGAGAAAAATTAACAAAAGAAAAAGAAAGAAATAGTGATTTCACTTAATGTATGAAAATAGGACAGATTAGGAATAGGAATGGAATAGCTATTTTGTAGTTTGATTTGTAGAATGGAATAGTGAATTCCAAACCAATGCTCTTAGTTGTTTTACCATAATAGCACAGAGAATGTGTTAGGAATTGTAAAGAATACCCATAGTAGCCTTTGATGATATGTAATTGAAGTATAATTTTTTTTTCTTGTAAATGAAAAGCTCCTATAACTTGTAAATAATTATAGTATTTTAATTTTTAATAGTTACTAATCATTTATTTATTTAATAATAATTAAAAAAAATTGTATAATTAGTAAAGGTAGATGATCCACTAATTTTTATTATTTACTATATAATAATTATAAATATCCAGCCAACACAATAGTGCTGAGGTCGAGCTAAACTCTTAGATTAGATAGTTTATGCTTGAAGCTCCACTTGAGTTATGGAATATCAAATTCCAACTTGATCAAGATATCAAGCTCGACTCAATAATTCAAATATTTTCCTCTGTGTTTATGTTAGGGTGTACAAAGGAACCTGAGAACCACCCAAACCACTAAGAACCGAACCGAACCGACCTAGAACTGACAATTCCCATGGTGATCGATTTGGTTCTTGATTCCAATTTAGTGAAATCGATGAGTATTCGTCCAATTCATAGTTCTAGGCATAGAACTGCCCATCCACCTACCCAAACTAGCCTAGTATATATAAAGAAATGGTTAATACCCTGAAAAACCCTAAACTAGTACACCCGTGACAAATTTACCCCCAAACTATTTTTTTCACCACAAAAAACCCTAAACCGGTACACCTGTAATAAATTTACCCCGATTGATCATAAAAAAAATTAAAAAAAAAAAACCTAAACCGGTACATTTATGATAAATTTACCCCCAAACTATATTTTTTTTTTGGTAAGGAACCTCAAACTAATTTATTTGACCGCAAAAAAAAAAAAAAAAAAAAAAAAAAAAAAAAAAAACCTCAAACTGATAAATTTATGACAAATATACATTCCGCTAAATTAGATTTATACCATAAAAAATCACAAAAATTGCAAACTATGATAAAATGAACGTAAAATCATAAATTGGTATATTAGTCAACTGGCACGTGTCATTTAACTTAATAATTTGACAATAAAATTTAACGAAAATTAACATGGGGTAAATTTGTCACAAGTGTACCAGTTTTTGGTAAATTTGTCAAGAGCCAAAAAAATAGTTTGGAATAAATTTATCATAGGTATACCGGTTTGGGGTTTTTTAGGATATTAACCCTATAAAGAAATTCCATCTCAATTACTTAATAACTTTTTAGTTTTTCGACCAAATATGTACACATATATATTTGTAGTTTTTGGATATTATTAATTAATTTTGTCTCTTGGGTGTGTAATAGGAAACCCCATACTTTTTTTTTTTAATATTCTAATAATCCATTTACTTGCCTTCTCAAAAAAAAAAAAAAAAAAAAAAGAAGAGAAATGAGAGAATCGATTGGAGAAGTCAACGGCTCATTTTAAGAGCATAAATGGAAATTAGGTGTACTATGATATTAATTGCTAAATGCAATTTGTAGGGATTGCGGACCGGTTCCATGGACTATCCGGGTGGGTCCATGGAACTAATGGGCGATTCTTGATTCTAATTTTTCATAACCAATCCTTAGTGAACGGTTCTCAATTCCAAGGTGGGAATCACCCACCCGGACCATACTCACCCTTAGTTTATGTAGTTATAGGTATAGTACAAAATTTAAATATCTTTTTCTCTATTTTTGTAACTCTTAGATACTTTCCGAACAAAATAACAGAAACTTAATTAGGATCACGAGTCTGTCAAATAAAGTATTAATTAGCTCAATCTTGACTTGACAAAATGCTGGAGCAGCTCCTGTTTGAGCTCGGCTCGAAACCTGACTGGTCGATTTCCAATTATCAAGTTGACCTTGAGCTACACCTCAGTAAGTTGGAATCAACTTCACCCCGAGTTGCTGGACACACAAGTCCCTATTTATATTTGAGGACTTCTATGGGCTAAATAGTATTTTAGACATTAAACACCATGTTGTGTAATGTGAGCTCTTCCTTAGTAAGAAGTGTGAATAGTTAGCACCTCCGAATGAATGAGATCCAGTGGAGAAGTTGATGGAGAAAGGTATATGATCAAAATTCAATGGGACAATTAATCTCCCAATTAGATAATATTTTTGTTTCCATAGAATGTATACTATGGATTGGACTGTCGATGTGGTGACATAATTTTAGGATGGCACTCTCAATAAGATTTTTGTTACATAGACACATATCTCTTAATTCTGAGAGGATAATATATTCCCGATTATATCAAAAAGTGAAATTGAACTCAAAATGTTTAGATTAAAATAGAATGTCACCTAACCACACCATAAAAGTGAAAAAGACAAAATTATAGAGGAAAAGTTGCATGGTGGGCCTGACTAGATTCATAGTTGGGGTCCTCTTTTGAATTTATCACCATCAATCATTCAATCACGATATTAAAGTCAAGCGAGTCATGTGGTTCAACGGTTTTTGGAAGGTTTGACGAGTAAATAACACAAAACAATAAAATAAAATAAAATAAAATCTGTGATATTGTCTTACCTATATATATAGATAGATAGATAGATATAAAGGGGAGTGATACTCGTTCTCTAATGTTTGGGCATAGAAGTTGGCAGGGTTTGCTGATTGAGAAACCCTAGAAGGGAAACTCGGTGTCATTTCCCCGTGGAAAGCCGCCAAAAGGTGAAGTTGGTAAGAGTTTGATATGGCTGGGCTATGCCTGGCTCCCTGTATGCCACAAACATATTCCAACCTTTCCATCTTAGGTTGGCCATTTACGTTGGTGGCGTACCAGGAGCCAAGCCTACTCTCTCTCTCTCTCTCTCTCTCTCTCTCTCTCTCTCATTTTAATTTCTTGCAGAGATAAATAGAGTTCTGCTGAAAATTTAGGTATGCCTTTCAAGCATGTTCATTCTTCTTTTCTTTTCCTTTTCCTTTTACCAAAGACATGCAATACGATTCGCATCTTCTAAGTTCAAATAAGAGATGCTTATGCTAGTTGTTAAGTGAGTCCGACAGTGGAATTGATCCATTTCAAGGAATGGCTAACTCATAATTAGCAGGTGACATCATCAAAAAATTCAAAAATAATACCCACATGTTTCGGTATGATTGTATAGATTCATTTTACGCTTGTGAAAAGTATGAAGCCATTTGCAGATTTTTGTCATTTCCTATGTAAAACCATGCCGACTTTTGAGTATATATTTTATTTTCTCTTCATTCGATAAGTGCAAGTATCTACAGAGAGCACAAATAGGACAGAGTAGAAATTTTTTTTTTTTTTTTTTGGTAAATAATCAATATATTGAGCAAGAATCTCACCGTCCAAGAGGTTTCTAGTTTATTATTGACAAGGACGGATGTGACTGATCATTTGGTGGGACAGAGTAGAAAGTTTGTCGCCGTTTTTCCGCAATTTATGCATTTCTTACCTTTAAGGCCTAACAAATATTTCCACGAAAGGTGTGGAAGGCCGATTCAAAATCTTGGACCTTGAGTGGAGATTCAAAAAGTGCTTCAATTGAAAATCCTCTTTTTTGAATGACACCATTTAAAGTTAATTTTATATTTTTATAAGATTATTTATGTCTAAAGGGAGAGGCCACTAGGGAAAGCGTCTCGATTGGGATCCCGTGATTCACGCAATGATTAAATTGCGATTCTGGGGTCAAAAATATTAGATACGATTTTTAGTTGATTGGAAGCATCTTCCTCCTCGCTTTTTTGACCATGTGATATGTTTTGGAGCCAAAATCACGGCTTGGGAAAATTAGACTTGGCTCTGGAGAGAACCCTTGAATAATGAAGCACAACATCGACCTGTTGTTGACGTAGAAATTAGACCTAGCTTGTCGAGGGAAATCAGAGGTCGACGTACACAGGCTATGATCATGCACTTTAGGTCCATGGCCTAGTCATCCATGCACATGCTGCAATTTGGATCAACGATTTAGGCTATTTATTGAGATGATCTAATAGAACTTTATATCGGTTGCCTAAAAATAGTCCTAAAACAATTGAGATGATCATATGACTGATATTGCCTTCACGTTTCTTCACTCTGGCCTAGATTAGCCTTTTGTCTCTTTTTCCTCTATCTTTCTTCACTTTCTTTCCCCTTTCTTCCTATCTGATTTTCCTCCCATTTCAACAATTTTAAACCTATATTGTTAGCACTTTCCTTTTTAATCAATTGGTATCAAAGCAGTACCTATCCTTCAGCATAAGAATACGTATATTCGAACGATCATCAGATCTGGAACCCTCGCGATCCTCTCCCTTCCACCCGCAGCTCCGTTTCCATCGATTCGAGTTTCGCCGGAGGAGAATCACCGCCGATTGGAATCTTCTGCCATCTCTGGCGCCTCAAGTCCATCCGTTGTTCCTCCTTCGGCAAGGCTCTCTGTATTTCGCAGTCGCCTCATTGGCCCCAGATTCGTTCCCCCTCGAATCCACTTCATCCAATCTTTTAGCTTCCCATCTCGTTGTCATCTCATATCAGAGTCCATCGCAGCCAAGAACCACTGTTGGGTGATTCCACCGCTGGATTTCGTCATCGCTGAATGTTGTTTTCTCAAGAGTCTTAGAATCCTTCATTGATCTTCATTCACAGCAGGTTACCATTCAGATTTTCCGCAAGGTGATATACATGCTACGTCATTTTTTTATTATTCTAAGAGTCGTGCAACGTCATTTTAGGCAAGCTAGCTACCTCGGCTCGTTCCACGTCGTTTAAGATGTTTACGTGGAGTGGTTTTCAATAATAATACGCCAACTCATTTTATAGTTTTTATCATAAAATCAACATAAAATTTTTTACTGAAATTTCTCGCCAGAGGCATTAAGTGATATTTCTTCTCCGATTTGATATTTAAGTGAGCTGAGGAATATTTTTGCACTAAAGCGAACAGCATATAAAACTTTTTAACACTTTTAGTATCGTTATACTCTTGTCCTTCATCGACCTCAATTTTTTAAATCAACATTACTACCTGTCATTGCAAGCCCCCTTACTCAAAACTCGAGATAGGAACACCACAAGTATCGTATCTTTCGTATAAAGCTCACTTGAATATCATAATTTTTTTCGACCTCTTAAATATCATAAATTCTAAAAACGTTCACTCGAATGCTATAACTTTTAATTGATTGCTAAAGTGCCATAAATTTTAAAAATGTTCACCCAAGTGCTACAGGTCCCACATGGCATAGCACTTGTCTTAAATGTTTTTAAAAAAGTTATAACACTTTAATGATCAATTAAAAAAATTTATAACACTCAAGTGATTGGAAAAGAAATTATGGCGCTCAAGTAAGTGCCGAACATAAGTTATGGAACTCAAATGATAGAAAAAAAAAATTATGTTACTTAGATGAGCCCTGTATAAAAGTTATACAACACTTGTGACTTTTTTTACCTCCAAAACTCTAACCTAACCTACCCACAGCTCAATCACTCACCTTCCCAGCATGGTCCACAACTATCGCATCATCACTGGTACGCCACCACCTCTTCACCTTAGCCATTTCCCTCTTTCTTGACTCGAGCTTGAGCATCCATGTTTGTGATGGCCGTGGTCCTACCTCACATTGTAGAGTGTTAGAGTATGTCCCAAATTTGAACTCAAAGCAAAAACCTAGTTTTTGAAAATAAATAAATGAAAGGAGGAAAAGGGGAATTTATGGAAATTTACTTTCCTAATCTGCAGGGGTTGGTGGCCAAGAAAATAAAAAAAATGGAAAATAAGAAAAGAGGAAAGTTCAACTAGGACTGTCGACCGAACGACACAATTTCCTATTCATGTTGAGTCGGCCACTATACGCCCTTACTTGAGTTTATGTGTATATATATGATTGGCTTGTGGGATTTCGCCTACGGCTGTTGATGTGCGGAGGAACCTTATCATGGGGCTCCAAGTTCCGATATACATCCAAGTGAAATTCCGCTAGTGTTTAATAGACAATTAAATCTTATAGTAAGATTTGTATGATTATTTCGTAACAAAATTGTTATGATTAAATATTTGTGAGTTATTCAGTATAATTGGGAGTTGGAAAAAATCGAGATTATTTAAGTAATTATTTTTCCCAACTCAATTATAACTATAATCTTTATTATATCACTTGATTTATGATGAAATTTGTTGTTATTCTTTCCATTCTTCCCATGGCCATAAATCACTCAAGCAAACAGGCTCATTTATTTTCTTATTTTATTTATTTTCTTGTTCAATCATTGCTCGGCAACTAGATATAGTGGCCACTGGCCATGGTCCCAAGGAGAGAGAGAGAGAGAGAGAAATCAAGACGTTTGGATGTGTTGGATGGGTAGTGTAATCTTTTTAATTGTCGTCTTTGTCCGAAAACGTAAATTACAGATTAAAAAGACAAGGAGTATCTAATATGGTATCAAGTTGAGAAAGGTTCATGAAATTTCTAAAAATTAATGTTTTTGAAGGGCACAGTAATACGAGCCTATAGAATCGATTCAATTAAAGTGAAAACCTCATTTGGTCCAATAGAATTGCCTGGGAAATAATATGTGAATAACATGTGATTATTCTTCATTTCTTATGCATGGACAGTTACCCTTTAAGCTAATCATAACCTATTTGATCATTCTTCATTTCTTATGCATAGACAGATACCCTTTAAGCTAATTATAACCTATTTGATAAATGAAAGCATAATGTCATTAATATCACCACTAATAACTTTGATTTTATATTGAAGGAACTTTAAGCGGGCGGAGCTATTTCCACACGATTTTCAGTTGAAATTTAATTAACATTTTCATTATGTAATGATCAATAAATTGCTAATTTCCCATTTGAGTTTATTCAAAATTTTGCTTTTGGTACTCTTTCTTGCACTTGGCATGAAGATAACAATTTGCTTTGTCTTCCAAAATGGTAAAAGCAAAATCCATCAAATGTATATTATCATCCTAATAAGCTATAATATATAGTTACACTCGATAGTATAATTACTAATCATCGTAAACTGACCATGAACCATCGACATTTTTATAATTACTTGTTATATTTCATAATGTCGTGATTACATAAAGTATAGTTATTGAAAAGACTTCTTATGAATACATAAGATGAATCCAATCAGTTAACCATAGTAACTTCATCATCGTTACAGCAAACTCATTTGTATGATAACTAAGCATTGTGGATAGAATTCCTTAGCTTGGTTTTGATTATTACATTTCAGAATAATAACACAAATAGTATTTGAGCTTTAGTCCAATATATAATGTCTTCCCTAGATTTTTAATTTTTACAATGTTGTCTGTAAACTATATGAAAATGTTGAAAGTTCACAAACCACATTAAATATTGGACCAAAGTTGAGGATGATATCAAATAAAGTAAAAACATAAAGATCACATTGAACAAATTAAAACTTAAAGTACGACATTATACATTGAACTAAAATTTAGAGACCGTTTGTATCATCCCCTTAATTTTTGAGAACATGTTACAACCCTTCCGAGAGTGCATCAAAGTTCAGTGACATAGCAGTACAAATGCCTGCAGGCGAAATGCATGAGTCTCACATAATCAAAGCACTGATCGGTGCAACAAGGCCCATGAATCTAAAACATTTCATGTCTTATGCATACCCCGATTACATCGATAACGCTCAAATCACCAAGAATCCACCCCTTTAGAGCGAAAGAACAGGGAGCTCCCTCTAGGGTGATTCCCTCGAGATCTATAGATCAAAATTATACTAATGGTGAAAAACCGATTCATGAATCCATCTTTCAGCTAAAAGCTCAATTTAGCCGACTCAGTGATACCATTGTAAGTAAATCCTCTAAAGAGAAAAAAGGTGGAATGGGTCTTGAAGAGAAAGACCCAACTACCTATGGATAAATATACAGTTTACTTGCCGAAACAATTCTCAGTTCAACCGGCTTGAGTATCAATAGAGACAACATTGTGCACAGATGCAACTGAAGAAGCCGTTTCCAGCATTTTTCTTCTTTCAGCTATAAGTTGACACAACATCTCGCCATTCTCTTCGAAGCATCTACTCTAAATTAAGTTTTTGTGCTGAGCAAACAAAACTCGTATCATCAGAAAGGGCTTGGGAAACTCGCACTGAAAGTCAAAGTGTGAATCATGGCAACATCCTCTTAACAATCACATGACAACAGCATAGGAATGTAATTCAGTATAAGAATGAACACAGCTCCTGGTCTTCACTAGCATAGAAAGTTAGCTGTGCATGATGATGTATGGCCATATAACAACATGCAACTGGATCCCTCAAGATAAGACTCATAATTTAGTCTTCCAATAAAATCTCATTTCAACGGCAATCTGCAACAGCCGCAACAAAAAGGACTCGCCGAAGGAGCAGCAATCAAAAGAATACCCTAAATAACACAGTATCACAAATTCGTTCTTATTCATCTTTGAACGGTATTCATTTCCAGGTATACCAGAGAAAACCACAGAATGGAAGAGCAGTTGTTGTCATTCTTCATATATCAAGAAGTAACCTTCGAGGGTCCTCCACAACATCTTTGATACGGCGCAAGAAAAAGACAGCCTCTCTTCCATCAATCAGTCTATGGTCATAAGTTAGAGCAATGTACATCATTGGCCTTGGAACGACATTTCCGCCAACAACCATTGGGCGGCTCACTATGGAGTGCATTCCCAATATCGCAGACTATTCAGAAAGGGAAGTTTATGTCAGATCTCAACAAAATGCCAGAAGACCACGTGTAAAAAAGTGGAAATTACCCTTCCATACATATCCACCCATTGATGAACAATCCAAATCACAAGAATTAAATGGAAAAAGTTTCATCACGGGATTTCAACTGAGTAAGTAAGGTGGCAAACCTGAGGTGGGTTGATGATAGGAGTACTCAAAAGGCTCCCATAGACACCACCATTAGATATCGTAAAAGTACCTCCTGCCATTTCATCAATTGAGATGGAACCATCATTTGCCTTCTTTGCAAGAGTGTTGATTTCTTTCTCGATATCAGCAAAATTCATGTTCTCAGCATTGCGAATGACTGGAACAACCAGACCCTGTGGCAAAAAGAAGGCATTAACCTCAAACAACAATCTCTCATCAAACTCTCTGTACCTAATGTTCAAAAGACAAATCCTTGTACCGGCGATGCTCAGAAAGTAAATTATAAGGTCTGGAAAATAATGTAGCAACTTGGTCATTTTCTGGTGATAAAGGGATACCAATTGTTTTTTTAGTGGGGAAAGGGCTGCTGACACAGTGTAGCACCTCTCATGACTAAAATCATTGGAATGATGGAGGCATCAAAATCAAAGAAAGAGAAACCTCACTCCAAATCCTTGGTCTCCATCCAGTTCATTTTCAACAACATAATTAAAACATCGGCAGAAACCATATTATGCTTAAGTAACATCAACAGGAGAGTGTGGCTGTGTGTGGCTGTAGTCTTACAGACAGGTTTGAACAAAAAGCTATATGCTCCTTATAGTTGGTGCTAAGCATATGGAAATTCCTCTTTCCTCATAGTGGGCAAAGGTAAGCCACTACTTTAAAATTATATGAAGCTTTACATCCTCTTTAGCCCATATAGAGAAGAAGGTACAGAGAATCAGCTTGTTCCAGAATTATGAAATTAAGGAATCGCTAGACTCTTACGTTTGACTAAAATAAATTTTCATGAAAGGTAATGTGAAGAATCTTAGAACTTACAAACACCTAAACTAGTACTGAAATATATAAAAGCAAAACTTCATGCATATTCTAATAAGGAGAGCTGGTGTATCATTTGAAGGAAACAAAGTCGAACCTTTGGAGTACCAACAGCAATACTGATATCTACGTAATCCCTGTAGATGATGTCGTCCCCATCAATAACTGCATTTATAATAGGTTGATTTTGCAGCCCGCTAACAGCAGCCTGAAATGTAAGTGACAAGCTATCAAGCAAATGAATAAACTGGGATATTTGTATACATGTCTTCAATCCATTCCACTTCTGAACAATTGTGAGGCAAAGCATACTTTCACAAATCCTGACATCAGTCCAAGCTTGACTCCATGTTTTTCCACAAAGGCATCCTTGTAATCCGAACGGAGCTTCATCAAGTTCGTCCTAAATTAAGAAACCAAAAAAGCATATAAATATAAATAAAGCACCTAAGAGCGTGCAACAAATGGAATATGATTGAAAGCATGGGATAGAGACTCAATGCAATCAACCATCCTCCGGTAAACCATGTAAGCGCCAAAACTCTAAGTTCAGATACGGTTTGGGATCTGCAATTCTGGTAAAACATTTGATCACCAAAATCCAAGCCAAACTGTCCTTCAGTAACTGGGCACAGGAAAATTGACACTGATGGAGATAATTAAGCATCACCATCATTGTCGAAGTTTGTAAATTATATTCTTCTCTCAAAGTCACAATTTTAGAGTCAATTTCAATAACATTTTTCCAGTATAGACATTTTCAACAAGTCACAGAAGGCACAACAAACAAAAGTAGGGAATATGGGAAATCCATGGCTGAGACCTCAGTGGAGAGCTAGAAGAAAGTGTGATTCTTTTTGCTTATGAAATACCACAGCAAAAATCATAAGGGGATTAGAGATCTGGAAGTTGTAAAAAGAGGAAGTTCTAACAGGAGCTTTCAGGAAGAGGTGGTGTTTTGGATAACTTTGTAGAAACAAATCAAGTTCAATTTCTTCCAGTCCGTCTACCCTATGAGATAATAAAAAATTCAAACGATCTCGATCTGTAAATTATGCAAAACTGGGGTGAACGATCTACCCTCTTTCAAACGGAGATAAGCAATGTGGGAATGATTGATGGCTTGAGAGACATCCAGTAAGGTCTTTCAAGGAGAATGAGCTTACATATCAACTTCATTGAATGTTGTCAGCAGAGCAAATGTATTCTGAGAATCCTTCAATCTTGCTGCGACCCGTTTACGAAGCCTTGTCATGGGAATCTGCATTTGCATGGCTCACACAAAGTCAAAAGCTAGAACATCAAAGTGGAAGAACTTTTGAGGACAAGTATGAATTCTGGAAGACCTACGCGTCTTTCTCTGTCCTTAGGAGGAAGCTGTGGTTCTGTTGCAGACCGCTTGGGAGGAGGTGGTGGTGGAGGACTTGGTGCTTTTGGCTTCTCTGGCGCTGGAGCAGCTTCTGCTTTGGGCTTTCGCTTCTCCTCAACCTTTTCAGCAGGAGGAGGTGGAGGAGCAGCTTTCTTGCCTGCACTCTCAGATGGAGCCACATGCGTAGCACCTTCGCCAGACTTGGAAATCACAGCAATCTTGGTTCCTGGTTCCACAGTTTCGCCTTCCTTGGCCACAAACTATCACTCATCCAGCAAACAAACCAAACTTAGAAATAAGAATATGAAACATTCCCAAAATATTTGAAGAAAAAGAATTTAGAATTAGCTCAAAGGAGAAGCACTGCCAGATTCACCTTCTGAATGACACCTGCTTCTGGACTAGCAACATCAATTGTCACCTGAGTGTAAAAGTGCACAACAGTGGAAAGTAAAATCATAATTTTGTATGACTAGACCAAACTGAAAAAATTAGGCATTAGTACACACATAAAGAATCAAATAGCGATATCAAAATATGCTCCAGCCAAATCTTTAGGTTAAATTAAGCAGACCTTATCTGTTTCAATTTGAGCAATGGGTTCATCCACTTCGACCCTATCACCAGGATCTGTCTCAAAAAGTCAGACACATAAATAAAGAAGGAGAAAGAAACAGAGGCAGGAAATTTTTACAACAGCAAAAGAACTGAGAGACAATTATAGAAAACATACTCTTCAAGAATTGTGCTAGAGTGCCATCAGTGATGGATTCTCCCATAAAGGGAACAACAGCATCAACCAAATCACCTTCATTAAAGACACATAATGGGCACCAATCAGGAAAACTCCTTCAATCAAACCAGTAAAAGATCAAAGAGAACACTGATTTGATCTTACACCAAATATGAACCATCCAAAATTCATCTAGTCAAAAGACACAGAGAATACAGTAAATTTGGCCATAATTTTACAGCTCTGCACTTGGATTTGTAAGATGAAGGATATACTATAATATGATCCAACTGTTCCTAAACATCTCCTAACCTTGTAGAGAAATGCTTGGACTGAAACTTTAGGAAATACATGAATTACAATGAGCCATAAGAAAACTGCACAAAAACAGGACTTCTCCGCTAAAACATCTTAACATCCAGATTCACTAAATAAAAAGGAGAAACCCACTGCTTACTTTAAATGACAATTTATCATCCATTGGAAAGACATGTCAATGCAGCTAACAAAATTATGTGAGAAGATATCTTTTCAAATATTGATATTTCTACGAAGTAATAGTGAAGATGGACTTTGCAACTCAAATAAGAGTCCTAAAAAGGCCAAGATTCTTCTTCAAGTTTAATTTGTAAACATTTCGATTGAATTTGAGTATTATTAGAATTTTACAAAGTTTCCTCTTTTAGTCTTATTAGTAGGATGTTTTGTTTTCTGTTTCAATTATGTTTCTTATTTAGAGGTTCCCTATTTCAAGTAGGAGTAGAACTTTTAAAGTCGGTAACTATTGTTAAAATCCTTCTTTTCAATAGAGCTGGTTTATTGTATTTGCTTTACCAATGCGTGATGCAATTCTTCTCTTAAGGTTTAATGCTTAGGAAACCCTAGGTGTTATACCTCATAAGCTTTGGTTGCGACACGTAAAGCTCATTTTGAATTATGATTCATCAGAAATTCTCTTCAAATTCACATTTAATTGGGCTCGGTACCATGGGACTTGTCATCCTACATAACATCCTTTAACAAATTGCTAGACACCCGAAACAACAAAAAAACCCTCAAACAAGGCCCTTAAGTACCAATATAGATTTATGAATATTCTAAGTCTGCTTGGGGCACATAACCAATGATATGCTTATCATGTGATCTAGTAAATACTAATGGGGAATAGTAAAAACTTCACCTTTTACTGAATTCATATAGGTTTTGAAAGAAACTAAGCAGATTCTTCATTATCTTGTTGTCAAAATTTCTTATGCAACATGTGAAAACTACAAAAGCTGGAACTGCCAAAGTTGTTCTCCAAGTCCTCTTTATCAATTGCTCAACATAATTCAATTTACTTTACCTTGTCAAAATACAATTTCTGAAATGCTATCACAATGGCTTTAGGAAAATTGAAAAGCTATACTTTTTACACACAAGTTATATAAAGAGACATGTAAAAAAAAAAAACATAAAAAGGATTTGGACATCGCACCACTTTCTGTGGAAAATAACCTCCATTGCGGTAAGATTTCCACTGCTTGGTTATTGAAAGCAACTACCCTGTGCATCAAGCAAGTCATCTGTTCAAGACGATTCACAGCATAAAACAGGGGATTGGTGCCCTGTTCTTCAAAGGGCTGAGGGAGGAAAAGTTTCTAAGAGAAACAAAGGGACTGTGATAAGGGAGCCATTTCAGCTCTCCCCATCCCGCATATAAAAAATGCCTCATTAATCAAACCATCAATATCATGAGATACTTTTGCAGTGAAAATTCAATGAATTACGAACCTAAAGCTGAATCAGAAGCCACAACTTTACCCCAAATATTATATAAATCAAATCATACTGAAAAGCTCAAATCCTTTTAACAACCCTAACAACCCACTGCCCCCACCTAAAATAACAAGGGCAAGAAAAAGAGCTCTTAAATAAACAGATTAGACAATAGAAAAAATTGCAGCAACATGGAATGGATTATCATCCCCAGTGTAAATTTTAGTTGCATTGCTCTGTCCTAGATTGCAACAATTGTATCACCAGCAGAAAACTCAATAACAGAGACTTCAAAAATTTTACAAGATGAATAACGTCACTGACCTCGTTGGCCTCGAACCAACTGAACATCCTGTCAGAACAGAAAAGGAACAAATCAACAAACACAAAATCATATTTCATGAATCACTACCAAATGGCTGAGCTCAACGTGCATACTCATCACAGCGAGGTGGCTAAAGCTGCGGACGGGTCCGCATCCTCGCGAAAGAACCGCCCCTTCATCCGCAACCGAGGCAATCCTTCGCCCCGACCCCGCAGATCTGGATATCAGCAGCGCCTGTCCTAAGCTCTGCTAACACGAACAGAGCACGACCCAATAAGGAATTCGCCGCCAAGAATCACGGGTCCGCACAACACAACAAGAATCGAAATCGAAATCGAAATCGAAAGCTCTCAAGACTTCATTACCGAAGCCGACGCCGACCCTCCTCCAGAAGCTACCCTTCGCCTCACGACGCCCAACATCATGATCCACGATCTTTCTGCTGCGATACGAACGAAGCCACATCAAAAATCCCAGGCAAAGAACGACCCAACAACGTAAATGAACCAGAAAACAAGAAAATCAAAGCATCAGCCGGTGATCTCGCACCAGTCTAACGCCTCTCTCCCTCCCTCTCGAACTTCACCGCGACTTACTTCTGAGAAAGACCCGCCGTTCCGAGGGCTCAAAACCTCCTTCTCCGAATCGCAATCTCGCGGCCGATCGTAGACGAGCGGCTGTGCTCGAGCAATTTCCGGCCCCTCTCTCTCTCTCTCTCTAGGTTTTTCGAGAGAAAAGCACGTAGGCGCAGCCAAGAAGACGCCTTCTCAAGAAACGGACTTCCAAAGTAGGAGGAAAATGAGAAAAAAGAATAAAAAGGACAAAAAGGAAGTCGTGCGAATATGGGTCTTGCGCTTGTCAAAAGAAAAAAAAAAAAAGAATATGGGTCTTGCGCAATTACGGGTTTGCCCTTGGTCTCATTTTGATTTTTTTGGTTTCAATGGTTCGGACAAAAGCCTAGACATAATGAGTCTTGAGGCATGATCATCGTCATCATTCGTGGCGTAGGTTGACTTGCATGCCTGGCGGGCGGATCTCTTCTGCATGTTCAAACAAGAACGAGTGTGAAAATGACGAACAATGACGACTGTAAGGTTGCTTTGATCAAAAAGCGAGATGATGGGTTTGGTTCCACCCTTTTAAGTTAATTGACCAAATTACTATTCTAATCCGATGACGCATGTATTAGTTCATTTTTCTATTTGAAGGGTAACATGGCAACATGGTTAGTTTACTTAAAACGAGTTTTTTTTTTTTTTTCTGGATGTTAGCTGGGGACATATGATTCATCTTTTGTACTTATCAAACCTTGTTGGTGACTGCAGGTCTATGCGGAATTCATGTCAAGTTCCAACATCGCTGGCATATTGCCATTTCAGCTCCTATCGTTTTTGTTCCAATATATGCAAATGTCACGCGCGGATGACGGTGACGTGATGCTAGACAATGGTTAATTATTTATGTCCTTCTTGTGGTTTACCAAAAGAAAAAAGAATAAGAAAACAATGACGTGACTGTAGGTCTGTGTAGAATTCATGTCAAGTTCCAGCATTGCTGGCATACTGCCATTTCAGCTCCTACCGTTTTTGTTCCAATATATGTGAATGTCACACGCGGATGACAGTGACATGATGCTAGACAACGGTTCATTATTTATGTCCTTTTCGTGGTTTACCAAA
Source organism: Eucalyptus sideroxylon (assembly GCA_014182405.2). Lineage (NCBI taxonomy): Eukaryota > Viridiplantae > Streptophyta > Magnoliopsida > Myrtales > Myrtaceae > Eucalyptus > Eucalyptus sideroxylon. The sequence goes on from CM024552.2 coordinate 58,610,044, forward strand.
AGAAAAATGAAAAGAAAACGTTTCTTTATGGTATCTAAACTCTTCTAAATCTATCTAAAGTTGTCATGATGACATGAATCACATGTTAACCTACGTAACCAAACATGTCCAAGCATGTCATGAACAAGTCAAGAGGATTAACTTGCATAAACATGTTTCTAATTATTTATAAAGGGTACGTAAACCCGTTTAAGCTTTATAGAAATATGCGTCACTATGTATCATGTGTCTATTTTGTAAACTAGTCGTGTTAAAATTTGTCGGTCTTAATTTTGCATAAGCATAAATTGAAGTAGATATGCTGATGTATGTTACTTATGTGTGATATCTGATATGAATGATTGAACAGCATCGACGACAACTAAGTGCCACACAAGACAAAGCATCACGCTATGAGAGTCTCATTTTGAACTTGGGCAGCACAAAGTGCACCATGTGGAAGCCACTTCTAGAATTCTATTTTAGTTATATGGTATACTTAATTGGATAACATCTATGTGCGCAACTTTATATTCTTAGCTCATCCGGACCTTGGCTGAGGCGGTGGATTGATTGAGACTGACTCACTTACAATGTTTTTAAATTGATTGATTTGAGGGGATGGGGAGAAATTGAATTATTGGGAAAGAAGTGTGTGATGGAACTCAAGAATACATTTGTTTCATAAAAAATGAATGATTTGAAGATCGTTTTCCTAAAAATGACTGCTTAGATCTCTTATAAAAATGAATAGACAAAAAACATTTTTATTATCCACGAAAAAGTTTGGGCATTTTTATTATTAATAATAAAATTATTTTCCATTAATTAATTTTCTTAAGTGATATAATCAATCATTTTTAGGAAAACGATTTCCAAATCATTCATTTTCTGCGAAATAAAGTATATTTCAAGGTGTTACAATTAATTTTGGTATAAGAGCTAAGTGAATTTTGGAATGTTAAAACAAAACAAGAGCACGTTTGTCTTGCAAACCAGACTGCCATAAATAATCCGAGGACAGGACAAAGCAACTTAATACAATTGGAAAAATTGAATTTCCAAAGATACATGACCCAACGCAAGCTTACAAACAAATTGATGCAAGTCGCAATCACCATCGATAAATTACCAGAACTCTGTTAATATCTTCTCTAGAACTTCGATTGAATTTGGCCGACAATTTTCTTATCAACTTGGAATGCTTCGGCAAGAATGTCCATGGCAATATCCGGAGTTGACCCAAACACTGCATTTGCAACGGTGATGACACCCGGGTTTTGGCTTCCGAGAACCGCAATAGCGATGGCATTTACAGGACCGGTATTTCTCTGGAAATGGACAAGGCCCTAAGGAGAGACGAACACATCGCCCTTCTGCAAGACCTTGGAGATGAGGCGATTGTCGGGGTTGGAGGTGATGAACCCTACTTCAAGGGTCCCTTCCAAGACATCCAATATCTTGGTTGCAAGCAGATAAGCATGGAATGGGTTGATTCCCCACGGTGCGTAATCAATGCGGGCCATGGAGATGCCGAGAGTCTTGAGGCCTGGGAGCTGAGCCACCAACGCCGGGGTAACCCTTGAACTGACCGCGTTCGATGTGTTGCCTGGAAGATGGAGTCCACTGAAGGAGAAGTCATTTTTCTTTTTTCTTTATTTTGGTCAAAACTACGTGTGATATTCATTACTTAGCAAAGTACGGTGAAAATACATCAAAAGCATCAGAACATAACATATTTAAGAGAGTAGAGGGAGGGTGGGTGACCCAATTCTTCGGTAAAACGTTTAACCTTTGTGATTTTGCTAACCAATCTGCAATCTTGTTCGAGTCCCGGCTGCAATGGGCTATCGAGAGGCCCGAAAAATTAGTCATTTGCCTGAACCGTTTTGGGTTCCTTGCAGGCCAGGCCATTCGAAAGCACTGCATAATTTGAATGGGAAATTAACTGATCATTATGACTAAAGCAGTACATGATACTGTGCATCACTAATATACAGACAAAACACACCCTAATTAACATACGGACAAGGTTCTAGTGGAATCTCCTGTGCATGCATATCCCAATTGCTCCAGTACATAATCACACCAATTTCTAATTCATTAGTACTTCCCCATCAGTTCTAGATCAGAGATCCATACATAACTCCCAAAATAACTCTGCAATAATAATTAGCGACTTTTAAGGAAATAAAATGCAAAAGTCTAAATTCTAAAGCTTCAAATTAACTTTTTTCGAGAGGTCTACTACATCAAATGTGTAACGAAATGAAATAACTCTCCTAGAAAATTAGCTCCACTAGAGCTCTGTTTTTCGTTATTACTATTTTATTTTATTTTTGGATAAGTGAAGTTAATGTTGCAAAATAACATATGTTTTGAGTGAGAATGAGGTAAGCATTTGCAAAGCAGGGCAAGCACCCTTTGGAATTGAAACCGGGGAATAATGTCTGCTTCATGCAATTTAGTTAGATGGGTCACCAAAAGCGAATATGTCAAACATTCTCATTCTAAAATCTTCTATTCTGGCCTCTAAACAAGCTTTATGTAAAGATGATGAACTGCAGTATTTTGCCTGCAGTGCCAGCTTGAGCGACGCAGAAATCTTGCAGAGGACTAGGATCAGCAGCAGCTCCAAAAGTGAACAAAACGCCCAAGAAACAAATCAAGAGCACACTCTTTGCCATCTCCAAAATCAAAATCTTCACGAGACGATCTTGCTTACTTTCTCAAGTGCAAGGAGATAAGTGCTTGCTGGGGGTGGATGATGAGATAGCCTGAGCAGAGACCAAGCAATTATACACGCGCGAGAGCAGAAGCAAACGAAGATTCGAATGAGAATAAAATAAAGTAAAATACTAAATATTTATATGAAATTAGCAGGCCAGTCTCTCTACGAAAGAATCATATAGAACTTAGCTGTTCAAAGAAATCTATGTTACCGCCGAGCAGAATACGGACGTCCTGTCCCTAAAATAGTGATGGGAATGGAGGGATAGGTATATTAGTATTAGGGACGGCAACTTCACGCGGAAGAGCCAATCAGCGACGATATCTCTTGGCCAAGTTTTATTAATTTAAAATCTTGTCGCCTAAAATGTAAGGAACTATGTGTTTATTCTCTTTAGATTAGTCCATTTGGTTTTTGTTCTATTGCGTGTCCAAAAGCTCAGGCGACAATTTATTTGGTACTTCGATGTCACTTAAACTTTTAGATGAGTCGAGTATCATATTCAATGTAATTAATTAATGTGCGAAGGTAGAAGAAGAGGGTGGCTAGCCTGGAATGATCCGGTCTTGATGAGCAAATTGGTCTTTTAAATGATCTAACGAGTAGCTGTGGATGCACGTCATGACATCAAGGCAAAGGTAGTGTTATTTAAAATACAATTTGAATCATCCTCTTATAGTTGTTGGAAATTAATCCAGAGAAAACAAACAATTGTTGGAAATTAATTCAGATAAAACACATTGTTTATTGTAATCAAAATATCAATATAATGGAGATGAGGTACGGATATCCACATCTCCTTAAACGATTAGTTCCTGCCAATGGTGCTCCGCAAATTCACGAACTATGCCTCCCAAGATACAATACCTCAAACTTATTTGGATTAGTACTATGCAAATAGGATTTAGTCAAACCATTCAATTAAACCAGCACACCCAGAAAAATCAGAAGAATAGAAAAGTATATCAAAGCTTTTTGGAATCAAGTCGAAAAAACCAAAAATTGTTTTGAATCTCTATGCTCCTATCTATTTATAAAGCTTTTTAGTTCATATACATAAGAGATAGATGAATTAAATAGATGCATGTATCCACGAAATTCATGAATCAAGAGATACATGAATCCAAAGACACGTGAATTCAAGATATTCGTGAACTCAATAAATACATGAACTAAAAGATAAATGAATCTAAGAAATTCATGAATTCAATAGATACGTGAACAGAAAAATTTAGGAATTCATAAATTCAATAGATACATGAACAGAAAAGACGTATCTTAATTTATTGGTTTTCATTGATCCATTAACCATAATTATAACAATAGTTTCACGTCATATGAATTTTCAATCTTTATTTGAATGATTGATCAACTTTTTTCTATTAAGGTAAATCTCATTGAGCTAACTACCAACATTTGTATGGCTTTTTTGGGAAGCTTCTTTTCGATCACTTGAATGCCATGAGGTATGTATAGCACTCACTTGAGTATCATAACTTTTTTTTCGGATCACTTGAGTGCCATATAAGTTTTTTAATCGATTGTTTAAGTGCGATAACTTTTTTCAAAAACGTTCATTACAAGTGCCATGCCATATCAAATTTCCAGCACTTAGGTGAACATTTTTTAAAAAATGTTGACATTTAAATAATCAATTAAAAGTCATGACATTTAAATGAATGATTTTTATTTTTAAAGTTATGTGAGCAGTTCCAAGTTCTATTTATGTTGCACTTGGCATTTGAAACCTATTTATTAGATCAAGTTCCTCATTTTTTGAAACCTAGAATTTAGCCTACATACTATTTTACCTAGAACCTATTTATTATGAATTCATGGGCTCTAATTTTTGTGGCTAATAATATACTTTTGAAAAGGTTGAGTTTAAACTTGAATAAAACAGATGAATATATCTTTGAATAAATTTTAAATTGTATAGTATATTTTTCTAAATATAAAAATAATGAATTTATAGAAATCCTATTATTTTAAAAGTTATACCCCATATAACAATACACTATCTATAATTTGAAACTCTTTTGTCATTTGAACAAGTCTCTCTTATAAAAGAGCAAATATCAGTCATCTAGAATTTTACATTTAGGATTCACATACTGCCTATTTCTTTTCATCCATATCACTTAATTAAAAGACCACTTATTTTAATAATATTATCATTTATTATTTTTATTGTAGATTATTTTTTACGTGAATAGATTCACATGATTTTAATAGCTTACAATCAAATTAGTCATAGAAAAAGTTAGCATAGAAAAAAAAATACAACTTTCAAGCCAACTCGAAGTATATATGTTACTGATATTGATGCTAATTAAAGCATAACTAATTCCACATGAGTTATTTGCTTTAGTGCAATGAAAAGTTAAACTAAATAAATAATTAAACTTAGTTTGAGAAATGAAATTTTTTTAAATAAATTATTGTTAATTTATAATGTGCTTTATTTTATTTTCATTATAAGAAGATTAAATGGATGATAATAATATAAAAAAAAGTGTTGATGATTATCTAATGAATGTAATAAGATATTTAAAAAACCAAATTGCAATTTAGTCAAAGCATAGATTTTATATATATATATATATGTATGTATGTATGTATGTATGTATGTATGTATGTATGTATCATAGGGACGCATTTTTTGCAGTTCCTCTTTAGCTTATACACACCCTAAAACAATGTTTTTACCATATCATCTTTTATGGTCCCTTTTTTTTATGACCGAGGAATCAATACCAAAAAAAAAAAAAAAAAACAATGTTTTGACTATATCATCTTTTATAGTCCATCATGACCGACCCAAAATCACCCGGTGACCTTCAATAGCACCGTTAGGCCTCGCTGCGTGCCTCGAAGATCACCCTTTGGGGATCACACGACCCTCCGATGTTTCGGTAGCACCATCAAGCCTCACCGCAAGCGATTATTTAAACGTAAAATCTCGAGGGGTTGGCCCAGTAATCCACCCCTAGGAACCCCACTTAAGTCGGTGTGGAATGCAATGAGAAAGCTCAAACACTCGACCTCGGCAATGAGAGAGAAAACACACATCGATTGTGCTGTCCATGGGTGGGTTTTATGGTCCTCTTTTTAGTACATTATACCACAATAATTAATGTTAAATGCGGGGCCCACTTTGTCCCCTTTTCACTTTGTTCTTTCTTTTTCTTCATTATCTCTGTGTTCTCTCTATTGCTTGTACGATCAGCAATTCCTAGGCATGAGGTGTAGAAATAGGATGCTTGAGCTGATAAAGGAGGAGTTGGTGATAGTTAACAATAGGGGTGTGCATGGTTCAAGCGGGCGGTTCCCAACCTAAACAGAACTGCCCGTTAAGAACGGGTTCCAAAAATTGGAACCGGGAACCGCCCGCTAGTTGCATGGATCCACCCGATAATCGGCCATCGGTCGAGTTCCAAGTGGATCCATAAAACCGATCTAACCTCCATGCCTTCCCCTTTTCACCTTCAATTGATCGTGACCCTCACTCCACTTCCGTCTCGGACACCACCACCATCTTGGCCACTACCTCGTCGTCTCCCACTCCTCCCTTGAGACCGACAATGAAGAGGACAAGGGGGATGATGAGCCGTTCTTAGACCTAAAATTCGCCCGTCCCCAAAGATGAGGATGATGGGGAGAAGCCTAAGGAGGGGGAGGAGGAAGAGGGGAGGTAGAAGCGAGACAAGCCCAACAACGAAGAGAACGATAGTGACATTGAATGTAGATGTGGCGACGACATGGAGAAAGAGTTCAAGTTCGAGGGAGGAAAAGAAAATTAATTCACTGTTTCGCCGAGTTCGGACTAGGACTCAAAGGGAGATGAGTAGATTTGAAGGTGAATCGGAGAGGAAGAGGGAGCTCAAGGAGATTTTGAACTGAGAGAGACGAGATGAACTAAGAGAGTAGTGAATTGAGACAAGATGGTGATTGGAGCCCTAAATTTTAGATTTGCTAATTTTGATTTTTTTAATATTAAAAATTATATATATTATTATAATATAACCGGTCCGGTCCGAGTGGGCGAGTGGGCAAATTCGCCCATAGAACCAGGAACAGGACCGGTTCCCTTAAGAACCACCGGTTCCGGGCAGTCTGGACGGATCCCAGTTCTTTTGCACACCCCTAGTTTACAAGAAGAAGGGTCAGCTCCGACGGAGTGGAGGGCAACAGTGGAGAGGAACTTTCACAAGATGGACAAGGATGTGAAAGCAATTGATTAGAGCATGGTGGCAATGCATAAGAGGTGTAGGTGCGAAGCTCCACCTGCCAAATTGCGACATTGTCAGGTCGACGGCCGTCGTCCCCATCATCAACCCCAACAAGATCTTTATTGCTAACTACGATGACTCCGATCTCACCAAAAAATTCCCTTTATATCATTTTGTTCACTTTTGCACTGTGTACTTAATTCTGTTAACCAATAAAACTCATCCTCAATATGGCAAGGATGGAGGAGGTAGGGTTGGAGTAGCTGAGCTCGAGTCGAACTTTAGCGAAGATGGTTTAAAATGCTGCAATTGCTTCAATGGCAACAATAGATAACGATGAGTCCAATGACAAAATAGACATCTTCAATAGCTCTGCTGAGTCATTGACCAATAGATTGTTAGGCGATGCCTCCAATGCTCTCAAGGTGAAATGTTGCTTCTCTCAAGCTAGGATTACTCCATTTGCAAATCCAAACAAGGTAAATCCTCTCTCTCCCTCTCTAGTTCATCAAGTTCATCACCATCGATTGGATCTTCATCCTTGAAATCTTGAGGCAAACAATGGGGTCAAGTGACACCTCCCCAATCTTATTCCCCTTCATAGCGAAGTAGAAGATAATCGAGAAAGTCTCAACAATGGCAAGTTTGAGATCACTAGGGGCGGCAAGGTGATGGACCAAGCAAACAACGTGGACAATGGAGCCTTTAGGATCAAAGGCACGATGGAGGACATAGGTGGAGCAAGTAGAGAGGAAGAAGAGGATGATGAACAAGCAAAGAGAGAGAATGGAGTGATACAAAAGAAAAAGAAAGAAGAACCGACTAATAAAAAGGGACACAAAATGGGCCCCACATTTGACTTTGATAATCATTGGTGGGTATAGTGCACTAAAAGATGGGAAATACAAAGAATGATATCATCAAAATACTATTTCAAGGGAGTTGATAAGCTAAAGAGATAGTGTAAATAGCGTGGCTATACTTATATATATATTCTTTAATTTGGGAACAACTTTCATTTATTTATTTTATGTGCTAAGGAAACTTAACATTATATCATTTTTTCTGCCACATACTAATGTAAACCTTCATTAAATTTGATATTCTTTTACAAAATTATAGAATGCCACAACTATGCAAGTCTCATATTTTTCTCATACATCATATCTTACTATGAAATTAACAATTCAAAGATATAGGCATTTTAGTGCAAAGCACAAGTTAAGTAACTACTTAATGCAATGGGCCCTCCACTTTAAAATACAGTGAGATCCTTCAATTTAGATTGTGCATAGTATTCAAGCATCTCAATTTTTAAATTATATGGATCTTACACGGCAAGGCCTACTAATAAGGGTTCATATATATTGAACTAAATGCATCTTGATGCACCCCATTCATCTAAAAAAATTTTTGTATGTACAAGTGTGTGCACATCCAAATATTTTCTTCAATTAATCAACTGAAGAGTAGATATATTGTTATCATTTTCTATTATTGGTCATGAAAATCCACTATGCTTAATTACCCTTTAGAAAACAAAATCTAAGCTCATTTTGACATAACATTTACCTTACATACATTACGGCGAAATATCTCTAATTTTGACGATGTTACTTTGATACCTCTATTGAATATATCACCACCTATCTCTCGTGACTCATCGTGTTTTGGTTGAAATGCTGTTTAGTTTCAACGGAAGTTGTTTCGGCACACATATTAAAGTGTCTTTATTACTATTTATTTAGACATGTCTTTTCATATATCTAAGGAATGTTAAAAGTCGTGCTTTAAGCCTATATATAAACGAGTCTTGTAATCGTTTCAAAATAGAGAGTGAAAAGTTTTTTTGTTTTTTCTGCAAGTAGTATATTCATCTCCTTCCTTAAAGGGCTTCTCTTGTGAGAGTGTTGTGAGAGTGTTATTAGAGCTGTGCGATTCTGATATTCAATAATTGGTATCAGAGCAAGTTATCTAGGACCGAAAGCATGGTTGTCAGGGACTGTGAGTCAAGTCTTTTGGAGCGTAGTTCGTGAAAACGGTGGTCAAGGACCATTATACGTGCGTAGGTAGTCGAGGACCGGAATATGTTGAAGTTTTGCCGATGTACAATCAGGGACTATGATCAATTGGTCGAGGATCAAGGTTTCTTGGAGTAGTGCTGGGCATTATTTCAAGTCATATGGTAGATATTTCAAATTTGACGAATGGCATTGAGAAGCTCAACAACTTCAATTACAATAATTGGAGTGTCAAGATGCAGTTTTATTTGTTGGGTCAGGATTTTGTGGGATATTGTTGGTGGCAGCAACACCGTAGCACCCGGAGACGATGATACACAAAGGAGATGGAAGATAAAAACGGTAAGGCTCTTTACGCTCTTGTTGTAACTGTCGAAGATGATTTATTGCCGCACATTAGGAGCGCGTAGACTCTCAGGGAGGCGTGGGATAACTTGGCAGCGTTATTCACAAGGTCGAATGATACCAAGCTACAAAGGCTGGAGAACGAGTTGCTGTCAATGTCACAACAAAATATGACGGTGAGTAAGTATTTCTCCAAAGTTAAATTTATTTGTGACGGAATTTCAAAGTTGGATCTTGCTAATGCCATCTCAGAAACAAGAATGAGAAGAATTATTATTCACAGGTTAAAGCCGGAATATAACAATATTATTATGGCTACTCGTGGATGGGCAACTCAACCGACGTTGACCGATTTGGAGAATATTCTTGCTAACCAAGAGACTTTAGATAGTCAAATGTCTAAGGTTTCGATTAAGGAAGAAAAAAGTGACATCTTCAGTGATAAAAGAGGGTTCAAGGGCTAGAGGCGAACTAGTACTGACAATAAAGATGGCAAGTCTAGGAAAAGCTATGTCGAATGGTAAAAGCAACCAGCTCATGAAGGATGGCAAAAGCATCCAGGAGAGTTGAGCCTTCGACCAGGGGGAGCCGGGCGATACGATGGCCAAAGACGTAGTGGATGATGTTAGTCTATGGCAAGGAGGGCCACTTTGCTAGAGATTGTCGACCGAAGAAAGTTGAAGGAAATATCACAGCATCATCAAAGAGGAATTATTTCAATGAAGATAAGGAATGGGATTTCCAAATGCCTATTGCAATAGTGGTGTCAGATGAGTTCGCTACATCTTCTGTAGTCAAGTTAAATGATGCGATGGCAATAATATATGTAAGTGAAAAGTCGACTAATTATGATTATGACTAAATTGTTGATTCAGGGTGTTCGAGTCATATGACTGGAGATCAAGGCAAACTATTGAACATGCGTAATTATACCGAAGGATGTGTTGTTATTACTACAGACAACACAAGGTTGTCAATTACTCATATCGGCGAGACAATGATAACTCCTCGGTTCAATTTACAGCAAGTTGAATTGAAAAGTGTGTATCACGTGCCAGGAATGAAGAAGAATTTATTGTTTGTGTCCCAGCTCACAGACTCGGGTAATTATGTGTTGTTCAGTCCACGAGATGTTAAGATGTATCGAAGTTTGAAGCCCACTAGTCGACCAATCATGGAAGGACATCAGTCCACAAGATGTCTGCTCAAACGGCATACGTAAACAAAACCCTAGGGAATGATACACCCGATTTATGGCATGCACGGCTTGGGCATGTAACTTATGACAAGTTGAAGGTAATGATGCAAAAGAACATGCTGAGGGGTCTTCCCCAGTTGGAAGTGCAAGAAAATGTGGTTTGTGCCGGGTGCCAAAACGAGAAGGCACATCAACTTCATATGAAGATTCGTCATTCAAAGCTTGGATGCCTCTCGAGCTCATTCACTCGGATGTGTTTGGTCCAGTGAAGCAACAGTCTATTAGTGGATTCAAGTATATGATCACTTTAATCGACGACTTCTCCAGGTACGTTTGGGTTGATTTCATGAAGGAAACATCTGAGGCACTTATTAAATTTAAGGTGTTTAAGGAGAATGTTGAAAGTGAAGTAGGTAGAAAAATGCATTGCCTACGCATGGATAACGAGAGAAAGTACACTTCCTACGAGTTTACGAAGTATTTGCAAGAGTACAAGATACGTCAACAGTATACTTGTCTGTATACACCGCAGCAATGATCAACGAAAAGGGTGGAAGTGCTGCGACCCTACAATAGGGAGGTGCTATACTTCAAGGAATGTGGTATTCGATGAAGTGTCGTCTTGGTGGTCACCTCAAGCAGTCGAATTGCCAAATTTACAGCATATTGACGAAGAGGTTGAAGAAAGGCCGAAAGAATTCAATGAAAATCAGCCTGTTGAAAAAGATGCCGAAAAAAATGTCGAAGCACAATCACCAGGATTGACAAGTTCATCTAGTGAGCATCCAAGGTCGATAGAAGAACTTCGACCAAGTCAGGTCGAAGAACTTGAAGAGGAGGAGCCTCAACTTCGGAGATCGACGAGGCAAAGGAAGTCAAACCCCAAGTATGCCAATGTAGTATTGACTGAAGATGTTGGCATGGTCAAGCCTTCGACATATGAAGAAGCCTCGAAGAGTACATAATGGAGGAAGGCCAAGGAAGAAGAAATCCTTGCACTAAAGAAGAATGAGACATGGGACTTGGTACTGAAACTTGAAGAGGTACATCCTATTTCTTGCAATGGATTTATAAACTTAAAACTCAACTAGACAGGTCAATTGAGAGGTATAAAGCATGTCTAGTGGTTTGAGGATTTTCGCAAAAATATGGGGTTGATTATGAAGAGACCTTTAGCTCAGTAGCAAAGGTTACCACTGTTCGAGTTCTATTACCACTTGCAACAAACAAGTTGTGGAATGTGTGGCAAATGGATGTGAAGAATGCTTTCCTGCATGGAGAACTCGAGCGAGAGATATACAGGGAGCAACCGGATGGCTTCAAGAGCAAAATTCATCCAAAACATGTTTGCAAGCTAAAAAAAGCATTATATGGCTTGAAGTAAGCCTCGAGAACGTGGTATGGAAAAATTGCAGAATTCTTGTTGAAGAACGATTATAATGTAGCTCCAGCAGACTCGAGCCTATTTGTGAAGGCAGAATATGGAAAGGTTGCAGCTGTGCTGGTTTATGTGAATGATTATATCATTACTGGAGATGATGAAGATGAAATATGTCGAATTAAAGCCAACCTCTCTGTGTGGTTCCAGATGAAGGAGCTTGGAGAACTAAAACACTTTCTGAGGCTCGAGATTGATAGGACAAAGGAAGGATTATTCCTATGTCAACAAAAGTATGCACGAGATTTCTTGAAAAAAATTTGGAATGCTTGATTGCAAACCTATATCTACTCCGTTGGATGGGAACACAAAGCTATGTGCTGAAGAAAGTCGAGAGCTAGAAGATTCGACTATGTATAGGCAACTGGTAGGTGGTCTAATTTACCTTACCCTAACTCAGCCTAACATCTCTTTTACAGTGGGAGTAGTGAGTCGATTCATGGAGAAGCCAAGGAAGCCTCACTTGGATGCAGCCAAGTGTATCCTGAGATATGTAAAGAAGACTTTTGATTTTCGGCTTTTGTATAAAAAGGGATCATCGAGTGAGTTGGTCGGTCATTGTGATGCCGACTATGCTGGAGATCAACACACATGACAATTAACTACTGGATACTCGTTTAATCTTGGATCAGCAGTAGTATCCTGGTGCAGTAAAAGACAACTGACTATGTTGTTGTCTACAACAGAAATTGAATATAGAGCAGCAACAATGGCAGCTCAGGAAAGCACATGGCTAGTGTAGTTATTGGATGATCTTTATCAATCAATAGGTTATTCGACAATATTGTATTGTGATAATGTATCCACTATAAGCTTGGCAGAGAATTCAGTTTTCCATGCTAGGACTAAGCATGTGGAAGTCCACTATCACTTTCTACGAGAGAAAGTGTTGGAGGGCAAGATCATGATGAAGTATATCAAGACAGGTGATCAAGTTGCTGATATTTTCACCAAAGTTCTTGGAGCTGCAAAGTTTGAAGAGTTTTGAGCTCAGCTTGGTATGGTCGCGAGGACTATCCTTAGAGAGAGAGTAGTCGGTGATGGGGAGTATTGAATATATCACTACCTATCTCTCGTGACTCTTTGTGTTTTGGTCGAAAGACTATTCAGTTTCCAACGGAAGCCGTTTCGGCTCACATATTAAAGTGTCTTTATTACTATTTATTTAGACATATTGTCTTTATTACTATATATTTAGACATGTCTTTTTATATATCTAAGGAATGTCAAGATAAACAAGTCTTGTAATCGTTTCAAAATAGAGAGTGAAAAGATTTTTTTTTTTTTTTTTTTTAGCAAGTAGTATATTCATCTCATTTCTTAAAGAGCTTCTCTTGTGAGAGTGTTATCAGAGCTGTGCGACTATGATATTCAATAACCTCATGTATTTTCAACAATGGAACAAAACGTTCCATTATGAAAAGGTAATAGATATGGCACATTTTCATCTTTATCTAGCTAAATTGCCTCTAATTGATGGTGCGGAAGCCACGTAGATGTAATATAACCAATGGCGAGAGAGAGAGAGAGAGAGATTTTTTAATTTGGGTCATATATAATAAACAATTTTTTAATTTGGGTCATATATAATAAACCATTCAAGGACAATACTGGAAAATACAATCACTAGAACAGAAAGTTGAATTTTCAAAGAAAGCCAAACACGAGTTTAAACAAACGAATTGACGGACTTTGCTCTCAAACAACATTATCGACAAGTTGAATTTTCAAAGATACATGGCCAAACACGAGTTTAAACAAACGAATTGACGGACTTTGCTCTCAAACAACATTATCTCACAAGCTCCCCACTAGTTCTTCTCTAAAATTTTGACTGAATTTGGCCAACAACAGTTTTATCAACTTGGAATGCCTTGGCAAGAATGTCTACAGAAATATCAGGCATCGACCCAAACACGACATTAGCGATTGTAATGACACCAGGGTTTTCGCTACCAAGAGCTGCAATGGCAACTGCATTCCCAAAACCAGTATTTCTCTGGTAATGGATAAGGCCTTGAGGGAAGACAAACACGTCACCCTTTTGCAAGATCTTGGAAATGAGGCGGTTGTCGGGGTTGGAAGTGATGAACCCTACTTCGAGGGTTCCTTCCAAGACTAGCAAAATCTCGCTGGCTCGTGGGTGAGTGTGGGGTGGGTTGATTCCCCGTGGTGCAATGTCGATGCGCGCCATGGAGATTCCAAGAGTGTTGAGCCCTGGGAACTGGGCCACGGTCACCGGGGTGACCTTGGAGCCAACAGGGTTTGATGTGTTGCCTGGAAGATGGAGCCCACTGAAGGAGAAGTTATTTGCCTGGACTGTTTCGGGGTCCTTGCATGCTTGGCCATTCACGAGAACTGTATTGTGAGCAACAAAAACTGAATCAGTGAAGCACCAGATGGACTATAAGCCTTCTCTAGCAGTAGTTTGCACATTATTTTGCCAGGAAACGTCTTGTCCTATGAATTACATCAAAGCATGCTATCAGGGCTTTATCTAGTCAAATGAAAGCCGCTCTCAGATTACATGACGGATTCATTCTACGAAATAACTACGCAGAAGCCAAAGTTCTACTAGGGAAAAAAGTAGCACCATCAAAACTCTTCACTCAGTCACGAGCATGCATTGATTACCTGAACTGCCAGCTTCAGCGACACAGAAATCCTGGAGAGGGCTTTATCAGCAGCTGCAAAAGCAAACACCAGACCCAAGAAACAAATCAAAAGCACACTTTTCGCCATCTCCGAAAGCAAAAACCTCCGCAAAATGAAGAGATCGAGTTTAACTTTCAATGGTGACGTTTCTCTCTCTCTCTCCGTGAGTAACCAAGATGGCTTTTGTTTGTTGTTGGGGATGAAATGCTACGAGGAGGTCGCCAGTATTTATATGCGTGCAAGAGCAGAAGAAAACAAAGGTTCAGATAAATGTAAAGGGAGGTTGCTTTCCAAAGAAAGAGTCTCCTCTTGGTTTTTGGCCGTCCCTTTCTATGAGAGTCCCTGTGTTGCCAAATGCAAAATGAAGGCAATTCTCTCTTGCATAATAGAGATTATAGTGTGTGGATTTATTGAGAGAGAAGGCGATTTCACGCGTAGGAAGAATTCATCAACGAAGTTGTCCCTTGACCAAGTACACGGCACGTAGCCAAAAATAGGTTCTCTTTTCTAATTTGCCATTCGGCTTTTGTTCCATTAACACATATAAGAAAACGCAAGCTCGATTAACGTGCTGCAAGAATTTTGTTTCTTACTTTGTGCTGATATAGGAAAATGACGCTTGATAAAATTCTTCTTCTTTTTTTTTTTTTTTTTTTAAATATTTTCTTGGTAGCTAATGCATTATGGGTATGAGAATGGGGAGGCTTTAATGGAATGATTGATCTATTCATAATAGCCGTATTTTGGCTTATTGTTGCACCTCATATATATACATTAAGAACGAGATGCTTTCGTTTGCGTTTAAAATTTATGTTATTGCACTAATCTTACCTATTGATTTTTGCGTGAATACAACTCTAGCAATGTGCTTTGGTTTTCATCGATTGAATAATTATGAAACATACTTATGTGATATTTAAGTTCAAAATACTATCACATAGTTTCTTTAGGCATGAATTTTAGGTCATTTTTCAACAATTTATAAACATCATCGTACCTAGCTATCAAATGAGTGGGGACGGGTCAAGTCGGACTTGGAATAAATAGAAATTTGGTTTGACCTAATTGACTTATTTAAACTATATTGATCCATTTTTATGCAACACAATTTATGTAACTCATACCCGACCCAATTTAGATCACATATACCTAACCCAACTTGGGCTTTGATTTTTAACAGGTTTTATCCTTAAATTTTTTGCCTCTAAAGAATGGGTGGCTCCATATATTGACTCCCTGAATCAGTGAGGAAGCTCTGATTGAATAGGGTCGTTGGCATGGATTTCGCGTGGCACATGAGTAAAATGGAGACTTGGGTGAGTGTTGCATAGACAAACAAGCACACTTGTGTGGACCAATTCAAGAAATGGGTTTTGGATATGGTGAGCATCGGTTCAGGGTCAACCTTGAACCAACCCAAGATCGGCCCAACCCTACCGGTCCCTAGCCTAGTTCCTAGGAAAACTGGGTCGGTCCTTGGTCCTAAGATTCCTGGACCAGCACTATGCGAGTTGGTTTTTGGTCCTGGGAGTTTAGGGTCGATCCAACCTGGACCAACCCTGACTCTATATATATATATATTATTTATAATTTTTTATATAGAGAAAACATTAAAATAAACAACGTCAACAATATTAAACAGCTCTTTAATGAGAAGTTCAAGTAACTTTATATTATTCTTTAATAACTTAGGGCGCATTTGATAATGTTTCTGTTCTGGGAAACAATTTTTGAACAAAATTAGTTTTTTTTTTTTTTTTGTTTCTGTTCTAGGGAACAATTTCTGAGTATAAGAATGCACTTAGTAACTGTAAAAAATTTCTACTCCAAGAATAGAAATACGTTTGGTAAACTTGTTTAATTTTTTTAATTTTTTAAAATTTTTAAAATTTTTTTTTTTCTTTCTTTTTTCATTTTTCATTTTTTTTTCTTCTTTCTTCCTTTTGGCCGATGAGGGTTGGCAACTTTCACTAGCCCTTGGCGAGGCTCGACCTCACCGAGCCACCGCTAGGTCGGCGTCGCCCAGCGATGGCCCGGCGAGACCGAGCCTCGCTGGTGGTTAGGCGAGCTCGATCTCACCAGATCTAGGCGAGGATGAGCCTCGCCGGTGACCTCGCTTGGCCACTGAGGCCACCGGCAAGGCTTGGCCTCGCCCAGGTGATGCGAGGTCGACATCGCCAGGGGCTAGCAACGCTCCGGCAAAATCACCGATCAAAAGGAAGAAGAAGGAAGGAAGAAGAAGGAAATAAAAAAGAAGAAGAAAAAAAGAAAAAAAAAAAGTGTTTCTTGGAATTGTTTCTAGGAACAAGAAACAAGTTTTTTTTTTTTTTTTTTTTATTTCTTATTTCAGTTCCAAATTTTTCCCGAGAACAAAAGTGTAAACAAATGCATTTCTGTTCTTTTTTTGTTCCCCAGAACAAAAGAACAGAAATTTATGTTCCGGGGAACAGAAATAAAAATAAACAAACAGGCCCTTAAATTTTTAATGTCTTACGGCACCAATAGTCATAATTTACGAAGGAGGAAAATGTTTTTATGAAAGTCCTCACGGCGTTCAAAATGGCATGAACGGCTCTTTACGGCATCTTCTTGTAGTACTCATTCTCTTCTGTCTTATATGTCCTCTTAGTTTTCAATTTGGCAAAATTGAAATAAACAACTTCTTCGCTTGCCACTCAACACTCGCCTCCTCACTTTGAGTCACTTGTGCTGCTCGCCGCTCGATGCTCGCTTGGCTTATTGCTCCCCACTCGATACTCAATGCTCACCCCACTTGACCCTCACCACTTGCCTTTCTTAGCTGACCACACTTGTCATCGAACTCATTGGGTCGGTTTGGTCCTCAATTGCCATTTCAAGTAGTACAAAAAATGAAAAAAAAATTATTGGTTGGTTCCGGGTTGACCCTAGAATCGGACCGAACCCATTGGATCAGTTCGGTCCTTAATCACTTTTTCAATGAACACAAAAAATAAAATAAAAAATTATCGGTTGGTCTCGGATTGACTTTGGAATCGGACCGAATTCATTGAGTCGGTCCAATCCTTGGTCCCAAGCTCAATAGGATCAATCCTTGGTCCCAAAAATTGAGAACCAATATTGTGCGGGTTGATCCTAGGGTTAAGGGTGAACCGCCTAGCCCGGACCATGCTCACCCCCTAGTTTTGGATTGGGGCATGAAGATGGTGGTGAGCCAAAGGATGGTGGATCTTGTGTAGGTGACGAAGAAAGCCTTCACTTTTGCAAACCCATTCGCTTTCAAAAGGTCAAGTTTAAATTGACATATATTTTAGAATTGGCACTTGCTTTATATTTTGAAAATAAAAATTTATATGGCGGATTGAAATGACTTTATGTACATGGTGACAATTTTTACCCGCGTTAAATGCCAAATTTGCTTTTTTAATGATTTAAGCAAAATGGAAAAAAAAAAATGCTTTATTTCACGATGATCTAATTGAACTTTCAGTTTGCAAGTGAATTTGGCATTTACTTCAAATTTTGGAAAATAAAATTATTAAAAAAAAAACAAGAAGATCTTGTCCGATACGTCTCTATAGTTTGAGACAGATCAGCAAATAAAATTAATAAATTAAGAAGAAATCTGGAAGCTATACAAAAGGAAACGTAGAATCTATTGTATCATCTGGAAGCTAGATCCAGAAGAACAGTACATACCATAAGTAATACCTGCAGAACAGCGATGCCTGAACTATTTGATCCATCATAACTTAAATAGAAATCAAAGCTACTTGACAACGGAATGTACTCGGACTTTATCTAGTAAGTTCTACCAACAAGAAGAAAATGATGCTTCTAATGAATTTGTTGGAATCACCACATCATTCAACTCAGTTGTTTAGCGTACGGGCAACTGTAAGAGCTAAAGCTTCAGTGAACTTGGGGTCTCTAACTAAAGAAGCCGCATATTCTTCGATCTTGGCGCAATATTCTATTGCCAAAGCTGAGATTCTTGCTTAGATAAGAGGGCTTGGGGTCCTGAGGTAAACTGCTTCTGGAGAGACTGAGATCGAGAGTGATAGGCGGTTGTATGGAGCTTGGCGACATCATTGGCATTAGTGTAAGATCGCGATTCACTGGCTGACCTCTTGGTGAATGGTCTGAGCGTAAAGGAAGGTGATCGCTGTTGGGGACATCGACGGTCCCGTGGTTGTGTAGTCCTTCATAGGTCGCAACAAGAAGAGTCCTGTTTTCTACGCTCCTTTGGACCTATAATAATATCCATTGAGAATCGCCCGAAATTATGGTCAGCGCAAATAATATCCTTGTTCTGGTAGGAATCCAATGTGCAAGAATTACTTTCTCAGGGACGCATGAGTTTGAGAATGAGTTTTCTTTATGACATCCCCATGAAATATGAGGGAGTTAAGTCCTTTGATAATCTGTGTTGATCGCATGTTAATCTAAAAAATAACAAGTAATTAGGTATCATCAGAAAAGAGAGTGAGTCCTATCTATTTTTGTACCATGCTAAGAAATGCAGTGTCTTAACTGGAAGAGATCTGGTTAATTAACATTTTTGAGACTTTTATTTCCTAGATCCAGCGTTGCATCTGTGACGAGATACTACTCCACAAGCGCCATTGTATTACAGAAGAGACGAAGTGATCCAGCGAACATGATTTATACCTTCTTCTTGACAGGGCACCCCGGAGCCATGGAGCACCGATAATAAGCTCGAGGGGACGGATTATCCTTCGTAACCTTCTGTCCATGTTTTCTCCATTGATATCCATCTCTCACTACCTAAGCAATAAGAAGAACAACGACCCTCACTATTCAAACTTAAGCAACCCGCTGACGCAGGTTTGCTACATTCTTAAATCAAAGATATAGCCAAACGGTTTCACTGCAAGAGACGTACCAAGCTCTTGTCCTCCTCGTCCACTTTGACAAAGATCTTAGACGATTTAGTGAAAGGGAATTCTTCAATCCTTGCTCTCTTGTTGGAGTCGTGATGATATGGAGGACAATGGCTTTCCCGGAGATGGGTTTCAAGGATGCTGCATTTGCTCCCAATGACTTCAACCATGACTTTGAGAGTTTCATTCTCCTTCCTCAATCGTTCTAATTCATCTTGAAATATTTTCTCCTGACCAAACATATTTGAAGACATTTCCTATTTAAGATAAGAATTTCAACATGAATTGTAGCATTCTAAATTTGACGAGATGGTTCAAATAATATATAATTTCTTTCCATGGCCTCAGAAAATTCACTCAATTGGTCTTTGAACTCATGTTGTTTCTAAGATCAAATGTCGAAATTTGCGAAAGAAAAAACATTTGACGAATTAAACCTTTTGACAACTTTGGTTACGCAGAAGAAAAATTTTTCAGCAGAAGGGTTTTAAAAAGATGAAGAAACGCGTATTTTGTTCAAATCTGATGACCATCCAGACGTAATGGACCTGGCGTTGTATCTCGTTTGTCGATAAAGATTTCTTCGACCGGCATGTGTAATGAAGATCCGCAGAAACAAAGCCATACTAACCGTTTCCTTCTCATGAGAACCAGGAACATCCAAGAACGAAAACATAAGCAGAGATAAGAGAACGAAACACTTCCAACTCTTTCGGCAATGAGTAAGAGAGAGACCACGACGCCTATATATTGACGGAAGAAAACGATGAAGCTACGAGAGAATGGATAAGGTTTCGCTGTGATATATTCAGATTCAGATATGGGTGAGAGTCGATATTTCTTTAATGCGTATGATGGACTCAGACTCGTCTAAGTGAGCAGTTATCAGACCATATACCAGAAAGGAGATAACCCTTGGAGGCGGCTGCTTTGTCTGGTCTTTGCCTTGTTGGGGAGCAAGACGTTGAAAATCAAACCCATGCTTTTGGGTTGGAAGAAATTATTTGCAGTATTGGAGAATATCCTAGGATCTGGACGAGCGTACGTACAATGAATTACGTCACATCAATCACGTAATTGGCGTTCCAATTTCCTCCCCCTTTCCTCGGTCCGCCGCCATGTTTTACGAGAAGAGTTTCAGTCCACTTTCTTCTGCTTTGGGTCTGACGTGTTTGAGCGGTTTAACATCGAGATTTGACCGTATCTATCAGTCGATTGGACCGTTCGAGTGCGAAGTGTAGCTTATTGTCCGAGGTAGCAAGTGGGTAGGTACTTAGATTGCCTAATCCAGAATCATTTTGATTAACCGATTTAATTATATAGTTTGCAAAAGGATGAGATACTTGCATTCTGCTTGAGGCCTACAATTAAATAGTGAATCGAGTGATTATTGGATCTATTCAGGAAATTATGTGGTTTGTGCTTTTGAATCAAATTAGAACTGTCTAATTAGATAATTAATCCATTGTGGAGTTGGATGGCTAGATTAGTTACCATGCTTAATTTGAAGGTACTCCGTATTTTATTTTTCTTTTTATATTATAATGATGCAAATTTTATTGTTCCGAGATCAAAGATGCGAATCTTTTTGCTGTGCCAACAGATTTCAATAAGTGTTGAATGTCAAAATATTGTTGGTAAAATGATAGATGATGTGACCAAAAAGAAAGAAATGTTAGGTGGCCTTTTTTTAGGTAAATATTTAATAGTTTGTCCTTACCAACTTTAATTTGCAAAACTTACCAGCGTAATAAATATGATATGAAATTACTAACACCAACTCAGAAAAATTTATTACCTGCTAGTCCATTGAGGCCTTTGTATGATGTAAAGAAATCCCTACGAGAAATACGGATGAACTGGTCTCATGAGTGATTTTTTTTTTTTTTTTGGTGACCATGCTTAATTTGAAGGTATTAAATTGAGACCAAAAAAAAAGAAAAGAAATGTTAGGTGGTCTTTTTTTCAGGTAAATATTTAATAGTTTTTGTTAGAAAAATTTGCTAGTTTTTTTGGATTAAATTATTTGTTAGTTTTATTTATCGACTTTCATTTGAGTTACTTACCGACATTCAATTTTTCAATTTATCAACTATTCTATTGAGTTGCTGGTTTTTATTTACCTTGGTTAGCAATCAGTTATATTTACTAACTATTTTTAAAGACGACCCCCAAAATTGGCGTGACTCAAACAATTTTTCTCCCATTAGATTTCACAAATATTGGGCCTCAAACTCTCAATAAACTTACATACCAAAATTTATTTGATTTTTCAATTTGCAACATTATATTAATCTCTTTACCAAAAAAAAAAAACATTATATTAATCTTTTACAAATTTATTGGTAAGCAACTCAAATGAGAGTTTGTAACCCAAATCTAGTTGGTAATTTTATTGGAGAAGTTTGCATGTCACAAAAATAAAGGTTGATAATTTCATAAAATAGTTGGTAAATTTAAGCCATTGGTAAGAAAGGTTAATAAGTTAGTAAATGATAAAAGAAGGTTTTTTGACAGAAAAAAGAGATGGCTATTTATAAAAGCCAAATAAGCATTGGTAACTTACTCAAAAAGGGGTTTTTATCCGTAATATTATTCAGTGAATTAATTGGAGAAAACTTGGTAAGTGTTCGATGATACAAAAGAAGAAGGAAGGAGGAGGGAGGGGAAAAAGAGAGAAAAAAAAAGGTAAAAAGATTCAAAATTAATAAAATAATTCAAAAAATAAAATATTTTAAAAAAATTTGTTGTCGGTGCCCAGTGAGCCGGTGATGACCACATCGGCGTTGGCCAACAAATTTTTCGAGAATGATTGAACCGACACAATTGTAAAAGGTTTATGAGTCAATCGGTTAAAAAAATTGAATTGAATTGATACAATTGCAAAAAGTTTAGAACTTTTTTGGTAATTCTCCCTGATCTTCTCCCTTTGTTTTCGATCAAAATCATTTGGTGGCATTCTTCCTTTCTTGAATGATATAACAATAGTTTCACCGCTTTTATTAAAACGTGTTAGAAAATGTATATGTTTCAAATATAAACCAAGTAGCCTTTAGGAGTATGTTTGTTTAAGTGAAAGTGTTTTTTGAAAATTATTTTTCGGATTTTTATCTATTTGATTCACCGAAAATGACTCAACCAAAATTACTTTCTAGTATACAGTAAAAACCCTTTCCGAAATTAGGAAAGTGATGGCCGCAGATCTCACTCCTCTCTTTGCTCGCACACTTTCGTCTTCGAATCGTCCTCCAAGGCAGTGCTCGATCCCTCTCCGCCGTCTCCTCCAGCCTTTGCTGCGAACGAGTCGCCTCATCGGTGCGATCCATCGAAAAAGCAAAGACCGGCGACATCAAAGTCATCTCCGAAGGTTGAGATGCCTCCTTCTAAGGCCAAGGCTTGGATCTGGAGCCGATCTCCTTCGCCGCCACACCAAGGAAGTCAAGATGGTGCCCTTGGAGATCTTCTCCTCCTCCTAATGGATCACGAACTAATCATTTTTCATCAAATATCACCAAATAAAGGAAAATTAACAATTTTTCTGAAAAATGATTTCTGAAATCATTTTCTTTTATTGAGCGTTCTCCCAAACAACAGCACCCTTATTTTCTAAACCTACCCACAACTGTAATCAATAATTTAGAAAACTCATATACCACCTGATCATTTAGAAACGAGTTAAAAAAATGGGCCTACAACCCCTATTAGCATCTCTCACCATAACTACTGTATCTATTGCGATCGTTTTTAAGTGCGTTGATACATCTTCTCTGCTAGCATTTTCAGAACCTTGCTAACGCCAACAATGAATTTTTGTTATTGGGGTAGATTTTACTATTTTGAAGATATTGATAAAGCAAAAGTAAAGTTCTCTGGATATTAAAGTAATGATATTAGTCGATCGTCAATCACATTTGTCGTTTACTAAAGGAGTATGACATGTCAACATTATATATTTGCTGTATGTCAAGTGTATCTAGTTAAATTTACGATTTGCAAATAGTCATTTTGATTGCTTTCTAAAAGCCATATCTTGTCCATGGTAGGCTGGTTACATCTTAAAAAATTCATATTCAAAAGAACATAACTCTTGATCAATGTGAATATAAGAGTTCAAAGCTCAAATTCCATGGAAGCGAGCTTCACTACGCCTTCATGATCGTCAACAATTGGTTAGTCTGTGGTTGCAGACGAAGGCGGCCCGGCCCAGTTGGCAAGAATTGCCTTGCCAGCGGTCGACGGGGTTGGCCTCACCCAGACCATTGCAGGCAAGGCTGCCTTCGCCGTCGGCCGACAAGACCTTGGAGGTGAGTCTCTTTTCTCTGAACAAGATGAACAAGAAGAAGAAAAGAGAAGTATAGAGGAAGAGAGAGAGAGAGAGAGAGAGAGAGAGAGAGTATGTTACGTTGAGAGAAAGTAATGGTGAGAGAGGAGATGGAGTAATTTGATAAGTGGGATCTACCTTGCCACATGTCAATCAATTAATGGAGTGTTCTATTGTTAACATGGAAAATCAGATCCACACAATATTTTATCGAGTAAAAGTAACTATTAAATCGGATCACAATTGTAAATTACAAATCAGTCAATGACGATATTGTAAACAATAATTAATACAACGGAAGCAAAACACCAGCCTAAACAGATCAATTAATAAAATCTGCTCTCAAACAACATTATCTCACTTGCTCCCCGCTAGTTTCTTGTCTAAAATTTTGATTGAATTTGGCTGACGACAGTTTTATCAACTTGGAATGCCTTGGCTAGAATGTCTACAGAAATATGAGGCATCGACCCAAACACAACATTAGCGATTGTAATGACACCAGGGCTTTGGCTACCAAGAGCTGCGATAGCCACTGCATTCCCAAAACCGGTATTTCTCTGGTAATGGATAAGGCCTTGGAGGAACATGAACACGTCACCCTTTTGCAAGATCTTCGAAATAAGGCGGTTGTCGGGGTTGGAAGTGACGAACCCTACTTCGAGGGTTCCTTCCAAGACTAACAACATCTCAGTGGCTCGTGGGTGAGTGTGGGGGCGGGTTGATTCCCCATGGTGCGACGTCGATACGCGCCATGGAAATTCCGAGAGTGTTGAGCCCTGGGAGCTGGTTCACGGTCACCGGCGTGACCTTGGAGCCGACAGGGTTTGACGTGTTGCCTAGAAGATGGAGCCCACCGAAGGAGAAGTCATTTGCCTGAACTGTTTTGGGGTCCTTGCAAGCTAGGCCATTCACGAACACTGTATTGTGAGGAACAAAAATCGAATTAGAGAAGCAGCAAATATTTTTTACTAGTACAACTCGAAACTTGCAAGATGAGGGGGCAACAAATAATACTGATGGGTTTTAAGAATCTCCAGAACATCATCTTTGCTTTGTTTTTACCTAACTAACCTCAAAAGAACGCTGTTCTCAGATTACATGAAATACACCAACTCATCCCACACTATTAACTACAAAGAAGCTGAAGTTCTCCCAGGGAAAACAGAAGAACTATCGGAACTCTTAACACAGTCACACATATGCATTTATTACCTGAACTGCCAGCTTGAGCAACACAGAAATCCTGGAGAGGGCTATCATCAGCTGCCGCAAAAGCAAATGCTAGACCCAAGAAACAAATCAAAAGCACACTTTTCGCCATCTCCAAAAGCAAGAATCTCCCCAAAATGAAGAGACCGAGTTTAACTTTTGAACAGGGACTTTTTTTGTTCCTCTCCGTGAGTAATCAAGATGGCATATGTTTGCTGGTGTGGATGAAATACTGTGAGGAGGATGCGAGTATTTATAATGCGTGCAAGAGCAGAAGAAAACAAAGGGCTCAGACAAATTTAGGAGTACATATAAATATAAGGAGGAGGCCACTTTCTAAAGAAGGAGTCTCGTCTTGGTTCTTGGCCGTCCCTCTCGAAGAGAATCAATGTGTTGCCAAATGCAAAGTAGACGCATTTCTCTCTTCTATAGTAGTGATGATAGTTTTGGAAGGCAATGTGACGCGTAAGAAGAATTGATCAGCGAAATTGACCATTGACCAAGTACGCACCTCGCAGCCAAAAACAAGTTCTCTTTTTAATTTCGCATTCGGCTTTTGTTATATTGATGCGTATAAGAAAAAGCATAGAGCCACCACCGGCCGTGGTGGCTTCGCTGGGTAGGCCTCAGTGATCCTCTGGGAGGGAGGGGAGAGGTTCGAAACCTTTGCAACGCAATGAGGCTAGCAGAGTTACTTGGCATCTTAAGTGTGCTATCGGGGGTGGTGGTCCTCCCGCTTAAGCCACTTGGGGGTTTACGCTTCGACTACTAGCTGAGGCGGTTCCTCCAGCACCAAAAAAAAAAAAAAAAAAAAGAAAAAAAAAGCATAGAGCCTCAAGCTAAATTAATGTGCTGCGAATATGTTATCTCTTTCTTTGTTTGTGCAATATATAGTTTAATGATTTCCTTCTTTTTTTAATCTTTTTTTGGCAGCTAATGCATTAATGGAATGAGAATGGAGAAGCTTGATTCGAAGGCTTGCGCAACTTATAATAGCCGTATTTGGGTCATCGTTGCACCATCCGTCCTTCAAGAGGGAATGTCTTAAACACACTCAACAGCTATTCCATCCCTGCTGTCCAATGAGCCCGCTCTTAAATAATCCCTTATTTGCCGTATATGCTACTAATAGCATTGAGAATGGGGTCTGTCATCTTGATATAGATGGTTTTTGTTGTGATAGGGCGAGCGATCGAACAAAATATAGACGGAAGAAGAAAAATAAATCGGACACCAGATTTACGTGGTTCAGTCGTAAAGACCTATGTCCACGGAGAGAGCAACAACGAATTTCATTATAGATCAAGCAATACAAAGAGATTACACACTCAAGTCACTCAAACACTCTCGCGGTGTTTCCCAAACCCTAATTTAATCCAAACCCAAGTCACCGCACAAAATTATCACACAAGCTCAAAACAAACGCTGAAAAAGAACTCTTTTTCTTGATCGCGCTTCAGCTTGAAGACATGCGGCTCCTCCTTTTTTCTCGTACGGGTGTAGCAGCAACACCCCCGAAAAAGGACCTCTTCCGCGGCTTTTGTAAGCGGTGCGGATGTGCCAAAAAAACTCCTCTAATATGCGGCTCCTCTCTACGTAGGGTTCTTTACATAGGTCTTCGTGCAGCAGCCGCAGAGAAAGAAAACCTGTATATATATATAAGTATGCCCAAGGTCAAACCCCACCAATTCAATCTTCACGGAGGAACTTCACGCCAAAAAGGAAACCTATTTTATTATAATACATGTGCCCAGATTTCCTTTTTCAAAGGAATTCGAAACTGCAAGGGTTCCTTCTTTATTTTATTCTTTTGTAATTCTTTCGCGAGTCCACCAAATTTCGCATTTTAGCAAACGCTCAAACTCGAGTCATATTTAACAGTTTTAACTTGTCTTATATTTATTCAAGTACTTGGAGCATGAAATGGAAAGTGGATTTACTTGGCTTTTGTTAAATCTTTGTCAATGCCTTGATATATAAATGGGAAAATTCTAAAAAAGGGTATAAAGTGCCATCATTTTCTTAAATAAGAGCTTGAAGTAAACATTGGTTTAAATAATAGCCTAAAATTACCAAAACATTGGTTTAAATAAGAGCCTAAAATTACCAAATTATCTCAAAGAAGGGCATTTGGCCAGCCAATGATTATTTATGCCATTGGAGATGGGTTATTTTGGCCAAAAAAATAGTAACTCTACATTTTTTAAATTTTTAAATTTTTAATTTTTTCTTTTTCTTTTAATTTTTTCCTTTCCTCTTCCCTCCCCAGCCATCACCGTCAATGACCAATGGAGATCACCCAATTCAAGTGAGGGCCACCCTCAGCAACATCGAGTGAGGGTGATTTGGCAAGGGCAAACCTCACCAACATCGGGTGACAGTCGTCTAGCCTAGGTTGTGCAAGGCGAGG
The DNA here is from genome assembly GCA_014182405.2 of Eucalyptus sideroxylon. Lineage (NCBI taxonomy): Eukaryota > Viridiplantae > Streptophyta > Magnoliopsida > Myrtales > Myrtaceae > Eucalyptus > Eucalyptus sideroxylon. The sequence continues at coordinate 58,637,469 of CM024552.2, forward strand.
GCCACCGTCACCCGATGCTGGTGAGAATTGCCCTCACTTAAGTCCAACGACCTTCACCATGGTTGGTGCAAGGAAGGGGAAAAGAAACAAAATAAATAAATAAATAAATAAATAATAAAAAATGAAAGAAAAAAATATCCTTCTATCTAAGAGGTTAGGCCTCTTTTTTGAAATTGATATGGCCACTTCAAACTTTTATTTGAAATAAATTGGCCACTTGAGACTTTATTTGAAACAAAGTCCACTTTGGGCCCTTATTTCAAAAATAGATGTCCTTCATACTCTTATTTGTAATTTTCCCTAGATAATTTGACAATACAATGATTTGTTTATGTATTTTAGAATAATTTAACCAACATGTTAACTAATCAATTACGATAAAATGGATTGGACTTTGTAACTCTTTCTTCCGCAATCTCAACATGACATGAGCGTGAAAAAGACTTAAATTTAGTTTTTCTTTTTGTAAGGGCTAAAATAATTTGTTTTCACCTTTTTGATATCATATTTATGGTGGTCATGAAAAATATGAAAGAAAGATCTCCCTCCAAGCCATACATATGACTTAATGTGGCTTTTGATATGTATCCATGAGTTCGAGCATAAATTTCTATTTATTCTGGTAATTGAGTATCTGTTTATTTCCTTTTCTTGCGAAGATTGAAATCCTTCATTTTACATAATTATATGACTAAGTCATTAGGTTTATGAAATGATGTAAAAATAAAAAGTTCTTTTAATCAATTACTATTTGACTCTGACCTTTTTTTTTTAAAAGTCGTGACATTTCAAATTGTCTGTTAACATGCACAAAGTCAAGAAAATCACTGATATTATTTCAATACTAGACCTTGAAAATGAAAATCGTTATGAATTGAATGTCACTAGAAAGAAGATCTCTTACTCATCATAACCCACCACAGTCCCCTTACGAAATTTTGCATTGGGTTAGCCACACAATTCACAATTTTCTAGTGATTCACTTGATATCAATGAAATGATAGAAGTCATAGATAAGAGTCTACAATGCCCTACAATGCCTTTGTTTGTTGACGATCATTCATTCCAACTACTAGGGTTTCTTGAATAATCTGATATTGTACATCCCTAAGCCTTTTATATCCTACTAAACTATGGAATGTTCTTGCATATTATTACTAAAACCATAATTAAAATTTAGTAAAGAATTTAATGGGAATAGATCATCCAAAAATAGTTCATAATTTAATCGGAGAAGCTTTTGTAAGTCACACAAATGAAGATTGACCATTTTGCATAGCATTGGTAAAGTCAAACTTTGTTATAAGAAATGTAAAGAAAGTTGGTAAAGATTAAAAGATTTTTCTTTTAAAAGATATAAGAGAAGTTAGTATTTCAAATAAAACAAAACAAACACCGGTAACTAACTCAAATAGGAGTTGGTAATGCAATCAGAGAAAAATTGGCAATCGCTTTTTTTGAAGTTGGTAATTTCTAAAAAAGGAATTGAGAAAAAGGCAAGTCAAAAAATAAACTGTGGTAATTTAATAGAGAAGTTGTTATATTTTTTTTATAAGGAGATAAACAAACTACGATAAGCAACTCAAATAAGAGTTGGCAATTCAAAATTAGTTGGAAACTTAATTGGAGAAAAGTAATAACCTACTCAAATAAAATTTAGTAATTTAATATAATAAATGGTAAATTTAAGATTATGGTAAGAAAAATCATTTGTAAAGTAGTGAAAAATTTAGTTGGTAAATTAAAAAATTCAAATAAATATTGGCTAGTAACTCAAAAAACTGTGGGTTATACAAAACCTATTGGTAACTTAACAGGGGGAAAAGTTTATGAACAAAAAAAAGGGTAAAAGTTGGTAATTGTGCCAATTAAATATAATATATTCTAAAAAGACTAGGTAAATTTAGCCTATTGGTAAGTAAGTCAAATAAAGGTTACTAACTCAATAGAAAGATAGGTAAATAAAAGAATAAATACTGGGAAGCAAATCAAATGGGACTTGATAAATCAAAACTGTTAGTAATCTGATGAGAGAGAAAACTGGCTAGTCTTACAAATAAAAATTGAAAATTCATGACACCAGTAAAGAACTCAATTAATTACACCGAATAATCAAAAATCAATTGGTGATTTAATTGGAAAAAAGCGGTCAGCTCTTCAACTAAAGATTTCAAGGGAGTTGATATCGTCAAAATAGCGTCAAAATACTATTCAAGGGAGTTGATAAGCTAAAGAGAGAGTATAAATAGCGTGGCTATACTTATATATATATTCTTCAATTTGGGAACAACTTTCATTTTATTTATTTTATGTGCTGAGGAAATTTAACATTATATCATCTTTTTCTGCCACATACTATTGTAAAGCTTCATTAAATTTGATATTCTTTTACATAATTATAGAATGCGACAATTATGCAAGCCTCATCTTTTTCTCATACATCACACCTTACTACGAAATTAACAATTCAAAGATATAGGCATTTCAATGCAAAGCACGAATTAAGTAACTACTTAATGCAATGGGCACTCCACTTTAAAATACGGTGAGATCCTTCAATTTAGATTGTGCATAGTATCCAAGCATCTCAATTTTTAAATTATATGGATCTTACGCGGCAAGGCCGACCAATATATATTGAACTACATGCATCCTGATGCACCCCATTCATATCTAAAAAAAAAATTTCGTATGTACAAGTGTGTGACATCCAAATATTTACTTCAATTAATCGACTGAAGAGTAGACATGTTGTTATCATTTTCTATTATTGGTCATGAAAATCACTATGCTTAATAACCCTTTAGAAAACAAAATCTAAGCTCATTTCGACATAACATATACCTTACGTACATTACGGCGAAATATCTCTGATTTTGACGATGTTACTTTGATACCTCATGTATTTTCAAAAGATACTCTTACAGTATGTATACGATGGAACAAAACGTTCCACACTGAAAGCAAATTTTCATCTTTATCCAGCTAAATTGCCTCTAATTGATGATGCGGAAGCCACGTAGATGTAATATAACCAATGGCACAGAGAGAGAGAGAGAGAGAGAGAGAGAGAGAGAGAGAGAGAGAGAGAGAGAGAGAGAGAGAGAGAGAGAGAGAGAGATTTTTAATTTGGGTCATATATAATAAACCATTCAAGGACGATACAGGAAAATACAATCACTAGACAGAAAGTTGAATTTTCAAAGATACATGGCCAAACACAAGTTTAAACAAACGAATTGACGGACTTTGCTCTCAAACAACATTATCTCACAAGCTCCCCACTAATTCTTCTCTAAAATTTTGACTGAATTTGGCTAACAACAGTTTTATCAACTTTGAATGCCTTGGCAAGAATGTCTTCAGAAATATCAGGCATCGACCCAAACACGACATTAGCGATTGTAATGACACCAGGGTTTTCGCTACCAAGAGCTGCAATGGCAACTGCATTCCCATAACCAGTATTTCTCTGGTAATGGATAAGGCCTTGAGGAAGACAAACACATCACCCTTTTGCAAGATCTTGGAAATGAGGCGGTTGTCGGGGTTGGAAGTGATGAACCCTACTTCGAGGGTTCCTTCCAAGACTAGCAAAATCTCGCTGGCTCGTGGGTGAGTGTGGGGTGGGTTGATTCCCCATGGTGCGATGTCGATGCGCGCCATGGAGATTCCAAGAGTGTTGAGCCCTGGGAGCTGGGCCACGGTCACCGGGGTGACCTTGGAGCCAACAGGGTTTGACTTGTTGCCTGGAAGATGGAGCCCACTGAAGGAGAAGTTATTTGCCTGAACTGTTTCGGGGTCCTTGCATGCTTGGCCATTCACGAGAACTGTATTGTGAGCAATAAAAGTTGAATCAGTGAAGCACCAGATGGACTATAAGCCTTCTCTAGTAGTAGTTTGCTCATTATTTTGCCAGGAAACGTCTTGTCCTATGAACTACATCAAAGCATGCTATCAGCCTATCAGGGCTTTATCTAGTCAAATGAAAGCCGCTCTCAGATTACATGACGGATTCATTCTACGAAATAACTACGCAGAAGCCAAAGTTCTACTAGGGAAAAAAGTAGCACCATCAAAACTCTTCACTCAGTCACGAGCATGCATTGATTACCTGAACTGTCAGCTTCAGCGACACAGAAATCCTGGAGAGGGCTATTATCAGCAGCTGCAACAGCAAACACCAGACCCAAGAAACAAATCAAAAGCACACTTTTCGCCATCTCCGAAAGCAAAAGCCTCCGCAAAATGAAGAGATCGAGTTTAACTTTCAATGGTGACGTTTCTCTCTCTCTCTCTCTCTCTCTCTCTCTCTCTCCGTGAGTAATCCAGATGGCTTTTGTTTGTTGTTGTGGATGAAATGCTATGAGGAGGTCGCCAGTACTTATATGCGTGCAAGAGCAGAAGAAAACAAAGGTTCAGATAAATGTAAAGAGAAGGTTGCTTTCCAAAGAAAGAGTCTCCTCTTGGTTTTTGGCCGTCCCTTTCTATGAGAGTCCCCGTGTTGCCAAATGCAAAATGAAGGCAATTCTCTTGCATAATAGAGATTATAGTGTGTGGATTTATTGAGAGAGAAGGCGATTTCACGCGCAAGAAGAATTAATCAACGAAGTTGTCCCTTGACCAAGTACGCGGCATGTAGCCAAAAATAAGTTCTCTCTTTTAATTTGCCATTCGGCTTTTGTTCCATTAACACAAATAAGAAAACGCAAGCTTGATTAACGTGCTGCAAGAATTTTGTTTCTTACTTTGTGCCGATATAGGAAAATTACGCTTGATAAAATTCTTTTTTTTTTGTAATCTTTTCTTGGTAGCTAATGCATTATGGGTATGAGAATGGGGAGGCTTTAATGGAATGATTGATCTATTCATAATGGCCGGATTTTGGCTTATTGTTGCACCTCATATATATACATTAAGAATGAGATGCTTTCGTTTGCGTTTAAAATTTATGTTATTGTACTAATCTTACCTATTGATTATTGCGTGAATACAACTCTAGCAATGTGCTTTGGTTTTCATCGATTGAATAACTATGAAACATAGTTCTGTGATATTTAAGTTCAAAATACTATAACATAGTTTCTTCAAGGCATGAATTTTAGGCCATTTTTCAATAATTTATAAACATCATTGTACCTAGCTATCAAATGAGTGGGGACGGGTCAAGTCGGGCTTGGAATAAATAGAAACTTGGTTTGACCTAATTGACTTATTTAAACTATATTGATCCATTTTTATGCAACACAATTTAAGTTACTCATACCCGACCCAATTTAGACCACATATACCTAATCCAACTTGGGCTTCAATTTTTAACAGTTTTTATCCTTAAATTTTTTGCCTCTAAAGAATGGGTGGCTCCATATATTGACTCCTTGAATCAGTGAGGAAGCTCTGATTGTATAGAGTCATTGGCATGGATTTCGCGTGGCACATGAGTAACACGGAGACTTGGGTGAGTGTTGCGTAGACAAACAAGCACACTTGTGTGGACTAATTCAAGAAATGGGTTTTGGACAATGGTGAGCATCAGTCCAGGGTCAACCCCGGACCAACCTTGGATCGGCCCAACCCTACCAATCTTAATCCGGCTTCTAGGAAAACAGAGTCGGTCCTTGGTCCTAAGATTCCTTGACTAGCACTATGCGGGTTGGTTCTTAGTCCTGGGAGTTCAAGGTCCGTCCAACCTGGATCGACCCTGACTATATATTATATCTAATATATTATTTATAATTTTTATATAGATAAAACCTTAAAATAAATGGCATCAGCAGTATTAAATGGCTCTTTAATGAGGAGTTCAAGTAACTTTACATTGTTCTTTAATAACTTAGAGCGCATTTGGTAACGTTTTTGTTCTGGGAACAATTTTTTAATAGAAATATATATATTTTTGTTTCTATTCCAGGGAACAATTTCTAAGTATAATAACACATTTGATAACTACGAAAAATTCCTACTCCAAGAACAAAAATATGTTTGGTAAACTTGTTTAATTTTTTTTTTGTTTCTTTTAACTTTTCAATATTTTTATTATATTTTCTCTTTTTATTTTCTTGTTTCTTCCTTTTGGTCGGTGACCGACCAACGAGGGCCGACAACCTCATCGGGCCTCGGTGAGACCAAGCCTCGCTGGCTAGCGCGAGGCTCGGCCTTGCCAAGCTAGGGCGAGGCCAACCTCGTGCCGCCTAGGCGAGGTCGAGCCTCTCCAGTGACCTCACCTGGCCACCGAGGCCACCAGCGAGGCTTGGCCTCGCCTAAGCGGCGCGAGGTCGGCCTTACCTTGGCTGGGCAAGCTCAAGCTTGCCTAAATCTGGCAAGGCCAAGCTCGCCCAGCCATTGGCGAGGCTCAGCCTTGTCGAGCCACGGTTGGGCGACGCTAACTTGGCGGTGGCTTGGCGAGGCCAAGCCTCGCCAAGGGCCGGTGATGCTCGGCGAGGTTGCCGGCCAAAATGAAAAAGGAAAGAAAAAGAAGAAAAAAAGAAGCGTTTCTCGGAATTGTTCCCGGAAACAAGAAACGAGTTTTTTCTACTCTTGTTTATATTCCAAATTTGTTCCCGAGAATAAAAATGTAAACAAACGCATTTCTATTATTTTTTTGTTCTCCGGAACAAAAGAACAGAAATTTGTTTTCCGGTGAACAGAAACAGAAATAAACAAATAGGCCCTTAAATTTTTAATGTCTTTTATGGCATCAATAGTTATAATTTACGAAGGAGGAAAATATTTTTTTGAGAAGTCCTCATGGCGTCCAAAAGGGTATGAACAGCTCTTTACGACATCTTCTTCTAGTATTCATTCTCTTTTGTTTTATATGTCCTCTTAGTTTTCAAGTTGCCAAAATTGAAAGAAACAACTTCTTCGCTCGCCACTTGACACTCACCTTCTCACTTTGAGTCACTTGTGTCGCTCACCGCTCGATGCTCGCTTGACTTGTTGCTCCCCACTCGAAACTCAATGCTCACTTTGTTCGATGCTCACCCCACTTAACCCTCACCGCTTGCCTTTCTTAGCTGACCTTGCTTGTCATCGAACTCATTGGGTCGGTCTGGTTCTCGTTGCCATTTCAAGTAGTACAAAAAATGAAATAAAAAATTATTGGTTGGTCTCGGGTCGAACTTGGAATCGGACTGAATCCTCAATCCTTTTTCAAGGAGCACAAAAAATGAAATAAAAAAATTATCGGTTAGTCCCGAGTTGACCTTGGAACCGGACCAAACCCACTGGGTCGGTCCAATCCTTGGTCCCAAGCTCAATAGGGTCGATCCTCGGTCCCAAAAATTGAGGACTAGCACTGTGCGGGTTGGTTCTAGGGTTATGGATGAATCGACCCAGCCCGGACCATGCTCACCCCTAGTTTTGGATTGGGGCATGAAGACTGTGGTGAGGCAAAGGATGGTGGATCTTGTGTAGGTGACAAAGAAAGCCTTCACTTTTGCAAACCCATTTGCTTTCAAAAGGTCAAGTTTAAATTGACATATTTAGAATTGGCACATGCTTTATATTTTGAAAATAAATTTATATGATGGATTGAAATGACTTTATGTATATGCTGACAATTTTTACTAGCAAAAAGATAAATGCCAAATTTCTTTTAATGATTTAACGAAAATGGCAAAAAAAAAAAAATAAATGCTTTATTTCACGACAATCTAAATAAACTTTCGGTTTGCAAGTGAATTTAGCATTTACTTTAAATTTTGGAAAATATAATTATTAAAAAAAAAAAAAGATCTTATCCTATACGTCTCTATAGTTTGAGATAGATCACCAAATAAAATTAATAAATTAAAAAGAAATCTATGAAAATTTTAACAAATGGAAAATTGAAATAGAAAAAAAGAAAAGGCATCATGGTCTTCTTGGGAAATTACCAAAAAAGTCTTAAATCTTTAGCGGTTTGTACCAATTCAGTCATAAACTTATTTTTTTAGCCAATTGGGTCTTAAACCTTTTACAATTGTGCTAGTTTAATCCTTCCGGCCAAAATTGGCTAGCTAGTGCTTACGTGGCTATCGGCCAGCACTGACAATAAATTTTTTAATAATATTTTTTTGAATTATTTAATTAATTTTTAATGTTTTTTTACCTTTTTCCCTCCCTCCTTCTTCCTTTGGCTCGGCAACCAGCCAACCTTCCTAGTTGCCAAATTGAGGTGCTGAATGAGCTTGCTAGCCCAAGTGATGACGAGGCAAGTCCTCGCTAGCTCGATGGAGGCTCACCCCGCTAGTGGCTGGGAGATCTCCCCCTCGCCTAGCGACGGTGAAGTGAGCCCTCGCTAGATCCAGCGAGGGGGACTTTGCTGTTGCTTGGTCTGGTGAGGTGAGCCCTCACTAGATTCGATGGGGGCTCACCCTCGCCCAATCACGGCGAGGCGAGCTCACGACCACCTCAATTCGATGACCAACGAGGGTTGGCCGGTTGCGAGCCAAAGGAAGAAGGAAGGAGGAGGGAGGGGAAAAAAAGAAAAAAAAGATTAAAAGATTAAAAATTAATAAAAGAATTCAAAAAAATATTATTAAAAAATTTGTTGTCGGCGTTAGCCAGTGGCCACATTAACGTCGGCCAGCCAATTTTTTCCAGAATGACTAAACTGGCACAATTGTAAAATATTTATAACTCAATCGGTCTAAAAAAGATTTAGAACTAAATTGACACAATTGCAAAAAGTTTAGGACTTTTTTGGTAATTCTGCTTGATCTTCTTCCTTTGTTTTCGATCAAAATCGTTTGGCAGCATTCTTCCTTTCTTGAATGATACAACAATAGTTTCATTGCTTTTATTAAAATGTGTTAGAAAATGTATCTATTTCAAATATAATTCAAGTGGCCTTTAGGAGTATGTTTGTTTAAGTGAAAGTGTTTTTTGAAAATTATTTTTTGGATTTCTATCTATTTGATTCACCGAAAACAACTCAACCAAAATTACTTTCTAGTATACTGTAAAAACCCTTTCCGGAATTAGGAAAGTGATGGCCGCAGATCTCACTCCTCTCTTTGCTCGCACACCTTCGTCGAGTGCAATATATAGTTTAATGATTTCCTTCTTTTTTTAATCTTTTTTTGGCAGTTAATGCATTAATGGAATGAGAATAGAGAAGCTTGATTGGAAGGCTTGGGCAACTTATAATAGCCGTATTTTGGGTCGTCGTTGCACCATCCGTCCTTCGAGAAGGAAAGTCGGCTCGAACAATTCCACCTCTTTCTAACATCAAACGGGCGATCTCCAATCCTCTCCCCCTCCCAAAAAAAAAGTAGGTATACGATGGCCAAAACGTTTGTGCCCTTTTCTATCCCAAAAGATAGAATGTCTTAACCACTCAACAGCTATTCCATCTCTGCTGTCCAATGAGCCCGCTCTTAAATAATCCCTAATTTGCCGTATATGCTACTAATGGCATTGAGAATGAGTTCTGTCATCTTGATATAGATGGTTTTAGCTTGTCTTATATCTATTCAAGTACTTGGAGCATGAAATAGAAAGTGGATTTACTTTGCTTTTGTTAAATCTTTGTCAATGCCTTGATAGATAATTGGGAAAATTATAAATAAGGGTATGAAGTGCTCTCATTTTCTCAAATAAGAGTTCGAAATAAACATTGGTTTAAATAAGGGCCTGAAATGGCCAAATTATCTCAAAGAAGGGCATTTGGCCGGCCAATGATTATTTACGCTATTGGAGATGGGTTATTTTGGTCAAAAAAATAGTAACTATACATTTTTAAATTTTTTAAATTTTTCTTTTTCTTTTCATTTTTTTCCTTTTTCCTCTTCCCTCCCTAGCCATCACCGTCAATGACCAATGGAGATCACCCAATTCAAGTGAGGGCCACCCTCGGCAACATTGAGCGAGGGTGAATTGGCAAGGGCAAACCTCACCAATGTTGGGTGACAGTCGTCTAGCCTAGGCTGTGCGAGGCAAAGGCCGCCCTCACCCAACGCTAGTGAGAACTACCCTCGCTTAAATCCAATGACCTTCACCATGGTTAGTGCAAGGAAGGGGGAAAAGAAAAAGAAAAGACACAAAAAAAAAGAGAGGAAAGAAATAGAAAAAAAAAATACCCTTCAATTTAAGAGGTTAGGCCACTTTTTTGAAATTGATATGGTCACTTCAAACCTTTATTTGATACAAATTGGCCACTTCGGGCCTTTATTTTGAAACAAAGTCCACTTTAGGCTCTTATTTCAAAAAGAGATATACTTCATACACTTATTTATAATTTGACAATACAATGATTTGTTTATATATTTTAGAATAATTTAACCAACATGTTAACTAATCAATTACGATAAAATGGATTGGACTTTGTAAGTTTATCTTCCGCAATCTCAACATGACATGAGCATGAAAAAGACTTAAATTTAGTTTTTTTTTTGTAAGGGCTAAAATCATTTGTTTTCGCTTTTTTGACATCATATTTATGGTGGTCACGAAAAATATGAAAGAAAGATCTCCCTCCAAGCCATACATATGACTTAATGTGGCTTTTGATATGTATCCATGAGATTGAGAATAAATTTCTATTCACTCTAATAATTGAGTATTTGTTCATTTCATTTTCTTGCGAAGATTGAAATCCTTCATTTTACATAATTATATGACTAAGTCATTAGGTTCCTGAAATCAATTACTATTTGACTTTGACCTTTTTTTTAAAAGTCAAGGCATTTCAAACTATTTGTTAACATGCACAAAGTCAAGAAAATCACTGAAATTATTTCAACACTAGACCTTGAAAATGAAATCGTTATGAATTGAATGTCACTAGAAAGAAGATCTTTTACTCATTGTAACCCACCACAGTCCCCTCATGAAATTTTGTATTGGGTTAGCCACATAATTCACATGTTTCTAGTGATTCACTTGATATCAATGAAATGATAGAAGTCATAGATATGATTCTACAATGCCCTACAACGCCTTTGTTTGTTGATGGTCATTCACTCCGATAGCTACTAGGGTTTCTTGAATAATCTGATATTTTACATCCCTAAGCCTTTTATATCTTACTAAACTATGGAATGTTCTTGCATATTATTACTAAAACCAAAATTCAAATTTAGTAAAAAATTTAATGCAATAGACAATCCAAAGATAATTCATAATTTAATCGAAGAAACTTTTATAAGTCACACAAATGAAGATTGATAATTTTGCATAGTATTGGTAAAGTCAAACTTTGTTATAAGAAATGTAAAGAAAGTTGGTAAAGGCTAAAAGATTTTTCTTTTATAAGATAGAAGAGAAGTTAGTATTTCAAAGAAAACAAAACAAAACACGGTAACTAACTCAAATAGGAGTTGCTAATGCAGTCAGAGAAAAATTGGCAGTCACTCTTTTTTAAGTTGGTAATTTCTAAAAAAAAGAATTGAGAAAAAGGCAAGTCAAAAAATAAATTGTGGTAATTTAATAGAGAAGTTGTTATATTTCTTAGTAAGGAGATAAACAGACTTCAATAAGCAACTCAAATAAGAGTTGGCAATTCAAAATTAGTTGGAAACTTAGGGCACATTTGGTAACAATTCATTCCCTAAAAGCAGTTACGATCGAAATGGTTCTATTTTATTTTATTTCAAGAACAGTTTCTAAGCATTTTAAGCCGCATGCTGTCTATCCAAAATTTCTAATTATGGAATGAAATTACGTTTGGTACCATGCTCATTAATTTTGTTCAAAATCAATTTCTTTTAACTTTTAACTTTTTTTCTTTTCTTTTTTTTTTTTTTTTTTTCCTTTTCTTTTCTTCCTTTTTCTCATATTCTTCTTCTTCTTCTTGTGGCTGTTGCTGGTTCGGTGATCGGCCAAACAAGGGCCAGCGACCTCAGGGTTGGGCGAGGCTGCCCGACCACCAACGAGCGAGGCATGCCTCGCCGGTGGCTAGGTGAGCCCGACGAGTTCGTTGAACCTTGCCCTAGCCTAGCAAGCCTCCGGCAACCGACGGATGGCGGCAAACGGTGGCGACAGAGACGGCAATCACGAGATGACGGTAGATAAAGAAGAAGAAAAGAGAAGAAGAAGAAGAAGAAGAAGAGAAAATGGAAGAAGACTTGATTCTCAAATTTGTTCCCGGAACAATAATCAACATTTTTTTTTTTTATCAAATCTATTCTTGGGAACAAAAATTTTACCAAACGCGATTATGTTCCCAAACTGCTCTCGAGAACAAAAAATCAGAATCAGTCACTGTTGAGATAGTTACCAAACAACACCTTAATTAGAGAAAAGTAATAACCTACTCAAATAAAATTTAGTAATTTCATATAATAAATGGTAATTTTAAGATTATGGTAAGAAACAATCATCTATAAAGTAGTGGAAAAACAAGTTGGTAATTTAAAAAAATCAAATAAACGTTGGTTGGTAACTCAAAAAAGTGTGGGTTATACAAAACCTATTTGTAACTTAACTAGGGGTAAAAGTTTATGAACGAAAAAAAGGGTAAAGTTGGTAATTGCGCCAATTAAAGATAACATATTCTAAAAAGAGTTGGTAAATTTAGCCTTGGTATGTAAGTCAAATAAAAGTTACTAACTCAATAGAAAGATAGGTAAACAAAATAATAAATACTGGGAAGCAAATCAAATGGGACTTGATAAATGAAAACTGTTAGTAACCTAATGAGAAAAAAACTGGCTTGTCACACAAATAAAAGTAGAAAATTCATGGCACCAGTAAAGAACTCAATTAATTACACCTAATAATCTAAAATCAATTGGTGATTCAATTGGAAAAAAAAGCAGTAAGCCATTCAACTAAAGATTGATAAATTCGCAATGAGTAGGGAAATTTTTTTTTTTTTTTTTGGTGAAATGAGTAGGGAAATTTTAGACATTAGTAAAAATGATAAATTAAATCTAATAAAATATAAGAAAGTTAACAAAAAATAAATCGGCTCGCAACTTTAAATTACATATCAGTCAATGGGGATGCAGTGAAAATAAATAAATACAAAAGTAATGGCCAGACACGAGGTTAAACAAATGAATCGATGGACTTTGCTTCTAGACAACCCTATCTCAAATGCTTCGCACTAATTTCTTGCCTAAAATTCCGATTGAATTTGTCCAACTACAGTTTTATCAACTTGGAATTCCTTGGCAAGAATGTTTCCAGGAATATCAGGCGTCGACCCAAACACGGCATTAGCAATTGTGATGACACCAGGATTTTGGCTACCGAGAGCTGCGATGGCGACCTTATTCCCAAAACCAGTATTTCTCTGGAAATGGACAAGGCCTTGAGGGAAGACGAACACATCGCCCTTCTGCAAGACCTTGGAGATGAGACGATTGTCGGGGTTGGAAGTGATGAACCCAACTTCAAGGGTCCCTTCCAAGACTAGCAAAATCTCGGTGGCGCGGGGGTGAGTGTGGGGCGACAACGGAGAGGAACTTTCACAAGATGGACAAGGATGTGAATGCAAGCGATTAGAGAATGGCGACGATGCATAAGAGGTGTAGGTGCGAGCTCCACCTGCCGAAGTGCGACGTTGTCAGGTCGACGACCGTCGTCCCCATCGTCAACCCCAACAAGATCTTTGTTGCTAACCATGGTGACTCCGGTCTCACCAAAAAATTCTCTCTGTTATCTTTTTGTTCACTCTTGCACTGTGTACTTAATTCTGTTAACCAGTAAAACTCATCCTCAATACGGCAAGGACGGAGGAAGCAGGATTGGAGTGGCTGAGTTCAAGCCGAACTTTAGCGAAGATGGTTTAAAATGCTGCAATTGCTTCAACGGCAACAGCAGATAACAACGAGTCCAATGACAAAATAGACATCTTCAATAGCTCTGCTGAGGTATTGACCAACGGATTGTCAGGCGATACCTCCGATGCTCTCAAGGTGAAAATGTTGCTTCTCTCAGGCTAGGATTACTCCATTTGCAAATCCAAACAGGGTAAATCCTCTCTCTCTCTCTCTCTCTCTCTCTCTCTCTCTCTCTCTCTCTCTCTCTCTCTCTAGTTCATCAGGTTCATCACCATCGATTGGATCCTCATCCTCGAAATTGTTGAGGCACACAGTGGGGTCAAGTGACACCTCCCCAATCTTATTCCCCTTCACTGCGAAGTAGAAGATGGTCGGGAAAGTCTCAACAATGGCAGGTTTGAGATCACTAGGGGCGGCAAGGTGATGGAGCAAGCAAACAGCGCGGCCGATGGAGGACATGGGTGGAGCAAGTATAGAGGAAGAAGAGGATGATGGACCAGCAAAGGGAGAGAATAGAGGATTACAAAAGGAAAAGAAAGAAGAACAGAGTAATAAAAAAGGGACACAAACACATTTGACTTTAATAATCGTTGGCGGGTATAATGCGCTAAAAGATGGGAACCACAAAGAATGATATCGTCAAAATACTATTTCAAGGGAGATGATAAGCTAAGGAGAGAGTATAAATAGCGTGGCTATACTTATATATATTCTTTATTTGGGAACAACTTTCATATTATTTATTTTATGTGCTGAGGAAACTTAACATTATATCATCTTTTTCTGCCACATACTATTGTAAAGTTTCATTAAATTTGATATTCGTTTACAAAATTATAGAATGCGACAATTATGCAAGTCTCATCTTTTTCTCATACATCACACCTTACTACGAAATTAGCAAATCAAAGATATAGACATTTCAATGCAAAGCACGAGTTAAGTAACTACTTAATGCAATGGGCCCTCCACTTTAAAATACGGTGATATCCTTCAATTTAGATTGTGCATAGTATCCAAGCATCTCAATTTTTAAATTATATGGATCTTATGCGGCAAGGCCTACTAATAAGGATTCATATATATTGAACAACATGCATCCTGATGCACCTCATTCAGCTAAAAAAAATTTCATATGTACAAGTGTGAGCACATCCAAATATTTACTTCAATTAATCGATAAAGAGTAGATATGTTGTTATCCTTTTCTATTATTGGTCATGAAAATCTACTATGCTTAATTACCCTTTAGAAAACAAAATCTAAGCTCATTTCGACATAACATTTACCGTACGTACATTACGGCAAAATATCTCTAATTTTGATGATGTTACTTTGATACCTCATGTATTTTCAGAAGATACTCTTACAGTATATACACGATGGAACAAAACGTTCCACAATGAATAGGTAACAGACATGTCCGTGGCACATTTTCATCTTTATCCAGCTAAATTGCCTCTAATTGATGATGTGGAAGCCACGTAGATGTAATATAACCAATGGCAGACACAGAGAGAGAGAGAGAGAGAGAGAGAGAGAGAGAGAGATTTTAATTTGGGTCATATATAATAAACCATTCAAGGACAATACTGAAAAATACAATCACTAGAACAGAAAGTTGAATTTTCAAAGATACATGGCCAAACACAAGTTTAAACAAACGAATTGACGGACTTTGCTCTCAAACAACATTATCTCACAAGCTCCCCACTAATTCTTCTCTAAAATTTTGACTGAATTTGGCTAACAACAGTTTTATCAACTTTGAATGCCTTGGCAAGAATGTCTACAGAAATATCAGGCATCGACCCAAACACGACATTAGCGATTGTAATGACACCAGGGTTTTCGCTACCAAGAGCTGCAATGGCAACTGCATTCCCATAACCAGTATTTCTCTGGTAATGGATAAGGCCTTGAGGGAAGACAAACACATCACCTTTTCGCAAGATCTTGGAAATGAGGCGGTTGTCGGGGTTGGAAGTGATGAACCCTACTTCGAGGGTTCCTTCCAAGACTAGCAAAATCTCGCTGGCTCGTGGGTGAGTGTGGGGTGGGTTGATTCCCCATGGCACGATGTCGATGCGCGCCATGGAGATTCCGAGAGTGTTGAGCCCTGGGAGCTGGGCCACGGTCACCGGGGTGACCTTGGAGCCAACAGGGTTTGATGTGTTGCCTGGAAGATGGAGCCCACTGAAGGAGAAGTCATTTGCCTGAACTGTTTCGGGGTCCTTGCATGCTTGGCCATTCACGAGAACTGTATTGTGAGCAATAAAAATTGAATCAGTGAAGCACTAGATGGACTAAAGCCATCTCTACTAGTAGTTTGCACACTATTTTGCCAGGAAACGTTTTGTCCTAGGAATTATATCATAGCATGCTATCAGGGCTTTATCTAGTCAAATGAAAGCCGCTCTCAGATTACATGACGGACTCATTCTACAAAATAACTACGCAGAAGCCAAAGTTCTACTAGGAAAAAAAAGAAGCACTATCAAAACTCTTCAATCAGTCACGAGCATGCATTGATTGATTACCTGAACTGCCAGCTTCAGCGACACAGAAATCCTGGAGAGGGTTATTATCAGCAGCCGCAAAAGCAAACACCAGACCCGAGAAACAAATCAAAAGCACACTTTTCGCCATCTCCGAAAGCAAAAACCTCCGCAAAATGAAGAGATCGAGTTTAACTTTCGATGGGGATGTCTCTCTCTCTCCGTGAGCAATCAAGATGGCTTTTGTTTGTTGTTGTGGATGAAATGGTACGAGGAGGTCGCCAGTATTTATATGCGTGCAAGAGCAGAAGAGGACAAAGGTTCAGATAAATGTAAGAACGAGGTCACTTTCCAAAGAAAGAGTCTCCTCTTGGTTTTTTGCCGTCCCTTCCCTGTGTTGCCAAATGCAAAATGGAGGCAATTTTCTCTTGCATAATAGAGATTATAGTGTGTGGATTTATTGAGAGAGAAGGCGATTTCACGCGCAAGAAGAATTAATCAACGAAGTTGTCCCTTGACGAAGTACACGGCATGTAGCCAAAAATAAGTTCTCTGTTTTAATTTGCCATTCGGCTTTTGTTCCATTAACACATATAAGAAAACGCAAGCTTGATTAACGTGCTGCAAGAATTTTGTTTCTTACTTTGTGCCGACATAGGAAAATGACGCTTGATAAAATTCTTCTTCTTCTTCTTCTTCTTTTTTAATCTTTTCTTGGTAGCTAATGCATTATGGGTATGCGAATGGAGAGGCTTTAATGGAATGATTGATCTATTCATAATAGCCGTATTTTGGCTTATTGTTGCACCACATATAAATACATTGAGAACGAGATGCTTTCGTTTGCGTTCAGAATTTACGGTATTGTACTTATCTTAACTATTGATTATTGCGTGAATACAACTCCAGCAATGTGCTTTGGTTTTCATCGATTGAGTAATTATGAAAAGGCATAGTCTTGTGACGTTTAAGTTCAAAGTACTATCACATAGTTTCTTCAGGCATGAATTTCAGGGCATTTTTCAACAATTTATAAATGTCATCGTACCTAACTATCAAATGAGTAGGGACGAGTCAAGTCGGATTTAGAATAATTAGAAATTCGGTTTGACCAAATTGACTTAATCAACCTATATTGATCCATTTTTATGTAGTACAATTTAAGTGACTCATGCCCGATTCAATTTAGACCACATATACCTAACCCAAGTTGGGCTTCAATTTTAACAGTTTTTTTTCTTAAATTGTTGCCTTTAAAGAATGGGTGGCTCCATATATTGACTCCCTGTGGGTGATTGAATAGGGTCATTGGCAAGGATTTTGCATGGCACATGAGTAACATGGGGACTTGGGTGAGTGTTGTGTAGACAAACAAGCACACTCGTGTGGACCAATTCAAGAAAAGGATTTTGGATTGGGGCATGAAGATGGCGGTGAGGCGAAGGATGGTGGATCTTGCCTAGGTGACGAAGAATGCCTTTGCTTTTGTGAACCAGTTCGCTTTCAAAAGGTCAAGTTTAAATTGACATATATTTTAGAATTGGCACTTGCTTTATATTTTATAAATAAAAATTTATATGGCGGATTAAAATGGCTGTATGTACATGCTAGCAATTTTTATTCACACAAGATAAATGCCAAATTTGCTTTTTTAATGATTGAGCCAAAATGGTAAGAAATAAACACCTTCTTTCATGATGTTCTAACTGAACTTTCAGTTTGCAAGTGAAATTGGTATATGCTTCTTGTTTTGGAAAATAAAATTATTCAAGAAGAAAAACTAGAAATCTTGTCCTATATATCTCTATAGTTCGAGACAGATCTGCAAATAAAATTAATAAATTAAAAAGAAATTTATGAAAATTTTGATAAATAGAAAATTGAAATATTAAAAAAAAAAAAAAAAGGCATCATGGTCTTTTTGCTTTGTTTTCAATCAAAATCGTTTGGCGGCATTCTTCCTTTCTTGAATGATATAACAATAGTTTCGGCAGAAGAACAGCCCAAGTGCCAAAACTTAGCACTAGGGACCTTTAAGTGCCAAAACTTTGAAAAGGCACACTTAAGTGCCACTTTCTTTGAAAAGTGGAACACTTAAGTGCCACCTCCGGCGAACCTTGTCGGAAATCTTACGTGGCAATATTTTATTATTTTTGCTTGCCTACGTGGCTTGCCGGAGAGCTGAGTCGGCTCTCACTCACCAGAAATGACGTCATTTGCAAAATAAAAGTCCCGAACGTGCAAAAATGACGTCGTCTGCCCAAATGCCTCAAATCTAAAACCCTAAATCGGCCAAAACCCCTATTGAAGTGCTCGAATCTAAGTCTTGAACCCTAATTTTCATTTGCCCAAAATTCCATCATCAAATCTTGGAAATTGAGAGCAGGACTCGCAGCAGTGCCTCAAATTCCTCTCACCAAAGCGAAGTAGAAAGCCAACGTTTCTGTTTTTGTGGGTTACCAAGTTCAAGAAGAATATCGTGGACTCGAATCAATCCTGAGAGAAGATTTTATGGATGTGCCCGATATAAAGAAGCATCGAAGTGCAAATACTTCAAATGGGTCGATGCGAAGTTCTCGACCGAGCTACAAATGTGATATTGGATCTACTTCATAAAAGACATCAATCTCCATCTATGTTTGTGGACGACTTGGACGATTTTGACTCAATGCAAGCTCAAACGTCTTTAGCTAAATTTTTCAAGAATGAAGTCTCAATGCAAGCTCAAGCGTCTTCAGCTAAACCTTTCAAGAATGAAGTTTCAAGGATGAAAATTGAACAGAAGTGTTACCAAACATTTATTATAGTGTTGTTTTATTATCTATTATACTTTATGATGAAATGTAAAGCACTTGAAGATAATAAAAAGTTTCTCTGACTGCCATAGTTAAAAATGGTGTTATTTTGGATTAAATGTAGACTTTTTTCTTTTTTAAAGATGAGAAGAAGTTTGTGTTGTTTCATAAGATCGTTGTGGCTTTGTTGTTGTTTGTACTGTCACATGTATTGTGAGTTACTTTTTGTGTTTGTGGGGAGGTTAAGAAATTGGAATGAGTGAATTAGATGCTGCTTGTACTATGTTTTTGCTTATTCTTGAATATAAACCAATAATGATGGATGTGTATTGGGTCAATGCGTTGTGGTGGCTTTTTTACTTGAACTGAATATAAACATAAACCAGCAACAAATATTGGAATTGAATGGAGTTGCCATAAGTTAAATTACCATCACCTTCTCTGTTTTGTTATAGACCAGCATATACACAAAACAAACATGAGTGATTACCCGAGTACCATAAGTTGTATTTAGTAATTGTTGACACCTAAAATTTTGATTAGGTTATTAATTAGGCCTTAATTTCTTTTATTTTTCCTTTTTTAGATAATAAATAATAAATAACAAAAACAACGAAAAAAATCAATAAAAACAAAAGAAAACAAAAATTGGCAGCCAGGCCCAGCCCCCTCCTTTTTCTCTCCCTTTCGCGGGCCCAAGCCCACCCTCCTTCTCCTCCAGCCCGGCCCCCTCTTTCTTCTTCTTCTTCCTTCTTCCCTCTTCTTCCCCTCCGCCTCGCAACTCACGCGCGAAGGACCTATGGCCGAGGAGTGTAGGCCGACGTCGGCCGAAGAGACAGATCTCAAGCGCCATCATGAGCTTCCTTCAATGCCGAGCACGCCTTGTTGGAGGAGCTCGGATGGGACGCCGGTTTGGCCGATGGAGGCCGTTCGGCGTGCGAAGACTGGCGGTTGAAGCTCCATCGACCAGCCGCCCCCTCGCCTATAAATAGGCTTCTCCCGACGATGGCAAGGCACGGCGAACTCGGAGATCTTCCCTTGAGAGACTTCAGGGAAGAATCAAAGAGTGAGCACGCGAGAGATCGGGTCGCGAAGCTTGAATGACCTCCCTCCGAGAGACTTCGGGGGAGGTCGGCAGTAAGTGAGCTCAAGGGGGGAGAGATCCGAGTGGGTGGAGGCTGAGCGAGGGAGGAATCGTAGGGCAGAAGGCCAGATCTGGAAGCTAACGGACCGTCGTAGCTGCCCCGTCGTCGCACCTGCACCCCCCCAGATTCGCTGCTGCTTCGGAGCTCAAAGAACTGCCGCGACTCGGAGCCCCGTCGCGGAGTTCCCCTTGTCTGGGTCATAGCCTTTTCCCACGCCGCTGCACCATACCCTCTCCATAAGCAGGTATCAGCCCCCTCTTGGCCGTCGTTGTTTTCGCTCGCCACCCCTCGCCGCCCCTTTTTTTGAAACCCTAGCCTCGGCCTCAATCCCGATTGGCCAAGAGGCTCCGTGTTGCTGCCGCGCCGCGTCCCGTCGAGAAGTCGGCCGTTGTTGTCGTCCATGTAGTTGCCGTCGTCGTCGCCGATCCGTCGCCCGTCGCACCACCATGGCCGATTTGCCGGCGTCCCCGCCATCCCTTCTCTAGCGCCACAAAAAAGCACTGGAATTTGGGGTTGCAAATTCGGGTCGCGACCGGGTCGGGTGAAAGCCCCGTCGGGTAGGGTTCCTCGCGGGAACCGAGCTGGTCGTCGGGTCGGGCGTGGATCTTGACCGGGTAGGGTTCCGATCAATTTGGGCCAAGCGGGTTTGGACGCAAGTGGGCCAGTCTCACGCGGATAGGGACTCCTTTTGTTTCTCGGGCTTCGATTAAAAATTTTGGGTCGGGCTTGTATTAAAAAAAAAAAAAGACAAAAAATCCGAGTTGGGCCCGCGAGTCGGCTGGCTCGGGTCGGACACAACCCGTGGGTCCGACCCGGCCGGTTTTTATTTTAAATAACATTTTAAATAAATAAATAAATAAATAAATAATAATTTATTTTCAAAAATATAAAAAAATGTTTTAATTTTCAAAAAAATCGAAAAATATTTAAAAAAACGTTAAAAAATATTTTATTTTCCGAAAAATTAAAAAAATAAAAATATTCCATATTTTCCAAAAAATGTCAAAAATCCAAAAAGGCCAAAAATTCATGAAAAATACAAAAAAAAAAATCATAAAAAGCCAAAAAGACTTGTATTTAAAAAAAATACCAAAACAATCCCAAAAAATCCCTTTTGTGTCCAAAAATTAGAAAAAGACTCAAAAAAATGTTTTTCCTCCCAAAATGCATGGAAAATCCCTCAAAAATCTAAAAAGCCTCGGGGTTTAAATAAGATTAGGTACCGAAAGGGCATTAGTGATTAACTAGTGTAATCAAGTCCCCGATTCTAATTTCTCTAGTTGCGCAGAGTGAGTATTTCTCCCAATACTTCGCTTGGGTTTCTAATCGATCCACCCCAAACCGATTAGTGGCGACTCCATTTTAAAATTAATTTACAGATTAAAAATTTAGACTATTAAGTCGTGAATTGGTGGACTTGGAGAGTCCAGGCTTAATAAATTCAGCTAAGCCATTAGCGTCCTTAGGCACCCGTACTCGATTGCGGGCGCCGAAAAAAAAGAGATCGTGACAGTAATCATTTAAGTGCTAGTCGCGATGAAAAAAAAAATCACTTTAGTGTCAAGTTATTATTAAAGCAATCACTTAAATGTCACTTGTAATTAAAAGTGAAGACTTAAGAGCCAAGTTTTTTAGAATGTGATTAGTTAAGTGCCAATTTTTTTGCCGATTTTCTCTAAAAATTGCGCCCACCACCACCACCACCGGTTGCGCCACCAACTATCACCACTAGCCACACTAAGCGCTACAGCCACCATCGTGCTGGCGGTGTTGCTGTACAATGTACTAGTGCAAGCTGGGCCTTGTACTAACTTGCACCAGTACACATGGTGTATAATGTGCAAACTGCACACTTGCACCAAGTGCAGCATAAGCTCATAACCCCCACCACAAACTCATAATCACCAGGCATTACCACCAACCACACCAGCACCCTAGCCATCACATTAGCACCCGAACAACAAACTCACTACCACCAAGAATCGCCATCCACCACCACCAGCCACGCCAGCACTCCAGCTACCACCACATACCCAATACCAACAGCAGCAAGTAAAAGCATAATCCATATCTTACAAAAAGCAAAAATTGACAATCAGCAAGATCATTCCATTAATATTGAAATTAAGTCTTACAAAATTAATGACAAACTAAAGAAAAAAAAAAAAAAAGATAACCATCCATAGCGAGTTATTATAACTGTTTTGACCCTAAGCTCCACAAATCCTATCACATCCCATCTCATCAATCAATATGCATGACACCCCCTATTTGTGCTCCTTTCGATGTGATTTTCACTTAATTCATAATTCTTGCACTCTTTCTAACTGGATGTGCAACTTCTTATTAAACCTTCCTAGTATCCACTGACTCAGATGGAGTTGCAAATATCTAGGCCGAATTGATTCAAAAGGAGCTACAATTGTCCCAGATTGAATTAAATCAGATGGACTTGCAACTGGGTTCTTGCTCTTCTTTCTTGTTGGTGCAGTTGATGTTTTCTTTTTTGTTGGTGCAGCCGTTGATTATTGAGTTAGGCCTAAGATAAAAACCTCTAAACTTCTCCCAAGCTACAAAAAGACAATAAATTGTCAGCAAAAGTCTGTAACATAAATTAAATTAAATATAGCCAATAAAACTTACATTCAGAATGACTGTTCTAGTATGCTCATCTATATAAAGGCCAAAGCCATATTGTCTTAACCTCTTCCCAAGTGCCCCTTTTGTTTGAATAGGGGCGTCACTTTCAAGAACCTGTGATTTGTTGGCTCTTTTACTTGCCTGTGATTTCTTGGGCCCTTCATCTATAGCTGGGGCTTCTTTGACTAATTCTTCAGCTAGGCATCTTCTAGACGGCCTTTGTGTAGCTAACCTTTCACTTGGCCTTCTTCTAGTTATCCTTCTATGTAGCCCTTCAACTTTAGTGACACATTATGTTGGGCCTTCTAATGGTACTAGTGGTACTTATGGTGCCCCTTGTAGTGATTCTTCTAGTGGCCCCTATGGTGACTTTTGAGGTGGATCTTGTGATCGCCTTTCAGTTGGCAGTTGAGCTCCAATTTGCTTTCTTTGAACCTGAGAGAGAGGCAAAAGACACCATAAATATAATATCGAGCCATATAATAATGTAAAGAAAAAGAAAAACTAAATACAAATGGTTGAATTTAATGAGTATTTATTTTTCTGTTGAAAAACAGTCGACTGAATTGGCCATGATGCTGCTTAGGCCAATCCTTCAGCTGGCTGTCTTCTACCTTGCCTTCTTTGAACAGGCTGTTTACTTTCATGACTTACTGGGGTTCTTCTTGTGACCTAACAAAGACATTACATACAAGGCCAAATAGGATATTATGTACATATTTACGATAAACCACAAAGCAACATAAACATAAAATAAATTTCATGACTTACCTGAGTTCTAGTTGTCGATTGAAGAACAGTCGACTCACTTGGCTCTTCTGTTTGTCTTTCTCCAACTGTCTCTTCACTAGGCCCTTCAGCTTGCCTCAACTGTTCTTGTTGCTTCCCCAATTGACAACCTTTAATATTGTGACCTGCTACGTGGCAATAATAACGCGTCATCTTTGCACCCTGCCTACTCATTCTTTGCTAACCTGAGACCTCTCCCTCCGCCATTCTTCGTCTTCGTTTTGGCCTTCCATTTTTTTCTTCAGTGGCAAAGGTTGAGGTGCTTCATGATCTGTGGGTCCCCAAAACTTGCTACTTCTAATTGGCTGCATCATGAACTGGTACGAAGCAAGGTATTTTGATTTATTGTACCGATCATCAATGTAATCATCTATATTGTTGCCCTTCAACTGGATGGCATATATGGCATGTGCACAAGAAATTTCACTTAGTTGTCATGCTCTACATGAACACTTCCTGCTTCCTAGCATGACAACATACTTATCAGCACCCTTCATTATCTCATATTTGTCATCTCCATTCCAAATAGGATGACAATACCTACTTGCAGCCAAGTTCTCATCCAATTTCTTGGCAATTCTAGGACCATATTGTCTAGTCCACTTTATAGCCTCATCTCTTTGTTTCTATAGTCGAGTCATGACCGCAACTCGTATATCTTCAAGCATTGAGATGATTAGTTTGCATCTAGCATTTATTATATTCGAATTAAATACTTCACAAATTTTGTTGTTGACATTATCGCACTTAAACTCCTCACTGAAGAATGCCCTGCACCAATGCTTCGGTTCTAGTTGAAATAGTATAGCACAACCTTCCTTTGTCAACTGAAGCAGTCCTTCTTTAGCTATCCTAAAGTCAGCCATGTTTGTACTATTTGCCAATTGCCAAAAATATAACTGCAGCTTATCCCCTTCGTAGGACTTTGCCTAATTTCTGTATATGTGCCACGCACACATTTGATGTTTAGCATGGGGCAACAACTTGGCTACTGCCGGAACCAATCCTTGCAATAATTCAAAGTAAGAAATGTAAGCAAATCACATGTTAATATTACAAAGCAAACTATTGACTAAATTTTTCAAAAAACAAGCATAACATTTTGTTGGTCACATATGAATGCCCACCATTCCCCGTTTATTATCTCTAAATCAACCATCAGATTTTTCAAGAACCAGGACAAACTGTCCTTGTTCTCAATCTTTACAACAGCCCAAGTTAGTGGGAACATTTGGTTATTCGCATCTCTTCAAATCGCCACCAACAATTCTCCCTTGCACAAGACCTTCAAGAAATAGCCGTTCAATCCTATAATCCGTCTACAACCAGCTAAAAATCCCTGTCTGCATGTATCAAAGCACACATAGAACTTATCGAACTTGGCCCCATTATCAGAAATCAGCCTTTTCACCACCTCTACATACACTTTACTTGAAGGGTTTTGTAGCCTACACTCCCAAACATAATCTCACATTTGCCAATATTCCTTACCATACTGACCAATAAGTATTTTTATTACCTTTTGCTTTGCTATTTTGTATTGATTCCTAGATACATTGATGTCTACACACTCCTTCACTGGCATCCTAAAGTTAGTAATTTTCATCTCGGGCATTAGCTTGATTAGATCGAAGAAATGCTTGGACAACCATGCACTTGTTACCCTTTTGATTTGAAAATTAATGAAACAAATGTGTTTCTCTTGGTAGGCTCTAATCTGGAAAGACCCACTCCTCTTAACAAACGTGCCGTAAATCTTCTATGGACAATTTTGCTGCGAACACCTAGCTCTTACAAAGTTCTTAGTGTTTCTAATAAAATCAATATTTTTTCGTGCAGCAATGGAATTCTTCAGTATAGCTTCCCTAAATTGTATCGCATCTTGGAATTTCATACCTATTGACAAAGTAGGAAAGGCAACAGATGAATCATGCGAAGGAAACTTACTTTTCCTTCTATGCATAGCTCTTTGATCTTCTTCAAGTTCGTCCTGGGAAGTAGCAGTGTCGATGCTTTCTTCATAATCTGTCTCCTGGCCAGCAACACCAGCATTTGCAAGGCCTTCATCTCTGTTTGGAACTTCATCAGCTACCTGCAAAGTTGCAAATCTATCAGACAAAAAGTCCATTTGTTTTTTTTTCTTGACTGTGTAAGCTCCTCATCGTCGTTGTCACTTAAGATCAAGAAATTTTCAGCAGCCAACCCTTCATCGTCATCATCACCATCACTAGATTCAACTACTTCACAATCTAATTCAGTGATGGTAACATCACCTATGTCACCATCACTCTAGTGAACAGAATCTGCACCCCTCTCCTCCCCATCCTATCCATCATGCCCTCATTCATCCCTAACCCCAGTACTAGGTTTAATACCATCTCCTCATTCTCCTACTTGGGTGCTATCTCTATCATCATCTTCGTCCTCACTACCACTATTGTATTCAATAAATACTTTTGCCTCTTCGCCATGAAGATAATGATATAAGACATCCCTAAAACCATTATCATCTTCTAAAACTCTGAAACCATTTCTCAAGCCTTTCCCAAGAACAAAATACAATAACTTTTGTACTCTACAAGACAAATATGTCACTATATCCCTAACAAAACTAATATAAAATGCATTTTTTATATTTACAAAGATAGTATCCTCATTCCTCCCTTATACTCCCACTCATCCTCCCCAATCACAAAATCTCCACCGTAGCAAACAATGACAACAACATAGTCCTTATCATGAGCCATCTTTGCAACAAAAGAGGAAAAATATACAATTAACTTTTGGGACCACATTCACAAAGGACAACAGACAATTGCATGTGGAAGTCCCTACACTCTTTATTATAGAAAAGAAGAAAGAGGGAAGATGCACTGGTTAGACAACAGCTTTGATTGAAAAGAGACCTCAGGAAAAATAGAGGTGGGGACTCGACAGCTACTTTGATTATGTTGCATTCCTTTAAAATATGGAGAGATCCCCTAGATAAGCATGGGTCCTCATGACACCAATTTCAACACTGCAATTTTTAAAAACTGGCCAAAAGTCCCCACGACAACAAGAGATTCGATTCGAAACTATTATATGTCCAAGGTCCAATACTCCCAACCCTAACAATCACCAATCACCATCGCACATTTCACATCTAACCCCTACAAATTACTTTTGCACATCAAAATTTCACATTCGAGTCCTAAATCACACATCACAGTACCTACCACCACATCTGAGCCTTAATTTTCCCCCCGCCTAGCCCTACATTTCGAGGCCGATCCTAAATTGTCAATCCGAACCCCCAATAGGATTCTAGCACCACATCTAAGCCCTAAATCTCACATCAATACCATTCAAGCCTAAGATTTCCCAACTGACCCCTAAATTTCATGTTGAGCCCTAATAAATGAGTCGGAACCCTAATTTTGTATTCACCACAAGGGAGAGGAAGAAGAGAAAAAACCTGAGCAAATCGAAGACGGCGAGTGACAACGGCAAGTGACGACGGTGAGTGATGACCTGCGAACGGCGACCTGTGAACAACAACCTGTGAATGACGATGGAGAGGACGTCAGATTTGGTGTGAACGCGATGGACGAACGGTTAAAATTCAAATAAGCTAAACGACGTTGTTTAGCACTAAGGAAAAACGACGCCGTTTAGTTTGGCCAAGGTAGAGTGGATGGGGTGACATTGTTTTCCTCCTCCACATGTGCTTTTTTTTTTTTTTTTTTAATAATTGCCATGTCGGTTAAGTATGTCGCCGGAAAATGCTGCGTCTACACTTTAGCCGGATTTTGGCTTGATTGGCACTTAAGTGATCCATTTTACTTCGATTTTGGCACTTAAGTGTACCTTTTCAAAGTTTTGGCACTTAAGTGTGCCTCCGTGCTAAGTTTTGACACTTTAGGTGTCCCAAACTCCAATAGTTTCACTTCTTTTATTAAAGGATAAAAATAACCAAAAACCTCAAACTTTACCAATGTGACATATTTATCTCGAACTTATTTTTCGTGACACTAAAAACCCCAAACTTTTTTTTTGTGATACTAAAAAGCCCAAACTTTATTTATGCGACACATTTATTCTAAACTTGTTAGTGTGACATATTGACTATAAACTTTTCTTTTGTGACACCAAAAATCCCAAACTTGTATCGGTGCAATACATTAACCTAAATAATTTAGTGTTACAAAAAAAAAAGTTTAGGATAAACGTGTCACATAATTATAAGTTTAGGATTTTTGATGTCATAGAAAAAAAAATTCAAGATAAATATGTCATACATGGCAAATTTTGGGGCTTTTTGTGTTACCAGGGTAAATGTGTTACAATTGGTAAATAGTAAGGTTTATGGCGGCTTTTTCCCTTTTATTAAAATATGTTAGAAAATGTGTATGTTACAAATATAAATCAAGTGTCCTTTAGGAGTATGTTTGTTTAAGTGAAAGTGTTTTTTGAGAATTATTTTTGGTACTTTTATCTGTTTGATTCACCGAAAATGACTCAACCAAAATTACTTTCCATAGTAAAAACGCTTTCCGGAATTAGGAAACTGAAGGCCGCAGATCTCACTCCTCTCTGTGCTTGCACACCTTCTTCGAGTGGGGCAAGCATTGAAGCCATGGATGCCACGTCTCCGAGTCGTCCTCCAAAGCAACGCCCGATCCCTCTCCGCCGTCTCCTCCAGCCTCTGCTGCGAACGAGTAACCTCATCGGTGCGATCCATCGAAAAAGCAAAGACTGGCGACATCAAAATCACCTCCGAAGGTTGAGATGCCTCTTACTAAGGCCAAGGCTTGGAGCTGGAGCCGGTCTCCTTCGTCGCCACAGCAAGGAAGTCAAACTCAATGGTGCCCTTGGAGATCTTCTCGTCCTCCTTCTCATGGATCACCATAACTACCGTATCTGTCACGAAACCATTTTTAAGTGCGATGATACATCTTCTCTGCTAGCATTTTCAGAACCCTTGCCGATGCCAACGATGAATTTTTGTTATTGGGGTAGATCGTAATATTTTGAAGATATTGATAAAGCAAAAGCAAAGTTCCTGGATATTAAAGTAATGATATTAGTCGATCATCAATCACATTTGTCGTTTACTGAAGGAGTATGACATGTCAACATTATATATTTGCTGTATGTCAAGTGTAACTAGTTAAAGTTATGATTTGCAAATAGTCATTTTGATTGCTTTCTAAAAGCCATATCTTGTCCATGGTAGGCTGGTTACATCTTAAAAATATAATATATCAAAAGAACGTAACTCTTGATCAATATGAGTATAAGAGTTCAAAGCTCAAATTCCATGGAAGTGAGCTTCACTATGCCTTCATGATCGTCAACAATTGGTTAGTGCATGGCTGCAGGCGAAGGCAGCCCGGCCCAGCTGGCGAGAATCGCCTCGCCCGCAATCAACAGGGTTGGCCTTACCCAGACTAGTGCGGGCAAGCCTGCCTTCGCCATCAGCCGACAAGACCTTGGAGGTGAGTCTCTTTTCTCTGAACAAGAAGAAGAAAAGAGAAGTATAGAGAGGAAGAGAGAGAGAGAGAGAGTCTGTTATGTTGAGAGAAAGTAATGGTGAGAGAGAAGAGATGGAGTAATTTGATAAGTGGGATCAATCTTGCCACATGTCAATCAGTTATTGGAGTGTTCTACTGTTAACATGGAAAATCAGATCTACACAATATTTTCTCGAGTAAAAGTAACTATTAAATAGGATCACAATTGTAAATTACAAATCAGTCAATGACATATGGTAAACAATAATAAATACAATGGAAGCAAAACACCAGCCTAAACAGATCAATTAATAAAATCTTCTCTCAAACAACATTATCTCACATGTTCCCTACTAGTTTCTTGTCTAAAAAGTTCTTTGAATCAATTACTATTTGACTTCGACCGTTTTTTTTTTTAAAGTCAAGACATTTCAAACTACTTGTTAACATGCACAAAGTCAAGAAAATCACTGATTTATTTCAATACTAGACCTTGAAAATGAAAATCGTTATGAATTGAATGTCACTAGAAAGAAGATCTGTTAAGGTGCGTTTGTTTGTGTTTCTGTTTAAAAATTGTTCAGGGAACATAAATAGAAAAAAGTGTTTCTGTTCCGAGGAACAATTTTTGAACAAAAAACGCGTTTGGTAAACTTGTTCCGGGAACAAAAATAAATAGAAACACGTTTGGTAAATTTGTATAATTTTTTTATATTTTTTTATATTTTTTTATATTTTTTCCTTTTTTCCTTTTTTTTTTTTTCTTCTTTTGGCCGATCGCCGGCCTCGGCCATGGCGGCGGCGACCGGCCGACGAGGGCCGGCGGCCTCGCCCAACCACGGCGAGGCTCGCCAGCCCCCGGCGAGGCCGAGCCTCGCCGTAGCTGGGCGAGGCTAGGCCTCGCCTTGGCTGGGCGAGCTCGGCCTCGCCAGATCTGGGCGAGATCGAGCTCGCCTAGCCTGGTGCGAGGTCGGCCTCGCCGTGGCTAGGCGAGCTCGAGCTCGCCCGGATCCGGCGAGGCCGAGCTCGCCCGGCGGCCGGCGAGGCTCGGCCTTGTCGAGCCACCGCCAGTCCTCGCCGTGCCTAGGTGAGGCCGCCGGCCCTCGTCGGCCGGTCGCCGGCCTCGGTCGCCGGCCATGGCCGAGGCCGGCGACCGGCGAAAGAAAAAGGAAAGAAAATAAGAAGAAAAAGAAGAAGAAACAAAAAAGTGTTTCTAATTTGTGTTTCAGAAATAAGAAACACAAAATTTGTGTTTCTTATTTCTGTTTCTTTTTTGTTTCTGGGAACAAAAGAACAAAAAAGGAACAGAAACGCACCCAAACGCGTTTCTGTTCCTTTTTGTTCCCAGGAACTAAAAAAACAGAAATTTTTGTTCCTGGGAACAGAAATAAGGTGCAGCCAAACGCACCCTTACTCATCATAACCCACCGCAGTCCCCTTACGAAATTTTGTGTTGGGTTAGCCACACAATTCACATGTTTCTAGCGATTCACTTGATATCAATGAAATGATAGAAGTCATAGATAAGAATCTACAATGCCCTACAATGCTTTTGTTTGTTGACAATCATTCACTCCAATAGCTACTAGGGTTCCTTGAATAATCTAATATTTTACATCCCTAAGCCTTTTATATCTTACTAAACTATGGAATGTTCTTGCATATTATTACTGAAACCATAATTAAAATTTAGTAAAGAATTTAATGGGAATAGATCATCAAAAAACAGTTCATAATTTAATTGGAGAAGCTTTTGTAAGTCACACAAATGAAGATTGACCATTTTGCATAGCATTAGTAAAGTCAAACTTTGTTATAAGAAATGTAAAGAAAGTTGGTAAAGGTTAAAAGATTTTTCTTTTATAAGATATAAGAGAAGTTAGCATTTCAAAGAAAACAAAACAAACACCGGTAAATAACTCAAATAGGAGTTGGTAATGCAGTAAGAGAAAACTTGGCAGTCACTTTTTCTGAAGTTGGTAATTTCTAAAAAAAGAATTGAAAAAAGGCAAGTCCAAAAATAAACTGTGGTAATTTAATAGGGAAGTTGTTATATTTTCTTATAAGGAGATAAACAAACTACGATAAGCAACTCAAATAAGAGTTGGCAATTCAAAATTAGTTGGAAACTTAATCGGAGAAAAGTAATAACCTACTCAAATAAAATTTAGTAATTTCATATAATAAATGGTAAATTTAAGATTATGGTAAGAAACAAAGTGAAAAAATTAGTTGGTAAATTAAAAAATTCAAATAAATATTGGTTGGTAACTCAAAAAAGTGTGGGTTATACAAAACCTATTGGTAACTTAACCGGGGGAAAAGTATATGAACAAAAAAAAGGGTAAAAGTTGGTAATTGCGCCAATAAAATATAATATATTCTAAAAAGAGTTGGTAAATTTAGCCTATTGGTAACGGTAAGTAAGTCAAATAAAGGTTACTAACTCAATAGAAAGATAGGTAAATAGAAGAATAAACACTGGGAAGCAAATCAAATGGGACTTGATAAATCAAAACTGTTAGTACTCTAATGAGAGAAAACTGGCTAGTCTTACAAATAAAATTTGAAAATTCATGACCCCAGTAAAGAACTCAATTAATTACACCTAATAATAAAAAATCAATTGGTGATTTATTGGAAAAAAGCGGTAAGCTCTTCAACTAAAGATTTCAAGGGAGTTGATATCGTCAAAATAGCGTCAAAATACTATTTCAAGGGAGTTGATAAGTTAAAGAGAGAGTATAAAAAGCGTGGCTAAACTTATATATATTCTTTAATTTGGGAACAACTTTCATTTTATTTATTTTATGTGCTGAGGAAACTTAACATTATATCATCTTTTTCTGCCACATACTATTGTAAAGCTTCATTAAATTTGATATTCTTCTACAAAATTATAGAATGCGACAATTATTCAAGTCTCATCTTTTTCTCATACATCATATCTTACTACGAAATTAACAATTCAAAGATATAGGCATTTCAGTGCAAAGCATGAGTTAAGTAACTACTTAATGCAATGGGCCCTCCACTTTAAAATACGGTGAGATCCTTCAATTTAGATTGTGCATAGTATCCAAGCATCTCAATTTTTAAATTATATGGATCTTACGCGGCAAGGCCCACTAATAAGGATTCATATATATTGAACTACATGCATCCTGATGCACCCCATTCATCTAAAAAAAATTTCGTATGTACAAGTGTGCGCACATCCAAATGTTTACTTCAATTAATCGATTAAAGAGCAGACATGTTGTTATCCTTTTCTATTATTGGTCATGAAAATCCACTATGCCTAATTACCCTTTAGAAATCAAAATCTAAGCTCATTTCGACATGAGAGAGAGAGAGAGAGAGAGAGAGAGAGAGAGAGAGAGATTTTTTAATTTGGGTCATATATAATAAACCATTCAAGGACAATACTGGAAAATACAATCACTAGAACAGAAAGTTGAATTTTCAAAGATACATGGCCAAACATAAGTTTAAACAAACGAATTGACTGACTTTGCTCTCAAACAACATTATCTCACAAGCTCCCCACTAATTCTTCTCTAAAATTTTGACTGAATTTGGCTAACGACAGTTTTATCAACTTTGAATGCCTTGGCAAGAATGTCTACAGAAATATCAGGCATCGACCCAAACACGACATTAGCGATTGTAATGACACCAGGGTTTTCGCTACCAAGAGCTGCAATGGCAACTGCATTCCCATAACCAGTATTTCTCTGGTAATGGATAAGGCCTTGAGGAAGACAAACACATCACCCTTTCGCAAGATCTTGGAAATGAGGCGGTTGTCGGGGTTGGAAGTGATGAACCCTACTTCGAGGGTTCCTTCCAAGACTAGCAAAATCTCGCTGGCTCGTGGGTGAGTGTGGGGTGGGTTGATTCCCCATGGCACGATGTCGATGCGCGCCATGGAGATTCCGAGAGTGTTGAGCCCTGGGAGCTGGGCCACGGTCACCGGGGTGACCTTGGAGCCAACAGGGTTTGATGTGTTGCCTGGAAGATGGAGCCCACTGAAGGAGAAGTCATTTGCCTGAACTGTTTCGGGGTCCTTGCATGCTTGGCCATTCACGAGAACTGTATTGTGAGCAATAAAAATTGAATCAGTGAAGCACCAGATGGACTATAAGCCTTCTCTAGTAGTAGTTTGCTCATTATTTTGTCAGGAAACGTCTTGTCCTATGAATTACATCAAAGCATGCTATCAGGGCTTTATCTAGTCAAATGAAAGCCGCTCTCAGATTACATGACGGATTCATTCTACGAAATAACTACGCAGAAGCCAAAGTTCTACTAGGGAAAAAAGTAGCACCATCAAAACTCTTCACTCAGTCACGAGCATGCATTGATTACCTGAACTGTCAGCTTCAGCGACACAGAAATCCTGGAGAGGGCTATTATCAGCAGCTGCAAAAGCAAACACCAGACCCAAGAAACAAATCAAAAGCAGACTTTTCGCCATCCCCGAAAGCAAAAGCCTCCGCAAAATGAAGAGATCGAGTTTAACTTTCAATGGTGACGTTTCTCTCTCTCTCTCTCTCTCTCTCTCTCTCTCCGCGAGTAATCAAGATGGCTTTTGTTTGTTGTTGTGGATGAAATGCTATGAGGAGGTCGCCAGTATTTATATGCGTGCAAGAGCAGAAGAAAACAAAGGTTCAGATAAATGTAAGGAGGAGGTTGCTTTCCAAAGAAAGAGTCTCCTCTTGGTTTTTGGCCGTCCCTTTCTATGAGAGTCCCCGTGTTGCCAAATGCAAAATGAAGGCAATTCTCTTGCATAATAGAGATTATAGTGTGTGGATTTATTGAGAGAGAAGGCGATTTCACGCGTAAGAAGAATTAATCAACGAAGTTGTCCCTTGACCAAGTACACGGCACGTAGCCAAAAATAGGTTCTCTCTTTTAATTTGCGATTCGGCTTTTGTTCCATTAACACATATAAGGAAACGCAAGCTCGATTAACGTGCTGCAAGAATTTTGTTTCTTACTTTGTGCTGATATAGGAAAATGACGCTTGATAAAATTCTTGTTCTTTTTTTTTTTTTGTAATCTTTTCTTGGTAGCTAATGCATTATGGGTATGAGAATGGGGAGGCTTTAATGGAATGATTGATCTATTCATAATAGCCGTATTTTGGCTTATTGTTGCACCTCATATATATACATTAAGAATGAGATGCTTTCGTTTGCGTTTAAAATTTATGTTAATGTACTAATCTTACCTATTGATTATTGCGTGAATACAACTCTAGCAATGTGCTTTGGTTTTCATCGATTGAATAACTATGAAACATAGTTCTGTGATATTTAAGTTCAAAATACTATCACATAGTTTATTCAAGGCATGAATATTAGGTCATTTTTCAACAATTTATAAACATCATGGTACCTAGCTATCAAATGAGTGGGGACGGGTCAAGTCGGGCTTGGAATAAATAGAAACTTGGTTTGACCTAATTGACTTATTTAAACTATATTGATCCATTTTTATGCAACACAATTTAAGTTACTCATACCCAACCCAATTTAGACCACATATACCTGATCCAACTTGGGCTTCAATTTTTAACAGTTTTTATCCTTAAATTTTTTGCCTCTAAAATATGGTTGGCTCCATATATTGACTCCCTGAATCAGTGAGGAAGCTTTGATTGAATAGGATCATTGGCATGGATTTCGCGTGGCACATGAGTAACATGGAGACTTGGGTGAGTGTTGTGTAGACAAACAAGCACACTTGTGTGGACCAATTCAAGAAACGGGTTTTGGACAGTGGTGAGCATCAGTCCAGGGTCAACCCTGGACCAACCTTGGATCGGCCCAACCCTACCGATCTTGATCCGGCTTCTAGGAAAATAGAGTCGGTCCTTGGTCCTAAGATTCCTTGACTAGCACTATGCGGGTTGGTTCTCAGTCCTGGGAGTTCAGGGTCTGTCCAACCTGGACCGACCCTGACTATATATTATATCTAATATATTATTTATGAATTTTTTTATATAGATAAAACCTTAAAATAAACGACATCAACAATATTAAATGGCTCTTTAATGAGGAGTTCAAGTAACTTTACATTATTCTTTAATAACTTAGGGCGCGTTTGGTAACGTTTTTTTTTTTTTTTTTTTGGAACAGTTTTTAACAGAAATATATATATATTTGTTTCTATTCCAGGGAATAATTTCTAAGTATAATAACACATTTGGTAAGCGAAAAATTCCTACTCCATGAACAAAAATATGTTTGGTAAACTTGTTTAATTTTTTTGTTTCTTTTAAACTTTCAATATTTTTATTATATTTTTCTCTTTTTTATTTTCTTCTTTCTTCCTTTTAGCCGGTGACCAGCCAACAAGGGCCGACAACCTCATCGGGCCTCGGTGAGACCAAGCCTCGCCGGCTAGCGCAAGGCTCGGCCTCGCCAAGCTAGGGCGAGGCCAACCTCGTGCCGCCTAGGCAAGGTTGAGCCTCGTCGGTGACCTCACCGGCCACCGAGGCCACCGGTTCCGGGGAATAATTTCTAAGTATAATAACACATTTGGTAACTGAAAAATTCCTACTCCATGAACAAAAATATGTTTGGTAAACTTGTTTAATTTTTTGTTTCTTTTAAACTTTCAATATTTTTATTATATTTTTCTCTTTTTATTTTCTTCTTTCTTCCTTTTGGCCGGTGACCAGCCAACAAGGGCCGACAACCTCATCGGGCCTCGGTGAGACCAAGCCTCGCCGGCTAGCGCAAGGCTCGGCCTCGCCAAGCTAGGGCGAGGCCAACCTCGTGCCGCCTAGGCAAGGTTGAGCCTCGTCGATGACCTCACCTGGCCACCGAGGCCACCGGCGAGGCTTGGCCTCACCCAAGCGGTGCAAGGTCGGCCTTGCCTTGGCTGGGCAAGCTCAAGCTTGCCTAAATCTGGCAAAGCCAAGCTCGCCCGACCATTGGCGAGGCTCAGCCTTGTCAGGCCACTGCTGGGTGACGCTAACCTTGTGGTGGCTCGGCAAGGCCAAGCCTCGCCAAGGGCCAGTGACGCTCTGGTGAGGTTGCCGACCAAAATGAAGAAGGAAAGAAAAAAGAAGAAGAAAAAAAAGAAGTGTTTCTTGGAATTGTTCCGGAAACAAGAAACGAGTTTTTCTACTTCTTGTTTATATTCCAAATCTATTCCCGAGAATAAAAGTGTAAACAAATGCATTTCTATTATTTTTTTGTTCTTTGGAACAAAAGAACAGAAATTTGTTTTCCGGTGAACAGAAACAAAAATAAACAAATAGGCCCTTAAATTTTTAATGTCTTTTACGGCATCAATAGTTATAATTTACGAAGGAGGAAAATATTTCTTTACGACATCTTCTTCTAGTACTCATTCTCTTCTGTTTTATATGTCCTCTTAGTTTTTAATTTGCCAAAATCAAAAGAAACAACTTCTTCGCTCGCCACTTGACACTCACCTTCTCACTTTGAGTCACTTGTGTCACTCACCGCTCGATGCTCGCTTGGCTTGTTGCTCCCCACTCGACACTCAATGCTTACTTTGTTCGATGCTCACCCCACTTAACCCTCACCGCTTGCCTTTCTTAGCTGACCTCGCTTGTCGTCAAACTCATTGGGCCAGTCTGGTCCTTAGTTGCCATTTCAAGTAGTACAAAAATTGAAATAAAAAATTATTGGTTGGTCTCAGGTCGACCCTGGAACCGGACTGAACCCATTAGGTCAATTTGGTCCTCAATCCTTTTTTCAAGGAGCACAAAAAATGAAATAAAAAATTATCGGTTAATCTCGAGTTGACCTTGGAACTGGACCGGTCGGTCCAATCCTTGGTCCCAAGCTCAATAGGGTCGATCCTCAGTCCCAAAAATTGAGGACTAGCACTGTGTGGGTTGGTTCTAGGGTTATGGATGAATCGACCTAGCCCGGACCATGCTCACCCCTAGTTTTGGATTGGGGCATGAAGATGGTGGTGAGGCAAAGGATGGTGGATCTTGTGTAGGTGACAAAGAAAGCCTTCACTTCTGCAAACCCATTTGCTTTCAAAAGGTCAAGTTTAAATTGACATATATTTTAGAATTGGCACATGCTTTATATTTTGAAAATAAAAATTTATATGGCGAATTGAAATGACTTTATATGTATATGCTGACAATTTTTACTCGCAATAAGATAAATGCCAAAATTTTTTTAATGATATAACGAAAATGGCAAAAAAAAAATAATAAACGCTTTATTTCACGGCGATCTAAATAAACTTTCAGTTTGCAAGTGAATTTAGCATTTACTTCAAATTTTGGAAAATATAATTATTGAAAAAACAAGAAGATCTTATCCTATACGTCTCTATAGTTTGAGATAGACCAGCAAACAAAATTAATAAATAAAAAAGAAATCTATGAAAATTTTAACAAATGGAAAATTGAAATAGAAAAAGAAAAGGCATCATGGTCTTCTCGGGAAATTACCAAAAAGTCTTAAATGTTTAGCGGTTGTACCAATTCAGTCATAAACTTATTTTTAGCCAATTGGGTCTTAAACCTTTTACAATTGTGCTAGTTTAATCCTTCGGCCAATATTGGCTAGCTAGTGCGACGTGGCTATCGGCCGGCACTAACAATAAATTTTTAATAATATTTTTTGAATTATTTAATTAATTTTTAATATTTTTTACCTTTTTCCCTCCCTCCTTCTTCCTTTGGCTCGGCAACCAGCCAACCCTCCCAATTGCCAAATTGAGGTGCTGAATGAGCTTGCTAGCCCAAGTGATGACAAGGCAAGTCCTCGCTAGCTCTAACGGAGGCTCACCCCACTAGTGGCTAGGGGATCTCCCCTCGCCTAGCGACGGTGAAGTGAGCCCTCCCTAGATCTAGCGAGGGGGACTTTGCCGTTGTTTGGTCTGGTATGGTGAGCCCTCACAGATTCGACGGGGCTCGCCCTCGCCCAATCACACAGGCGAGCTCACCCAACCACCTCAATTCGATGACCAACGAGGGTTGGCCGGTTGCGAGCCAAAGGACGAAGGAAGGAGGAGGGAGAGAAAAAAAAAAAGAAAAAAAAAAAGATTAAAAGATTAAAAATTAATAAAATAATTCAAAAATATTATTAAAAAATTTGTTGTCGGCGTTAGCCGGTGGCCACATCAACGTCGGCCAGCCAATTTTTCCAGAATGATTAAACTGGCACAATTGTAAAATATTTATAACTCAATCGGTCTAAAAAAAATTTAGAACTGAATTGGCACAATTGCAAAAAGTTTAGGACTTTTTTGGTAATTCTGCTTGATCTTCTTCCTTTGTTTTCGATCAAAATCGTTTGGCAACATTCTTCCTTTCTTGAATGATATAACAATAGTTACATTGCTTTTATTAAAATGTGTTAGAAAATGTATCTGTTTCAAATATAATTCAAGTGGCCTTTAGGAGTATGTTTGTTTAAGTGAAAGTGTTTTTTGAAAATTATTTTTGGATTTTTATCTATTTGATTCACCGAAAACGACTCAACTTTCTAGTATACAGTAAAAACCCTTTCCGGAATTAGGAAAGTGATGGCCCCAGATCTCACTCCTCTCTTTGCTCGCACACCTTCGTTGAGTGCAATATATAGTTTAATGATTTCCTTCTTTTTTTAATCTTTGTTTGGCAGCTAATGCATTAAGGGAATCTTGATTGGAAGGCTTGGTCAATTTTTTTTTTTTTGATCAGAAAGATAATATATATTGATGGAAAGTCACGTGGGAAATACAAAGCAACCCTGAGCGAGGGCGTCTTTACAAAGAAGATCGAGCATAACTTGGGGAGGGGAAACAAACCAAGCGGAAGAGAGGGATCCGTGGCCATGGGCCTTTGCTGCCCAATCAGCGAGGGTATTAGCCTCCCGACGGCAGTGCTGTACCCGAAGATGAGAGAATCGGCGAAGTAGATCAAAGCACTCGGTGAAGAGGGCGCGGCACTCCCACGGCGGCAGGCGACCCCGATTTAGGGTTTCAACGAGGACGATGCTGTCGGACTCCACAATCAGGTGAGAATCTGTTAACTCTTGCTGTGTCAAATCGTTAAGAGACAAAATTAATGCCTGGATCTCGGTCTCGAGAGCGAGAGGAGGCGAGAGACGGGCGTGTGATTCCACCAAGCAGTCTACCCGAGTGGTCGCGGGCCATACCAGCAATCGATCCTCTGTGATTTGCCGTGGGAAAGGAGCCGTCCAGATTGATCTTCATCGTGCCCAGCGGGGGAGGTTGCCAAGACCGATTAGGGCTCAGCCAAGAGGAATGGCTCTTGAAATCCTTTTGATGGACTCGTTTCTGTAGAGAGTCCAGGGCAAAAACAGAGTCGATAATATGATTTGGGGACTTCCGAACACGGCGAAAGATGAAGTGATTCCGCGCCTTCTAGATTTCCCAAAGAAGGCTTGCAACCTGCTCAAAGTCTGGTAAGCCTCTGTTTTGATCGAGAAAATTTGCTAACCATGAGTCCATTCGGGTAGGGATATAAGTAAAAATATTGAGATGTACCTTTGAATGAGTCCAAATGCGTTGAGTCCAAGGGCAATGCAAGAAAAGGTGTTCTGTAGTTTCTGGGGAGGCAGAGGAACAGAGACCACAGACTGGGGTTTGAATGATCTTTCTATGGTATAGATTATCTCTAGTTGGTAATGTATTCTGACATACTGACCATAAGAAATTACGAATCTTGGGTGAAGTTTGTGCTTTCCAAATCTTTTGCCAAACAATTTTGGGTGGTTGGTAGGAAGATGAAGCCTGAGAGGTAACCTGCTTGTGTGTGGATCGATGAATTACGTTGTAGCCACTCTTGACAGAATAGATGCCATCCTGTGTGCCTGTCCATATGAGTTTATCTGTTGTTGAAAGTGGCCAAAGTTTTAACTGGAGGATCTGCTGTACAGTGGAGTCATCAAAGAAACGATTGAGCAAAGCGATATTCCATTCATTCGAAGAGGGGCTTATTAGACCAGCAACAGTGTGGGGTTCATCTCGGAGAGCAGGACCACCTAGAATTCCGGCAGGTAACCATCTATCCTCACGGACTTTTATTGATTGGCCATTCCCAACTGACCATTGAAGGTTTGGACTAATAGAATCTCTTCCTAACAGGATACTCAGCCAACCCCAGGAAGGTCTATGACCTCTGTCGGCATGCCGAAGGTTTTGAAAGGAAAGTACAAACCTTTAAAGACACGGCTCCACAAAGATGAAGGATCTTGGAACAATCTCCATGCCCTGTTTCCCGGGAGAGCCTTGTTAAAGGTTAGAAAATCTCGGAATCCCATACCTCCAAGTATCTTTTTGGCTTTGAGTAGATCCCATTGTTTCTAATGAATGCCAGATTTATTATTGTTTGTTTTCCACCAAAACCTGGAAATTTTTTGTTCAATGGATTTGCATATTGAGACTGGGATCTTAAATATAGACATAGCGTACTGAGGTAGAGATTGAACAACCGATTTTAAAAGAACCTCCTTGCCTCCTTTAGAAATGAAAGACTCTTTCCATCCCTCCAATTTTGCATTAACCCTATCAAAGAGCCAAGCAAACATATTCTTTTTTGAAGAGCCCCAATCGGAAGGTAAACCTAGGTACTTACCGGATTTTTCCAAAATAGGAACCCAAAGTTCACTAGCCAGGTTAACTAGAAGAGGCTGAGGGCATGATTTCCCCATAAATAGACCTGATTTGTTTCTGTTAATGGCTTGACCAGTGGCTAAGTAGTACTGATTGAGGATGTTACCGAGATTTTGACATTCTGTTGTTGTACCCTCCACAAAAAAGATAGAATCATCAGCGAAAAGTAAATGAGATAAAACAGGACAACATCGATTGAGTCTTATTCCCCTTAGAGATCCCATGTCCACAGCTTGAAGGATAAGTGAGGAGAGCAGATTAGCCACTAGGATAAATAAATAGGGAGAAAGAGGATCACCCTGGCGAAGACCACGAGAGGGCTGAAAAGTAGGTAGCATTTCGCCGTTAAAATTTACACTAAAAGATGTTGAAGAGACGCAATGCATAATCCAGGAGATCCATTTAGCATGAAAACCCAACTGAGAAAGATAGGCAGCCAAGAAATCCCACTCCACCCTGTCATAGGCCTTTTTCATATCCACTTTCAATATTCCCTGAAATTTTTTTCTTGTTTGTGCGAGTTCTAATTTGGTGTAGAACCTCCCTGAACAAGGAGTATGTTGTCTTGTATTTGTCTCCGCTGAGACAAAGGCACTCTGTTCTTGGGAGATTAGCTTAGGTAGGCAAGTTTTCAAGCGATTTGCTAAGATTTTGGATATGATTTTGTAACTAAAGTTACATAAACTAATCGGACGAAACTGATCTAACCTTTCAGGGTTTGGAGTCTTGGGGATTAGCGATATGGAGGTCTTGTTGATTTCTGCGGGTAGCACTCCCGAACTGAAGAAAGTATGGACCATACGATAAACGTCCTCCTGAAGAATATCCCAGTGGTGGTGATAGAAGAGACCATTCAAGCCGTCAGGACCCGGTGCATTGGATGCGCCCAGCTGAAAGGTAGCCCGTTTAACCTCTTCCTGTGTAAGTTCAGCAGTCAGTAAAGCATTCATGTCAGCTGTAACAACCGTAGGACATTGAGCGAGAATAGGATGAAAATCCCTAGGGCCTTCGGAGGTATACAGGTCCCTGAAAAAATCAAAGGTCATCTGTTTAAGCTGGTTTGGGTGTCGGATCCAGTTTCCATTGCTGTCCTGTAAGGTGGTGATGCTATTTCTTTTTCTACGTTGGATAGTCGTAGCTTGAAAAAATCTCGTGTTTTTATCCCCACACTACAGCCATTTGATGCGAGACCGTATCGCCCAGTAGTGCTCTTCTTGAGACCATATGTGCTGAATTTGCGTCTTCAGAGAATTGATGTGAATATAATTATGCTTGGTGATAGGTTGGTTGGTGCATTGTTGAAGCTGCTGCTGAAGGAGAGAAAGTTGACGATGACCCGCTTTGAACTTATGACTACTCCATCGCAACAAGGCAGCCGAGGTAGCCCGGAGCTTCTTGGAGATTGTAGCATTTGCGAGAGAGGAAGAAGACCATGTATCGGAAACCACCCTGTGGCAGTCAGGATCTTGCAACCAGAAAGATTCAAAGGTAAATAATCTCTTCTTCTTTGCTGCATGTTGATCAGTATTAAGTAGAAGTGGACTGTGATCCGATGCAATAGCAGGTAAGGCTATAACTTCTGCATTCGCAAAGGTCACTTGCCATTCAATCGTACATAATGCACGGTCAAGCCTTTCTTTGATGATAGTAGCACCACTACGCTGATTAACCCACGTATAGGCACAGCCCTTAGAGTCCATATCCAACAAAGCACAATCATGGATCATTTCTCTGAAGGAGTTTAAGCGATACTGATCTACTGGTTTCTACCCTATTTTTTCCCAATGATGTAGAACCTCATTGAAATCACCAATGCAAAGCCAAGGCAGAGTATGTAAGAGGCTAAGCCGCCTCAAATCTGCCCAAAAAGGGAGTCTTTGGCTATAGACAGCAGGAGCATGTAGGTAGGTAGTGCACATAGGGGAAGGACATCTATCATCAGAACATATGGCATCTATAAAGTAGGAACTGTGGGCAGTAACTGAGAGGGAAACAGAGTCTCGCCAAAAAAGAACCATGCCCCTTGCCAAACCGATAGGATTAACTACAAATCTATTAGGATAATGCAGCTGCCGTTGTATATTTATAATAACCTGTTCCTTGTTCCGAGTTTCCATCAAAAAGATAATATCAGGCCGATCTTGAGCCACTAAGGCTCTCAGGGCTTGAACTGTCGGGGAATTGCCCAATCCCTGACAGTTCCAACTTAATATCTCCATTTGTCCATAGGTGGCTTTGTCGGGCAAGCCACCACAGCCCAATCCTCGGCCCTTGGGGCCTCCAGTATGGGTGTATCTAAGAGTAGACTCTCATCAAGAGTGTCAAGAGGGATGGAACGAGAGTGATACGGCAAAAAACGCTTAGCCTTTTTTATAGGATTTGGTTTTGCACGCAAGTGCGAATGTTTAGTCTTTTTAGAGGAAGAAGCTTCTGCTGTGGAATTAGAATAATCATGTTGCTGTGCTGGTGCAGGGTGGGAAGGAAACAAGACCATAGGCTCAGGAGAGGAGTGGAGCTGCTGAGTTGGTCGAGCCTCCATTGGAGGTGTTTGTTGAGGGATCTCATAAGGAACAGCAGGGAGTAAGAGTTGACCTGATGGAGGAGTTTCAGGTACGGTTTCTTCAAAAGATTCTGGAGGTGTTGTAGATTCGTAAAAAGCTTGCCAGAAAGGACTGTGTTCTCATACATCAGCCCAAAGCCATTGCCCATAGTATAGTTGATCCCTGCTATCAAATTTAGTATCCTCATAGGGAATATCCTTGCAATATGATGCATAGTGACCAATAATTCCACAAGAATAGCAGTAGTGGGGTAAACGTTCGTAACGGAAATCAAGCCATATGTTTTTCCCCGCTGTGTGAATAAGTTTTCCTGGTTTTAGCGGCTCTGAGAGGCTGAGTTCCACTTTTGCTCGCACAACTCGGATTGGTGACTTATCCTTAGATTCTATGCGAACCTCCAGAACCTTTCCCACTTCACTCACAGCCTTGCTAACAAGTTGAGGAGTACATCGCTCTAGAGGAAGGCCAAATACTTGGACCCAAAATGCACAGCATGTGAAGTCATAATAGTGAAAGGGAGTATTTGGGGTCCAGGGCTTAAGAATGACCAGATTACTAGAAAATAACCAGGGACCAGTTTCTAACACACGTTGTTTTTTTGCTTCCGAGTTAAACTTGATAACATAGAGACCTTCCTCCCTCTGAGATACCTCAACATTGTCTGTGCGCCATATACGATTCATTGTATGCTGAAAAGCAGGGAGATTGACAGTAGAAGTAGAGAGAATCTTCCCAATTAGACATAACTTACATTCCTCAAGCTTTGCTGCAGGGGCCTCGTCTTCCCAAACTTCAATCGGCTTAGGAGTCCATAAACGACCTAACCGACTGCAAAGAGCGGCAAGTCGGGCTTCCTCTCCCTGAGACGAAGACGCCATCCGAAGAGAAACTTTACTGTATGGTGGTATCAGCAAAGAACGGAGAGGGAACAAAGTGAAAAGCCATCCATGCAAAGAGATAATGGTGAATCGGGAACATGCAAGATGAGAATTTCAGAAATTTGAGAGAGACAATAGAAAAGAAACATGAGTGAGAGAGCGACGAGACCAGAAAGCAAGGGAGATGAAGGGGGAAAGAAGAAAGATGGAGAAGACCAGGTGGTCAGAAAAGAACATTCACGAAAGAAAAGAATGGAAAACAAGTTCGGAGGGGGCCATCATCCGAAAGTTCTTCCATTAGCTACAGGAAAGAAAAAACCCAGAAGTAAGAGATAGAGGAAAAGATGGAAGCTCGACAGAGACGAGAAGAAAATCTCTACATAGGCGAGAGAGAAAACTCTACATAGGCGAGAGATTTTCGCTGTATTTTGGGTCATCGTTGCACCATCCGTCCTTCGAGAAGGAAAGTCGGCTCGAACAATTCCACCTCTTTCTAACATCAAACGGGCGATCTCCAATCCCCCCCCCCAAAAAAAAAAAAGTAGGTATACGATGGCCAAAACGTTTGTGTCCTTTTCTATCCCGAAAGATAGAATGTCTTAACCACTCAACAGCTATTCCATCTCTGCTGTCCAACGAGCCCGCTCTTAAATAATCCCTAATTTGCCGTATATGCTACTAATGGCATTGAGAATGAGTTCTGTCATCTTGATATAGATGGTTTTAGCTTGTCTTATATCTATTCAAGTACTTGGAGCATGAAATAGAAAGTGGATTTACTTGGCTTTTGTTAAATCTTTGTCA
Source organism: Eucalyptus sideroxylon (assembly GCA_014182405.2). Lineage (NCBI taxonomy): Eukaryota > Viridiplantae > Streptophyta > Magnoliopsida > Myrtales > Myrtaceae > Eucalyptus > Eucalyptus sideroxylon. Next base: position 58,682,417 of record CM024552.2, read on the forward strand.
ATGCCTTGACAGATAATTGGGAAAATTCTAAATAAGGGTATGAAGTGCCCTCATTTTCTCAAATAAGAGTTCGAAGTAAACATTGTTTTAAATAAGGGCCCGAAATGGGCAAATTATCTCAAAGAAGGGCATTTGGCCAGCCAATGATTATTTACGCTATTGGAGATGGGTTATTTTGGTCAAGAAAATAGTAACTATACATTTCTAAATTTTTTAAATTTTTTCTTTTCATTTTTTTCCTTTTTCCTCTTCCCTCCCTAGCCATCACCGTCAATGACCAATGGAGATCACCCAATTCAAGTGAGGGCCACCCTCGGCAACATTGAGCGAGGGTGAATTGGCAAGGGCAAACCTCACCAATTTTGGGTGACAGTCGTCTAGCCTAGGCTGTGCGAGGCGAAGGCCGCCGTCACCCAACGCTGGTGAGAACTACCCTCGCTTAAATCTGATGACCTTCACCATGGTTAGTGCACGGAAGGGGGAAAGAAAAAAGAAAAGACACCAAAAAAAAAAAAAAAAAGAGGAAAGAAATAGAAATAAAAAAATATATACCCTTCAATTTAAGAGGTTAGGCCACTTTTTTGAAATTGATATGGCCACTTCAAACCTTTATTTGATACAAATTGGCCACTCCGGGCCTTTATTTTGAAACAAAGTCCACTTTGCGCTCTTATTTCAAAAAAAGATATACTTCATACACTTATTTATAATTTTCCCTAGATAATTTGACAATACAATGATTTGTTTATATATTTTAGAATAATTTAACCAACATGTTAACTAATCAATTACGATAAAATGGATTGGACTTTGTAAGTTTTTCTTCCGCAATCTCAGCATGACATGAGCGTGAAAAAGACTTAATTTTTTTTTTTTTGTAAGGGCTAAAATCATTTGTTTTCACTTTTTTGACATCATATTTATGGCGGTCACGAAAAATATTAAAGAAAGATCTCCCTCCAAGCCATACATATGACTTAATGTGGCTTTTGATATGTATCCATGAGATTGAGAATAAATTTCTATTTACTCTGATAATTGAGTATCTATTTATTTCATTTTCTTGAGAATAAATTTCTATTTTACATGATTATATGACTAGGTCATTAGGTTCCTGAAATGATGTAAAAATACTATTTGACTTTGACCTTTTTTTTTTAAAGTCAAGGCATTTCAAACTATTTGTTAACATGCACAAAGTCAAGAAAATCACTGAAATTATTTCAACACTAGACCTTGAAAATGAAATCGTTATGAATTGAATGTCACTAGAAAGAAGATCTTTTACTCATTGTAACCCACCGCAGTCCCCTCATGAAATTTTGTATTAGGTTAGCCACACAATACACATGTTTCTAGTGATTCACTTGATATCAATGAAATGATAGAAGTCATAGATATGAATCTACAATGCCCTACAACACCTTTGTTTGTTGATGGTCATTCACTCCGATAGTTACTAGGGTTTCTTGAATAATCTGATACTTTACATCCCTAAGCCTTTTATATCTTACTAAACTATGGAATGTTCTTGCATATTATTACTAAAACCAAAATTCAAATTTAGTAAAAAATTTAATGCAATAGACAATCCAAAGATAGTTCATAATTTAATCGAAGAAGCTTTTATAAGTCACACAAATGAAGATTGATAACTTCGCATAGTATTGGTAAAGTCAAACTTTGTTATAAGAAATGTAAAGAAAGTTGGTAAAGGCTAAAAGATTTTTCTTTTATAAGATATAAGAGAAGATAGTATTTCAAAGAAAACAAAACAAACACTGGTAACTAACTCAAATAGGAGTTGCTAATGCAGTCGGAGAAAAATTGGCAGTCACTCTTTTTTAAGTTGGTAATTTCTAAAAAAAGAATTGAGAAAAAGGCAAGTCAAAAAATAAATTGTGGTAATTTAATAGAGAAGTTGTTATATTTTTAGTAAGGAGATAAACAAACTTCGATAAGCAACTCAAATAAGAGTTGGCAATTCAAAATTAGTTGGAAACTTAGGGCACATTTGGTAATGATTGTTCTGGAAACAGATTCGATCAGAAATGATTCTATTTTATTTTATTTCTAGGAATAGTTTCTAAGCATTTTAAGACATATAGTGTCTGTCCAAAATTTCTGATTATGGAATAAAATTGCGTTTGGTACCATACTCATTAATTTTGTTTCAAATCAATTTCTTTTAATTTTTAAATAACTTTTTTACTTTTTTCCTTTTTTTTTTCCTTTTCTTTTTTTCTTTTTTTCTCATATTCTTCTTCTTCTTCTTCTTCTTGTGGCCCGTTGCCGGTCCGGCGATCGGCCAAACAAGGGTCGGCGACCTCACCGGGGTTGGGCAAGGCCTGCCTGACCACCGACGAAGCTAGGCGAGCCCCGACGAGCTCGCCGAACCTCGCCCTAGCCTAGCAAGCCTCCGGCGACCGACGGATGGCGATGGACGGTGGCGGCAAACGGCAATCACGAAATGACGATAGATAAAGAAGAAGAAAAGAGAAGAAGAAGAAGAAGAAGAAGAAGAAGAAGAAGAAGAAGAAGAAGAGAAAATGGAAGAAGACTTGATTCTCAAATTTATTCCTGGAACAATAATCAACCTTTTTTTTTTTTATTCTTAATTCTACTCCAAATCTGTTTTCGGGAACAAAAATTTTACCAAATGCGATTATGTTCCCAAACTGCTCCCGAGAACAAAAAATTAGAATCAGTCACTGTTAAGATAGTTACCAAACAGCACCTTAATTAGAGAAAAGTAATAACCTACTCAAATAAAATTCAGTAATTTCATATAATAAATGGTAAGTTTAAGATTATGGTAAGAAACAATCATCTATAAAGTAGTGAAAAAACAAGTTGGTAATTTAAAAAAATCAAATAAACGTTGGTTGGTAACTCAAAAAAGTGTGGGTTATACAAAACCTATTTGTAACTTAAATAGGGGTAAAAGTTTATGAACGAAAAAAAGGGTAAAGTTGGTAATTGCGCCAATTAAAGATAATATATTCTAAAAAGAGTTGGTAAATTTAGCCTTGGTATGTAAGTCAAATAAAAGTTACTAACTCAATAGAAAGATAGGTAAACAAAATAATAAATACTGGGAAGCAAATCAAATGGGACTTGATAAATGAAAACTGTTAATAACCTAATGAGAAAAAACTGGCTTGTCACACAAATAAAAGTAGAAAATTCATGACACCAGTAAAGAACTCAATTAATTACACCTAATAATCTAAAATCAATTGGTGATTCAATTGGAAAAGAAGCAGTAAGCCATTCAACTAAAGATTGATAAATTCGCGATGAGTTGGGAAATTTCTTTTATTTTTGGTGAAATGAGTAGGGAAATTTTAGACATTAGTAAAAATGATAAATTAAATCTAATAAAATATAAGAAAGTTAACAAAAAATAAATCGGCTCGCAACTTTAAATTACATATCAGTCAATGGGGATGCAGTGAAAATAAATAAATACAAAAGCAATGGCCAGACACGAGGTTAAACAAATGAATCGATGGACTTTGCTTCTAGACAACCCTATCTCAAATGCTTCGCACTAATTTCTTGCCTAAAATTCCGATTGAATTTGTCCAACTACAGTTTTATCAACTTGGAATTCCTTGGCAAGAATGTTTCCAGGAATATCAGGCGTCGACCCAAACACGGCATTAGCAATTGTGATGACACCAGGATTTTGGCTACCGAGAGCTGCGATGGCGACCGCATTCCCAAAACCAGTATTTCTCTGGAAATGGACAAGGCCTTGAGGGAACACAAACACATCGCCCTTCTGCAAGACCTTGGAGATGATACGATTGTCGGGGTCGGAAGTGATGAACCCAACTTCAAGGGTCCCTTCCAAGACTAGCAAAATCTCGGTGGCGCGGGGGTGAGTGTGGGGCGACAACGGAGAGGAACTTTCACAAGATGGACAAGGATGTGAATGCAAGCGATTAGAGCATGGCGACGATGCATAAGAGGTGCAGGTACGAGCTCCACCTGCCGAAGTGCGACGTGGTCAGGTCGACGACCGTCGTCCCCATCGTCAACCCCAACAAGATCTTTGTTGCTAACCATGGTGACTCCGGTCTCACCAAAAAATTCTCTCTGTTATCTTTTTGTTCACTCTTGCACTGTGTACTTAATTCTGTTAACCAGTAAAACTCATCCTCAATACGGCAAGGACGGAGGAGGCAGGATTGGAGTGGCTGAGCTCGAGCCGAACTTTAGCGAAGATGGTTTAAAATGCTGCAATTGCTTCAACGGCAACAGCAGATAACAACGAGTCCAATGACAAAATAGACATCTTCAATAGCTCTGCTGAGGTATTGACCAACGGATTGTCAGGCGATACCTCCGATGCTCTCAAGGTGAAAATGTTGCTTCTCTCAGGCTAGGATTACTCCATGTGCAAATCCAAACAGGGTAAATCCTCTCTTTCTCTCTATGACACCCCGAACCACCTAGGGTCGCCACAGGCACCTGACGTTACACCTAATGGAACACTAGCCACATCTCTTAGAAGAAGCGTCGTAAATCATAGACACACACACACACACACACACACACACATATATATATATATATATTGAAAACGGTCCCAGTGCGACTCATTAGCGGAAGCAAAATATAATATCGCCATCTCTCCCTCCAACAACCATGATACAATTGCACACCACTAAACATCATAATAAAAGACAAGGCCATGACACTTTATTTACATATTTTCCAAGATCGGTTTTCTTGGGTCGGTACATCAAAAGAAAGGCTAGGACATGAAGGCACACTCGGCCATAAACCCAAAAAGAAACACTCAACCCACTACAACTAACGTGCAAGATCCCCATCACTAGTGTCGGCTAATCAACCCAAAAAGTTTCAGCTCCTACTTCTTACACACGGGCCCTCACACCCATCCCGGTGCATCAGGCGGTGGCGGCGGCAACATCCCACGCATCACTCCGTCTCGACGAACATAGACGGATATAAACTCCTGAATGACAGGGCCCCCAGCCAGGCCCACGTCGTACATTACTAAGGCGTGCACTCGAATAAAAGTCAGTCCGGGAATGGTGGGACAATCGATCTCCACACACTCGACCTCTACATCTGAAGGAAGGCCTTAAAATACGCCCCGCGTGACAGCAGGGAACGGCATCTTACTAATCTGAAATGTTGGTCCCCAAAGGGGTGAGTACAACCACTCAGCAGGTAAAGGAATCCAATAACTACTCAATGCATCATACAATACAATCACAACATCATACATGCCATTCATGCATCCAAGCATACTTACCTTGAAGCCATGCATATACCATCATACATCTTCATCACAATCATATCACATACATGTCATCATGCCATAGGTGGTCATTATCTTCATATCATATATGCATGTCATCATGCCATAGGTGATCATCATCATATCATATCATATATGCATGTCATCATGCCATAGGTGATCATCATCATATCATATCATATATGCATGTCATCATGCCATAGGTGATCATCATCATATCATATCATATATGCATGATTCAATTTCCACTTTTAACTTTCAATTTGATCATCACATCACTCTTTCTTGGGATCATCAATTTCATCTCATACTTTACGCTTGCACCCCATCCTGGCATCGCGAGAAAAACCTCCGGCATTCAGCCATTTAAGGCCACCGGGTATCCGGCACCCCCACATTCCGAGCATCTCGCATCCCAACTGGCATCACGAGGCATCCCCTCGCACAAAGACCTCCGAGGCTTCCGGCACCCAACCATTCCGGGCATCTCGAAACTCCCGAGGCCATCCGGCCATGTATCTCTATACATTCCGAGCATCTGGCACCCTCCATCCTGGGCATCCTGATACTCCCAGGGCATTATCATCCGCCACAAATAGTTTCCTCATTTATCATTGTTCATGTTTACCAATTTAGGTCTCAACTCAGCATGGCACACGATGTAATGGCAAACAAAATCACTTTCATCCTTCGATCTATACATGCATCATCAGTCATCATCATATATGCAGCGATACGCAATCATTCATAAAAATAAAATTTATGGAATTCGTACAACTTAGAATAGTCCATTTATCATGCCTTTTTGAAATTTATTTAAATTCCAACTTGTACCATTTTTGAAAATATTTAAATTAAATATCCATATGATTCTCAAAAATCATGAATTCAAGGCATGTGATAGACAAGACAATAGGATAATGATTTCATGAAAAACACATGGCCAATAGAATTCCACACAAAAATTATAATTCACACAAATACAGCATGCAATTTCGGATAAAAACAGAATGTGCAGTTTTTGAAATAATTCGATTAAAATGCCCGAACGACCTCCGAAAATTATGAAATTTTACCAGGTTATAGTTAAGACACTAAAGTAGATTTTTCATGAAGACTTCTAGGCCAGATTCGTTTTAGATAATTTCCTATAGTCATCCGAAGCTTCTGGTTCTAGCACCGAAACGTCCAGTGTAGTCATCTCCGAAATACCGAGTTTTTACCCATTTATTCTTCTTCGTTTCCTCTGTCATTTGGATATGTTTTACTTCAAGAGGTCCCCTACAACTTTTATTAAGGTATCTAAGTCAAACTTCCAAAGAACAGTCACGATATGGGTCCATGAAGTCTCGGGTGTCCAGTACCACGTCTCCAGATTTACCGTCTTCAAGAGTAAGTCGATTCACTAGGCTACACTTGTTCATTTCACTTAAAATTTGAGTATGTTAGTATTTAATATGTTCTCTACAAGTTTCATGAAGAATTTGAAGAGAGATTCTTGATAAAAATCGACATGCAACCACAAATCTACCAAAAGGTCAGCAAAACAGTTCCAGATCTAGTGTCTCCATAGGATGAGAGTTTGACCCCTTAAATATCCACCATTTTGTACCAAATTTTATTATGTTGTATTTTAAGATGTTGGCTACAACTTTCATAAAGGAATCAAAGTCAAAATCGAACTCAAAACATGCATGCAAGCTCTCACAAGATTCTGGCTCAGGCGGTTCGTGCGAAAACAGCAACATCACTCAAGAACAAGTCATTCTAGCTTCGGTTTCTCCCTCCTAATCACCCAAAATTTGATACTACTCCAAACATACATGCAACACACACATGCAAGAGTAGTAAGAGGATCCTAACTTGCCTCTAAACCGAGCTAGTGACGAGCACACAGTGGCGAACGGGCGGCGACAAGCGACTCCTCCTCCTTGGTTCCTCTTCTCTCGGCGCCCCTTCTCTCTCTCTCTCTCTCTCTCTCTCTGGCTTGGACGGAACCAACCGGCCACTCTCTCTCCTCCTCTTCCTTTTATTCCCCCAAATCTCCATCATTGGCAATGATTACTTGCCACTTCCAATGGCCAATGCATGCAAGTCCTCCTTGCCACTTGGCAAGGCCCATGCAATGGGCCGGCCACTCTCCTTTTTGGGCCAACGACAGCCCCTCTGTGGGCTTCTATTGGGCCGGCCAGCTTGGCCCATCTTAAATCCCCCCCTTTGGGCCTAAGGCCCAAACCTAAATAAAAATCAAAATTTTCCCCTTTTATTCTTTCTTTTATAAATTTTAAATTCCACATGGCCAAAATCTTGTAACATTTTATTTGTAGGAATTTAATCTATGAGGTGCATAGCCAAGCATAGATTATTCTCATTAATTTATCCTATAATCCTAATTTCAAAAATTCAGGAACACAAGCATATATATCACTTAGTCTTAAGAGAAAACTAATGGTTAAAGCATAAACCATAGGTAATTTCATTACCTAATTATGAGCTTTAATACACTTTAGAGCTTGACTTGAATTTTTGGGATGCCACTCTCTCTCTCTCTCTCTCTCTCTCTCTCTCTCTCTCTCTAGTTCATCAGGCTCATCACCATCGATTGGATCCTCATCCTCGAAATTGTTGAGGCACACAGTGGGGTCAAGTGACACCTCCCCAATCTTATTCCCCTTCACTGCGAAGTAGAAGATGGTCGGGAAAGTCTCAACAATGGCAGGTTTGAGATCACTAGGGGCGGCAAGGTGATGGAGCAAGCAAACAGCGCGGCCGATGGAGGACATAGGTGGAGCAAGTAGAGAGGAAGAAGAGGATGATGGACCAGCAAAGGGAGAGAATAGAGGATTACAAAAGGAAAAGAAAGAAGAACTGAGTAATAAAAAAGGGACACAAACACATTTGACTGTAATAATCGTTGGTGGGTATAATGCGCTAAAAAGATGGGAACCACAAAGAATGATATCGTCAAAATACTATTTCAAGGGAGTTGGTAAGCTAAAGAGAGAGTATAAATAGCGTGGCTATACTTATATATATTCTTTAATTTGGGAACAACTTTCATTTTATTTATTTTATGTGCTGAGGAAACTTAACATTATATCATCTTTTTCTGCCACATACTATTGTAAAGCTTCATTAAATTTGATATTCTTTTACAAAATTATAGAATGCCACAATTATGCAAGTCTCATCTTTTTCTCATACATCATATCTTATTATGAAATTAACAATTCAAAGATATAGGCATTTCAATGCAAAGCACGAGTTAAGTAACTACTTAATGCAATGGGCCCTCCACTTTAAAATACGGTGAGATCCTACAATTTAGATTGTGCATAGTATCCAAGCATCTCAATTTTTAAATTATATGGATCTTACGCAGCAAGGCCTACTAATAAGGATTTATATATATTGAACTACATGCATCCTGATGCACCCCATTCATCTAAAAAAATATTCGTATGTACAAGTGTGTGCACATTAAAATTTTTATTTCAATTAATCGACTGAAGAGTAGATATGTTGTTATCCTTTTCTATTATTGGTCATGAAAATCCACTATGCTTAATTACCCTTTAGAAAAAAAAAAAATCTAAGCTCATTTCGACATAACATTTACCTTATGTACATTACGGCGAAATATCTCTGATTTTGACAATGTTACTTCGATACCTCATGTATTTTCAAAAGATACTCTTACCGAATGTATTATACGATGGAACAAAACATTCCACAATGAAAAGGTAACAGATATGTCTATGGCAAATTTTCATCTTTATCCAGCTAAATTGCCTCTAATTGATGATGCGGAAGCCACGTAGATGTAATATAACCAATGGCAGAGAGAGAGAGAGAGAGAGATTTTAATTTGGGTCATATATAATAAACCATTCAAGGACGATACTGGAAAATACAATCAATAGGACAGAAAGTTGAATTTTCAAAGATACATGGCCAAACACAAGTTTAAACAAACGAATTGACGGACTTTGCTCTCAAACAACATTATCTCACAAGCTCCCCACTAATTCTTCTCTAAAATTTTGACTGAATTTGGCTAACAACAGTTTTATCAACTTTGAATGACTTGGCAAGAATGTCTACAGAAATATCAGGCATCGACCCAAACACGACATTAGCGATTGTAATGACACCAGGGTTTTCGCTACCAAGAGCTGCAATGGCAACTGCATTCCCAAAACCAGTATTTCTCTGGTAATGGATAAGGCCTTGAGGGAAGACAAACACATCACCCTTTTGCAAGATCTTGGAAATGAGGCGGTTGTCGGGGTTGGAAGTGATGAACCCTACTTCGAGGGTTCCTTCCAAGACTAGCAAAATCTCGCTGGCTCGAGGGTGAGTGTGGGGTGGGTTGATTCCCCATGGTGCGATGTCAATGCGCGCCATGGAGATTCCGAGAGTGTTGAGCCCTGGGAGCTGGGCCACGGTCACCGGGGTGACCTTGGAGCCAACAGGGTTTGACTTGTTGCCTGGAAGATGGAGCCCACTGAAGGAGAAGTTATTTGCCTGAACTGTTTCGGGGTCCTTGCATGCTTGGCCATTCACGAGAACTGTATTGTGAGCAATAACAGTTGAATCAGTGAAGCACCAGATGGACTATAAGCCTTCTCTAGTAGTAGTTTGCTCATTATTTTGCCAGGAAACGTCTTGTCCTATGAATTACATCAAAGCATGCTATCAGCCTATCAGGGCTATATCTAGTCAAATGAAAGCCGCTCTCAGATTACATGACGGATTCATTCTACGAAATAACTACGCAGAAGCCAAAGTTCTACTAGGGAAAAAAGTAGCACCATCAAAACTCTTCACTCAGTCACGAGCATGCATTGATTACCTGAACTGTCAGCTTCAGCGACACAGAAATCCTGGAGAGGGCTATTATCAGCAGCTGCAAAAGCAAACAGCAGACCCAAGAAACAAATCAAAAGCACACTTTTCGCCATCTCCGAAAGCAAAAGCCTCCGCAAAATGAAGAGATCGAGTTTAACTTTCAATGGTGACGTTTCTCTCTCTCTCTCTCTCTCTCTCCGTGAGTAATCAAGATGGCTTTTGTTTGTTGTTGTGGATGAAATGCCATGAGGAGGTCGCCAGTATTTATATGCGTGCAAGAGCAGAAGAAAACAACGGTTCAGATAAATGTAAAGAGGAGGTTGCTTTCCAAAGAAAGAGTCTCCTCTTGGTTTTTGGCCGTCCCTTTTTATGAGAGTCCCCGTGTTGCCAAATGCAAAATGAAGGCAATTCTCTTGCATAATAGAGATTATAGTGTGTGGATTTATTGAGAGAGAAGGCGATTTCACGCGTAAGAAGAATTAATCAACGAAGTTGTCCCTTGACCAAGTACACGGCACGTAGCCAAAAATAGGTTCTCTCTTTTAATTTGCCATTCGGCTTTTGTTCCATTAACACATATAAGAAAACGCAAGCTCGATTAACGTGCTGCAAGAATTTTGTTTCTTACTTTGTGCTGATATAGGAAAATGACGCTTGATAAAATTCTTTTTTTTTTGTAATCTTTTCTTGGTAGCTAATGCATTATGGGTATGAGAATGGGGAAGCTTTAATGGAATGATTGATCTATTCATAATAGCTGTATTTTGGCTTATTGTTGCACCTCATATATATACATTAAGAATGAGATGCTTTCGTTTGCGTTTAAAATTTATGTTATTGTACTAATCTTACCTATTGATTATTGCGTGAATACAACTCTAGCAATGTGCTTTGGTTTTCATCGATTGAATAACTATGAAACATATTTCTGTGATATTTAAGTTCAAAATACTATCACATAGTTTCTTCAGGCATGAATTTTAGGCCATTTTTCAACAATTTATAAACATCATCGTACCTAGCTATCAAATGAGTGGGGACGGGTCAAGTCTGACTGGGAATAAATAGAAATTTGGTTTGACCTAATTGACTTATTTAAACTATATTGATTCATTTTTATGCAACACAATTTAAGTTACTCATACCCAACCCAATTTAGACCACATATACCTAACCCAACTTGGGCTTCAATTTTTAACAGTTTTTATCCTTAAATTTTTTGCCTCTAAAGAATGGGTGGCTCCATATATTGACTCCTTGAATCAGTGAGGAAGCTCTGATTGTATAGGGTCGTTGGCATGGATTTCGCGTGGCACATGAGTAACATGGAGACTTGGGTGAGTGTTGCATAGACAAACAAGCACACTTGTGTGGAACCAATTCAAGAAATGGGTTTTGGATAGGGGTAAGCATCGGTTTAAGGTCAACCCTAGACCAATCCTAGATCGGCCTAATCTTGCCAATCCTAGTCCGATTCCTAGGAAAATTGGGTCGGTCCTTGGTCTTAAGATTCCTAGGAAAATTGGGTCGGTCCTTGGTCTTAAGATTCCTAGACCAGCACTATACGGATTGGTCCTTGGTCCTGAGAGTTTAGGGTCGATCCAATCCGGACCAACCCTAACTATATATATATATCTAATATATTATTTATAATTTTTATATAGAGAAAACATTAAAATAAACGATATCAACAACATTAAACAGCTCTTTAATGAGAAGTTCAAGTAACTTTACATTGTTATTTAATAACTTAGGGCGCGTTTGATAACGTTTCTGTTCTGGGGAACAATTTTTGAACAAAAATAGTTTTTTTTTTTCTGTTCAAATTTCTAAGTATAATAATGCGTTTGGTAACTGCAAAAAAATCTCTACTCGAAGAACAGAAATACATTTGGTAAACTTGTTTAATATTTTTTGTTTGTTTCTTTTTTTCAATATTTTTATTATATTTTTCTTTTTTTTTTTCCTTCTTTCTTTTTTTCTTTTTTTTTTTTTTTTTTTGTTTTTCTTCTTTCTTCATTTTGGCCGACAAGGGTTGACAACCTCACCAGCCCTTAGCGAGGCTCAGCCTCACCGAGCCACCGCTAGGTCGGCGTCGCCCAATGATGGCCCGGTGAGACCAAGCCTTGCTGGTGGCTAGGCAAGCTCGCTCAACCTCGCCGAGATCTAGGCAAGGCCGAGCCTCGCTGATGACCTTGCTTGGCCACCGAGGCCACTGGCGAGGCTTGGCCTCGCCGGTGTAGTGCGAGGTAGACCTCTCCTTGGTTGGGCGAGCTTGAGCTCGCCCAACTCCAACGAGGCCGAGCTTGTCCGGTCACCGGCGAGGCTCGACCTCGCCGAGCCACCGCGGGCTACGCCGACCTAGTAGTGGCCCAGTGAGGCCGAGCCTCACCAGTGGCTAGGCGAGCTCGGCCTTGCTGGATCTAGACAAGCTCGAGCTCGCCCAGCTAAGGCGAGGCCAAGCTTTGCCAGGGGCCAACGACGCCGACAAGGTCACCGGCCAAAAGGAAGAAGAAGGAAAGAAAAAAGAAGAAGAAAAAAGAGAAAAAAAAAGGAGTTTCTCGGAATTGTTTTTGGGAACAAGAAACAATTTTTTTCTATTTCTTGTTTCTGTTCAAAATCTGTTCGCGGGAACAAAAAAATAGAATTTTTGTTCCCGGAAATAAAAATGCAAACAAACGCGTTTCTGTTCTTTTTTTTGTTCCCTAGAACAAAATAATAGAAATTTGTGTTCCGGGGAACAGAAATAGAAATAAACAAATAGGCCCTTAAATTTTTAATGTCTTTTACGACGTCAATAGTCATAATTTACAAATGAGTAAAATGTTTTTATGAGAAATACTCACGGCGTCCAAAATGGCATGAATGCACCTTATGGCATCTTCTTGTAGTACTCATTCTCTTCTATCTTATACGTCCTCTTAGTTTTCAATTTGCCAAAATCGAAAGAAACAACTTCTTCACTCATCACTCGACACTCACCTCCTCGCTTTGAGTCACTTGTGCGGCTCGCTGCTCGATGCTCACTTAGTTTGTTGCTCCCCACTCGACACCCAATGCTGACTTTGTTCGACGCTCACCCCACTTGACCCTCACCGCTTGCCTTTCTTATCTGACCTCACTTGTCATTGAACTTATTGAGTTAGTCTGGTCCTCAGTTGCCATTTCAAGTAGTACAAAAAATGAAATAAAAAATTATTGGTTGATCTCGGGTTGACCTTGGAACCGAACTGAACCTATTAGGTCAATCCAGTCCTTAATCGCTTTTTCAATTAGCACAAAAATGAAATAAAAAATTATCGGTTGGTCCCTGGTTGACCTTGGATTCGGACCGAACTCACTAAGTTGGTCCAATCCTTGGTCCCAAACTTAATAGAATCGATCCTCGGTCCCAAAAATTGAGGACTGGCACTGTGTGGGTTGATCCTAGGGTTAGGGGTGAACCGGCCTAGCCCGGACCATGCTTACCCCTAGTTTTGGATTGGGGCATGAACATGGTGGTGAGGCGAAGGATGGTGGATTTTGTGTAGGTGACGAAGCAAGCCTTCACTTTTGCAAACCCATTCGCTTTCAAAAGGTCAAGTGTAAATTGACATATATTTTAGAATTGGCACTTGCTTTATATTTTGAAAATAAAAATTTATATGGCGGATTGAAATGACTTTATGTACATGGTGAAAATATTTACTCGCAATAAGATCAATGCCAAATTTTCTTTTGTAATGATTTAACCAATGTCACGACCAAATTTTCGGATGCACCACCTAAAATTAGGCTAATAGATTACTAAGCCTAGACTTAGCTCGGATTCTCCCAAGCCCATACCAACTCACGACTTAGGTTCAAATATCTAGCATGCAAAAAGGAGTCGCCACTAATCAGTTTACGGTAGGTCTATTAGACACCTAAGTAAAATAATGGGAGAATTATTTCACTTCTACGAACCAGAGATTTTGGATACGGGGACTTGATTACGTTAAATTTCTCTAAACCCTTTCGATACCTTTCTCTTTTGTTTTTTTGAAAAAATATTTGGCAAGTAGCTTGAATTGATTTTAATTTATCTCTCTAACATGTGATGTCATCATGCAAGTGCGCAAACCACCAATTAAACACCCAAGTAAAGCAATAAATAAATTGCAAAACTTACCTCAAAGCAATGAAAGCATCTACGTTGTTAGATTAGAATTCACATCAACAATCCTAGATATGATTTCTAATTAACACGCAATCACTCAATTTTTATTTTCACTTTATTTAATGAGAATCTTGCAATATGCAATGCAATATAACTAAATGACCTAATTATAATAACATGCAACTTCTAATTAAATGAACCTAGCAACAACGAATAAATGATGTGAATTTCATGATGACGTGCACATAACTAAAACAGGCATGTAATCTGTCCTAGAGAATGAAATGAATCTACCCTAGACAATTTTTTTTTGTATTTTTTCATGAAATTCGAAATTAAGAAAAATGCAAAAATTATCAACTAGATTAAGATTCCATCTAATTTAAACTAAGAATTGGGTTAGGTCAAATCTTAATTTAAATTAAGATGTTATATTAACTTGAAAGTTCCTAATCTATAATGCAATCCATCTCAAAAGATCTATCTAAATAAAATCAAACATGCAATCAACCTAATATGCAATGACATGCAGAGAATGCCCTAATTCTAATTTTTTTAAATGAAATTCGAAATTAAACTAAACATGCAATTCAGATAATAATAGAATAATAATAAATAAATAAAAAACTAACATCCTAAATGAATGCACTTTTTCTTTTTCTTTTTCTTTTTCTTTTTCATGATTCAAAATAAAATCCTTATTCTAGATAACCCTAAAACAAGAGATATTCTAAAGCAAATCTAATCCTAACTCAAATATTTTTTTGGATTTTTCTTTTACGAAAATAAAATTGAACCAAACACCACGACAGCAAATCAAACAAGATAAGATTGATATCCAAAAATTGACGAACCATATCTCGCGTATGAGATCGGGTTGACCAATTTTAAAATTTTAAATGACGAATCGAATCTCAGGCGTGAGATTGGATTGTCGATTTTTGCAAGAGATTGCGAGTCAGATTTTGGGCGCGAAAATCGGACTGTCAATCCCTAATCTGAGGAGCTCTTTCATGCATCGACAAATATCTCAAATAAGGTAATGGAATTTTCAAAAATCAAAATAGATAAGATTTTCACCTAATTTGAATATTGGTTTCAAAATTCCGATCCTCGAATGACTACTCGCGATGCAACATGGTAGTGTTCAGTTGCTCAAAAGTCACCCGATGGGCTCCACGAGACTTGCGAAACAAAAATTTGTAAGCTCGGCAAGGCACTCGTCGGTGGACGGCGAATCTCGATCTCCCACTGTTGGTTTTGTGGAATTTGGTGACGCAGGGAAATTTCACTAGCCTTCTGACAATCCTATTGATTGTCAAACTTTGACCTTCTAAAACCCACACTTAAATTTTCAACCTCCAAGGAAAGACTAATGTGCTTTGTGCAAGGCGTGGCTGCTTCGTCGTTGATGCCAGGCTAAAATTCTCTAATAAGAAATTCACCATAAATCCTGCAAGAGAAAATTCGCGCGCGAAGAAATTGTCTAGATTCGCCAATGGGCTCACTTGCTCTAGTGTCTACTCTCTCTCTGGATTATTGTGTGCTCGGTGTTGACCAAGGAAGAGAGAGAGAGCCCCCCCCCCCCTTCCTTCGTAAAGACCCCTCCTTTCTCTTCTTCTCCCTTTGCTTATGGACGCTTGTTACTCTTCTTTTTTTTGCTGCGAGATGTTGACCAAAAGACCACGAAGATCTGCTGGAGCAATTATTGAACAATTGGACTCCTTGATGATTGCCGTGGAATTGGTAGCCCTGGCCGCACAAGAAGCAGCGACAATGACGTGGGCTCAACAGGAAGGAAGCAACGAACCAACGTAGATCTCGTAGCCTTTTGGAGATATCATGGCAAGGCCACCTTGCTGTTGGGAGTAGGCGCGGCAATGGATTACCGTCTCATAGTGGCAAACAACGATAGCCGATGTGAAGCGCAGCGGCAAGGTCTCAACCACGAGAGGCTCAACATGTGATGATTAGCTTAATGCTCCTCACTCTCTCTCATGTTTTTTGCAGCCGTGTCTTCTTAATCGTGTGGCCTCCTCCAAAACCCTAAGCGAACAGACCTATTTATAAGCCACCGATTAGGTTTTTTTTTTTTTTAATTTTTCCAAACCAATGTCCACGAAGATTCTTTTTTTTCAAACACAATATTCGTTTTGCCGAACACAATATTTACTTTTCCACTTGCCCTATCCGAATTAATCATATCCCGGAAAATTTTTAAATTCCTATTTTCACAAGATGACATTTGATCATTGAAAAAAAGGGGCTTGGGCCAATTTGCTCGCTTCATGGGCTTAATCCGGCCTGCATGGTTAAAGCTCAAAACCCCTAATTCGAACCCATCCGTCACCGGTCCAAATGCAAAACATGTAAATTAAAAATAAATACACCTACATCTATATGCTATGCAATTAATATTTTTTTTTGGGGATAAAATTAACCCCTAATTTTCTATGCAATAAAGATCAAATTGCAAAAATTTAAGTGTCAACAGCTGCCCCTCTTTGAAGGTGAGCTCGTAGAGGTTGCTTTCAAAGACAAATTGAAACCTAAATTTTGACCATGCACATGCACTGAATGATTTGATTTTTGAGTTTTTATTTTTTGATTTTTGATTTTTTTTATTTTTTGTCGGAAAATGAATCCCATTTTCAAATGCAATTTATATGATGCATGGAAATGCTAATGCAAATGCATGATGCGAAAGGAAATAACGTACCTATAGTCACTTACCAGTCAGTGCGGTAAAGCATCTTGAGGTACATGATAAATCCCTATTTATTCCATAAGTATCCAACTCTCACTTAGGTTCCTTGAAGAGTCTAATAGATAATAGATTGAGACATTGAGATTGGGAAGAACATTCATATCCAAAGTGAAATGTTCAACGAAAAGAATTGAGACATCTAGATCCAGACTGAGATGTCAAGATTTTTTTTTTTTTTTTTTTTTAAAGCTCGAAATACCTAGATCCAGACTAAGATATAACGAGAAAGCTCGAAAAACATTCACATCCAAAGTGAAATGTTCAACGAAAAGAATCAAGACATCTAGGTCCAGACTGAGATGTCAATGATATTTGAAGCTCGAAATACCTAAATCCAAACTAAAGTACAACAAGACGGGTCAAAAAAATATTCATATCCAAAGTGAAATGTTTAGACGAAAATAATTAAGACATCTGGGTCCAGACTGAGATGTCAAATTTTTGAACTTGAAATACCTAGATCCAAACTAAGGTATAACGAGAAATATCGAAAAAACATTCACTTCCAAAGTGAAGTATTTAAACAAAAATAATTAAGACATCCGGGTCCGGGACTGAGATGTCAAAATTGTTGAACTCGAAATACCTAGATTCAAACTAAAATATAACGAGAAAGATCGAAAAAACATTCACATCCAAAGTGAGATGTTTAGACGAAAATAATCAAGACATCCGGGTCCAGACAAAGATGTCAAGATTTTTAAACTCAAAATACCTAGATCCAGACTAAGGTATAACGAGAAAAATTGAAGAACATTCACATCCAGAGTGAAATGTTCAACGAAAATATTCAAGACATCCGGGTCCAGACAAAGATGTCATTATTTTTTGAAGTACAAAATACCTAGATCCAAACTAAGGTATAATGAGAAATATTGAAGAACATTCACATCCAAAGTGAAATGTTCAAATGAAAAGAATCGAGACATCCGGGTCCAGACTGAGATGTCAAGATTTTTAAACTCAAAATACCTAGAGCTAGACTAAGGCATAACGAGGAAGATTGAAGAACATTCACATCCAAAGTGAACTGTTCAACGAAAAGAATCAAGACATTCGGGTCCAGACTGAGATGTCAAGATTTTTAAACTCAAAATACCTAGATCCAGACTAAGGTATAACGAGAAAGATATTTGGGGGATAGCTCGATCGAGTCAAGTGTCAGTGCACTTGAGGGGGAATACCTATGCAATGACAAGTATTTAAGATATGGATAGAGATATACTTACTTGGTAACATCTTTGATCCTCAGGGATATGTCTCCTGCAAAACATGGTTGTAGGAGAGGCAACATGCATTTGTAATCACAAACATGCATTAATCCAAACGAGGTTCATGCATAATGATTTCTATCAATCTTGCATCACCCAATTTCTATTGGAAAAAATTTCAAAAGAATATTTCAATCTAAACACATGAGTATCATGGATGTGTCAAGCAAGGGATCTTTCAGTCTGAAAGGACTTTTCACTCATTCTTATTAAAATGGTTATTTCATTCTGACCTTTGATGTAAAATCTTGACAGTCACTCTATCTCACCATCATCATGTCAAACAAGGGTCTGAGCAATCTCGCAAGTGGTACGACCTTACCAATCTAAGAGGTCTTTAACAGGGACCATAATATAGACTTGGTCAACGGCTTAACAAATGAGACTCCTTGAGTCGAGGTTATTGAAAAATGAGTGATATTCCGCAATCATCTTAGGGTTTACAAGTCAAGAAACATGCGAAATGAGGTAGAAATTGCCTTACTCGCACTTCTTCAAGCGATGCTTTCAAACATATGAACTTTTACGTTATTTCAAGTTCCCTCATCTAAAGAGACTTTGCAAGGGACGTAACGTGGGCTTGGTTCATGGGTTGAGAAGTGAAAGAATCATTAGGCTCAAAAAGTGTTTAGGGGGTCAAAGTTGGTAATCATCTTGACCTATCCAATTTTCTTGATAATCAAAACTCCAGTGAGGATTTTCTCCATAATCAAAACTCCATTGAATGTAACATCTCAGCATTTGAGTTTTTAGTACCACCTTATTGGGGATATGACTTCAACCAATGTTTGATTTTTTTCCTAGGCATTGGCCTTGCTTTTACCAAGCACACTGTTTTTTTCATGCCCCATTTTTGCACTTACTTTCTTTGGACTTGCACAACCTCCATCTTTTATCAGCATTGTAAACAATGCTACCCTAGTGGTTTGTTTTGCTTGCCTTGCCCCAGTGTGGGGGATGATCACAAACTGGGTTTAATGTGAAATGAATTCATAGGTTTAAGTGGGCTATGCAATGGATAAAGTGTATAGGATAGAGAAAGAACTGCTCTTCGTTGTCCTAAGGCACTTCAAATTATTGTACAAGTTACACGGCGAAAGCAATACTCGAAGATTGATGCAAGTGTGAGTAAGAAAATTCCTATCATTCATTTCAAATTTTGCCCCAGTATGGGACGATCCTTGACAGGGATAATTTAAAGAAGCTCTTCATGTGTGTGGGCTCAAATGGCTAAACAACGAGTATATCTGTAGTGTTTCGGGTAGAAGAATAAACTGCCTCTCGTCATCTCGGTTGACGTACCCTTTGCGAGATCACCCTTTTCCTTTTCCTCATGGGCATGGAATGTTTCCACACAACTCCCCAAGGATCGGTCTATGAAATAGTGTATGGAATCAGGTTTGCCTTTCGTCATTCCAAAGCATCCCATTTGACACATTCAATTTATCTCACATAATTCATCAAGGAAAATGTAAGATTTGTAACAAATTTGGACCATTGAATTTGCAACTCATTGAGGCAATTTATTCATCATAAAAATGCTTGCAGTTCAAAACGTGACATGGCAAATTCAATCATAGATAATTCTTCTTGACAGCATTAGAATTAACAGGAGTGAAAAACTCACGACCATCCATTTCCGCTTAGATCAAGGCACCTCCAAGAAGTACCTTATTCACCACACATGGGCCACTGCAGTTTGGAGTAAACTTGCCCCCAAAATCTAGAATTGGATTGGACCATTTTCACACCTTTGCATGCCATGAGACCGTCCCTGAAACAGAATGTAGATTGATCAAAAAGACAAACGGGGTAAATTATATTTAATTTTTGAAATTTTTTTTTTTTTTGCAATTTTTTTAAAGCAATTGGAAAAGCATTTTTTTTTTAACATTTTGATACGAGAAAACATGATGAAGCCCAGGCCTCATAATTCTCCTTGGATTTTTCTTTTTGTTTATCGGCTATATATCATCACCGAGCTGGTTTGGTGTACCTCATCGTGCCCTCAAAATAAAACCTATAATTTCATTGATATTCATCAATCAATTACATTTATTGAATGGAAAATGCAAATTCAAGTCCTAAAAAGAAAGTGAAAAAGAAGAAATCAAAAACAATTGCTATATAGCAATAATAACTCCTAAAAAGTGATAAAATTCCTAGAAAACGATAAAAATTCCCGCGCATGGGGAATGTGCAAAAAATAATAAGTTACTTTTGCGGGCCAGGGCCCATTTCTTCCAAAGGTCATTTATCAATGGCATTCACCCTATCCTCATGCTCAGGTAGAGGAATCTTTTTGACATTCGGTTGAGTGGTACTGAAGGCAAATGCCTTGGTGTCCAGTAAGTTTTGGACCTTATGCTTCAAAGTCATGCATTTATCAGTCGAATGTCCTACTTCCCCAATATAGTACTCGCATTTCTTGGAGGGAGCGTAGTTGGAAAATTTTTCAGCATTGGGTCGCTTTGGCTCATAGGACAGCAATCCCTTCTTTTGAAGGACCTTTAAGACCTGGGACAGAGGGCTAGGAAGAGGAGTGAACTGCCTCTTAACAAACTGCTGAGGCACGATTGGTCGGCTTCCGCTTTGTTGATTCTGAGGGACATGAACAATCGGAGACTTGCTAGATTGTACATATGCAACATTGATTTCTATGCTAGGTTCTTGGTCTTTCCTTATGGTGAACCTTTTGCCTTGATGGGTTGGTTGATTGAACCATCCATCTCTTAGCCCAACTTCGATCTGTTCATCCACCGGGATAAGTTGATTGAAGTTCTCAACGTACGTGCTAGCCATCCGATTACGGAACTCAAACGGGAGAGTCTTGACAAACAACTTCATCAGCTCCTTGTTAGTGGACTCAGGAGTGATTTGAGTCCCTATATTTCGCCATCTCACGACATAATCCTTGAATGATTCACTCAGTTTCTTCTCCTTCCTCTCAAGATCTTCTCGGGAAGGTGCAATGTCCATATTGAACTTATATTGCTTGAGGAACGCATCAGCTACTTCATTCCAGGTGTCAAGAAGATTGACATTCTTCATCACGTACCAGCTCAATGCGGGTCCAGTCAAACTTGCATGGAATGATTAAATCATGAGGGGCTCATTTTTGACGTGTTGGGCCATGCGCATGTGGTACATCTGCAAATGAGATTTTGGGCAAGATGTACTATCATACTTCTCAAACTCAAGCATTTTGAACTTGCTCGGCATTTTGACCTTCTCATAGACCGAGAGGTCGAACGGGAGTGAGCTTTGTGACTCCTGCAGCTGTCTCACTTTCCCTTCCAGCTTTGCAACGCGCTCATCCTGATATGTCTTGGGAATGCTGTCAAGTTTGGCCTTTCCAACGAGGACCGAGTCATCTTCTAGCCCGGGCATGTCGTCGTCAATTGTTTGAACCTTGTTTGCTTGCTTTGGTATAACTATTTCAGGAAGAGCAGGTGCAGCTATTTGATTCGCTTGGAGGAATTGGAGTTGATCCGTCACAAGCTGTATAGAGGCGAGCACTTGTTGGAGTTGAGTCTCCACAGTGGACATGCGATCACACATTTCATTTTGGTCGGCCATTCTAGCTCTTGATCGCGTAATTATGGGCAAACGTGAGGGATACATTATCACCTAATTCAAATGAATAAAAATATGTAAGTATGAGGTGTAAATAGAGAGCCACTCCATGACAACAATCTATTTTTTTAGTCATGAAAAGTCCACTCATGAAGAGGATTCCCTAAAAATGGACTAGGAAAATAAGGACATGGGATGCCCTAGGAGGGACGAAATTTCCCCAAACATGGACTAGGAAAAGCCAAAATTTGAAACCTCCTAACATGAATTGAAAACGAATTTCCAATTTTTATTTTCCAAATGACTCATTGCATGACAATTTCCTCATTTCATTATTAATTGACAAAGGAATTAGATGCAATGCCTCACCTAGATTGTCATGGACGGACCAAAAGTTTGACAAAGTAAGTAAATTGCATAGTATAAGGATAGAAAACTTACTTCTCCAAGGAAATCAATGGCAATCACATAAACATGCACATGAGATTTGAGGCTCGATTTCTACTCTAGACAGGCTTAACAATGTGAAGCCGCAAGGATGATCAAACTAGCCATGGGCGTGTGGACTATGTCGGGTCCTCATGACTTCGGCTTGGTCAAAGAGCTGACCCAAGTCGCGAGCATGCGAACCGAGGTGGGTACTCTTGACACCAAAAAAGAAACTTCGGGATTGAGATGGGCGACTCGTACCGCAAGCATGCGGTCGGAGTGGTATCCATCTCAATGCCATCCTAGATGATTCTTATGCGGCTCAAGTCCGGCGGCAGATTGTGTGTGCAAAAGTGTAGTACAAATGTAAGGCATGCACAACAGTTTATATCAAGCAACACTTCATATATGAAAGTAAACCATTCATTCCTACACCTCCCAGCAAAACAAAGGTTAGCAAAGATTTTTCCTTATACCTCCCATCCTGCAAGAACATTTAACACCTTAAATGTTAGGGACGTATCTGGAATCCTTGCTGCCAAACAAAAATATTTTTTCAGATAGAAGAGAAAATTGGCCTAAGTCCACTAAGAGTTTTTAACCCAAGTCCCTAGCGGAGTCACCAAGCTGTCGCAACCAAATTTTCGGGTGCACCACCTAAAATTAGGCTAATGAATTACTAAGCCTAGACTTAGCTCGAACTCTCCCAAGCCCATACTAACTCGCGACTTAGGTTCAAATATCTAGCATGCAAAAAGGAGTTGCCACTAATCAGTTTATGGTAGGTCTATTAGACACCTAAGTAAAATAATTGAAGAATTATTTCACTTCTACGAACTAGAGATTTTGGATACGGGGATTTGATTACGTTAGATTTCTCTAACGCCCTTTCGGTACTTTTCTCTTTTGTTTTTTTGAAAAAATGTTTGGCAAGCAGCTTGAATTGATTTTAATTTATCTCCCTAACATGTGATGTCATCATGCGAGTGCACAAACCACCAATTAAACACCCAAGTAAAGCAATAAATAAATTGCAAAACTTACCTCAAAGCAACGAAAGCATCTGCGTTGTTAGATCAGAATTCACATCAACAGTCCTAGATATGATTTCTAATTAATACGCAATCACTCAATTTTTGTTTTCACTTTATTTATTGAGAATCTTGCAATATGCAATGCAATATAACTAAATGACCTAATTATAATGACATGCAATTTCTGATTAAATGAACCTAGCAACAACGACTAAATGACGTGCATTTCATGATGACATGCACATAACTCAAACAGGCATGTAATCTATCCTAGAGAATGAAATGAATCTATCCTAAGACAATTTTTTTTTGTATTTTTTCATGAAATTCGAAATTAAGAAAAATGCAAAAATTATCTAACTAGATCAAGATTCTATCTAATTTAAACTAAGAATTGGGTTAGGTCAAATCCTAATTTAAATTAAGATGTTATCTTAACTTGAAAGTTCCTAATCTATAATGCAATCCATCTCAAAAGATCTATCTAAATAAAATCAAACATGCAATCAACCTAATATGCAATGACATGCAGAGAATGCCCTAATTCTATTTTTTTAAATGAAATTCGAAATTAAATTAAACATGCAATTCAGAAAATAATAGAATAATAAATAAATAAACTAACATCCTAAATGAATGCACTTTTTCCTTTTCTTTTTCATGATTCAAAATAAAATCTCTATTCTAGATAACCCTAAAACAAGAGATATTCTAAAGCTAATCTAATCCTAACTCAAATATTTTTTTTGGATTTTTCTTTTATGAAAATAAAATTGAACCAAATACCACGACAGCAAATCAAACAAGATAAGATTGATATCCAAAAATTGACGAACCATATCTCGCGCACGAGAGCGGGTTGACCAATTTTAAAATTTTAAATTGCGAATCGAATCTCAGGCGTGAGATTGGATTGTTGATTTTTGCAAGAGATTGCGAGTCAAATTTCGGGTGCGAAAATCGAACTATCAATCCCTAATCTAAGGAGCTCTTTCATGTTGGAATATCAATCATATGCATCGACAAATATCTCAAATAAGGTAATGGAATTTTCAAAGATCAAAATAGATAAGATTTTCACCTAATTCGAATATTGGTTTCCAAATTCCGATCCTCAAATGACTACTCGCAATGCAACATGGCAGTGATCGGTTGCTCAAAAGTCACCCGATGGGCTCCACGAGACCTGCGAAACAAAAATTTGTGAGCTCGGCAAGGCACTCGTCGGTGGACGGCGAATCTCGATCTCCCATTGTTGGTTTTGTGGAATTTGGTGACGCAGGGAAATTTCACTAGCCTTCTGAGAATCCCATTGATTGTCAAACTTTGACCTTCTAAAACCCACACTTAAATTTTCAACCTCCAAGGAAAGACTAATGTGCTTTGTGCAAGGCGCGGCTGCTTCGTTGTTGATGGCAGGCTAAAATTCGCTAATAAGAAATTCACCATAAATCCTGCAAGAGAAAATTCGCGCGCGAAGAAATTGTCCAGATTAGCCAATGGGCTCACTTGCTCTAGCGTCTATTCTCTCTCCGGAGTATTGTGTGCTTGGTGTTGACCAAGGAAGAGAGAGAGAGAGCCCCCCACACCCCCCCTCCTACTGGACGAAGCAAAGACCTCCTTTCTCTTCTTCTCCCTTTGCTTATGGACGCTTGTTACTCTTCTTTTTTTTACTGCAAGATGTTGACCAAAAGACCACGAAGATCTACTGGAGCAATTATTAAACACTTGGACTCCTTGATGATTGCCGTGGAATTGGTAGCCCTGGCCGCACGAGGAGCAGCGACAATGACGTGGGCTCAACAGGAAGGAAGCAACGAACCGACGTAGATCTCGTAGCCTTTTGGAGATATCATGGCAAGGCCACGTCATTGTTGGGAGGTAGGCGCGGCAATGGATTACCGTCTTGTAGCGGCGAACAGCGATAGCCAATGTGAAGCTCAGCGGCAAGGTCGTAACCACGAGAGGCTCGACATCTGATGATTAGCTTAATGCTCCTCACCCTCTCTCATGTTTTCTGCAGCCGTGTCTTCTTAATTGTGTGGCCAACTCCAAAACCCTAAGCGAACAGGCCTATTTATAAGCCACCAATTAGGTGTTTTTTTTTTTTTTTTTTCCAAACCAATATCCGTGAAGATTCTTTTTTTTCAAACACAATATTCGTTTTGCCGAACGCAATATTTGCTTTTCCACTTGCCCTATCCGAATTAATCATATCCCGGAAAATTTTAAAATTCCTATTTTCACAAGATGACATTTGATCATTAAAAAAAACAAGCTTTGGCCAATTTGCTCTTTTCATGGACTTAATCCAGCCTGTGTGGTTAAAGCTCAAAACCCCTAATTCGAACTCATCCGTCACCGGTCCAAATGCAAAACATGTAAATTAAAAATGAATGCACTTACAACTATATACTATGCAATTACTATTTTCTTTTCGAGGATAAAATTAACCTCTAATTTTCTATGCAATAAATAAATGATCAGATCGCAAAAATTTAAGTGTCAACAACCAAAATGGCAAAAAAAATAATAATAAACGCTTTATTTCACGATGATCTAACTGAACTTTCAGTTTGCAGGTGAATTTGGCATTTAATTCAAATTTCGGAAAATAAAATTATTAAAAAAAGAAGAAGAAGATCTTGTCCTATACATCTGTGACATCCTGAAATTCGATCTCGTTTCGATAAAATGAAATGTGCATATCGTCGGCGCGCCTATGGTCCTTTTTCTTTGAGCTGATCACTCACGAGTTAACTAACCTATTGGGTGAAGCCGTTAAAGGATATATCCGCGGTAAAATCCCTAAAAACTACATAATTTGTTGGATTAGACCAAAATCACGTTCGGTCGATTTTAATCATGAAATTTAATTCGGTTTTAGGAATCGAATATTTGAGCGTGTCACAATTCATTTTTAAGACCGTCTCATCGTCTATCAATTTATTGCCAAGTCCGAAATTTCAAGAAAGAAATTATCGGAGGAAAAATCGAAGACCAGAAGAAATTAGAAAGGGAAATGGAAAGAGAAAAGAAAATTTAGAATATAATTATTCTTTTCTTTTTCTCTCTCTCTCTCCCTTCTCTTTTCTTTTTCTCTCTCTGTCTTTTCTCTCTCTTTCCTCCCTTATTTCCCTCTCCCTTCGTGCGAATTGCCCCCTCCCCACCGACCGAATACCCTCTCCTTTTAGCTGTCTTCCTCTTTCTTTTTTATTTCTTTGACTAGTCAAACCCTCCTCTCTCTCTTTCTCACTCTCCCTCTCTCTCTCGCACTCTCTCTTCTTCTCCTTCTTTCTTCTTCGTGCGAACAGAACCAGAAGTGGAAGAAGCCGAGACAGCAGCCAGCTGCTCGTCGCCACCGCACCGAAGCTGGACCGCCCGCGACGCCCGCCCGCGCAAAGCCGTGCGTTCCGTTGGCCATCCCTCATGCCCAGGCGTCCTCCTTCACGCGATCCAGCCGCTGCCCAGCCTTTGTCCAGCCCCCGTCCAGCCACCTCCGGCCGCCGTTCGACCCCGGGTCAAGTCGGGCTTGGAATAAATAGAAATTTGGTTTGACCTAATTGACTTATTTAACTATATTGATCCATTTTTATGCAACACAATTTAAGTTATTCATACCCGACCCAATTTAAACCACATATACCTAACCCAACTTGGGCTTCAATTTTTAACAATTTTTATCCTTAAATTTTTTGCCTCTAAAGAATGGGTGGCTCCATATATTGACTCCCTGAATTAGTGAGGAAGCTTTGATTGAATAGGGTCATTGGCATGGATTTCACGTGGCACATGAGTAACATGGAGACTTGGGTGAGTGTTGCGTAGACAAACAAGCACACTTAGGTGGACCAATTCAAGAAACGGGTTTTGGATAGGGGTGAGCATCGATTCAAGGTCAACCCTGGACCAACCTTGGATTGGCCCAACCCTACCGGTCCTGGTCTAGTTCTCAGAAAAACTGGGTCGGTCCTTGGTCCTAAGATTCCTAGACCAGCACTACGCGGGTTGGTCCTCGGTCCTGGGAGTTCAGGGTTGGTCCAACCCGGACCGACCCTAACTATATATATTATTTATAATTTTTTTATTTAGAGAAAATCTTAAACTAAATGACGTCAACACATTAAACAGCTTTTTAATGAGAAGTTTTACATTGTTCTTTAATAACTTAGGGCGCGTTTGGTAACATTTTTGTTCCGAGGAATAATTGTTTAACAAAAATAGCTTTTTTTGTTTATGTTCCAAGGAACAAATTCTGAGTATAAGAATGCATTTGGTAACTGCAAAAAAATTCTACTGTAGGAATAGAAATACGTTTGGTAAACTTGTTTAATTTTTTTGTTTCTTTTAATTTTTCAATATTTTTATTATTTTTTCTTTTTCTTTCTTCCTTTTGGCCAACGACCGGGTGACGAGTGCCGGTGAGGCTCAACCTCGTTGGGCCACCGCCAGGTCGACGGTGCCCAATGGTGACCCAGTGAGACTGAGCCTCGCCGGTGGCTAGGCGAGTTCGACCTCGCTAGATTTGGGCAAGCTCGAGCTTGCCTAGCCAAGGCGACGCCGAGCCTCGCTAGCCAACATGAGGCTTGGCCTTGCCTGCCAGGTGAGGCCGACCTCACGCCGCTTGGGCGAGGTCAAGCCTTGCCAGTGACCTTGCTTGGCCACCAGCAAGGCTTGGCCTTACCCATGCGGCGAGAGGTCGGCCTCGCCTTGTCTAGGCGAGCTCGAGCTTGCCCAGATCTGGCGAGGCCAAGCTCGCCCAACCACCAGTGAGGCTTGGCCTCGCCAGGCCATTACTGGGTGACGTCAACTTAGTGGTGGCTCAGCGAGGCTAAGCCTTGCCAGTGGCTGGGCGAGCTAGGCCTCGTTGGGGCCAGGGACGCTCTAGCGAGGTTCGGCCAAAAGGAAGAAGAAGGAAAGAAAAAAAAAAGTTTTTCTCAGAATTGTTCCCGAGAACAAGAAACAAGTTTTTTCTACTTCTTGTTTCAGTTTCAAATCTATTCCCGAGAACAAAAAAATATATTTTTTTTGTTCCCAGGAACAAAAGTGTAAACAAACACATTTCTGTTCTTTTTTTGTTTCTCGGAACAAAAGAACAGAAATTTGTGTTATGGGGAACAGATTTAGAAATAAACAAACAGACCCTTAAATTTTTAATGTCTTTTACGGCGTCAATAGTCATAATTTACAAAAGAGTTCTTTTTCTTTCCTTTTTTTCCTTGTTCCTCTTCCCTCCCCAACCATCGCCATCAATGGCCAAAGGAGATCACGCAATTCAAGTGAGGGCCACCCTTGGCGACATTGGGTGAGGGTGATTCGGCAAGGGCAACCCTCACCAACATTGGGTGACAATCGTCTAGCCTGGGTTGTGGGAGGTGAGGGCTACCCTCACTCAACGCCAATGAGACCTGCCCTCGCCTAAGTCCAACGACCTCCACCATGGTTGGCGTAGGGAAGGGAAAAAAAAAAAAAGAGAGAGAGAGAGAGAGAGAAATAAATAATTAATTAATTAAAAGACAAAAATACCCTTCAATCTAAGAGGTTAGGCCCCTTTTTTGAAATTGATAATGGCCACTTCATGCCTTTATTTAATACAAATTGATCACTTTGGACCCTTATTTGAAATAATTTTACTTTAGACCCTTATTTCAAAAACTAGAGGTACATCAGACTCTTATTTTGGAATTTTCCCTAGATAATTTGACAATACAATGATTTGTTTATGTATTTTAGAATATGGTTAACCAACATGTTAACTAATCGATTACGACAAAATGGATTGGACTTTCTAACTTTTTCTTATGCAATCTCAACATGACATGAGCATGAGAAAAACTTAAGATTTAGTTTTTCTTTTTGTAAGGGCTAAAATCATTTACTTTCGGTTTTTTGACATCATATTTATGGTGGTCTCGAAAGATGTGAAAGAAAGATCTCTCACCAAGCCATACATATGATTTAATGTGGCTTTTGATATGTATTCATGAAATTGAGCATAAATTTCTGTTTACTCTAGTAATTAAGTATTTGTTTATTTCCTTCTCTTGCAAAGATTGAAACCTTCATTTTACATAATTATATGACCAAGTCATTAGGTTTCTGAAATGATTTTCTCTTGTAAAAATAAAAAAGTTCTTCGATTCAATTACTATTTGACTCTAACGTTTTTTTAAAAGTCGAGACATTGCAAACTGTTTGTTAACATGCACAAAGTCAAGAAAATCATTGAAATTATTTCAACATTAGACCTTGAAAATGAAATCGTTATGAATTGAATGTCACTAGAAAGAAGATCTTTTACTCATCATAACCCACCGCAATCCCCTTATGAAATTCTATATTGGGTTGGCCACACAATTCACATGTTTCTAGCAATTCACTTGACAATGAAATGATAGAAGTCATAGATAAGAACTACAATGCCCTACAATGCCTTTGTTTGTTGATGGCCATTCACTCTGAAGCTACTAGGGTTTCTTGAATAATCTAATATTTTACATCACTAAGCCTTTTATATCTTACTAATAATATGGAATGTTCTTGCATATTATTACTGAAATTAAAATTAAAATTCAGTAAAAAATTTAATGGGAATAGATAATCCAAAAATAGTTCATAATTTAATCGGAGAAGCTTTTGTAAGTCATACAAATGAAGATTGATAATTTTGCATAGTATTGGTTAAGTCAAACTTTTTTATAAAAAATGTGAAGAAAGTTGGTAGTGTGACACCCTAAAATTCGAGCTCTTGGTGGGATAAATGAATATGAATTTCGCCAATGCATTGTTGGTTGATCTCACTCAAAATTGATCACTCCTGAGATACTGACCTTGAGGGGAAAGGCTAATAAGGATAAAACTCATACGACTAAAGGACTCGACCTAGGAAAACGACTTGATAGTAAGACTTGCGTGAGGACGATCTTATAGATAGGCAGGCCGATTTTAAGGACAACTAGAAGTCAATTTACGGATAGAACATAATGGAACGACGGGTGATTCTGTGACATCCAGATTTTCAACCTTGTCTTCTACTGAATCAATCGGGCCATTGACGCGTCTATATGGCTATTCTCAGAACTGATCATTCTTGAGATAATTAGACTATCTGGGGAAATTATTAGGAATTTTAAGACAATTAGACTTGAGAACTCGATCATGAATCGGCTTCTCGACCGTGTCCATCTTTAGAGGCCATTACGGCACAATTAAAAATCGATTTGAGATCAGAGATAGATCTGTTCGACTGAGACGTGTGGCCGATCGTGGGTGACTCCACTAAATTGGAAAATTCTCGTCGATTGGCTCTAGACTGATTTTCTTATTGTTTTGATACCCTGTGTCCGTATTTGGATCCTCGAGATTTTCACGACAAGCGAGAGTCGCCAATGAGTTGAGTGCGTTCATAGTGGCTCGAAGAAAATCGACCACAAGTCAATTGCCCTGAAAAGTTCTGAAAACTACCTGGTAGTCTAGGTCACGCTAAAAACGCGCCGAATGAAAATTAACCGCCAATTCAAGTCCAATTTCAGAAATTGAAGATTCTGTCGTGTCACAATAAATTTTAGGAATGTTGACTCAGTCTCAGAAGATTTTTCGGAGATTCAAGAATTTTTACGGAAAACCGTTTCGGACATCGCGGAAATTTGGCGAAAATTCAGACCGGCTAAATTGATAGAAAATTGGACTTCCAGACTGAGCCTTTAAGTGTCAGAGATTTATAGAAAATCATTTGAGATTTTTCTACATCGAAATTGGACCTCAATTTGGGAATTTATTAAAGAAATTAAAGACTAAGTTGTGAAATTCGGAATTATGCTTGGACAGCATTTTTTGACATCAAAATTGGATTGTTTTAGTGGAATTTTAGTTGGAAAGTAATGAGAGGGGACAAGCACCATGGAAGGCCCAAGGCAAGCAATTAAGCCCATTGGGCCCAAAACCACTATTCCTCCTTCCAAGCCCATTATCAAACCTTAAGCCCGTTTGAGCCCAACCAATTCTCGAGCCCATTACTATTCATTTCCAAGCCCATTTCTTAGGCCCGCCCATCAAATTCAGCCCAAGGGCAGATTGGAAATTTGTGCAAGGAGAAATTACCATTTTGCCCCTAAAAGCAAGTGGATAAGGGCAAAGCAAGAGAGAGAAAGATAAGGTGATGTGCATGGGGATTTAGGGCTTTTATGAGGTTTGACAGTAGCTCAATCCTCTCTCTCTCCTCCTCTTTCACCAAACCGTCAAGCTCTTCTCTCCCCTTGTTCCTCCTTTTTTCTTGCTTCTGTTCCAGCAAAGCTTCCTCCAAAGATTTGAGTTGATTGTTGGCTTCCCGGACAAATCAACTCCGGCACCACCCACCACCGTGTCGAGGACACCCAGACCATTCGCCTGGAGTTGATTGTTCACCGGTCGGAGCTACCATTTGACCCACTGGCTAGCCAAAAGCCAGCGCTAGTCCGATCGTCTAGTCCTGTTATGCTCCAACTGACCTTTCCCTGAAAACCCAAGTTAAAAGTTACCTTCCCGTGCGAATTAGCTCACGCTCCACCCACCACCGTGATCATACATCCAGACCATACCGAAGCACCCCGCCACTCATCGGAACGATCCGCCGGCCATCCCATACGCCGGCAAGAAAGAACCGGCCGCCAAACCGCCTGGTTTCGCTTGGGTCCGCCTGTTTTGCGATTTCCTCCATTTTTCTCCCATGTTGATCCTTCCTCCACCCAGCCCTAGCCACCAGCCACTCTCCCTTGACCCCTTGGTGTCGCCAGTTGCCAGCCAACCCCTGGTAAGAGCTCCGGCAAAGCCATTTCACTCATTTTCCTCCTCTGTTGTTCGGTTTCTTAGAATTGCAAAGGGAGTTTGAGCTTGTGGCTATTGTTTCAGCCTTAGGACTGCCTTGGATCATCGTGGTTGAGGTCCCGGTGCATCGCCTCCGTCGTTGCCGCCGCATGCGTGTCTTCGGCCCATTTAACGAGTGAGTTTAGCTCCCAATGCATTGATTAGTAACTAAACTTGCTTAGGATTGCTTTAATTAATGTTGATTCTAGCTTAGGAGATTTAATTAAGCTATGTTAGTCCTAAGATTGGTGGTTAGATTAGTGGCTAAGATTAGTTTAGTTTAATCTTGCTTTACTTGCTTAATGTGGCTTATGTGATTAATTAAACATGTTTAGATTTAATTGATTGGTTGTTAATTTAATTGGTGTTTTAATGATTTTTGGATTTAATTTATTAATTCTAAAATTCTAAAATTTTACTATTCACGAAACACTATTCACGCAGTTATGTTCACGAGCATTGTTCACCCGAGAAGAAAAGTATTCTAAATTCATGTATCTTAATCCTATGAAGCGAATGAGTGTGTAAATGCATAGACATCCGCATGAATTGAGTAATTTTCACAAGAAGGGAAATATGAATTGTCCAAGGGACATTAGAAATAGACCGTTTTATGAGAGAAGGAATTGAGGAGGTATGTTTGTGTGATCGAATGTTGGACCATCACCCAACAAGAGTTTGGGGACGATACCTGGCCGGAGACGGAAGCCGGTTGCTGTAGATTCTAGACCGATGTCTCTTTTTGGGAAATCGTCTGAACGGGAGTTCGAGACGTAGCCATGCCCGACGGGGCAAGACGAAGCCCGATCTTCTTATCGGTAGCTCGGTAAGAGTCGGATGAGCACTAACTGGAAAGTTAGCCATGGCTAGGAGGTCATTATTATTTGGAGCACACATGAGTGTTGAGGTGGATGAGCACCAATTGGAAAGTTAGCTATGGCCGGTAGGTCATTAGTAACTAGAACACGCATGAGAGTTCAAATGGTTGGGCCTTATTATAAGGTAAAATTGTGCGGCACGGTATAGGACGCGTCATAACGATTTTACCTTATAATCAAGACCCATGTGATCGTGTGATGCATGATAGGTGGCACACGAAAGTGCAAGAGCATTTATGAATCATGGCATCTTTGGTTTTGACTATGCATGAGTTGAGCACATTGATTATGGTACACACGCATGAATCAATAACGTGCAGGGTGTGGCAATGGTCAAGTGAAATCGCTTGTGACGCGACTCGTATATGATTGATGAACTGCATCATCTAATGGCCATGTGCATTGCGCATATTATGCTGAGATTCACCGTGCAAGGTATGGCATACCGGGTAAGGTTGCATGCGAACCGACTATTGATTGTTGGTTGTTAGTTATGGGTCGTTGATTATTTGTGGGGTGGTTCTAAAGAGATACCCCGAGTTGAGTTAGCGTCCTAACCAGGGGCTTAGGGGAGGCCTCGTTGAGATTTATATCTCACTAGTTATTATATAATCACTTTTAGGTCCTTAGAATGGCACTTCCACCAATGAGGTTCGGTATCCCTAAGGACTGGGATACCGTCGTGACACACCACCACTTCTCGGGTCAAGCGCACCTGTATGAGAAGTATCTCACCACCATCTGGGTGGATGAGGGACCGGGGCAATGGATAACCCATAGGTTCCTGGCGTGGTTCATCTAGAATGGCGACATGTTGATCAGTCCTCTAAGAGGTTTTGACAAGCTACCTAGTAGGGGCCCTAAGGATGATGACTGGGATCCCATGGAGCTGGACCCTCCTGACGGCGTAATGGAGAATCCTGGCCCCGCTTCACCAACGATAGACCCATACGGCTCCAACTCTGAATCGACGGAGCCTAAGTCCACCGGATCCGAGTG
Organism: Eucalyptus sideroxylon; assembly: GCA_014182405.2. Lineage (NCBI taxonomy): Eukaryota > Viridiplantae > Streptophyta > Magnoliopsida > Myrtales > Myrtaceae > Eucalyptus > Eucalyptus sideroxylon. The sequence continues at coordinate 58,716,500 of CM024552.2, forward strand.
ATAGCAATGCCGAGCCCAAGGGTTATTTTTGGTGTATAGTTTGGTTAGTCTAGACTAGTCTCTTTTTGGTCTGGCTTAAAGGATGGATCGGCCCCATTGTTGGGCTTGTAAATCGGAAACGATCTTCCATAGGTTAATCCAATATGAAAATGTAAAAATGTGTATATATAAGTAAAGATTGTGCCTCTGCTGTTCATTTCACTATTCCTGTTTAATTGCTTGATTGTCTATTGATTGGGAGATGGTTCGTTTTCCGCTTACGCATAAGGAAAGGTTAAAAATGAAAGGGTCAGTGATGAATCATGGGACATCGCTTTCTATTGACCAAGGAAGGGATTGTTGTATACCCGTTGTTTGGGGCGTGACAAGTAAAGGTTAAAAGATTTTTCTTAAAAACAAAACAAACACTGGTAACTAACTCAAATAGGAGTTGGTAATGCAATCAAAGAAAAATTGGTAGTCATTCTTTTTGAAGTTGGTAATTTCTAAAATAAGAATTGAGAAAAAGGCAAGTTGAAAAATAAATTGTGGTAATTTAATAGAGAAGTTGTTATATTTTTAATAAGAAGATAAACGAGCTTCGATAAGCAACTCAAATAAGAGTTGACAATTCAAACTTAGTTGGAAACTTAATTGGAGAAAAGTAATAACCTACTCAAACAAAATTAAGTAATTTCATATAATAAATGGTAAATTTAAGATTATGGTAAGAAACAAATCATTTGTAAAGTAGTGAAAAAATAAGTTGGTAATTTTAAAAAATCAAATAAATGTCGGTTGGTAACTCAAAAAAGTGTGGGTTATACAAAACCTATTGGTAACTTAACCGGGGTAAAAGTTTATGAACAAAAAAAGGGTAAAAGATAGTAATTGCACCAATTAAAGATAATATATTTTTAAAAGAGTTGGTAAATTTAGCCTATTGGTAAGTGAGTCAAATAAAAGTTACTAACTCAATAGAAAGATAGGTAATAAAATAATAAATACTGGGAAGCAAATCAAATGGGACTTGATAAATCAAAACTATTATTAACCTAATGAGAGAAAACTGGCTAGTCACACAAATAAAAGTTGAAAATTCATGACACCAGTAAAGAACTCAATTAGTTACACCTAATAATCTAAAATCAATTGGTGATTTAATTGAAAAAAAAAAAAAAAAAGCGGTAAGCCATTCAACTAAAGATTGATAAATTCGTGATGAGTAGGGAAATTTTAGACATTAGTAAAAATGATAAATTAAATCTAATAAAATATAAGAAAAGTTAACCAAAAAAAAAAAAAAATCGGCTCGCAACTTTAAATTACATCAGTCAATGGGGATACAGTGAAAATAAATAAATACAAAAGTAATGGCCAGACACGAGGTTAAACAAATGAATCGATGGACTTTGCTTCTAGACAACCCTATCTCAAATGCTCCGCACTAATTTCTTGTCTAAAATTTCGATTGAATTTGTCCAACTACAGTTTTATCAACTTGAAATGCCTTGGCAAGAATGTCTCCAGGAATATCAGGCGTCGACCCAAACACGGCATTAGCAATTGTGATGACACCAGGATTTTGGCTACCGAGAGCTGCGATGGCGACCTTATTCCCAAAACCAGTATTTCTCTGGAAATGGACAAGGCCTTGAGGGAAGACGAACACATCGCCCTTCTGCAAGACCTTGGAGATGAGACGATTGTCGGGGTTGGAAGTGATGAACCCAACTTCAAGGGTCCCCTCCAAGACTAGCAAAATCTCGGTGGCACGGGGGTGAATGTGGGGCGGGTTGACTCCCCACGGTGCGATGTCGATGCGTGCTGCGGAGATGCAGAAGGTGTTGAGTCCAGGTAGCTGAGCCACAGTCACCGGTGTGACCCTCGAGCCAACAGGGTTCGACATGTTGCCCGGAAGATGGAGCCCGCTGAAGGAGAAGTCATTTTCCTTAACCGTTTTGGGATCCTTGCAAGCCACGCCCATTCACAAACACTGCCATGGGAAGCACAAAACGCATTTTCAGACTCAACATATGGAAAAAGAAGACAAAAAATATATATCAAAACACATTCAGACAGCCACGAACCTCTCCCAACACATCTCCTTCTTTTCGGTGCATATTTCTTACCTGAACCGCCAGCTTGAGCGACACAGAAATCCTGCAGCGAGCTATGATCTGCCGCTGCAAAATGCAAGAAACAGACCCAAGAAACAAGCCAAAGCCACACTCTTTGCCATCTACAAATATCAGAGAGATCTTCACCAAGGTTGCTCGCTGTCCAAAACGAAGTAGCTAAGGTTTCAACTTGAAAGTGGGACTTCTAAGCCGTGACCAAACTAGGGTTTTTGAAAGTTGGGTTGTGGATGAAATGTGCTCTGAGCAGATGGCCAGTATTTATAGACATGCAGTGCGCAGAGCGAGTGAAGTATCTGATGAGAGCTGATATTATATTAAAAGAGAAGGTCGCAAGTTTCTGCAAAAGGGCCATTAAGATGGGCCGTCCGCGATCCGGCATGAGACTAGTGCAATTAACCCGTGGTCAATTATTTTCGAACCTCAATGTACATCTTCAACACATTGGCAACTCTCGGTTGTCATGAAAATCTCGAAGTTTCAAATATGGACACAGGGTACCAAAACGATAGAAAAATCAGTCTAATATCGATTGACGAGAATTTTGCAATCAGGTAGAATCACCAACACTTTAATCATACACCTCTATCGAATCGACCTATCCCTAGGTCCGATCGATTTTTAACTATGCCGTAATAACCCTTGCAGATTAGCATGGTCAAGCAATCGATTTCTAGTTGAATTCTCATGTTTATTGCGTTTATATTCCTTAACGGCTTCACTTGATAGGTTAGTTATCTCATGAGTAGCCAACTCAGAGAAAAGAACTATAGGCGCATCGATGAAAAGCCCAACTTATTCAATCGAAAACAGAGCCTGAAAAATCAGGATGTCACATTAGTAGTCCATTAGCCAAACCCTAGGTGGTGCACCTAATATTAGGTCGTGACAATCAACGCTTAAGGCACGCAAACACTATAGTGCTAATGCACTATCTTTCTGGTCTTTTTAATCCAAAGCGTGGTGTCACGCCCCGATCCTCGAGTGTGCGCCCATCCCTCACTGGTCAATTAAATAGCGACGTCCCAGAAAGTATCGCCGACCCATTCATTTTAATGCGCATGTGGAAACGACAATATGAATCCCCAAATAACAATCATATGGGATAGAAAAGTATGATCAATTTTTCAAACCAAAACAAACCTTCTATAAACAACCAGGTGTATTTACAAGACCAGACTATTTACAAAAAAGTCGGCTCATTCCAAAAGGAACTATCCTATGACCTACTAGTCAGACCCGTTCGCCAATTCTGGTCTATCTACCTTTCCAAACTCCGGGGCTTCCAGTCCTCCACCAACATCATCTAAGGACTTGAAAATGGTTATACAATAACCAGTGAAACAGTGTCTCAGCAAGTTCAACCCCTAAGACCGATTAGGAAACAAATACGCCCTAAGGGCTACCTAAGCACAACACGGGTCAGAGGACTTACTTTAACCTCAATTCCTCCCCGCAATTCAACACAATTCATAATCTCATCGAGTCATATCAAAAAATTAAATTATTCACTCAGATCGACTCATTGATCAACCGACCTAGTCAATTATATGTCAGTTAGACTATTCCCCAGTCATTCTAGTCAATACTATCCCTTCTCCAAGATGACATATCAAGTCACCAAACCAATGTTCATTCTCCAAGATGACATACCAAGTCACCGAGCCAACGTTCATTCTTCAAGATGACACTTCGAGTTATCGAGCCAACGTTCATTCTCCAAGATGACATCCAAGTCACCGACCCAACGTTCATTCTCCAATATGACATTTTGAGTCACTGAGCCAACGTTCATTCTCCAAGATGACATACCAAGTCACCGAGCCAATATATTTTAATGTCTTTCTTCAAGATGACATACTTAGTCGAGATGACATATCGAGTCATTGAGCTGATGTGCTATAACGTTCTTTCTCACTTTTTTATCATACCCGATAAAATAGCCGTGTGTGGATACGTGGTTGGCCTTAGCCAAAATATAATAATTTCATTCCCATAAATCCCACCATTTCGTATGGTCCACCAAAATGTTTATGGCATTGTAGGCCGACGCTTGGTTATTTTCCAATTAAATGCTGAAAATAAATGAAATTTAGGAATATATCCTAAAATCACAATTTACACCAAATCAGTATGAATTTAAGCTCAATTAAATAAACAGAACACACCATCACAATCAGCATAAAATTCCGGTCACCGATTACCTCGGTCTAATTTCCAGAAAATAAATAATTAAATAAATAAATACGGAAATTAATTAATAAATGCAATAAATGCATACTTAGGCCCGTAATGCCTAATTATATGCCGGAGCGGGCCTAGAAAAATTCCGAAACTCGTTGAATAAATACTATAGCCTATTTACTCGCTAATTGCACTAATTATCTACCTAACATGTATTGGCAATTAATTAAATTCACTAATCTAATCTAACTAACCACATAATCCAACTTAGCCCAAACTAAACAACCCTTAAGCATAATTAACCTACTAAGTGAGGATTAGTGAGTTAAACTCACTTGTTTTGCGATCTGCTCGGACCAAAATGACGGGGACGCGATGGGGCTCAATCTTCTCCAAAGTGACGACACCAACGGGGCACGACTCGGGCCCAAAAATTGGCCCGCAAAGCTCACGATTTTTTGCTCGGACTAAAATAAATAAAAAAAACCGTTGCCGTTCAAGGCGAGTTGAGGCCGATCTCGAGGCTGCTGGCGGACTGGAAAATTGGGACGGTGTGGGTCATTGATGCGCGGAGTGGACTTCGGTGGAGGCGGCAGCCGGCGTGAGCTGCTGTAGGCATGAGGAACAAATCGAGAACGTGGCTTCTTCAGTGGATGTGCGAGCCTTGCAGACGGTAAGGGCAGAGAAAAGAATAAATAAAAGAGAGAGTGAGTGGAAGAGACGCAGCAAGAGGTCGACGGAAATGGGTGCAGGCAAGAGAGAAAAAGGTGAGGGGGATAAGTATGACCCCAAAAGTCAAAGATGTGGGGAGGAAAATGAGACACGGCAGAAGGCTGTCGGTGGGGGATCGTGCGCGCGCGCGCGCGAGAGAGAGAGAGAGGTGTAGGCGTGCGGCCAAAAGGAAGGGAAATAGGAAAATAAAAAGGAATTTCCTATAACTCAAAAATCTTGATCCCACTTGTTCTTATTTATTCCAAATTGGTCTCCAAAAATTTCCATGCTAAAGTACTTGATCCTTACTTGCTTTCTTGCATCAAATTTCCCTAAACAACAAGTCTCGGGCAACAAAAATGGCAATTTCCTTCAATTCCGAATTCTATTTCATTTTTTTCTCGAAATCCGAATTTCTAAACAAACTTTTCTGATTGAGATCCAATTTGTTGTGGAAAAAGCCCACGAAATTCCTTATCACTAATACACTCACACCATATGCCAAAAATCCCTTCAAATTGGTCAATCTGAATTTCCGTTTGTTTTTCGAATCATCTATATAGATTTTCCGTAAAAATCTCGAACTCGCCGGAAATTCCTCGAAAGGTGAGTCAAGTTCCTAGAATGAGTCATGACACAACAGAACTTTCAATTTCTGAAATCGAATCCAAATTCGCGATTAATTTCAATCAGACGCGATTTTAGCGTAACTTAGCCTATCAGGTAGCTTTTATGAATTTTTTGTGCAATTGACCCGTGGTTGATTTTCTTCGAGCCACACGTACCTCTTCGACACATTAGCGACTCTCGGTAGTTGTGAAATTCTCGAGGTTCCAAATACAGACTTAGGGTACCCAAAACGAAAGAAAATCGATCTAGTGCCAATTGACGGGGATTTTGCAATTGGTGGAATCACCCACATTTTGATCACCATCTCAGTCGAATTGACTTATTTACGATCTCCGATCGATTTTTAATTGTGCCATAATGACCCTTGCAGACTAGCACGATCGAGCGGTCAATTCCTGGTCGAGTTCTCAATTGTATTGCATTAAAATCCCTTAATAGTTTCACCTGATAGGTCAGTTATCTCATGAGTGGCCATCTCAGAGAAAAACACTATGGCCGCGTTGACGAAAGGCCCAACTTATTCAATCGAAATCAGAACTTGAAAATCAAGATGTCACACGTGGAGTCTGTGTAGATGGTTAGAACATGCCAAAACTCAACACAATTATGCAAAAGACTTTGACATGTAAAAGAAAAGCCCAATGGGACTACAAGTACAAAAAGAAAAGCTAGTGGGATGAGGCCAAATCTTCAAAAAAAGTCGTCGCCAAATGAACTCATCTATCGGCCACTATCAGTGATCCCAACGTGTTCATCGAATCAAAGTTTCGAACCGACAAAAATTGAAATATTATGGAGAGGAAGATTGTAATTCTGTATTTATGTATATATTTGTACATGTACATTGCTCTATTTATAATACTAGAGAAAAGTATGAGACGGGAAAAAAATATGGAAATATACACCGATTACATAATGATTCTAATTCCTATTTTACCAAGCCAATTATCAATTAATTGAATCAATCATTGATACTCAGAATCAGTATCTCCTAAGGTATCAAACATATTTTCAATACTCCCCCTTAAGTTGGTGGCCTATATATGTCGAGGACACCTAGCTTGTTCAATAGGTATGCATGTTGTCTTTGACAAAATGGCTTGGTAAAGATGTCTACAGGTTGCTTTGCAGTTCCAATTCCTCTCGTTGTGATGATCTCTTATTGAATCTTGTCTTGAGTGAAATGACAATCAACCTCTATATGCTTAGTTCTCTCATGAAAGACTAGATTAACTGCTAACTTCAGTGCAACATTGTTGTCATAGAATAATTCATTGGGTCCATCGACTTGCACTCCAAGATCTACAAGTAGTCCTTGTATCCATATTATTTCGCAAATAATCTTTGTCATAGCCCAATATTCTAGAGAGATAATGATACCGTCGACTGCTTCTTCGTTTTTCATGAGATAAGTACTTTTTCCAGTTTGATACAAAAACCAGTGACGGACCTTCTTGTCATCGGAAAAGTGTCATAATTTATGTTGCAATACGTTATCATTTTCATGTCCTGGGCATCCCTTCAAGTATTTCGCCACTTTCAAAGTTGCAGTCATATGGGACTGCTTTGGCTTATGCATGAATTGACTAAGTATTTGAACAATATAATATATATCTAGTCTTGTCATTGTGATAAAAAAAAATCAATTTTCCAATTAGCCGTTGATATCCTGATGGATCTTTAAGTAATGAATCTTCAATGGAAGAAGATGAGCTCACATCATATTCATGTGTCGTCAACTTTGCATTATGTTCAATTGGTATAACTGTCGGTTTACATCCTGATAATCCTACTTCAGAGACTATTTCTAGAATGAACTTTCGTTGGATGAGGCATATTCCTTTGTCAAATCGAGCTATCTCAATACCGATGAGATAACTAGGAGGTCCCAAATCTTTGATATGAAAAGTAGAATGCATATAACTTTTGAATTTTGCAATAGCTAGTTCATTATTCCCCATGATAAGGATGTCGTCAACATATATTAAGAGATAAATTGATGAGGTACCTTTAGTCCATGTGAACAGGGCATAATCACGTCTGGAATGTTGAAATCTCGCATTGGTTAGTGCGGCAGTGAACTTGGCATACCATTGCCTAGAAGCTTGTTTAAGTCCATTTAAGGATTTACGGAGACAACATACACGAGACTCCCCCTATTTGCGTAATCCCTATGGAAGCTCCATGTAATTTTCTTCATCCAGATCTCCATGTAGAAAGGCATTATGGACATCCATTTGATGTGGTGGCCAATTGTGAAAGGCAGCAATGGACAAGAAAGAGCGATCGATGACTTCTTTGGCCACGGGAAAGAATGTTTCATGATAATCAAAACCTTCTTGTTGCGTGAATCCTTTCGCAACTAAACGAGCCTTGTATCACTCAATGGATCCATCTGCCTTGAATTTAATTTTATAAACACATTTGCAGCCAATAGGTTTTCATTCTGCTGGTAGTGGAACAATATCCCAAGTATGGTTTTCATTAAGGGCCTTCAATTCGGCATCCATAGCATGCTTCCATTTGGGGTAACGTGTCGCCTCGGAATAAGAAGACGGCTCCTGTTCTTCAGAAATTCGACTAATGTAGCACATGTGTTTTGGTGATAATCGACTAAACAAAACATAAGAAGATAATGGGTATTATGTACCTGAACAATCCAACGTAGGACATACATAATCTTTTGTCCATGTAGGAGGTCGAGTGTGATGTCCAAAATGTGGAGGCTGCTAAATTCTTGTCTCTTCTAGTATTGCAGGAGATAACCTCTGATGAATCATCGACGAAGAAGTGACTAAGGAATTTGATGAAGAATTATCCTAGGCGAGAAAGCTAGTGAGTTAATGGTTTGATTTGAATCACCTTTGTCACCGGTATATATTGTTTTGGTGCAATAAGTACATACTGAGGTTGAACAGATAAATCCTCTTCTGACAGGAAAGGTCGATGATCTGATTCTGAGGTTGAGGATGACGATGTAGTTTCTTAAAATGGGAAAACATCTTCGTGAAAAATAACATATTTGCTCACAACGAAATGCCCTGTGGAAATCTCCATGACACAGTAGCCTTTTTGCAAAGGAGTATATCCCATAAAAATACATTGAATAGCACCAAGGATCCATTTTACTCCGAGGGCCCAGATTCGCCGCATAACACAAACACCAAAAAACTCGAAGATTATCAATTACTAGTTGCTTTCCATAAAGCAATTCAAAGGGAGTCCATTTATCGAGAATTGTAGTTGGCATGTGATTAATCAAATAAACTGCTGTAACCACACAATCACCCCAAAAAATTTTAGGTATGTAAGCCTGATATTTGAGGGCTCGAGCTACTTCTAAGAGGTGGCAATGTTTGTGCTCAACAATCCCATTTTGTTGGGGGTGTATAAGTGCATGAACTCTCATGTAGAATTCATTAACAAGATAGGAAAGAGTCACATTCCGCAGAAAAGAACTCATGTCCATTATCAGTGCGAATCCTGTGGACAGGTTTGTTGAATTGATTTTTTTATGAGATAGAAAATTCGATAGTGTAGAAAAAGTTTGACTCTTGGACTACATAAGGAAAACTCAAGTGGCACGAGTATAGTCATCAACAATGGTCAAGAAAAACCAAGACCCGTCATGATGTGGAGTGTGATAGGGTCCCCATATATCCATATGAAGCAAGGAAAAAGCACTAGTAGATCTAGATGTGCTAACTGGAAAATTTGTCCGAGACCGTTTTGCCAATGGGCAAATTGAACATTTAGGATAAGGGAATCCAGCAATATGACCCAAGCGTTGATGAAAAATAAGATTCTTATCACTAGCAATGGCATTACCATGAAAGCTCTTATTGAATAAATCAAAGTTTTTTTGGAGATTGGTCAAAAAATACAACCCTTCTACAACACTACCTAAGCCCATCATTTTGCTAGTCAAAATGTCCCAAAAGAAGCAATTATTGGAACTGAATATGGCACAATGAGAATTATCTTTGCAAGCTTTGGAGACTGATAAGAGATCAAACTCAAAATCATGAACAAATGGGACAATTTTGAAAATAACATCTGAACTAAGGTGGACAGTGCCAAGTTTGGTGACATGAGTGGTATTTCCATTGGGTAGATGTATAGATATTGAGGAATGTGAACACTAGAAAATAACTACTCATTGCAAACTATGTGGTCACTAGCACCTCAATCAATTATCCATGCATCAATTGATATTGAATTCATCTTGCATAGAGAAGTACCTAAGAAACTTGCAGCCTTATCATTAGTTGTCAGCTGATTCAACGCCTTCATAATATTCTGGTACTGATCTTGGGTAATTATTTGATTTGCTCCATCAATCCTTCATGCTGAAACCTGGTAAACAATAATTTCTTTTTCCTTTTTGTCCTTATCACCTAACTTTTCGTGTAATTTCCAGCACGTATCAATAGTATGATGAGGGCGTTTACAATATTCATAATATCTACCCTTAGTTGTTTTTTTTTTTTTTTTTTTTTTTTGCCCACTAGCTTTCATGGATGGCGTGGCATTTTGTGGGCCTCCGGATGTTCTATATGCGGGTGCTAATGTGGCTAGATACAAGCCGTTTGATTCAACTGGGTTGGCGGACGAGTAAGGACTGTCTGATCTTCTCTGATGTGGACCATTGGATTCCGAAGAGTAGCTCAGCGAATAAGAGCCTCCCAATCTCCTTCCATCCTAGCCATTCGTTCTCAAATTAGGGTTTCCACCAAAGCTAGCAGTCGCAGATCATCCTCCCCCTCCTTGCCTAAAGCCTTTGTTCTCTTCGGTGAACCCACGACCGCCATGAGCACCGTGCGGCGTCTCTGTAGAACTAAAGCTCGTTTGAAGGAAAATCCTTTGCCTGCGCTGGCTTTCCCCTTGGACTGCTAGTTGGTAGATTTGCCTGAGTGATGCATCAAGTACATTGCCAAGATCTACAATCAGAAAGATGAGTATGTGTCATTCAAGATTCGTAAAAAATGAGTCACTTTCTCCCTCTCCTTGATTGCTCGATACTACTACAGCATGTTTTGCAGCCCCTTAAGGTGTTCTTTGGCCACCTTGAGCTCATTCCAAAGAACTGAGAGCTAATTACAGCAAGCGGCAGCCGATAAGTTCCCTTGCTTCAATTCCGAGAAGGCTTTAGTGAGGGTAAAGAGCTTGCCGAATCAAGCCATCCATACATCTCTAAGATGTTCCCTAAATCGTCCTTGAGTCCTCGGTCGATGGGAGCCCAATCGCAACATCCAAAGCAACACAATTCCTAATCCAAGTACGGACTAATTGATTGCATTTTCTCTAATGATGCTGCAACCGTTTGTCGATCAGATAAGGAATGGCTTCGTCAAGGAAGCCATCCTTGTCCTTTGTCTCTAGTGCACATCGAAAGTCTCAAGCCCAAGCATTGTAGTTATTTGGCTCGGTGAGTGCGTGTTGATGAATCGTAGCTTCGATCCATCGGTTGGCAACATGTAGAGGGGTCACCAGGCTTAGGACGGTCGTTGTTGATGGGGAACTTATAGGGCAAAAAACCGGATTGAAGATCTGCTAGGGATTCGTCTCCACACCTGGTGGGATGGATCCGGTTCCAAGACCTGGTCTTGTCTAGCTTGATCCACCACGTGGATGGTTCTCCTGCGAAGGAAGTATTGGCCCATGCCCTTTGGGCCGAGTTCTAGGGCCTAGTACATTCTCCTCTTTAGATAAGCATTGTTGGGCCCATGTGTGGCTAGGTCCAGCAGCCCATTGCCCTTGGAATGGATACTAGCCGATGTAAGGCCATTGAATCGGGCCCTCGATTTGAACCGAAGCAAGTGAAGCCGTAAATGATTGCTAGGCAAGAACCACGTTTTCTTCAATCGGATTAGAAAAGTTTTGGATTCGAAACTTGTTGGGGGCGAGCTGAGGGTTTCCTCCATTGAATGGTTTGTTGAAAGTTTTTTTTTTTTTTTTTTTTTTGACACAGTATCAAAAATGAATTCCTATTTGGTGGTTGGTTCGTTTTGCAGGGTTGAGGTTGCAACAACTAACTAGAATAGAACTGAATCGCAATTCGAGATTGCGGAAGCTTAGGCCAAGATAGAATGCTCTGATACCATGATAGAAATTGAAATAGAATGGAGAGGAAGATCATAATTCTGTATTTTTGTATATATTTGTACGTGTACATTGTTCTATTTATAATACTAGAGAAAAGTGTAAGACAAGAAAGAAAAGTATAGAAATATAAACTAATTACATAATGATTCCAATTCCTATTTTACCAAGAAAATTATCAATTGATTGAATCAATCATTGATAAGAATCTGTATCTCCTAATTATCAAACCATATTTCCAACGTGGACTTCATGTTGTAAGACTATGTTTTAGGCAACTTCCCCTCAAAAATAAGGGAAAAGGAGAAGATGATGCAAAAGGCTTTATATGTGATTGAGTGGTCAAACACGGGGTAAGTACGCAGCAGATGTCGCATTCATTTTATAGTCTCTTAATCAAAGTAACTTTAGAGGCCAAGGCAGTGTTAGTGTAAAGTCTTACTCAATGTGTGATCGATTAAACAGTTTATGGATATCGTGGCTAGTGGTGCCCCAACCGTCATGTCCGAAAATTCCCTAATAACAGGTAAAAAAATTCCCAAAAAATTATATATAATGATATCTCAGTGAAATTTTCTTTTTGCCTTGTTTGCATAACCTCAAATTCTTGGTTTGCCACTAGTTTACTGCTATTTGAAGAAATAAACTGAATTGGAATGTCAGATAATATATTTTTACTTGAAATGAAGATGAACCTTTGAGAAGTTGTTAAACGGACTAAAATATGTGTGTATCAAATTGCATCTAAACCACTAAAGATGGTAGACTCCATATAGATCCCTCATATCCAACGGTTTGAATTCAATTCGATTCATATACTGAATTCACCAAATAATTTTGAGGAAAGTTTAGATATTCCAGTGCTGTCTAAATGTGGTTTGGGCAACATTGTGTCAAGACAAAAATGATTTAGTCTCAGCATTTCGTCATATCAATAGGTCAAGTTTTACTTCTAGAATAATTATTTCAATATCAATCCACATCTTAAGACTTTGGGTGTGCATAGCAGGGGTCTATAGGCAAAATTTAGTGTCAATGTCTTTTCAGATGTGTATAGTGCATGAATGGCTAAACTAGAATGAAATTTCGACGCTCGAATTGCTTGTCGCTGCCTATAAAAGATTCTCCATTAAAAACGAAATCTACCAAAAACTCATCATTCTACATGTTTTGTACTCTGATCGTTTTCCTCCCTGCGTTTCCTACTTCCTTTGCTAATTATCTTGTATAGAATTAACTCCTTATTAAGGGGCCAGTTAATCAACAAATATGAAATATATTGGCTTATTGTGTTTTTAGATGTAAATATAATTAATTTTTCCGCCCATAATTTGATACACGAGTATATCAACGAAACAATATATCCGGGAGAGCTGAAATATGACATCTCAACTCTCAAACAGTTTCTACGGCAGTTCATCACCGTATAAACATGTGACTGTTGTTTCACATACTCATGAGCGCCGAATGCCCTTTTATCTTCCAAGTCGTTCCTTCACTAAGTTATAGCCACATCATAAGAAATAGGATCGACCAGTTCCAGTTTTTTTTTGTTTGAGCACCCCGCCGACAGATGTCAAGGGACAATTGCCAGTTTCCCATTACGAGGCTGGGCCTGGGATACAATTAGGCGGCCCAATCGCTGGCTGAAGGCCCATTCCGTAGCCGGTCGAATTTGTTCGAGGCGAAATTAAAAAGGGAAAAATGCGGGTCGAGTTTCCAGCAGAATTCCAACCTGTCTCGAAGCGCACCTGAGCTGAGCGCCCACCTTCTCTTTCGCTCCTTCAATTCCCCCCACCTTCTCTTCTTCTGTTCGACCTTCTCCGTCTCCCTCAGCGATGGCTGCTTCCAGCTCCGGCAGTTCAATCCCCGCATCCGGTAACGGTCACAGCTCCTGCTTGCATGATGCGATTTCTCTGAATCCATCTCCTCTCCCGTCCGTGTCATTTCTCGCCTCTTGAAATTCTCTCTCTTTCGGATTTGCAGAGGCCGTTCAGCTCCAACTCCGGGTCACTTTTCATTGATGTTGTATTGTATAATATATTAATTTAAAGATATAACAAGTGTTATAACTTTTATATGGCGTTCACTTAAATATCAATAATTTTTTTTGATCACTTGAGTCCAATAACTTTAGTATGATGCTTACTTAAGTGCTATTAGTTTCAATTTATTTAAAAGGTTCACTACTAATGTCATGCCATATCGGATTTTTGGAACTTGAGTGAACGTTTTTTTTTTTAAAATTTTTTGACATTTAAGTAATAGTTGGAAGTTATAGAACTCAAGTAAACAGTTTGTTATAAGTTATGACACTTTAGTAGATAAAAAGAAATATGTATGGTATTCAAACGAGTGCTGTACCGAAATTATGACACTTATAATGTTCTTATTTCCAAGTTTGTGAGTTCGAATTCAATCCATCTCACTCGTGTCATTAAATAATACTTAAATTTAAAAAAAAAAATGAAAGCAAAGGTCTTTTCCGAACTCTTATAGATCATTGCCTATTTTCTTAATAATTCCTACTTCTAAGTAAAAGTTTGTGAGGTTAGATTCAATTTATCTCACTCATGTCATTAATCAGTACAAATAGTAACCTTTTATCTCTCTCCTCTTTTTACTTATTTTTCTGTCATTCTTATTAAAAGAACTGAAAATTGTTCAATGATCCATTTTTTTTATCGTTCTAATCACCAACCTTGCCCCGCACTTTGAAGGCATGGGTCGAGGATAAAGATGGGGAATTCCATGGCCCCTGCTCACAACTCTACTTATCCCTATATAATCTTTTTTATCATGTTCAATTGTAGAAAGTTCTGTTGACATCGTTATTTTGTTAGATTTCATGTTTACATTTATACTCATTAAACTAAACCACTTCATCAAATTATATGCTCTTTACAATTTTACATTTTACTTAAGATAGTCTCTATGAAAATAACTTAAAGGCGCCTTCTACTTATGAACCATGAAGATTTTCACATCAATCTCCTTGGTTTCCATGGATGACAAAAATTTCTGTGTCATCCTCGACCATGTATAATAATTGGCTTCTCTTTTGTATTCACTTGTCTCAATAACGTCTCTAATCATAGTTTTTACAGGCTTTAAAAAAGATGGACGAATAAACCAGGTCACAGGTTAAATTCTCTATATTTGCAAGTCATTTGGCTAGTAATATTACAACAAAACATTATGACATTGCTGGGAATCTAAAGAACTAACTTTTACGAACAAGAAAAAAGCATCTCATAGTAATTTATTGAAACATGTAAAGAAACATAGATTAAAATCTTCAGACAACATGTAAAACTGTTCTCAACAAAATACTTAGACGTGGAGCATTAAGTATCTAGCTAAATATTTTCTTGACTGCCAGTGCTTTCCTCACCTTTTCCATAATTTTGCCATTCTCTTGGAGTAGTGCAAGAACCACCTACTCTTCTCGTCAATGATCAAGTTCCCTAGCACAACACTAACCAAAAACCCAACTCCAGCACCAGCCAACACAATTTTCCAATCCAAGTCGAATAGAGACTCTTCTTCATGATCCGCTTTGAAAGATGATGGTGGTGATGGTGGAGCATTATCCCCATTTGTGCATTTATTTGGCAGAGGACTTCCACACAACCCCTTATTCATCGCAAATGAACTGCTCCCGAATGTGTCAAACTGTGTTCCATGTGGTATTGGTCCCCATAGTTGATTGTGAGAGACATTGAAAATCGCAAGAAATGTGAGGGTGGCTAGTTGTTGAGGAATCTCTCCCACAAGATTGTTCTGGGAAATATCTAATGATTCAAGCACTGTCAAGTTTGCCAAGGAAGAAGGGATGCTACCAGTGAGGAAGTTGTTTGAAAGGTTGAGCATATGAAGAGACTTCAGATCACCAATGAGTTTAGGAATGAAACCTTCGAACTTGTTATTGGAGAGGTCAATTGCCATAAGGATATTTGGAATCTTTGCATATTCTCTTTTAGTGCCCTTATTCATCAATGTCATCGCATAAGTCATCATACTTACTGAAGCAAAAGACATATTACTCCATGGAGTAATATACATATATGCAAACTTTTCTTGACCATTGATAACCTTCATGCTGCAGCAACTTTGTAACAACTTTGAAGGAAGTTTACCATTGAAGCTATTGTTCGAAAGGTCTAGGATGTGTAAACTGGTGAAGTTAAGCCGGCTTAGATGACCTTCTATGGGACCATAAAACTTATTGGACTGCAAGCCAATAACTTTTAGGTAGGCCAATTCAGATAGCCAAAATGGGAATGTATCGGTAATTTGGTTGTAACCAAGATTCAAATACTCTAACATTCCACAATTTCCTAAAGATCTCGGAACAATCCCTCTTAGTCGGTTTTCTCTTAGGTCAATTATCCTCAACGCACAACCACTTGGGTAAATGCAAGGAATCTTGCCATCAAATTTATTTCTTGCAAGGTTCAATAATAACAAAGGACCAATACTACCCAAACAAGGAGGAAGTGCGCCACTCAGAGTATTATTGGACAAATCAAGCACGCCAAGAGTGCTCAGTTCACAAATGGTCGCTGGAACTTCCCCAAATAGGAAATTTTGGGAGATGTTGTATCGCATGATTGAGCGGGGTGGTACAGGCAGGGTTGTTTTTAGCAAGTTAGAGCTAATGTCAAGATACTCTAAGTTTGGCAAAGGAAGATCAGTCTGGTTGTTTTCAAAGCCAGTTAAAAGATTTTGAGAAAGATCTATATACCTGAGAGATTCTTTGCTATTGTTCCATATCCATCTAGGAATGATCCCTTGAATTATGTTGTGTGAAAGGACTAACGTCGCCAATTCACTTAAGTAGCCTATAAACTGTGGGAACTCGGTTAGGTTGCATGAATCCAAGCTTAAGGTGGTAAGCGTCGATGTAGTGGTCTTGATGAATGACTTGGTGAATGATATATTGTTGAAGGACAAACTTAAGTATGTCAATTTCTTAAGTTTGAATATATCATTTACCTCGACAATGCCAT
Organism: Eucalyptus sideroxylon; assembly: GCA_014182405.2. NCBI lineage: Eukaryota > Viridiplantae > Streptophyta > Magnoliopsida > Myrtales > Myrtaceae > Eucalyptus > Eucalyptus sideroxylon. The sequence continues at coordinate 58,733,256 of CM024552.2, forward strand.
TGAGATTAAGTGACCCTAGGTCAAGGGATTTAAGATCCTTCAAATTCCACAATGTGCTTGGAATATCACCGTGCAAGTCATTGTCAGAAAGGTAGAGCTCAGCCAACTGCTTCAAGTTCTCAAATGAAGATGGAAATCCACCGCTTAATCGATTATCTATTAAACAAAAAGAAAGAAAAGACATAAGACAAAGGAGCGTTAGTTACACCATTGAATTCAATTTCATTTTTCTCTTTGTTTAAGTAATCTTGTCGTTTGAACTATTACCTGAAAGGTGCAATTGCGTAAGTTTTGTCAAGTTGACCACCCACTCCAAAGTATCACCACTCAAGTTATTGAAGGAGAGGTATAGCCATGACAGCTCGGTAAGATTAGCGAAGGAAACAGGGATTGGACCTTGTAAGTTATTTTCATAAAGATATAGTGCAGTGAGATGAGAAAGATTACCCAATGAAGAGGGAAGTGATCCTGAGAAATAGCAATACCCGGCATCTAACTCATTCAAGAGACTAAGATTTCCAATTGAATCGGGAATTTCGCCTGAGAAGTTGGTTAGGCGAAGGGTTAAGGATTTCAATGGAGAACCCCAATGCAATCTAGGAATAAAACCAGAAAGGTTTATATTGCCAGCAATGTCAAGGACTTCCAAGTTTGGCAGCTGAAAAATGTTGGCCGGAAATTCTCCATTCAATTCACAATAGCCAAGCTCAAGCGATGTCAGGGAAGAGAGATTCGCTAGCACAGTAGGGATTTCACCGGAAAAGTCAGAGTCGGAGAGAATAAGGTATTTTAGCCTCGTAAGATTGCTAAAGCCGTATGGGATTGGGGAGAAGTCAAAGCTGTTCAAAGAAAGATCGAGCGACTCCAAGTGAACAAGTCGAAAGAGAGAGGTGTTGGGACTCATGGTACCTGAGAGACAACTCTTACTGAGGTCGAGGGCGATCACTCGGTCAGTAACCTCATCACATTCGACACCATCCCACGAACAACAATCTCCATTTCCATCCAGCAACCAGGAATAGACCTTTGGATAAAAGCATCGCCGATCTGTCGTGTTGATTCTCAAACTTCTCTTGAATTCCATTAAGGCAGAGCTCTCATCTGCATGGCATAGTCCCTCAGCAAACCTAGTACGAAAGAGAGAAAGAAGGAACATCCAACTAAGCAGCAGATACGGTGATAGGGCTGCCATAATTTTCTGCTTTTGTTTTCGTTCTTTTGGTTACTAAAGTGAGTTTTCGAGGGAGAATGCAGTGGAGAAGCTTTTTATAGGCAGCAACAATTCGTTCTGTCAGTAGAAAATATCTTGCTACTTGACCCATTCAAAGTGCTTGACCCCTGTAGTTTTCATGGATTTTATGTATGCCGTCCGCGTGGGTTTGAAAATCACAGTATGTTAGATGTATAAATATTTATTTTATAATCTAGACGTAGCGCATTGACGTGACATTTTCTTTTATCCATATTTCTTTATAATACTTTCAATATAGTATGCATTCATTTCTATAAATGACATTCATATTGCAAATTGGCAACAATCTCCCATGTAATTGTTCGTGTTGTTTGATTTGACTCATAGCTTCATAGAGAATTATCAAAAAGTCCTAAAACTATTATAATTTTATCATTTCAATTTTAAACTTTTAATTATGCCAATTGAGCCATAAACCTTTTCACGTTTTAATAATTGAGTCTATCCAATTAATTTTGACCAAAAATTACTAACGTGGATGTCGGCCATCCTAAATGGCATGACCAAAGCTAAAAAGGACATTTTTCATACTATGTTTATAATTTTTAAAAAAATTTGCTTTTTTTCTTTTATTTTCTTTATATTTTCTGTTTTCCCAGGACTTAGGGCTAGCGAGGGTAGTGACATCCTCGCCTGGCCAAATCTGCCAAGGGAATCTCGGCTCTTTTTCTGTGGTCGGCGATTATGCCATGAAGGACAGCCGACGTCCATATTAACGGCAGTTGTGCCACGTAACACAGCCAACGTTGACATTAAGGCTAATTTTCTTATTCATAGTTTCATTTTGATTTTTGAGTAGTGAAGTGTCTCTCTTAATTATATCACATGTGCTATCATGCATCTAACACAATTTGTGTAAAGGCTAAGTAACAAATTTAAATCCTTTTAGATTTTTTATAATCTTGCATAACAGCATGATTGGTTCTTGACCATAAAATGTAGATAAATATCATTTCAGCCATTAATTAAGTTGGAGTCTATTATATTACTTACGTGACCGACAATGAAGATGAGCTCGATCTGCTGGTCCAAAGACCACATGATATTTTCTTGAAAATAATAGGGAGAGGCATCACTTGTCAAATGCTTTAATTGAAAATGCACATGGAAAGTGTAAATTTTCTCTGGCCGTGCTTCGCCATTCATTGCCAGTATTTATTGGCATGGTCCACTCACCAGTGAAATGACACCTCACATCTTTTTCACATAGAGAAGAAAAAAAGGGATCAAACTTGACAAACCTCAACATGATTGGTAAAGGCTAATTTTCTTATTCATAGTTTCATTTTGATTTTTGAGTAGTGAAGTTTCTCTCTTAATTATATCACTGTGTGCTATCATGCATCTAACACAATTTGTGTAAAGGCTAAGTAACAAATTTAAATCCTTTTAGATTTTTTATAATCTTGCATAACAGCATGATTGGTTCTTGACCAAAAAATGTAGATAAATATCATTTCAGCCATTAATTAAGTTGGAGTCTATTATAGTACTTACGTGACCGACAATGAAGATGAGCTCGATCTGCTGGTCCAAAGACCACATGATATTTTCTTGAAAATAATAGGGAGAGGCATCACTTGTCAAATGCTTTAATTGAAAATGCACATGGAAAGTGTAAATTTTCTCTGGCCGTGCTTCGCCATTCATTGCCAGTATTTATTGGCATGGTCCACTCACCAGTGAAATGACACCTCACATCTTTTTCACATAGAGAAGAAAAAAAGGGATCAAACTTGACAAACCTCAACAAAGAATTTTCTTCCTCATGAAAAACCAGTTGTACTAACCTAAGCACAAGGATTGGGATAATTTTACGATTTCCACTATTTTATGGTTATTAGCAAATGGGTTTAAGTGTTCTGACAATATTTTAGCTTAATGTATATTGTAAGTCCTAAATTTAGCAGGAAAAGTTATAAGGAATCTCGTGTTGATTGAATCAATTTGTGTAACCAGCAACATCAAGTAAGATAGGTGGGTATTTTATGGCAAAAAGAAAGGTTAGTTTAATGTTTAACATATATTTCGAAATACTAGTAAAATGTGTGCGAAGACCAAATATTTTTTCAAAACTGCGCAAACATCAAATTTTTTTGAGCATATGGAAGATTCGTTATTTGACTTTCAGTGTTAATAAATTAACAATCTTTATGTTATTTAAAAGATGAACTATATGAAATTAAAAAAAAAAACAACTTTTTCATGATAATCCTAACAAAAGGCAGGAATTAGTTATCAGTTCAACTTTTCATGACTGCATTGTTTTTTATTTTTGAGTGTGAAATGAGAAGGAATCATCTTAACAAATAAAATATAAAAAGAAATCAATACAATAAAAGAAAGGTGAAAGATAAAATGATATTATTGAAATGGATGGATAAGCACTCAGAATCATCAAATAAATACATTGAAATGAGTAAGTACGGCACCTTTATAAGATAAAAAGAAAGCATGGAAGATGGTATGTCATGCTTATGAATGAGAGAGAAACAATGACAGTAATCTGGTATTAAGAATAAATAGATTGTTAATTCAAAAGAGAGATGAAAATTGAGAAGTTATATGTAATGAAGGAGGTAATGTGAACGAGTGTCTTTATTTTGGTGTAAGTTAAATGTGAAAAAGCGTATTATATCATATGAGTTAAATGTCACGGAGTGAGTGTTTTCTTTTCTTGTGACAATAAAGGACATTTTTTAGTAGAAAAATTGTAGTTATGTGCACAATTATTAATTTTTTATATTATAAAATTATAATTAAATAAATCAAATCTTAATTTGAATGTGAAAGACGCTATTCATTTAGAAGTATATTGAAAGACAAATTATTTAAATGAATAGTCATGTTTTATGGAAAACACACTCATATAATGGACGAGATTAGGTCTTGTTTAGTAACTATTATCCGATCATTACTTGAAAATCAGGACACTTCCCCACCAAGTGTTGAGTTGCCTGAGTACGCTGGTTTAATTGAATCTTCAGTCAATGAAATCAATTTCAATTTGTCATAGCTAGACACGTCATGTCGTTTAGTGATCAAAAAGTCTTAAAGGACGACTCTAGCTATCTGGCATTTACCCCAGTCAAGAAGAATATTTGAACATGAATCGATGGATCTCAAGGCGAAATTTGCCGCAAAAGGCGGTCCTCGTTTTTGTCAAACAAAACTGCACTTGAGACGTGCGATTTGGTTCATTTTTGCATTTTGACTTACATTTTCGAATGAAAATAATAGCCCACTAGAATTCCAGCTCAAAGAAAAGAAATGGCCTGCAGAGCTTGGGGGAAGAGGGGGGTGGGTGGGTGAGAACATGACAAAACTCAGGAAATGCGTGTAAAACTATGATATATCATCGCAATTTTTGGCGAGTAATGCTCTTGTTAGTGATTGACCAGATCAAACAGTGTTGGAGTAATGCAGGAACCACCTTTTCTTCTTGTCAATGATGAAATTGCCGAGCACAACGCCGATAGAAAATCCAACTCCAATGCCTACCAGCACAGTTCTCCAGTCCAAGTTGAACAGACGCTGTTGTCATTATCTTCTCCGAGCGATGATGTTGGCGTAAGTTATCACCATTTGTGCATTTATTTGGACAGGGGTGTTCCACACAATAATGAACTGATCTCAAATGTGTCCAGTTAGGTTCCTCGTGATACCGGTCTCGAGAGTTTACTGTGAGAGACACTAGGAGACGAAGGAAATGCAATTACGAGGAGGATGGAATCTTGTTTAATGGCTCTGGCGATGGTGTCATTCATCCCGTATCTATGTGAAATTGCATCGTCCATGGAATATGATTTTTAGAAAATACAATTTCAGTAAAAAAAAATGAATCATTTTCTAGCGTTTTTTGTGTTGAAAATAAGTTGAAAAAATTGATTTTGCGGTATTTGATAATAAGTAAGTCCACTAAAGGTAGCTCGTATCCTTATAGATGATATACCATGAATAACAAGCTGGAATCAACATCTTTGTCGTTTTATTCTGTAATCCATCAAAATAACAAGAACTACAAAGAAATTAGGAAAAAAAATTATGAAATCAAATTTGTAAAATATTATATATGATGGCGTTTTTTGGGAATGTGGAAAAATGGGAGAATTAATAAAGTATATCCAGGAAATGGGAAACAATACGAAAAAAAATAAGAAGATGATTTTCGTATTCTTTTAACTTGGACGCACAGCAAAGAGAGAAAGGAAAATGATTTTTTTTTTTTTTTTTTTTACTAGAAGGGGAAATCGTCTTCTCCAATCTTTGTTGGATGGAAAAAGTTTTCATCAATCGGACAGACTTTACGCGTTTGGCTGGATGAAAAAATGGTCTCATGTGGATGATAAATCTGTTCTTATGGCTTGGAAACTAAATCAAGACACCATTTATTCTTTACTTGACAATTTAGCAAGGAGGTTTCGGACGCCGTTTTGAAGCTAAGTGGTATTTCTCGTGCCATTGACTCCTGGAACTTTGCATTTGACTGGGTTATGAAGGAATTGCGAAGGAGATATACAAGCAAGATTGTAATCAATAAGACTGGCATGGAATGCTTCTTGTACTATATTTAGCCGGCTACGAACGGTGTAAACTTCGTGTACTATATTATGCTGAAAGAGTGACATGTTGATTGTATGGAAAGAAACATCAGCATATTAATATGACATGAACAATGTGGCCTCAAAAAGCTAGCCATAAAATCAACAATTATAAAATGAATAGAGTTTTAGAGAGTATTAGTTGTATAACCACACTGCCAAAACTGAAAAAATAATAGAATACCACCATCATTAGAAATGTCATCTATTAATGTATGTGAAATTCTAACTCCATCGGTGGCCCACTCTAATTAGGAATTAGATTGCAGCTTTACTCCCCGCACATTCTACAATAAAACGACTCTAAAGTAGGTCTGTTGTTGTTTCCCTCTCGTCTAGTTACATAAAAATTTTAGCTTGGAAAATACAAAATATACTCAATACAAAAATCGCATTACAAATTCAGGATGATAAAGAGATAAACAACTGCATTTGCATTTTCAATTGCCTCTTGCTTTAACTTTGCCTTCATTACCTACATTCCACCATTCCACACAAAAACCAAACTTTTAGCCCCTCCCATATGACATTGCTGAAAGAACATCTCTCTCTTTTATGCTAAGTACAATATTCAACAATATCCTGCAATTACATTAGTAGCAAAATCTTTAATGCCAAGGTGACAAAAAATGGCATTTTCCAAACTGTCTATGAACATAAATCATAGTTAGGCATAGCCTTTTCCCATATTAACCAACTGCAGTAACGAAAACAGAGATCATGGCATCTTTACTCTATACACTTCTTACTTGGTCGTCCTTCTCATTATGATCCGTATTTCACTTCCTAAGCCACCATGCCATCAAGATGAGAGCTATGCCTTGATGGAATTCAAGCAAAATTTTCAGAACTAACAGAACAGATTTTCAATGTGTTGATGCGAAGGTTTATCATGGTCACATGGATATTGCCGCTCATGGGATGGTGTAGAGTGCCATAATGCCATTACAATTGGACAGTACTTTATAAACTTCCATGGTAAAATTAAAAAAATATTCATGATTCTTTAACGATGTTCTTTGAAGTATTGCGGCATTGAACAGGCTAAAATGCTAATGTTGTCATACAATAGGAGTGAAGAACAGGAATGGAATATTCTCACGTTGAAATTAACATTTGATGTGATAATGATTTAAAAAATGAAAAAGAAAAAGAATGATGAATGCATTTCTATATACAATTTTCTTTTCTCCTTTTCTTTCAGGGAATAATAAAATTACATTAAACAAAACAAATCAAGTTACAAGCAATCAGCCAACTAAGCTCATAAGAATACTTGTGCCCATTAAGCCATAAAATGAGTCGAATACCGAGGTGGATGACCATGACTCCAAGGCTCCGTTCGTTTCACGAAAAATGTGGCATTTCTAAAAATATTTTTAGGAAGTCATTTTCGAGGAAAATATAATTATTTTCCGGTATTCAAGTGAAACTTGAAAATAAAATGGAAAATATTTTCTGTTGTTCGATAAGGAAAATCTGTAAGGAAAATATTTTCCTTCATACGCTCTTTTTCATTTATTTTATTTTTTAAAATTGATTTTTCATTATTTTATTTAAAAAAATAGATTATTATTTTTCTTTTTCTTTTTCTTTTTCTTTTTCTTTTGTTTGTTTTCCTTCTCTTCTTGGCTGGTTGTCGGCCATGGCAATGGCCAACGATCGGCAACAAGTGAGCCTCAAGCTCACCCACCTAAGCTTGTCACTCGCCAAATCGGGAGTGCAAACATTGAGCTCGAGGCTTGCCAATCTAGCAAGTAGTAAGGCCGGTAGGCTCAGAGCTTGCTAGCCTCGAGACTCATCAGATTCGCGAGCAACAAGCTTGACGCTCACTCTTGTCGATTTGGCTAGTGGCGAGCCTAAGCTCGCTAGAAGTAGGCAAGCCTCGTGCTTGAGGCTCACCTGTGGCTAATTGTCGGTCGTCACCATGGCCGACTTGGCTAGCGACCAGCCAATAAAGAAGAAAAGGGAAAACAAAGAAAATAAAAATAATATGAATTTAAAATAAAATAAAAAAAAAAAAAGGAGGAAGAGGAGGAAGTAAGGGCTTGCATGGTGTGAGACAAAAGAAACCAAGGGAAGAAAATGTTTTCCACTTTTGAAAAGTGAAAAATATTTTCCCTTAGTTTAGAAGACTTTTTTCCTTTTATGGAAAATAATTTTTTCATCTAATTCATTTTCCATGAAATGAACGCTGAAAAATCCAGAAAACTTTGTCCTGGAAATTGTTTTCCACAAAATGAATGGTTCCATATGGAATTATATGTACCCGGGGCTAACTCAACAAGTCATGCCTTGATACTTGGTATTTGTTTATGCTATGCGTAAATTTTGTGACTAAACTTCTTCAATTGCATCAATTCCTCCCCCTTAACAAACCATTGAGGGTTAAAAAAATAAAAGGAGTATCTCCAACCGTTAACGATAACATAAGTAGTAATAATAGCAATCATAGAATTATTACAGAGAATTTGAGGCACTTGTCATGCCTATGATTGTCAAAATCTTGCCGTGTACGCCTATGATGATCAAAATCCTTGCCGTGTAAGCCCCTTGGGAGTCCAAAGCCCTTTGGGCAAAAAAATTGGTGTTTGGGAAAAAAATTTGGAAGGGACTTGGGCTAAATGCTAGCATTTTTAAAGCTGAAAGCCCAAGGCAGGTTGGGGGCTGCCTTGGGCTTTTCAGCATTTTCGGCATCTTTGGAGCTTCATTAAAGGAAAGTTTTGTTTTGCCTTTGTTGCCCTCACAAATTTATTAAATTCCAACTTTGACCCTTTTGAAAACCTAATTTTCGTCGTCGCTCGCCTCTACGGGGTCTCGCTTCTCTCGTCTGAAGGCCTTCTCTCTCTCCCTGATCTTCTCCACCGCTCCTTTTCAACTCCACGACCGCCAACCCCGACTGTCGCTGTTGGAACCAGCCACCACCGTCTCCATCGAAGCCCAGCCACCATCGTGACGTTCTCTCGTCCGAAGGCCTTCTCTCTCCCCGATCTTCTCCACCGCTCCTTTTCAACTCCACGACCGCCAACCCCGATCGTCGCTGTCGAAACTAGCCACCACCGTCTCCGTCGAAGCCCAGCCACCATCGTCGCCGTCGGAGCCCCGGCCAACACCGTCCCCAGCCACCCAACGCCGGACTCTCTTTTTGCTTCGATCAGTTCTCGATTCCATTTTCTTTCGTGCCTAGTTGAATTCCGGTTTTGGGTTTCTGGCGTGTTCTCTACTTATTAGTCGTTAGTCGCAGTTGAAGGATTACCCATTTTCTTTCTTCTTTCTTCGAAGTGTTGTGTGCGTGTTCGGTGCTCGTGATTCTGTGTGCGATTTGATGTGCGAACGAGCTTTTTTTGGTGGGACGCGTTTCTCTTTTTTCCCTTGCAATTGCCTTGTGGGTTCTCCCCCTTTGCGGATTTGAAGTGGTGGGTAGAAGGAAAAATGAGATTTTGGGGGTCGATGGTCCATGTGTTTTGCCAAGTGTTTTCTTGGCCGCCCGTCTTTCTGCCATGTTCAATGGTTCGCGATGTGGATTTGAGAATGCTGTGCGTTGTGGATGATCGTAATGTTTCGCGAATGTTACTGGGCTTCGGAACTGTGAATTGATGTGAGGTTGCAGGGTGTTGTGGTTAATCCTCCGACTAAGTTGTTGATATTGGGAGCGTTTGGGAGCGTCTAACTGCATTCTCGGGAAAGTTAGAACAGATTGTAAGATTGAGAAACATATTTAGTAGAGCTAAGCTCTGATGGGAATTGTAGAGTCTCTCTGCAAGGCTTTGAGACTTTATAATTTGTTTAGGTGATCCAGATGCTAAATGTTGTTTTCTTTTTTTTGTTTAAAGAATAGAGAACACGTAGACAGCAAAAAACAAAAAAAAAACCAAAAAAAGAGTTTACAGCAGAAGCAGAGAACAAGTGTAGAAGCAGAGCGTCGTGTTCAGAAACTGAAAAAAAAAATATATATGTTTAAAATACATACTAGAACGTAACCACAAACCCACGTTGCCAACTAACGGCTTGCTTGATCCACAAAATCAGCAACAAATCAGAATATCTAAGATACGTGCAGCTAACTGCTCCTAGGAGATAAGATTGACTAACCAACTCCTAAAAAACATGACACCAACAAACTGACTAAACAAAACAAAAAAGAGAAAAACAGTATGTGCGGTCTTGATACATCAACACTCTCCTCCTAGATCAAGTACTGCACACTCCTAGCTTTGCCCTGAGAAGTTCAAATCGACCAACATGAAATGACTTCGTGAATATATCTGCAATCTGGTTTTCTGAATTGCAGTACACCAATTTCACCTCTTCAGCCTTTTGCACTTCTCTGAAGAAGTAAAACTTGACCTTAAAATGCTTTAATCTTCCATGAAATACCGGATTTTGTGAAATGGCCAAAGTAGCTTGATTATCCACAAACACTTCTATCTCTTCTTCTTGCTGCATATGCAGATCATCCATTAGCTTCTTCAACCATAATGCTTGATTCATAGCTGCAGTAGCTGCAATGAACTCAGCTTCTGCAGTTGATTGAGCCACTACTTCCTGCTTCTTTGAACACTTAGAAAAACATGCCGACCCAAATGTAAAGCAATAACCTGAAGTACTCCTCATATCATCCATTGATCCTGCCCAGTCACTGTCAGAATACCCTTGCAACTTAAACTCCTGAACTCTACAAAACTTAATCCCATATGAAAGAGTACCTCTCAAGTACCTCAATACCCTCTTTGTAGCTACCATATGCAACTCACTTGCACAATTAAGAAATCTAGATAAGAGACTTACAGGAAACATGATGTCTGGCCTAGTTGCAGTGAGATACATAAGACAGCCAATCAAACTTCTATAAACTCTTTCATCTGCAGGTGCTAATCCATCCTCCTTTTGAAGCTTTTCCTTATGACCCATTGGAGTACTCACACTCTTGCACTCCTCCATGTTGAATCTCCTTAGGATCTCCTTCAAATACTTCTTTTGACAGATAAAAACTTCATTCTGAGTCTGCTTGACTTCCATTCCTAGAAAATATGACATCTCACCAAGATCAGTCATTTCAAACATCTTCATCATCTCTTGCTTAAATGCAGTAATCTGAGCACTATTACTCCCTGTCACCAGCATATCATCCACATAAAGAGACACCACCACTAAGTTAGATACTAACTTCTTGACATATAGAGTGGATTCACTGAGGCTTTTCTTGAAACCTAGACCCAACTAGCGCTCATCCATCTTACTGTACCATGCTCTGGGAGCTTGCCTCAAGCCATAGAGAGCCTTTCTCAGCAAATAAACTTTCTCCTCCTAGCCTGGTGTGACAAAGCCTTCTGGATGCTCAACATAAATCTCCTCCTGCAACACTCCATTCAAAAATACATATTTCACATCTAACTGATATACCTTCCATCCTTGTTGAGCTGCCAAAGCAAGAATCATTCTAATTGTATCAAGTCTTGCCACAGGAGCAAAGGTTTCCGAGAAATCAACTCCCCAAACCTGTGCATATCCCTTCACCACCAACCTGGCCTTATGCTTATTCACTGAGCCATCAGGATTAAATTTGGTCTTGAAAACCCATTTTACTCCAATCACCTTCCTATCTTCAGGCCTCTCCACTAGCTCCCATGTCTGGTTCTTTTCTATCATAGCCAACTCTTCCTTCATTACATTCATCCACCTTTGATCACTTTTAGCTTCCTCATAACCCGCAGGTTCCAAAACAGCCACACTACACCTTTGATATATATCGGTCAAAGATCTGGTACCTCTAGCTGGAACATCATCCACCAGTTCGTTAGGTTCCAATGAGACCTCTTTGTGCTTGCCTTGTAGCTCATTTGTCCAATCCCATTTCTCATCTTCTAGGAACTGAACATCCCTGCTAGTGATCACCTTCCCTGTCTGTGGTTGATAGATCCCGTAAGCTTTTGATACTAAGCGTAGCCAACAAAGATCCAGGTTCAGCTTTCTCTCCCAACTTGTCTCTCTTGACCTGTGGAATATGAGAAAAACACAAACAACCAAACACCTTCAAATTTCTTAGAATTGGCTTGACATCAAACCAGGCTTCAAAGGGTGTCTTCATCCCGAATACCCTCGTAGGTAATCTATTCAGTAGAAAAACTGTTGTGCTTGCTGCTTCTGCCCAAAACTCTTTTAGTAGACTCTTCTCATAAAGCAAACACCTAGTCATCTCCATAATGGTTCTATTCTTCCTCTCACTAACTCTATTTTGCTGTGGAGAGTAAGGAGCAGTAAGCTGATGCTCAATTCCAGCCTCTTCACAGAAAGATTTAAACATCTGTGAAGTGTATTCTATTCCATTATCAGATCTAATGACCTGAATCTTGCACCTCCACTTTGGTTTTCAACCCATTTCTTAAACTTCTGAAATACCTCAGCAACTTCTAACTTTTGCTTCATAAAGTAAATCCAGCACATTCTAGTATAATCATCAATGAAAATAATGAAATACCTGCTGCCATTTAGTGAAGGAGTCACTTGTGGACCACATAGATCCGTATGAATCAGCTGCAGCTTTTCTGTCACTCTCCAAGTGGATTTCTTGAAGGGAAGTCTTGTCTGCTTGCCTAGCAAACAAGCTTTGCACCTTGTGATCTGCTCCTCCAGGTTTGGTAACCCGGTTGCCATTTCATTCCTCTGCATGAACAGCACGCCTTTATGATGAAAGTGCCCCAACTTCTTGTGCCATAATTCTAAATCATTAGCCTGACACTTGAATGCCATCTGCTTCTTCTCAAGAGGATTCAAAGAAAAACTCTTCTGTTGCATTCTTATCTTGAACAACTCCCGACCATTGGAATCAAAGATCAAACACTTCTCCTCTTCAAATATCAACTTAAATCCCTTTTCTACCAACTGCCCCACACTCAGCAAATTCTAATCAATTTTAGGCACATACATCACATCAGAAATCAGCTTAGTTCCAGCACAACTCTCCATTGCTACAGTCCATTTACCTTTCACTTCTAAGTACTCCCCATTCCCAATCCTCACTCTTGACTTCAACGACTTGTCAAGGTTTATAAACAGCGTTTCATCACTTGTCATATGATTTGTGCAACCACTATCAACAAGCCAACTGTCACATGGAGTACTAGAGGAGAAACAAGAGGCAACAAACAATTGATCCACCTCTTGCTGAACTGCAGCATGTGCCTCACCCTGCTGCTGATCTCTCTTCTCTTTGCAGAACTTCTCAATGTGTCCAAGCTTATGACACTTTCTGCACCTTACATCTGGTCTCTTCCAACACCTAAAATGTGGATGATTCTTTTTTCCACAGTGCTGACATGAGGAATATCTTCCCCAATTGTTCTTGGAGTTGCTCGCACTATTCTCTCTTGCAGCAGCTTCTAAACCACTACTGCCATTTCCTTTCTTCCCTTTCCACTCGTTAACTTTTCCTCCTACATTCTGCTGTTCTTTGGCCGGCAAAGCTCCTTCTGTACTTCCTTCCACCCTCATTAACCTCGTCTGCTCTTGTGCTTGCAAAGCACTTAGCAATTCTGCCAACTTGATCTGAGACAAATCCTTAGTATTCTCCAAAGAGGCAATGGTTGCCTCAAACCTTTCGGGCAAGAAGACAAGAATCTTCTGCACTAGCCTATTATCAGAGAGGTCAGTGCCTAGAACTCTTGCCTAATTTGCAATGCTTATCAACTTACCAGAATACTCCTTAATTGTCTCAGATTCCTTCATCTGCAGTCTCTCGATTTCTGTGATCAAGTTTAACCCCTTCATGCTTCTGATCCTCTCATCTCCTTGATACTCAACTTTGAGGAAGTCCCAAATAGCTTTGGCTGATTCACAAGCCATAATTCTGCTGAAAATGACAGGCGAGACAGCAGCATATAAACAAGACTTTACCTTTGCTTTCCTTGTCGTCCTCTCCTTGTGAAACTTGATTTGATTGATGGTTGGATTGTCGGGAAGGGGAGCGACTTCATAATCTTGTTCCACAGCTTCCCAAAAATCACAACCCTCTAGATAGGCTCACATTTTCACTGCTCAGGCTTGATAATTTTCTCCATCAAACGCTGGCGGAGCCATTGCTGAAAAACCACTCGATCCTGCCTCCATCTTGCTTTTAACTTCTATGGATGCAGACACACCTCTCAATCAATCAATCTCACAAGTCACTCACAGCCCCTTAAGATCAAGAGAGCTCTGATACCAGTGTTGTTTTCTTTTTCTTTTTTTGAAAAGAACAGAGAACACGTAGACAGCAAAAAATAGAAAAAGGAGTTTACAGCAGAAGCAGAGAACAAGTGCAGAAGCAGAGCGTCGTGTTCAGAAACTGGAAAAAAAAAATATGTTCAAAATACATACTAGAACGTAACCACAAACCCACGTTGCCAATTAACGGCTTGCTTGATCCACAAAATCAGCAACAAATCAGAATATCTAAGATACGTGCAACTAACTGCTCCTAGGAGATAAGATTGACTAACCAACTCCTAAAAAACAGGACACCAACAAATTGACTAAACAAAACAAAAAAGAGAAAAACAGCACGTGCGGTCTTGATACATCAACACTAAATTATCATTAATAGTCAAAATGCGAGGGTAATTGCTGATCTTTTTCTAATTTCTTGAGAGTCTAAGTTTATTTTCTATAGCCTTCTCAATTTTACACAAATTTCATGAGGATCGCATAATGAGTAGAATCTACCTTATGTGAACCAGTTATTGCTACCTGTAATTGCAGTGAGTCTTGATATGACGTTGCAAGATCCTTTTGGCTATCTGACTGGTCCATGCCGTACATTTGTTCTTGAGTATATTGTCAAAATAGGAAGCTCGGCACCAGCTATTCGTATCAATTGAGCTGTGAAACTTGATGCTATTGCTATGATTTTATCGCTGGCACTCACTATTTGGCTTATGTTGACATATATGTGAGATGAAACCCATATTTCAGTTGCATTTACTCGAAATGCAGTCCTGCATTTTGATCTTTTTGCTAAGTTTGTTGAACTTAGCTACACTTTCTGTCATTTGGGCTTTCATGTTTGATAAAAGTAGGGGAAATTTTATGTAGGTAATATCGTCATAATGAACATTAGTCTCGTGTGGATTATTGATGTTAATGTGCGTACTGGTGTATCAAGTTTGTAGAAATTCTGGACTTCTCTTTAGTAGGTCACAAATAACCTGTATGCTCTCGCTGTCAAGTAAGAATTTGATGCTCCAAGCTCTACTAGTCTATCCCAAACTCAGAAAACTGTACAAATACGTGAGGCATTGTGACATCCTGAAATACGAACCCATTTCGATAAAGTGAAATGGGCATTTCGTCGACGTGCCCATGGCCCTTTTTCTCTAAGCTGATCACTCACAAGTTAACTAACCTATTGGGTGAAGCCATTAAGGGATGTATCAGCTGTAAAATCCCTAAAAGCTACCTAATTGGTTGGATTGAGCTAAAATCACGTTTGATCGATTTTTAACCACGAAATTAAACTCGATTTCAGGAATCGAATTTTAAGCGCGTCATAATTCTTATTTTTAGGATCCTGTCTCATCGCTCGTCAATTTATTGACGGGTCCGAAATTTCAAGAAAGAAATTATCGGAAGAAAATTGAAGACCAAAAGAAAATAGAAAGGAAAAGGAAAAGAAAAAAGGAAAATTCGCATAAAGGTATTATGTAATTTCTTTTTCCTTTTTCTCTCTCCCCCTTTTTCTTTCTCTCCCTTTTTCCTCTCATTTTTCTCTTTTTCTTTCTTTTCTCTCTCTCTCCTCTCCCGTTTTCCCTCCCCCTTGTGCGATTCCTCCCCCACTGCCTATTCTCTCTCTCTCTTTCTTTTTCTCTTTGACTAGTCAATCCTCATCTCTTTTCTCTCTCTCTCTCTCTCTCTCTCTCTCTCTCTTCTTCTTCTCCTTCCTTCCTCTCGCACGTCCGAGTGAGCGAACCAGGAGCAGAAGAAGAAGCCACTCGATCGCAGCTCACCGAAACCGTCGCCACCCGTCCCGCCACCGCACCGGAGCCGGACCGCCCGTGCGTCCGCCGCCGTCCCGCCGTCCGCGCGCACCCAGCGTCCCTCTCCCGCTCGGCCCGGTCTGTTTCGCCCCTGTTCCGCACCGACCAGCCCCCGTCCGGCCACCTCCGACCACCGCCTAGCCCCGCCGGACCTCCCCCGCGTCCCCCTCGCCCTCCGGCGGCCTTCCCCCTCGCCACCCTAGCCGCCGGAGCAGCCCCGGCTAGCCCGTCCAGCAGACCCACGAAGTGGGTATCCAGCACTTCAGGCCCGCTTTTGGGCCGTTTCCCGGCCCCGAACCCGAGCCGTGCTTTGGGAACAATCGTTCCTCGCGTCGCCGCCGTCGGATTGATCCGATTTGCACACGATTTGGTGAGTAATCTCACTAATCCATGATTAGTGGCTAATTATGCTTATGGTTGGTTTAGATTTAATTAATTATGTTTAGGTTGTTAGATTAGATTAAATTAGCAATTATTAGCCAATTGTGATGCGAATTAGATAAATTGAATGTGTAATTAGCAAGTGGACATGGTCTACTAATTATTGGAAGTGCCTCGGAAATTTTCCCGACCCTTGGTGGGCTACAATTAGGCTTTTCGGGCCTAAGTGGATTTTTTTAGTATTTAAATATTAATTTTCGGAATTAAATTAAATAATTTTTATTTTCCGAAAATTCAACTGAGATGGCCTGGAACCGGAAAATTATGCTAATGACCGTGGTGAAGTCCGTTTATTTAATCGGGCTTTATTTTGAGCTAAATTGAATTTTTAATAATAATAATTTAATTTTCGAAATTCATATATTAATTATTTATTTTTCGGAAATTAAGATTTTGATGGCCGACGACCGAAATCTCGTGCTGATCGTCGTGGTGCAGTCCGTTTATTTATTTGAGCTCCACGTTGTATGGAATTGAATAAATTGTGATATTTTAGGGATTTACCCTAAATTGATTGGAATTGATTGAGATTGAATTGTTGATTGGTAAATGGCCAAGTATGTTATTCAGTATTTGTAATGCTTTGTTGAGTTGATTTAATTATTTGATTGAGAAATCATTGGTATTGGTTGTCGGTATTGAAAGTAAATTGGTAACCGCTTGAAAGAGGACACGTGGGCTCGGTGGATTGGAATGTCACCTGGAGAATGCACGTGAGTTCAGTGGTTGAATATGTCACCTTGGCGAAAAGGTCGCCTGAGAGAATGCACGTGGCTCGGAGACTCGGTATGTCGTCCTGGAGAATGCACGTGGCTTGGTGACAGAGTTTGGCATCTAAAAGGGCATGTGGCTCGGTGAATGGATGCATCACTTTGGTGAGATAGCACCTAAGAGAATGCACGTGGGCCCAGGCATCTAAAAGGACACGTGGCTCGGTGATCTGATGCGTCACTTTGGTAAGCGAGTACCTTAGAGAATGCACGTGGGTCCAGTATTCAGAATGGCATCTAAAAGGGCACGTGGCTCGGTGATCTGATGCGTCACTTTGGTAAGCGAGAACCTTTGAGAATGCACGTGGGCCCGAGCATCATAAAAAGGACACGTGACTCGGTGGCTTGATGTACCACCTTGGCGAAGAGGTCGCCTTAGAGAATGCACATGGGTCCGAGGTTTGAGGCACGTGAACTCGGAGACCTGGAATGTCGTCCTGGAGAATGCACGTGGCCTAGCTTTTAAATATCCCACAGTGGGGATTGAATTGTATGACATGCAATCGACTGGTTCGATTTGTTTGAAGTGAATGGGTGTTTATTGTGAATTGTACTGACTTGTAGGTGGGATCTGAGGCCAAGGTAAGTCATCTGTCCTGTGCGTGTTTAGGCAGCCTTTAGTATAATGGTTTACTAATCAGGCTTAGTGGGGTAGAACTCGCTGAGACGTAGTCTCATCCCAGTTTGGGGAAACCATTTCAGGACCCCGCTGAAGAGCTGAGGAGGAGGAATCCGAGAAGGAGAACTCGGAGGTGAGATCTGAAGAGAAGGATTTTTGGAAGAAGAAGATAGTCCCGGGAGGGGCCTTGAGTACGGTCTGGATGGATTGAGATCCTATCTTCTTTTGAGATCTCTTTTTTTATATGAATAGTTATGAAGCGATTTGTGATTTGTATAAAAATTTGGTTATAAATTTCAATATGAAAAATACGACCCTGCTTTTCTATCCCATCGTTTTATTGTCTGGGGATTTTAACTGCTTTCGCATGTGCTTAAAAATGAAAGGGTCGACGATACATTGTCCTGGGATATCGCATTATAAAATCGACCAAGTGAGGCGGATGTGTGCGTGCCTGAGGATCGGGGCGTGACAGGCATAGTTCCACCTTCAAAAGAATGTAGCCTTGTTAGACAAGAATCTGTAATTCAGAAATATGTGTAGATCAAGCAAGCCCCGTGTCTGGTGATGAACTCAATCTCTCACACCAATATATGAGACCTCGCAGCACCTCGAGAGCATTTCCTCCTTCCTAACTTGCTCAGTGCACAGACGCAGATTTCAAGTAGCTTGTAGTCCTCCTCCCAGAATAGATTAGTGAAGTAGAATTCTCATTTTATTGAATCTTAAAGCATATGCATCATGTTGGCTTCTTTTTCTATTTGGCACTTGGCGCTTGGCGAATTGGCATTTTTCTAGACTGATTGCTAGTTGAGTGTGTTTATGCCTTTTTTTTAAAAAAAATATATGTTTGTATTAATTTTTCTATGAAGCTTTAGGGAGACATGATATACAATTTCCTCATCCTCCTCCAGGTTTGTTAATTAATGGTTTTTGTACATTAATATGTATAAATATGGTATATGTTGATCAAATTTATATTATAATTATGCAGGTAAATATTATTTAGTAGATGCTAGATATCCAAATTCGACAGGTTATTTGGGATCATACAAAGAAGTTATATATCATTTGCCAGAATTTCAACAAGGTCCCATCCCTACAGGCTATGAAGAGGTATTCAATCGTGCTCATTCCTCTCATTCCTCGCTACGATCAGAAATTGAGCAAGCTTTTGGTGTGTTGAAGAAGAAGTGGAAGATCCTAAAGTATATGCCAAATTTCCCCTTTAAAAAGCAAGTAAAAATTGTTATAGCAGCAATGACTTTGCATAATTACATACGACGAAACACCACCAATGATAGACATTTTGCAAGAGCAGATTTGGATCCCAATTATGGATATTCAGTTGACCTTCATAATACAAATGAGGGGGCCGGTACTTCAAATGACAATTTATCTTCTGACATGGCACGTTTACGTGATCAAATAGCAATGAGTTTAGTAAATACTTGAGGGGGATGTTTGTAATTTTCAATGAAAACATATTTCTTTCTTTGATGCATATGTAATCATGTTTATTATAATGAAATTACTATTTCATTTTGTTAATATATCTCTTTAATATAGACATCTCAATGCAAAAAAAAAAAAAGTCATTGAATTTGTTAATATATCTCTTTTATATATACATCTCAGTGCAAAAATATTAAAAAAATCATTATTTTTGTTTTCAATTTTAAAAAATAAAAAATAAAAGCTTAAATTAATCGCGCTAAAGGACTTTCAACAAATATGTATTTACCAAACAGCATTTTCCCAAAGTTGCTTCTCAAGACACTTTTCAATTATAGTGTACCAAACAGTTTTTACATTTCACCAAAGGCCTTTAGACTAAAGGCATTTGCATTTTCTTAAAGGATTTTCCCAAAAACAGTTCCCAAACACACCCTAAGTGAAGTCAACGTTGCATTTCCTCGATTTTGCATTCAGCGTAAGTCGTCAACCGCGCCTTGACTCGAAAGTTGTCTCCCAAGTCTTCCTTTGGATGAGAATGTGGGGCGGCTGCATCAATTTGCACGTCACACACGTCTTCTCAAAGTAATTTTGCACAAAATTGCTAGTACCCCACTCGTTTATGTACATCTATTGGTTAAAAACAGAAGTTAAGGTTAGGAAATATTTTTTTTTTATTGGTACCTCACCCGCTAATCTAAGTTTCGGCTTTGCAACTTGACTTTTGAGTTCTACCAATAAAACCCACAACGATCACTTCTACGTAACATTCTTTTTTTGTAATTTAGCAGTGAAGTGACATCTAAACCTGCTTTCGTGCACTTCAATTAGTTCATTTTCTTCAGAGATCTTGGGGACGCACTTCATCATATCGACCTGATGCAATTAGGATTTTATTTCTATAGGCTTGAACCCACGTCTATAAGGAAAACAGAAAACTTCTGGCCACCTTGGCGGTTCTATGCAGCAATTACAGCTGTACCAACTAAATAGAAGATACGACAAAAATCAAATACATATTGTATTTAATAATTTTATGCATCATGCCTGATTACTACAATCATATGTTAAATCACTAGCTTTTTTTAAAAACCTGGAGAATGACTCTTGTTTGTCGATTCAAAGTGGCAAAAGTCTTTTTGCGAGTCTTTAAATTTTGGCCTATATGTGAAAAAATAAAATGAAATGCCATTTTAATGGACCAGCCATGCAATCATGATTGCGGGGAGAATTACCAAAAAGTCCTAAACCTATTGCATTTGTGCCAATTTAGTCCTAAACTTTTTTTTTTTTTGGCCAATTTAGTCCTAAACCTTTTATAAATGTGCCAATTCAGTCCTTCCGGCCAAAATTGGCCGGCCGGAGCCGACGTGGACGCCGGGAGAGACAGCTGGCCGGCGAACAATTTTTTAATAATTTTTAAAAAAATTCGATTTTTAAATTTTTTGATTTTTTTTTAAATTTTTTTTTCTTACCTTCTTCTTCTTCCTCGGCCGGCGGCGCGGCCGAGGCGACCTCGCGCCACCGGCGAGGCTCGCCCGCCGGCCACCGGCGAAGGCGAGCCTCGCCCGGCTACGGCGGCGGCCGCCGTCGCCTGCCAAGGCGAGGCTCGGCCTCGCCCGGCCATGGCGAGGCGAGCCTCGCCAGATCCGGTTACGGCCTCGCTAGTGGCCGGCGAGGCCGCCGTCGCCGGATCCGGCGAGGCCGCCGTCGCCCAGATCCGGCGAGGCCGAGCCTCGCCATGGCCGGGCGAGGCCGAGCCTCGCCTTGGCCGAGCGACGGCCGCCTCGCCGTCGCCGGGCGAGGTTCGCCCTCGCTTGCCACCGGCGAAGGCGAGCCTCGCCCGCGCCGACGGCGAGGCCGCCGTCGCGGATCCGGCGAGGCTCGACCTCGCCATGGCCGGGCGAGGCCGAGCCTCGCCTTGGCCGGGCGACGGCGGCCTCGCGTCGCGGCGGGCGAGGCTCGCCTTCGCCGTGGCCGGCGGGGGCGAGCCTCGCCGGTGGCCGGCGAGGTCAGCCTCGCCCGGCCCGCCTCGCCTCTGCGGCGCGCCGGCCAGAGGAAGAAGAAGGAGGTAAAAAAAAAAAAAAATTCGAAAAAAAAATTAAAAAATTCGAAAAAAAAAATTAAAAATTATTTAAAAATTGTTCGCTGGCCAGCTGTCTCCGGCCGGCGTCCACGTCAGCTCCGGCCGGCCAATTTTGGCCGGAAGGACTGAATTGGCACAATCATAAAAGGTTTAGGACTAAATTGGCCAAAAAAAAAAGTTTAGGACTGAATTGGCACAAATGCAATAGGTTTAGGACTTTTTTGGTAATTCTCCCCATGATTGCACCCGAACCATCAATCACAACATGAGAGTTCGACTTGGAATTTCTACCTTGTGGATGTGTGACCATTTTTTTCCCTTTGTTTGCAAAAACAAATAAAAAGGCCTCAGTTTGCTTACGAATATCGACATCATTTTCAACAAAGGAAGGCAGTGAGAGGCATTATGTTGAGTAATTTCTGATTAGCCCAAGAGTAACATCCCTTGGCAGACTTAGGAATTCTCTTGATAAACCCATCTCTAACACAATCGTTCGGCAGGACATTCATAGTATACTTTTTTTTTGGTCGGTATTCATAGTATACTTGATCTTAACTGTCACGTAGTCAACCCCCAGTCTCTCATGTGGATTATTGATATATTTTATTAGAAGATGCTGTGCTGGGGAAACAGTGAACCATCAACAAATTAGCGGCTAGACCAATTAAATGTGTCTCATTTAATTTACCCTCAAAATGTCTAGATTTTTCATTTGTTATGTTTGGTGATATCTCAAGTAATCTTTTGTGCACATAGTAAATTGACCACCTTGACATGATCAAAAATAGGCAATCAGCACTAAATCTTAGAACTCATCAAGGACTACCCATGTCTTGTTATTTTTAGCCTTATAATTAAATTGGTCAAATTGTAAAGTTTAGGACCAAATTGACTGTTGAATGATAAATTTATGACTTTTTGACCAATTTTCTCTAAAGGATTATATCAGCAATGTAATTTCTTCAAGAAAGCTAAAATTTGACAATCTCAAATACTCTTTTTTTTGCTTTTTCGTCATCATATATCTACGAGCACATGTCAGTGCGTTTCAAAAAATCATAATAATCTAATACCATTCAATCTTCCATGTCATTCCTATACTAATTCACTAATTCATTATCACATCATCAAGAATTGAACTAACCAATCCAAGTTGTATCTCTCGGAACTCTACTCAAAGCATTGTGTGTGATAGTTTTAGATGTCGCACTTAGATGGATTCTTGGAGTATTATGATCCATCTATCGAAAAACATTCATTTATGCATCATCGAAATCAATACATACATTCTACTTATTTTGGGATATATGAAGGGCTATCTCCCTAATCTTGAGCATTTTCACAGTCCAAACCTCTAAGAATTTAATGGAATGTTACCCAAAGGGTCTTTAATAAGGTCTGGAATAGAGGAATAAATAGCAAATCATAGATACATAGGAGACCTATTGTCAATCGATGTGAGACAATGAAAGTCCAATTCAAAAACTTAAGTCATTAATTGGAGAGAGACTATGTATATAAAGAACATATAAGACCTGTTATCAATGAATGAGGGATAATCTTTCAACATGTCCAAGCAAGGCGAAAGCATCCGTGCAACCATCTGCATCTCTAAATACGTGCTTGAATTGCATCCCTGCCGCTCCACAAGCAAGTTCCCGCGTTCAATCAAAAGAGGTTCCATCAGTAAATTATGCTCGCGAATGCCTATAATTGCATGAATGGCAGACAAGGCATCCATTTCAATGTGAAAATGAGTAACACTATTGGCTACTTGTAATATGAGGCCTTCTCTTAGCGCCATATCTCTTCCATGATGGGTTCAGCATCCATCATAGCTTCTAAGTTCCTGAGAGATTTTTGCTCGTTTGCAGTTTATGGTAATCACGTATATTTTGTCTTTAATTTTATATAAAATTAGGTGACAATATATAAAATCTGAAGATATTTTCAATCAATAATAACGTTATCAACGTGTGGCTGAATGCAAAGTTGGACTAGTGCGGAGGGATAGAGCGCGATGGCATTTTAGAGTCTGTTTATTTCGCGGAAAATATTATGTTTCGGAAAACATTTTCTTAGAAGTCATTTTTCAGGAAATTGACTCTATTTTCTAGTGTTTGGCCGAAACCTAAACTTTAAGTGGAAAATATTTTCCACCATTCATTAGCTAATTTAATTGTTTGAGAAAAATTATCAAAAACTGAATTTTAATATATTTAATTGACCAAAAAATTAGTTTTATTTTTTATATTTTTAATAAATAAATTTTTAATTATTTGTATTTTTAAAAAATCATAATTTTTATTATTTTATTATTTTCTTTCTTTCTTTTTCTTTTTCTTTTTTTCTTTTTCTTTTTCTTTTCCTTCCTCCTTCCTCCTCCTTCCTCCGCCGTCGCATGCTTGACGATGGCCGGCTACTCCGGCGGTTGACCAAGACCCGGTCACTAAATCTGGCGAGCTCAAGGCTTGGCCGATCTCGCCCGAGCTCGCTAGAATTTCGCCGAGCTCGGAGAGCCGCGAGCTCGTCGGATCTAGCGGCGGAGCTTGGGCTCGCATGGATCAAGAGCCCAAGCTCCACCACCAGATTCGGCGAGCTCGAGCGAGGCCCGAGCCCCGCCCGGCTCGCCGGATCGGCGAGCCGCAAGCTCCGAGAGCTCCGCCTTGCCGGCCGTGGCGAGGCTCGAGCTGGCTTGTGGTCGGTTGCCGGTTGCGGCCGATTGCCGATGTCGCCGTGGCCGTCGCCAGCCGCCACCAAAGAAGAAGATGAAAAGGAAAGAAAGAAAAAGAAAAAAAGCATAAAAATAAAACGAAAAATGTATTGATAAAAAGAAGCAAGATGGAAGAAGTTATGGAAAATGTTTTTCATTTCTCATAAGTGGAAAATATTTTCCTCATTCTTAAAGGTTGTTTTTTTCAATTATGGAAAATATTTTCCTTAATTAGTTCATTTTCTGTGAAATGAACGCTGAAAAAGCTAGAAAATGTTTTTCCGGAAGTCATTTTCCATGAAATGAACGGACCCTTAGACGCGTGAAGAACCAATCAGCGACAATGCTGCTTGACCGAGTCCACGGCTCTTCAGGTCTGTTATTTGGCTTTTTTGGTTTTTGCTGCATGGAGCTAAGGACTATATAATTTTTTTTTTTCATAATCGAAATTATGTTGTTGTTATAATGACTCCGGTCCGTTTCACTTGAATTAAACAGAAAAAAAAATTACTCCAGGTAGCATACAAGATGATTAAAGAGCAGATGAATTTTGCTTCCAAACTCTCTTAATGATTAATTTTAGTATATCGGCGCGGTCTCTCCTCAATATATGTCTTTTGTGAAGTTTATCAGATAATTTACGTAAATGTAGATTATAATTGTCCATAATAAGCGTGAAAATCATACTCAATATTGGTTGGTGGACATGTAAAAAATTATATTATATAGCCGACTTCAAATACATATGTCATCATCCATTTGACGGGGAATGCGTAAGTATACATTTTTACGCTAACGTTAGAACTAATATAAAATAGTAATTTATATTGGTGCGCAATAATAGCACTTCTGATGTGTGATAAGCTTGGATATGTGTGGACGATAAAAAGCATGCTCAATAATCACACTTCTAATGGGGTGATTAGTTTGGATAATTCGGAAAAAAAAAAAAAAAAAAAAAAAAAAGAAGGGAGGGAGCAATGAGAAAGCATCTTATGTAAAAGATACAGAACGTCACAATAATAACACAAAACCAACCAATTATATTATGGTTGATATCATGAAAAACCTTAAATCAGTACATTTGTAACATATTTATCGCAAATTAATATTTTGATAATTAAAACAAACATTAACATTTTGACAAATTTAAAACTTCATTAGATTTTTTTTTTTTTTTTTTTTGGTAACCAATGACTCCACCATGGGTTTGTACACTTATGACAACGGGGAGATTAGTACAGGATTACTCTCCATTAATTTTTATTATTTTTTCATCAAAATGCTAAGTTTAACGGTTTGGGTTTAGATTTTATCATTAAATTGCTGAGTTTAATGACACGTGACAATCGACGGATATACCAATTTATGATTTTTTCTCTCCAATTGTCATAGATGTACTAGTTTGTGATTTTTCTTTGTATTAATCAACTTTAACGGAAATAAATAGTGTAAATATACCA
This sequence comes from Eucalyptus sideroxylon, assembly GCA_014182405.2. Classification (NCBI taxonomy): domain Eukaryota; kingdom Viridiplantae; phylum Streptophyta; class Magnoliopsida; order Myrtales; family Myrtaceae; genus Eucalyptus; species Eucalyptus sideroxylon. The sequence goes on from CM024552.2 coordinate 58,758,666, forward strand.
CAAATATATCATTTTGGAGTTTTGGGTTGTTAAAAAATCAATCTAAAGTAAATTTGTCATGGACATACCACTTTGAAGTTTTAAATAATAAAAAAATTATTTTTGATAAATTTATTATGTATATATTAATTTAAAGTTTTGAACGATATTAACCCATTATATAAATTCTGTCGTCCATTGAATCTAAACGTATCTTGGCCTCGCGTGGTTATGCACCTCATTTTTTATGGGTCAGTTTGCAGCCCGCATCACTGTGAGACGATGCAGCCACTGCAATAACACTTCTGGAGAGAGAGAGAGATTGGGCGGGCTTTTCTGCTTTTTTGGGCCTTTGGGCCTTTGGGCTCTCTAGACCCTGACAGAACATCAACCCTATTCCATCCTATAAAAACGATGCTCCACCGCCAGTTTCCATAGCCGCAAGCGAACTCCACATCTCTCTCTCTCTCTCTCTCTCTCTCTCTCCCTCTCTCCCTAGCTGTATCGTGTCGAGGCTCCAATTTTTCTTGTGAACGTCGCGTCTTGTCGAATTCGTCTTCCGTCTTCTTCTCTTTTTGAACTTCTGCATCTTCTGCTCTGCATCGAATTCTTGAGTCGCCGATTCGAGTGGGACTCTACCCTCGAGCCTGCCTGCAAGACTGGTACTTTCTTGGTCCCCGTTTTGCTTCCTGAACCCAAGAAAACCAAGAACTCGCTCTCGAGAATTTTCGTGGTTTTGACGATTTCCCCCGTTGCGCTCGCCAGTTTCGCGGCTTTTCCGTTGGATTCCATGAACATGATGAGAGTAATATCGCGAGTGATGATAAAATCTTATCAGGTGATGAGAAAAATATTACTTCGCTACGTTCTTTCTGATTCATGGTCCATCTGTGTTTTTTATCGTATTCGATTCTTGCTCTAATTTCGTTCCAATTTTTCTTTTTTTTCCAGTAACTCTGAATTAAAAATTTCTTATTTGAATTGGATCAGAATGGAAATTGCACCAATTATATTGGTTTCATTTTTAAAAAGTTGGTTTAATCTGATCAATTTGACATGTAAGGCCCTAATTCCCTCAATGTTTACTAGAACTGCAATGTGAACATATGAAGTTTTCAAAATGGATTTGTGGAACAAAGATGCTCGAGGATATGCTTTCATCAACCTCTTTTTTATATTCATGTCAGTTTCGAGTCTGTCGTGTCTTGTTATTTCTGGTTTTTCAAAGAAATTTATGTCTGTCTCAAGTATACAGACCCTGATAATTATTCTGTTGCCGCATTCGGAAATTTCATAATAATTGTTGCCAAAACATAGTTTCCGATAGAGGACGGTGATGACCATTTTGGAACTGAGTTTTATCACGACTCTGATTCTACTTCAATGCTGGTTTTCTGCTCGAAGATCCTCCTTTCGCCGCGCTTGTATAGCTTTCCTGAGCCTCCTGGGTCTCTATCGGGCTCTCGTTGCGAATCCTTCTCCTTCCGTCCCTGCTCAGCCCTCGCTCGTTCAGCGAAGCTAGAATCCTCCTCTCGTAGTCCCGCCTAAATTGTCCGTCTCCGTTCCATCGATGCATGAACTTTTCTACCTAATTAATGCCCAAAAGAAGACCAAAGAACGTTGGCATGGCAATATGGAACACCAATACATGATGTAGATGATGCAGAGAGAGAGAGAGATGAAAGGACCTCTTGAGTAGACAGAACGTGAAGTGCTTCAATGTCTTTTTTCTCAGCAAGTTCTCTTGCTGCTTCCATGAGTTGAACATGTTGGTTGTAGCAGACATTCTGAAAATCAATCATAAGTGGAAAATCATAAGTAACTAGAAAAAAGGCAGCTTGCGAAATCGAGAGGATTTACGTGTTGTCATACTGCTTCTTGTTGCTCTCTCCTCCATTCGAGGATGAATTTGTCGGTGTCGCCCTTTATTCGTTCTATGGACATCAGTTCCTTCTCCAAAGAACTCAAGTCATTTTTGACCAATTTCAACTCTTTTTTGACGAAGACGATTTTGGCATTGAACGACGAGTGCCTTCCTCTAGCGAGCTAAGATGCATAAACAAAATCATTAGCTAGCAAGAAGAAAAAAGGATTAATTAGGCCATAAGTTTGAACATGTTATTCTCTGATTGTCTATACTTGAACTTGCTTTTTGATGGTTTGCTTTGAGCCCATAGATTCCCACATCTTCCCCTTGCAAGCAGCACTTGTTATGGCCTCCTCCCTTGCCAATTCAAGTTCTTTGATCTCTTCCCTGACCTCCCTTTCCTCATCTGAACTGAGACTTCGCCAATGCTTCGTATAACGCAACCACCGAACCTGCATTTTCGCAAGCGTAAAGATGGGGAAACCCAAAGAAGTTGGGTCAAATCCAAGTCCTGTTTTTAAATGCGAGTACTTAGTTCATAATACACTAGGTCGTGCATCGAATCGTACCTTTTGGTCCAATTCTTGCATGGACATGCTTGGATCTGCCTCCCTTTCGGCTTCCTTCGTCTTTCTTAAGATCCGCCTTTCATCAGCCAGGTTGTTGCCTCCATGAAGCATTCCAAAATGCAAGCTCTACACCATTTTATTAGCCAACATACAGTACCATATTAGCTGCAATCAGAGCCTTGCTTATATAATCATTTTTCTAGTACTGCAGGAAAAACTTTTAACCATATCTTGCTCTTACTAACCAGATTATCGATCTCGCCCACTGAAGAGCCCGGTTTGATGGCTTTACAGATGCTCACTTTGTTCGCAAAGCATAGCTTGTCCATAGATAATTTCAGCAACTTCAAGTCCTCGCTTCCCAATATTTGGGCCTGGTATCTCAAATTGGGCAACGAGAAGTATAATCGGTCTCGCTCAATCTGAGAACCAAACATGTATATCAGAGCATACTGAAACATTAGGATTGACACAGAATATACATTTTCCGTTATCAGTATGCCGAGTCACCAAAGGTAACCAGCTTTTCTTCTTTGCTGATGAGAAGTTCTCAACTGGAATTATCTAAGATGCAAAAAATGTTCAGACATACCTGCTTTATTTTCCTCTTTCGCTCGATCACGGACCGATGCTGAACAATCTTGTCAGTCGCGACCAAGTTTAGGTTTTCGAATGGATGTTGTTTCACAAAGTAGAACCGATGGACCTTTCCGCCAGTATTCTCTCTTTCGCCGATCGCACTTTCAGCTCTCTCATCAACTGCTTTGCCTTGTCTCTCCTTTTCAACAAGATTATCACGTGTATGGGAGTAACCAACAGCACCGACGCCGTCGTGGTCACCCTCGAAGTCACATTCTTGGGACTCCATGTTCGTTTGCTTCGGCATCTTCCAAATGAGAACAACGCTCGAGTGAATTGGAGTGGGGACCAAGCATTCACCTCTATTCCTTTTTAAAGGAGAGACCTTGTTCATTGTTCCAAGCCATTCTACTTGGCTTCCAAGCATAACTCTTGGGGCCCAAGAAAGGCGGCACAAGTCAACTCATCTGAAGTCAACGCCATGTGATGATTGAGGGGGGGAGACAGATTTAGCAATAGGTCAATGTTCAACAGAGCGCTCTTACGTGCATTGCTTTTGCTTCCTCTTCTTGAAGACATGTTTATGTCAAAAGCAATTGAGCAATAGGTCTGTCAAATGGATGGGCCAAATCGGATTTGAGTTGAGTCGAAAATGATCCGACTCATATTGATCAATTTAATTCATTTTGATCCATTTTTATGCAATATAAATTTGATGACCCATACCCGATCCGACCCATATTATTGAAACACATTTCTATTTAACTCAATTTAGTTACTTAAATAAAAACTTCATGCCAAATTTAAAAGGTAAATAAAATAAAAAATGTGAAAAACCTTTAAATGGAAATACTTTTGAATAACTCTTGATAAGAAAAAGTTTGATGAGCTAATAATTGACATGAAAATAATATTTGCTTATAACAAATCTTCTTGAATGCGAGAACGCATAACTTCTTAATTGTAATTCTTTTTTATTTAGGTTGATTTCTTGATTTTAGTTCATCAAGTTAAAAATTACATTATGATACTTAGAATTTCTAATTATCAATCTAAACAGCATTCAGCTTCCTCTAAAAGTACTTCTCCAATATGTATATGGATATCTATCTACCAAATATCATTAAAAAAAAATTATTATTTTAAATTTATTTGAAAATTATTATTATTATTATTATTATTATTATTATTATTATTATTATTATTATTATTATTATTATTATTATTATTATTATTATTATTATTATTATTATTATTATTTTATTTTCTTCTTTTCTTCAGTTGGTTAACATCTTTTCTTCAGAGTGGATTCGAGACAAATGAATGGCTACATGTATTTTTCTTGTGGCGTTTGAATAAAATATTTAGAAAAATGAAAAAAAAAAGAAAAGTAAAACCTATCCGGAGGCGAGAGTAAGAGATAAAAGGGGGACGTGGGGGCCTGTCCAAGCACCGATTGAAGGGTGGGAGCTCCTACCGGTCGTAGACAGGGCTTACGCGGCCCTTGGCCTATAGCCTCCAGAAATCTTCCTGGTTATGAATTTTCGAAATGAAGGTTTGGTTTGGTTTGGTTAATGAGATTTTCTGCTTCTTTCCCCATTCACTTTTTAACCACTTGTGTGTCTTCAAAAACACTGCGAGGCCGGCTGATAGTCTTGGGTTCAGAGTTCTAACTTGGAAACCTCCAGACATGATTCTTTGACAATTTGACATGTTAGATGTGTTCTGGTTACATGTGTAAGAGAAGTTCGAGTGGTTCGAGAACAATTATAATGTGCGAATCCTGTGTTAGGAAGTGTGATCCTGTCTATGGGAAGGATCCCCCTTGCTAAAATGGCTTTCTTGAGTCATTCTTGCACCCTCATCCAATTTAAATTACTGTTTTGCAGTGTGGCAATGTTCAGTCAGTACTTCGATTGGAGAATTTTTTGTTTTCTTTTTGTTGTGCTTAGGCTGTAGATAGCAATGTTTTCCAGGCAGCCCTCAGTAAATAAATACTCATTGGCACATTTGGGATATGATGATGCCAATGTGAAACTATTGGTCACTTTCATCTAAGTATCCAAGGTCGATTTTGATCTCACGAAGAACCACATTACTAACCCTGCTACTTCTCTATAAAGTGAAGGTGTTCTGCTGCATGAATCATGGGGCCTTTCCTTGTTAGATTTTCTTCAGTTGGTTAACATCTGTTGCTTCCCGCTCGCTCGTCAACTGCTTCGCCTCGTCTCTCCTTTCCGACAAGATAATCATGTGAGAGTGAGTAATTCACAGCACCGACGCTGTCGTGGTCGCCCTCGAAGTCGCGTTCTTGGGACTCCATGTTCTTTTGTGAGAGTGACGCTTAGAGGGAACTGCAGTCGGGACCAAGTACTCCCCTCTTTTAAAGGAGAGAAATTGTTTATTGTTCCAAGCCATTCTACTTAGCCCCCAAGCAAAACTCTTGCAGCCCAAGAAAGTCAACTCATCCTAAGTCAACGCCATGCGTGATGATTGACGGCGGAGACAGATTGAGCAGGTCATTGTCCAACCGAGCGTTCATACGCGCATTGCTTTTATTCCCACTTTCCTGAGGAGTTGGCAATGGCAAAGTTGGGAGTTCAATTCCGCAATCTATCATCTATATTCGGATATTAATATTTTGACAATTAAAAACCTCAAATTTGTACACTTGTGATGAATTTACTCTTTGTTAATTTTTATTAGATTTTATCACAACATTGCTGAGTTCAATGATACGTAACAATCGAAGGGTATACCAATCTAGAGTTTTTCTCCTCAAATGTCATAGATGTGTTAGTTTGTGATTTCTTTTCTTTTCTTTTTTTTTTGTATTAATCCAATTTAATGGAAATAAATAGTGTAAATTTATCACAAATATATCATTTTTGGGTTTTGGATTGTTAAAAATCAATCTGAAGTAAATTTATCATGGATATACTAGTTTGGAGTTTTTAATAGTAAAAGAATTATTTTTAGTAAATTTTTCAAATATATACTAATTTATAATTTTGAATGATATTAACCCATTATGACCCTGTTTGGTTCAACTTTTGGGAAATGTTTTTGTAAAAATGCAAATAGTATTTGGTAAATTGTAATTCTAAAGTATATTGAGAAACAATTTTGCCAAAATACTAATTGATTAAAATTGCATTTGTAAATGACTTTCATTAAATTAGAAAAAAAAAACATTTATATATATATATTTTTAATATATATATTTTAAGCCACGGCCACCCACCGACCAAATCTGGTTGCCAGACTGCTAGATCTAACGATCGGACCGTCAAACGGCCAAATCTAGCCCTCAGATGTCATTGCCTAAGGTTGCCCACCTCAGGTTAATGTTCAACAGAGTGCTCTTACGTGCATTGCTTTTGCTTCCTATTTTTGAAGACATGGCAATGTCAGAAGTAATTGTGCAGTAGGGCCGTCAAATGGATGGGTCAGATCGGATTTGAGTCGAGTCAAAAATAATATGACTCATATTGACCAATTAAATTCGTTTTGACCCATTTTTATGCAATATAAATTTGATGACCCATACGTGATCCAATCCATATTATTGAAACACATTTGTATTTAACTCAATTTACTTACTTAAAATAAAAACTTCTCCAAATTTAAAAAGTAAATAAAATAAAATAAAAAGTGAAAAACCTTTAAATTGAAATACCTTTGAAGAACTCTTGATAAGAAAAAGTTTGATGAGCTAATAATTGACATGAAAATGATATTTTCTTATGAAAAATCTTCTTGAATGTGAGAATGCATAACTTCTTAATTGCAATTCTTTTTTATTTTGGTTGAATTCTTAATTTTAGTTCACCAAGTTAAAAATTACATTATGATATTTAGAATTTCTATTTATCAATCTAAACAGCATCGAACTTTCTCCAAAAGTACTTCTCTAGTATGTATATGGATATCTATCTACCAAATATCATTTAAAAAAAAAAAAAAATCGAATTTTTTATTATTTTATTTTTTTGAAATTATTATTATTATTTATTTATTTTCTTCTTTTCTTCTTTTTATTTTCTTTCTTTTTCCTCCTCCTTCTTCTCCCTTGTTGCTTGCCGACGGTGACCGGCCAAGCCGCAATCTAGCGAGATCAAGGCTCCACCCGTCCAAGCAAGCCCCAAGCTACCGAGCTCCGTTGCGATCGATTAGCTTGGGGTTCAACCGATCCAGGCGAGCCCGAGCTCCGTCATAGCCAACGAGCTCGCGGCTCACCAGATCTAGGTGAGCCCAAGCTCAGCCATGGCCAACAAGCTTGTGGCTCCACGGATCCATGTGAGCTTGACCCAAGCTCCGTTGAAGCCAGTGAGCTCGCAGCTCGCTTGAGGCCGATGAGCTCGGGACCAGCAATGAAGATGGCGGCGTGACAGCAAGGTAGGCGGTGGCTACAATCGGTTGGGATCGGAAAAGAAAGGGGGTGCTCTGCTCATCCAAAGATTTGCAATCAATGGAAGGAAGAGAGAATTGAGGAGGCAAAGGAGGTAGGCCATGAGTTCAAAGTGGGTTTCCTAATAACCTATTCAAGCCCATTTCTTTTCTTACTTTACTTTCTAAGACCCATTTGTAAACCATATTTAACTTTCACTTGACTCATATATGATTCATTTAACTAAAAATGAGTTATAATATAGGTTTATGACCCATTTTACCAGCTCTATTGAGCAGCAACGTGCGTGTGAGCCAATCTAATTTCAACAAGCGGTGAGATTAAAATGTTTCAAGACTTGGTTTGCAAGTCAAAGTTCAGGGTTTTTGATTATGCGGTCTATCATCTATATCAAGAAACCTTGATTAGTCTATGGATGACGTACATGGGCTTAGGTATATCGCTAGAAAGATAGCTGGTTCTGGGCTTCCCACTCGTATTATGATGACATTGTAGTGAGAGGCTTGCCTAGTGAGCAATTAGTGCTTCGTTGGCCGCTTAAAACATACTTTCCAAAAGTGAGTGAGACAGGTCCTAATACAGTCCAAGCCTTTTTCTTTTCAAGCAAAACAGGATTCACGTGTAAGAGGAGCGGGTTTCGACAACATTTGTTGGTGAGGCAACATGTAACTCTATTTCACACCGGCTTTCATTCATTTCCATTTCACCATACTTGCGTTTGTTATTCATGTCCTTACATGCAACTTGTCTAAGTTTCGAGTTAATTTTGTCATGTCATGTTATGTTCAGATTTTCTAAGTTAATTTATGTCTGCCTCAAGAATACTGACCCTTTTGCGCAGTTTCTGTTTATAATTCTGTGTTCACATTCAGAAAATTCTTAATAATTGTTGACAAAACATAGTTTCTCATAGAGGACAGTGATGGACATTTTGGAACTGATTTTTATCATGACTCTGATTCTACATAGACATGGGTTTTCTGCTCGAAGATCCTCCTTTCGCCGTTGCTTGAATGGCTTTCCTGAGCCTTCTGGGTATCTTCACCATCGTCGGACCCTCAATTACTATTGGGTTCTCATCGTGATTCCTTCTCCTTCCGTCCCTATTCAGCCCCCGCGCATTCAGTGAAGCTAGAATCCTCCTCTTGTAATCCTGCCTCACGTGTCGGTCGCCATTCCATTGTTGCATAAACTTTTCTACCTAATTAATACCGAGAAAAGGACTAACAAACGTTGGAATGGCAATTGTAACAGCAATACGTGATGGAGAGAGAGAGAGAGAGAGATGAAAGGACCTCTTGAGTAGACAAATCTTGAAGTGCTTCAATGTCTTTCTTCTCAGCGAGTTGTCTTGCTGCTTCCATGAGTTGAACATGTTGGTTGTAGCAGACATTCTGAAAATGAATCAAGAAAGCCATAAGTAACTAGGAAAAACGCAGCTAGCGAAAGCGAGAGGATATATGTATTGTCCTACCGCTTCTTGATGCTCTTTCCTCCATTCGAGGATGAATTTGTAGGCGTCGCCCTTCATTCGTTCAATGTACAACAGTTCCTTCTCCACTGATTTCAATTCGTTTTTGACCGATGCCAATTCTTTCTTGACAAAAGCGAATTTAGCATTGAAAGCCAAGTGCTGCTGTCTAGTTTTGTCTAGTCCCTCTTCTATGAGCTAAAATACATAAGCAAATCATTAGCTAGCAAGAAGAGAAACAAAATTAGTTAGGCCAAGAGTTTGAACATGTAATTTGTCTGATTTTCTTACTTGAACTTGCTTTCTTATGGTTAGCTTTGAGCCCAAAGAATCCCACATCTTCCCCTTGCAAGCAGCACTTGTCATGGCCTCCTCTCTTGCCAATTCAAGCCTTTTGATCTCATCCCTAGTCTTCCTCTCCTCATTCGAATCAGGTCTCTGCCATGCATTTGTATAATGCAACCTCCTGATCTGTATTTTCCCGAGCGCAAAGGTTGGGACACCAAAAGAAGTCAGGTCAAAACAAAGTCTGTAACGCACCAGGTCGAGTGTCGAATCATACCTTTTGATCGAATTCTTGCATGGACATGCATGGATCTGCCTTCCTTTGGGCTTCGCTTATCTTTTTTAAGATCCGCCTTTCGTCAGCCAGGTTGTTGCCTCCATGAAGCATTCCAAAATGCAAGCTCTACACCATTTTATCAGCCAAAGTACAGTATCATATCGGCTGTAATCAAAGCCTTGCTCACACAATCATTTTAAATTACTGCAGGAAAAACCTTTTAACAATATCTTGTTCTTACTAACCAGGTTATCTATCTCGTCCACTGAAGAGCTCGGTTTGATGGCCTTGCAGAGGCTCACTTTGTTTGCGAAGCATAGCTTGTCCGTAGATAATTTCAGAAACTTCAAGTCCTCTCTTCCCCATTGCTGGTCCTGGTATCTCCGATAGCGCAACGAGAAGTATAATCCGTCTCGATCCATCTGAGAACCAGACATATGTATCATAGCATAATCAAACGTTAGGATTGACACCAGATATACATTTGCGGTTTGGGGAGAGGATATACGGGTAATCAACACCATCTATTGCTCCTGAACTAATCCAGGGAATACTCGTTTTTTCAGTATAGGACTATCATTAGCAGTTATATCGATTTCACTAAGTTCAGTAATTATATTCTAGTTGCAAACATTGGTTCGTGATTGCACATCATACTTGTCTTCCTTAGATACGAATTTCTTTCTACACCTACGCAAATGAGAAATATACTTGTTGACGAGAAGTTCTCACCAGCTTTTCTTTCCTCTTTTGCTCGATGATGAACCGATGCTGAACAATCTTTTCAGTCGCGACCAAGCTTGGGTTCTCGAATGGATGATGTTTCACGAAGTAAAATTGATGGACCTTTCCGCCGGCATTATCGCCTTTGTCGATCGTGCTTCCCGCTCGCTCGTCAACTGCTTCGCCTCGTCTCTCCTTTCCGACAAGATAATCATGTGCGAGTGAGTAATTCACAGCACCGACGCTGTCGTGGTCGCCCTCGAAGTCGTGTTCTTGGGACTCCATGTTCTCTTGTTTCAGAATTTCCAAAATGAGAATGACGCTTAGAGGGAACTGCAGTCGGGACCAAGTATTCCCGTCTTTTAAAGGAGAGAAATTGTTTATTGTTACAAGCCATTCTACTTAGCCCCCAAGCAAAACTCTTGGAGCCCAAGAAAGTCAACTCATCCTAAGTCAACGCCATGCGTAATGATAGACGGGGGAGACAGATTGAGCAGGTCATTTTCCAACCGAGCGTTCATACGCGCATTGCTTTTATTCCCACTTTCCTGAAGAGTTGGCAATGGCAAAGTTGGGAGGTTTGATTCCACAATCTATCATCTATATCAAGAAACCTTGGTTAGCCTATGGATGACGTATATGGGCTTATGCATATTGCTGGTTCTAGCTTCTTACCCGTATTATGACAAAACTGTTGGCAAAATATGGCTTCGAATTTGGTAAGACAATAAAGTCAGATCTTTAAAATAATCAAATTAGACTTTGAGGCGTTATATAACTTTCTTTAAATATTTATTTGCCCCACAAAATTACTAATGATCATCGACAAATATCCTCCAGGATAAAATAAAATCTCAAATGAGAATACTAGATAACAATTCTACTATTTCTCCATGATCTCTCATAGGAAAAATTAGAAACAATGGATGTATATTCTTTTAAAAGAAAACAAAAAAATAGAAGAAGAAAGTTGTAATTGAATAGACACGTTCAGTAATTTATAAGAAAAACAAAAGGTCATATCCGAATAGACACAACCTTTAAGGATTAAGAAATTATGTCTAAATAGGTACGAACTGTGAGATAACCATTGGAAGAAATAATAAAATTCGAAATTAAATAATAAATAATCATAATTTGAATAATTGCACTGTTTCAAAAGGACACAATGGTTAGTTTTTATCAAATAAATCTGAATTTTCAATAAATAAAAATAGCGATCATCGGTTAATGTCAAATCTCGTTCACATGCGTATTCACATCTTTTGGATATAGGACAAGGCACCTCTTCATTTGTTTTATAAACAAATTACCAACAAAGACTACAATGACGAGTTTGCCTAATAGGCAGTTGGTGTTTCGCTGGTACCTTAAATCAAACTTTTCAAAGGCAGGTGAGGCAGGTCCTTATACTATCCAAACCTTTTTCTTTTCAAGCAAAAATTGATTCACTGTTAGATGGGTTGATTTTGAGAAAATTTGTTGGTAATGCGTCTTGAAACTCTATTTATTTGATTCTTCCACTAATCCGATCCTCAAACACCATCTCAAAGTAATGTTTATTTGTTCACTTGAAAACCGCTCTCTTCAAACCATTGATTCAGACAATAAGAAGTATTCCGCTTCAACGATCAAAGATCCTAGTCAAACGTCGCAGTCCTTGTACTTTAAATTGATAGATGATTGTTAACCATAAAGGAACAATAACTTGATTGGATTGTAAAATTGATTATATGAAACCGCTAATAGCCACACAAATCCATCCAAAAGAGGAAGAGCAAGTGGTTGATTGATGATATGAAATTAAAGAACTCGAATGACTAAAGATAAATTGCTTAGAACCAGACCTGACATATATTGCAAGGAAGAAAAGTGCATGGCGAAATTAAGTACTGCACTTTTGGATGCATGTGCGTGTCTTTTCCTCTTCAGATGCGCTCCTCAAGAGCTCGATTGGAATAGTTGCTTGGCTGCACTAGTCAATCAACACCTTCGAACTATTCTCACCTAAGGGTTTGAGTGCCATAACTTTTCTCTCCTTTTTATTCAAGTCAATTTGATTTCAATTGAACTCCGTGAGTCGATGTTAATAGCTTTCGCCCGATTGATATTGACTTGACTAATCTCTACTTGATTATTAATCGATAAGGGAAAACTATTACCGCTTGGTCGACTTGATTATACTCGTGTCTTCGCAATAAGCGCTAGTGTTTGATTGTCTACTATGTTTACAATCGATACCAGCTCACACGTGTTAGTCAACATAGCATTTACTTCATCCCATGTTGATGCGCAGCATGTTCTATTACTTGGTCTCAAATACTCGCAGTCGGCCTTGATTTCGTTCAGTCGATGGCTCTATTTTAGGGAGCAACATATTCAACAAGTATATAACAAGCATTTAGACTAGTTGAGTTGTTAGGCGCGTTGGTAACGATTCTATTAGGGAGGCGATTCTAACTAAAAATGATTATTTTTATTACGTTCATTGAACCGATTTCGAGTAAAATAACGCGTTTGATAATTGTCCAAAATTTTTTATTCTAAAATAGAATTACGTTTGATCTTGTGCTAATTAATTTTGTTCCGAATTAATTTCTTTTAATTTTTAAATAATTTTTAAATAATTTTTTTTTTACTTTTTTTCCTTTTTTTCCCATTTTCTCCTATTCTTCTTCTTCTTCTTCTTCTTCTTCTTCTTCTTCTTCTTCTTCTTCATTTGGCCGGTCCGGATGGCGGCCGGACGACGAGGGCGGCGACGCTCACCGGCGTCGCCGACCCTCGGCAAGGTCGGCCGGCCTCGTCGGTGGCCAAGCGGGGCTAGGCAAGCCTCGCCGGTGGCCAAGCGAGCCTCGCCGGGCTAGGTGAGGCCCGCCCGGCCACCGGCCGAGGCTCGACCTCGCCCGATTTGGCAAGGCCGAGCCTCGCCCGCCGGTGGCCGGGCGAGCCTCGCCGGCAGATTGGGCAAAGCTCGGCTTGGCCACCGCCGAGGCCGAGCCTCGCCGACGGCTGGGCTTGCCTCCGGCGAGCTCGCCGAACCTCGCCTTGGCCTGGCAAGCCTCCGGTGAGCTCATCAGACCGACGACCGGCGGCGGACGGCGGTGGGCGGTGGTGGACAACAATCACGGGATGTCAAAAAGAAATAAAGAGACTTTTATTGTTTTGATTCTTTTTTTGATTCTCGGACAGAAAATCATTTTTTTTTTATTCTCAATTCTCTTCCCAATCTGTTCCCGAGAACAAAAATTTTACCAAACGTGATTCTCGTCCTAAAGCGATTATGGGAATAAAAATCATAATCGCACTTGTTTGGCACATTGCCAAACAGGCCCTAAATGAATATTTATTTTTTGGCATATTCAAATGCTATTCCTACTTAAAAAATACATCTAATGGGAAGTAAATTAGTTAAATGATTTTATTGAGTAAAATGAAAAGCATTAATAAATGAACCCCAACCCACCTAGATTTGAGCAGAAACTCCATTTGCACCTCACAACGTACCGTTGAGAAGTAGTTGTTGCTCCATATGCCCAGCCTAACATCCATTCGACCTGATTTCACAAGACGAGAATCTTCTCATAAACTTTGAATTCATGAAATACGAGTTAATTATTTAAGAGTTAATATCACGAAAAACCTTAAATTAATATAGTTATGATAAATTTACCTCACATTAATTTTTTATTATAAACAACTTAAATTTGTATGGCTGTAATAAATTTACTCAAAATTATTATTTTTTATTATCAAAAAATCCAAACTAATACATTTGTGATAAAATTACCCTCCCTTTAACTTTTGTTAAATTGAATTAATACCACGAAAAACCACAAAACTTGTACACTTATGATAAATGGAGGGTTTCCTTGTCAACAATCATGTTTCAACTCAGTAATTTGATAGTAAAATTTAAAAAGAACTAATAGAGAGTGAATTTTTTACAAGTAAGCCAATTTAGGATTTTGGAGATAAATTTATTACGAGTCTATTAATTTGAGATTTTTTTATTATAATGACTCATTATTGAATTAACAATTTAGCTTGAGGAAGAATTGTCGCAAGTCATCTTTCGCGACGTTGTCTAATCGATTATCGAAGATCAGGATTCAGATCTGGTGGCACTTGCCAGTCCGAGTTTGCAAGTTGCATGAGACATGTACCTGAGGACAGACACCGAGCCCACCACATGCGTCAATTATTTAATTGGCTTTGTCCGGGAGGCACCTGCATACAAACAGCTCACTCCCAGCAAACATAACACATTACACATCAATTCTCAAGACCCGACATTTACTTTATGAGCATCAAAAGGCTGACCCTCCTTTTGTCTATGCCTTACCTCCATCCATGTTTATGATTGGATCAAATTTAGGGATATTTTTCTTCTGCGATGCCAATGTATGAGAACAGTTGTATTATTAAAAAGAGGGATGATTCTATAATCTTTTATGGTGGATTGAAATGCAATACATCTCAACCGCTCAGCTGATCTCGACTTGGACGGTTTGCATTTCAATCGAACAGTGCAAAATGCCTCCTGGAAACTCTCAAATCACCGTCCAAAAAAGGCACGGTTTCGTCATCAAGGACCACATGAAGGCGAAGCGGATGCAGAGGAGCTTTTCAGTGGCGTGACCCATCAACAGGCAGCGCGGTGTGCCATAGGTTTTCACGTGATGTGACAGAGTGCACCCACACATCATATCCTTTAGGCTGATGATGCAAATGAACGAATCCAAGGATAGCTCACAGAACAATGTTCATGTGAGATCTGTCCCATGTTCTCTGTAAAGTGGCATCCGCCATTACAGCAACCATTTTCATCAGCCGGAATAAATGTTAGCCGATGTTTTCGTTGCTTAAGAGGGTTTAGAAAGTCGGTTCTTGTGAAGAACTATTGTTACAAATGCCTCCATGGGGTTGATTGCAGATCAGATCTATGACAAGGTTTGACTCTATCACAAGACCAACTCAGAAGTAAGACAATGTTGCTAGATCTTGTACGACAAGCAAGAGCTGTGTAACTACATCTTGTCCTGTCTGAGCAGAAACATAGGAGCACAAAAAGTGCAGTCTATAATAAAGCCCAGCATCAATCATATATAAAGCATAAAAGTGTTTCTAGCTTCCAACAATACCTTCATTTACTTAATAGGAACAACCATGATGATTCCACAACAGCAGAAGATCAAGTCACCGAATTGCAAAACAATAATGAGCCACGAATTACAGATGGGAAAGCAATCTAAATGATAATTTCACGACATCACATAAACTCCGTTCAGAGCAGGCGACAAATACTAGGACAGAAAAACCACACCTCAAGCATGAACCTCCACCAAATCCTCATCCTCTTCCTCCTCGTACTCCTCCTCATCATCAGCGGTAGCATCCTGGTATTGCTGGTACTCAGCCACCAAATCATTCATGTTGCTTTCAGCCTCGGTGAATTCCATCTCATCCATTCCCTCGCCTGTGTACCAGTGCAAGAAAGCCTTGCGCCTAAACATAGCGGTGAACTGCTCGCTCACTCGCCTGAACATCTCCTGGATTGAGGTTGAATTGCCGATGAAGGTCGATGCCATCTTCAAACCCTTGGGCGGGATGTCACATACGCTAGACTTCACATTGTTAGGAATCCACTCAACAAAGTATGATGAGTTCTTGTTCTGAACATTTATCATCTGCTCATCAACTTCCTTGGTGCTCATCTTTCCACGGAACATGGCAGAGGCAGTCAAGTAGCGGCCATGACGTGGGTCAGCCGCACACATCATGTTCTTAGCATCCCACATCTGTTGGGTCAATTCCGGGACAGTCAATGCACGATATTGCTGAGATCCCCTCGATGTGAGTGGTGCAAATCCAACCATAAAAAAGTGGAGCCGTGGGAAAGGGATAAGGTTGACAGCAAGCTTCCGAAGGTCAGAGTTAAGTTGACCAGGGAACCGAAGACAACATGTCACACCACTCATGGTAGCAGAGATGAGATGATTAAGATCACCAACTGGAAGCAACAAAGTATAACAGGGTCAAATGCATGTCACTGGAATACAGTGAAAGATACTAGCAGATCAATCATTTTATTAATTTTATTATTTATAGATTTCATAGTGACAAAGGAATAAGAACTTAAGAAGCATGCTTTGGTGAGAAATCACAAATATTACATTAACAAATAGTTTGTTAAATGTTGAACTTACAGGTAGGGGTGGCAAGCTTGAGAGTACGGAAGCAGATGTCGTAGAGAGCTTCATTGTCGAGCACCATACATTCATCAGCATTCTCAACAAGCTGATGCACAGAAAGAGTTGCATTGTACGGCTCAACCACTGTATCGGACACCTTGGGAGAAGGAAAGACTGAGAATGTAAGCATCATTCGATCTGGATACTCCTCCCTGATCTTGGAAATAAGGAGTGTTCCCATGCCAGAGCCAGTTCCTCCACCGAGAGAATGGCAAACTTGAAATCCTGATAGATGACAGGACATTTAACCATGCAATGAGATAATTTGATGATATAAATATTACAAAAAGTTAAATTGACAGCGTATTTCATGAATTGTTGCTCACAAATAACAAGGTTGCCAAAAATATCACAATTTTACACCAAAATGAGCAATCATTAGTTCTATATAAGTTCTTAATCAAGGAAAGAATTCATCGCAGGAATGACAAACAGATCAAGGACACAGGGAGAGATCAGCTACCAGGAAGGGCTTTCACAGCAGTTTAAGAGATTTCATCAGTGAAGTTCTCCTTAAAGAAAGAATAAGTCCAAGTTATAATCATACACATTGCTCCTCCACGAAAAAACATAGCAATTTTAAGAATCAGATGTAAACAATCAAACAATGCATGGCACGCACAGAAATACAGAAATGGCACTAATTTTCACCTGCAAAATTCACGATTTTGCATTTCTGATTCAACATAAAACGCGAAAAACGTTCCCCCTTTTCATTTTTCCTGGTATGCAACTTAAGGGTCAACCAGCCATCAATGAAATTACATAATTTAACATGACATGGCGACATCGACAACATATGAACAACATCCGACCCTCGATTTTTCGTGTAGAGGACGGCTCGCTCGCAGTGCATCACACGACGATCATTTCCATCTCCTACCGATGAGATCTACCCACATTTTCGCCGCAGGCGACTTCAATCAACAAGCAAGAGCCAAAATCCATCTTCCAAACTCAGAACAGGCAACATCAAACGCAAACCCAATTCACAAACAATGACCACCAGCTGGGAAAAAGCGCAAACAGCTCCACAAGCAATCAAAGAAAACAAAGATCTGGGAAATTCGATTAGAAAGGGGGAAGGGGGATCGTCACCCTGCAGGCAATCGCAGTTCTCGGCCTCCTTCCTCACGACGTCGAGGACGGCGTCGATCAGCTCGGCGCCCTCGGTGTAGTGGCCCTTGGCCCAGTTGTTGCCGGCGCCGGACTGGCCGAAGACGAAGTTGTCGGGCCTGAAGATCTGGCCGAAGGGCCCGGATCTGACGGAGTCCATGGTGCCGGGCTCGAGATCCATGAGGACGGCGCGCGGGACGTAGCGCCCCCCGCTGGCCTCGTTGTAGTAGACATTGATGCGCTCGAGCTGGAGCTCCGAGTCGCCGTTGTACTTGCCGGTAGGGTCGATGCCGTGCTCGTCGCAGATCACCTCCCAGAACTTGGCCCCGATCTGGTTGCCGCACTGCCCGCCCTGGATGTGCAGGATCTCCCTCATCTTCTCTAACCTCTGTGTGTGTGTGTCTCTCTCTCTCTCTGTGTCTCGCTCTCCGGCGGTGGCTGCGGCGACGGCGGCGCGGTGGTGGGTGGCGGTTTTTCTGTCTGGAGTTTTCCCGGGAACGCGCAGGAAAATGGAGGGGAAAATAATGTAGGGGGCGGAGAGGGCGAGAGGCTGTTGGGAATGGAGGGGCGAGAGTTAAGAGTGGAGAGGCGGGGGTGTGATTATTGGCTGGTGGTGGAGCCTGGTGCGAAGTTACTAGAACGCCCCTCCACTTGGCTGAATTTGCGCATTTGGTCCTCAGCTTGTTGGGGGGTTTTTTCAATTTAGTCCTCAGAGCAATGTTGGCTCCGTTTGGTTCAACATTTGAAAGGGGTTTGGGGCTCCAAAGGGATTTGGCCAAATGCAAGTAGTGTTTAATTAAATTTTTGAGGGTTTTGAAAAATGCAATTGTATCTGGTTTCAAATGCCTTGGTTGCAATGCCTTTTCTTTGATCCAGAGGACTTATTTTAATAAGGGAAAATTATATCAGTGAGGCGTGATTATCGCCTCAAATGGACCCATTTGCATTGACCTCTAGTATTCTCAATTTATGATCTCCAAATCCATGTTACTAAGATCAAAACTGAGTATTTATGTAACGATTTGTAACTTTTTGTAAAATAATGACATGGCGAGGATTTGAACTTTTTTTTTTTTTTTTCTTCAATAATGTATTAAAGCCTTTTTTTTTAGTTCAGTTAACTATATGAACTTTTTCATTTTGCTCAATCATGCATCATGTCATAGTCACATGATGTCATAGTCACATGATGCCATGTGATCAGTGACTAGGATAAAACAACGATGTGTACCGCCGCACCATTATTTATTATCCTGATTTTTTTTTTGTTTTTTTTGTTTTTTTTTCTGTTCTTCATCTCCAATCACCCATTGCTACCCTTTGTTGCTGCCCCTTGCCATCGTCACCACCGGTTCTGCTGCCATTGCTCGACTTCCTTGCTCCTCCTTGCTCATTTAAGGTCACACGGACTTTGTATCCGCAATTCCAAATGTGAGATTGGGAAGAGATGTATAGAGAGATGGTGGCTCTTTGTGCACTCGCATTGTGATCAATAAGACAAGGGTGACTGCAGTGGTGGTCTTGCTCGAACCTCGGAGTAGGCGTGGCTGATTCTGATTGTCGCCAGCCATGGTGGTGGTGGTGGTTATCCAACGACCATATGTCCTCTTTTTAACTTTGATTCTCAAGCTATTCATCTTAGCAAATACATATGTTCAATTGTCTCTTTCTCATTAGAATAGAGGCACTTCCCGTTGTCTCTTATTTCCCTTATAGATAGTTTCTTCTTCATGGTGAATGTCTTTCAGGAAAATTATCTAGAAAATCTTAAGCTTGTTAAATGGTGGTCAATTTAGTTATAAACTTTTTAATTGTACTAATTTAATCCTAAACTTTTTTAGGATTTGCCAATTAAGTCTAAAACTTTTTTAACGAATTACCAATGTAATTATTCCTACTAATTTTGGCCAAAAATCACTTACATGATAATCTAGTCAGCCGTCCTCCGTGGTGTAGTCGCATCGATATGGACAATTTTTTTATTTTTTAAAATTATTCTAATTCTTTATTTAATTTTTAATTTTTAATTTCTTTCCTTTTCTTTATTTTCTTTTCTGGTTCAAAAGGTTGGTAGAGACTGACGACCACTAGCCAAGGTGAGGGTAGGTGACCCTTGCTGGCCTTGTGCAAGGGTCTTCAACATAGATTGAATTGTTATATTAGTAATTTCCAGCTAAAATTAGTTAGAAAGATTTTATTAGTAATTCATTAAAAGATTTAACTAAATTTGCATAATTAAAAGGTTTATAACTGAATTGACAAATTGTCAAAGGTTTAAAAGTTAATTGCCCAAATTTTAAAAAAAAAAAAAAGTTAGAGTTTAATTCATCATCATATTATAGATTTAACATTTTTTTGGGAAATTTCCCCATGCCTTTCCTCCAGAGCTCTTTCAATAAACGATAAAGCCGATTTCACTATAAGCTCAGGTCACAGTTTTTCACCTGAGGCCACACAAAATTGTCTCTTCTTCTTTTTACTTTAACCGGGATGTCATCCTTAATTGTATCGAAGTCCCCAGTACCAAGATCCCCATCCATGAATTCTGACACTCAAGCCATCAATAATTACATTAGCAATGCTCTAATGGAACCAAATGAATCCCAACAAACTTGTAATCATTGTCTCTAATTCATGAGCAGCTTTGTCTGTAGCTGAGAATGATGAAAAAAGTCGTGTAGAGAAAAAGGTGAAATGCCATTTGATTCCGCCATCTCTGATGGCTTCATTTATCACCACAGAAAGCATAATAGTGAACAAAAAGAGTGAAAAGAGGATCCTCTTGCCTTGGTCCCTCGCTAGGTGTACAAAACCAGCTTCTTTCCCTGTAATAACTAAAGCCCATATGGCTTAGAAAATGTGCAAGACATAATAACCCAATAGACCCATTTTCGTTTTAAGCCTCATGTCATACAAAGCTTGTTCAAGAAAATCCCATATGACCTATTGGTAAGCCAACAATAATAATCCTGGAATTTCAGCTCGATGCTTAATAAGGAGAAATAGCAAAAAGTCATTAATTTATTATAACGTGTCAATTCAATTCTAAACCTTTTTCTTGACTAATCGAGTCCTAAATCTTTTTAAATTTATACTAATTCAGTCTATCTAACCATCTTATATGATGCAGTCAATGCTAACCTAAATAGTTTTTAATATTTTTTTAATATTTTTTCAATTTATTTATTTATTCTTTTTTTTTCACTTTTTTTTTTTCTCTTTATTCCCTTCTTCCTCTAACTAGTTATCGGACCTTAGCAACCGCCTAGAGGCGAGGTCAGCGAGATCAACCTCACCAGCCCTAGGTGATGGCAAAGACGAGACCTCACCTATCCATGGCGGGGCCAACCTCACCATCGCTAGGTGAGGGGAAGCCTCATCCACCCCTTGAAGATCTCCACCTTGCCAATCCTTGATTTTAGCCGATTTAGGACGGTCAATATTTGTGTCAATGATTTTTTTATTAAAATTGATTAGATGGGTTGAATTGGTATAAATATAAAAGTTTAGAACTCAATAAGAAAACAAAAAAGATTTGTGATAAAATAAAATAAGCACAATATAATAATTTTAATTGTTTTTTTTGGTAATTTTCCAATTCTAAAAACAACATCATGTCCTTTGTATCACGAGTAAAGATACATCCCTGGGCCATTACTGTCAGCACTTTATGTAGAAAAAGAAACTTCATCCGGAGGTTTGGATTGGTGGGACTCATGACGTGCGAAGAGAAAGAGAAAAGTCTTTCTATACACCCATCTCACCATTATTACTCTCACCCAATTACACCTCTCTCTCTCTCTCTCTCTCTCTCTCGACAGGAACTGACGTAGATTTTCCCTCAATATTTTCACTTTACTTTCGCACTGGCTTTCTGATAAATGAAATGTGATCAAGAGTAATAATGGAGGACTCACTGTACTTAAAAACTTTTACTTGGTGAGCTCAAGTCAAGTTTCTAGTGCCAGGCATGTAGCACGATTGAGGCCGAGCTCTAGATCGACACGGTATGAATTCATCTCGATTCAATTTTGATGTGACTAATATAATAAACATAACTTGAGGTTAATGGAGAAGCGTCACATCATTATTGTTGTGTATGTGTGTCTTGTTACATCACTCAACCACTAGAATACATAACCAACTTTCATATCGTGTGCTATAGTAGATTTTCTACGCAATTCATCGGATTACATTTCCTGCACACGCTAAATTGCGTGCTTGCAACCTCAGTTGTCCGTGAAGGTCTAAACCAACTAACATAAAAAGTGAATATATTAAGAAATGACAATGAGAAAAATGAACACAGGGATAAAGTAGAATAATCAACTATAAGTTTGAATTTTACATTTTTGTCCTCAAATTATATATAACTATAGTAAGATATCAAGGGTATTTAAGGAAGACTAATTTGCCTAAAAAGTGGAGGCCTCTCCTCTCTTTATGTTAATAGTATAGATAGTACAAAACCATATGCTAATGCAAATGACAATTGATATGTATATCTTGAACTATGGAAAAAATAGTTTTTCAAAAGGTTAAAATGAATAACAAATTGGTTGTTTGATAACATTCAAGAACTTGAAGATTAAGAAGCAAGCAGTAGAAGCCATTAATCAATTCAATGATAAAACTAGTGAGAGGGAAAAGATAAAATATATTGAATTCTGCAATTTTTTTTTATATGAACTCATCGAAATAATTAAGAGTTGAGCGGATTGATTGTCGATTGAAACATTTGAAAGTTTTCTGCATGGACATCATACCTATGTTTAGTAGTTGCGTGAATGAACAAGTTTATTCTTCTACTATAGAGTAAGAGAGAGAAGGAGATAGAAGAATAGTCAAGAAAATGACACATAAGTGGTTCAACCTATCCACTTGCCTACTTCACTCTTCTAACTTAACACAATTTCGAGAAGTTTGATTGCTTGAGCATGCTTTCTTCTACTTGTAGCTATTAACTTCTATTGATAGAAACAACAATAGAATCAGATGACACCTTATATGAGAATTATAAGCAAAGCATGACAAATACAAGAGAAAATTGCTCTCAATTCGTCCAACCTCCCAACCACCTCTTTGATTTGTATTTAAGAGCTTTTAAGACCCATTTGAGTCTTTACCCTTTAGAGGGAGTAGTGGTTGGTTCTTGCCAACACGCAAACCTCTGGAGTGCCATAATTTACGAAATGTATACTTAAGTGCCAAAATTTGAACAAAATGGATCACTTGAATGTCAATCCAGCCAAAATCTTGCCAAAATGTTGATGTGTCAATTTTCCAACAAACCGAGTGCAAAACGGTTTCATTTTGGTGTCTTGACGTGGTAAAAAAATTTAATATAAAAATTAATTTAATTTAATTTAAAAATAAATTTATTTAAAACATTTAAAAAAAATTTACAAATTTAAAAAATAAAAAATTTAAAAAAAAATTAAAATATTTGAGAAATTTTAAAAATTTTAAAAATTTATAAAAATTTAAAAACTTTAAAAATAATTTAAGAAAAGGGAGGCGGCCGCGGCCGACCCTCCCCACCTTTCGGCGACGGCAGGGAGGCGGTAGCGAGGAGGGGCGGGCCGAAAGGTGGGCTCTGCCCTCAACCGCCGGCTACCTTCCTCCTCCTCCTCCTCCTCCCTTTTTTTTAAAAAATAAATATAAATTATATTATTATTTTGCTTTAAATTTAATTTAATTAATTTTATATTATATTAAAATTCAAATTATGCCAAAACAACGTCGTTTTGGCTGATTTAAGGGCTCTATTTGGCTAACACCTGAAACGACGTCGTTTTGGTGCTGACGTGGTAAAAAATTTAATATAAAATTTAATTTAATTTAATTTAAACTAAATTTATTTAAAAATTTAAAACAATTTAAAAAATTAGAAAATTTTTAAAAAAAAGGAGGCGGCTGAGGGCTGAAATTTTTTGTAAATTTTTTAATTTTTTTGTAATATTTTGAAATTTTTTGTAAATTTAAAAAAAAATTGTAAATTTTGTAAAAATTCTAAAGTTTTAAAATTTTTAATTAAATTTATTTTAAATTTAATTTAAATAATTTTATATTATATTAAAATTCAAATTATGCCAAAATGACGTTGTTTTGGGTGAATTCGAGCTGACTTAGCTTTCCAAAGTGAGACATATCGGTGAAAATATTAATATTTTAATGTCACGAATGATTTCCGGCCAACTTCACCGGGGGATGGCACTCAAGTGTCCCACATTTTTTAAAATGTGGCACTTGGCTTATGCGTTTGGTAACGATTCTGTTTAGGGAGGCGATTGATTCGATTAGAACTTATTCTTTTTATTTTGTTCCTGAACCGATTCTAAGCATTTTAATTTGTTTGGAATCGTCCAAAATTTTCGATTTCGGAATAAAATTGCGTTTTGGTACCGTGTTCATTAATTCTGTTCCAAATCAATTTCTTTTAATTTTTAAATAATTTTTTTTACTTTTTTCCTTTGTTTTCTTTTCTTTTTTTCATTTTTTTCTTTTCATTTTCCTTTTTTTTTCATTTTTTTCTTTTCATTTTCCTTTTTTTTTTTCATTTTTTTCATTTTTTTTTTCTTTTTTCATCATCTTCTTCTTCTTCTTCGGTCGGCGACCTCACGGAGTGTCGCCGGCCCTCGGCAGCCGAGCCTCGTCGGCGGCAGCGGGCGAGGCTCGCCTAGCCCCGCCGAGGCTCGGCCGAGCAGAGATTTGGCGAGGCCGAGCCCCGCCGTGGCCGGCCGACCTCGTCGGGGTTGGGCGAGGCTTGTCAAGCCACCGGCGGGGCTAGGCGAGCCTCGCCCGGCCACCGGTGGGGTTGGGCGTCGCAAGGCTCCCCGGCCCCGCCCGGTCCGGCGAGGCTCGGCCTCGCCGCCGGTGATCGGGCTTGCCTTCAGCGAGCTCGTCGGACCTCGCCCTAGTCCGGCGAGCTCGGCGGGACCGGCGGCCGGCCGCGGCGGATGGCGGTGGCGGTGGCGGATGGCGGACGGTGGTGGGCGGTGGTGGACGGCGGTTGCAAGATGGCCGAAGGGAAGAAGAAAATTTATTGATTTTGATTCTCAAATTCGTTCAGAACAAGAATCAATTTTTTTTTTATTCCGCTAAATTCAGGGAACAAAAATTTTACCAAACACGATTCTAGGCCGCGATTCCGGGAACAAAGGTTTTGGATCTTTTACCTTTCGTAAGTTATGGTCTATTTCTAAGTTATGGCACTTAAAAGGTTATTTTGCCGATTCTTGCCTGTTCGGTCCTAGAAAAAGAGCCTAAAAGATGGCAAAAATTGCAGTGATCTTCTCCAAAGCTCTCTGATGTATTGCAACGTCTTTTTAGGTCGATTTAAAACCAACTTGGTAATGAGGCAGGATCTTCAAACCAAGCATATAGAACATTGTGGGGCAATTTCTACTTCATTAGAGCGGGAAACTTCTATTGGTTTGCGGTTGGTTCTTCTAGACTAGTGACAATGTTGCTTCCTTATGCTCACTCTCTATCGCTTGGTAACCTCGAATTCCATTCTGATCATCGACCTTTTCTGAGTGTGTTGATCTTCTTCTAGTACCTCTAAGCTTGAACGGCCTTGGTAGAACCATAGAACATGCACTCAAAGAAAATCATGTTCTTATTAACTTCTCAACACGCATCGCTTATAAAGAAAAGCTATTGCTGTATTAGAAAAACTAATGCATTTGTAGTAGAAGAAGTGTTTTTAATCATCTCCAAAATATGTTGAGGTGTTTTATTATTAAAAGTAAAATTTATGAATGTCACCAATTACAAATATTTGCAATGACAAACGGTGAACCTTCTCCTTATCTTTTTCATCACTGAATTTATGTAGTAGAGGAAACTACATATTTCACGGATAGATCATGGTTTTCCTTCATAGGTGCAACTAAAAGGAAAAAAACACCGCCACACCTCCCCCGTTTTCGAAGGAAGCCCCTTTCATTTTCCTGTACCATGCCCAGGTATTTCATTGGGGAAGGTGTTGTGGGAATCCATGGTGGGATCCTTACCTTCCAAAGAAGGTTGTGGTAGAGAGCCTTGTGGGATCTACCCCTTTTCACCCGAAGGGGAATCCATTGAAATGGGGAGCCTTTTAAAGTCCTGCTCAGGACTCACATGCAATAGATATATGAAAAGGGATATTTACACAAATGTGCCTACTTCTTTCTTTCAGCTCCGCAAGTGATTTGATCACTTGAACCAATAGAATCTCAACTTTGCCGATACTGATATGCCTATCTGATGGCCTGGCCTCCCCCTTAATCTTCATCTTCTTGGGAGAAAGAGATGGTGAAAACTTCTTGTCAAATGAATCCCAACATCCTTGATGGAATTTCAGCTCGGTGCTTAACAAGAAAATTATCAAAAAGTCCTAAAATTATTATAATTGTATTAATTCAGTTTTTTTTTTTTAATCGAGTTATGAACATTTTGCATTTGTCAATTTTAACTGAAAATATTTAACATGAGTGCCGCTCGTCCTATGTGGCCTAGCCGACGCTAGCATGGATAAATTTTTAAATTTTGAAAACTTTTTCTTTAATTCTTTTCTTTTTCACTTTAGTCTCTTCTCTCTCTCTCTCTTAATTCTTCCTCTTGTTGGTCATTGAACCTTAGCAACCGGCTAGAAGTGAGGGCCGGCGAGGCGATAGCAAGGGCAAGCCTTGTCTAACCATGGCATGGTTAACCTTGCTATTAGAAGGTGAGAAGAATAGGCAAGGGGAAGTCTTGTTCGCCCATGGCGAGCCTTGCTAGCCCTCGCTTCTAGCTAGTCACCAAACCTAGGCATTACATAGGACGATCGGTATTTATGTCAATGATTTTCTATCAAGATTGGTTGGATGAATTAAATTGCTACAAATGCAAAATGTTTAAACTCGAAAAGAAAATAAAAAGATTTATGATCAATTAGCATAATTATAATAGTTTTAAGATTTTTTTGGTAATTTTCCAATACTTAATACAAAATCATGTCTTGTGTGTCACGAGTGAAAGTACATCCCTGGACCATTACTGTCAGCACTTCATGTAGAAAAAGAAACTTCATCCGAAGATTTGAAGTGGTGGAACTAATGACGTCCGAAGAGAAAGGGAAACTTCTTTCTATACACCCCCACCATTATCACTCTCACGCAATTACGCCTCCCTCCCTCTCCCTTTCAACAGGAACTGAGGTAGATTTTCGCTCAATATTTTCGCTTTACTTTCGTATTGTTTCCTAATAAATGAAATGTGGCCGAGAGTAATAATGGAGGACCCATTGTATGCCGAGCTGAGTTCGAGCATGAAAACTTTTACTTGGTTAGCTCGAGCCAAGAATCTAATGCCGAGCGTGCAACACGGCTTAGCTCAAGCCCGAGGTTGGCATCGTATGGATTCAACTTGATTTTGATTGTGTCACATTTTGATGTGATTAATATGATAAGCCTAACTTAAGTGATTGGAAAGTGTCGCATCATGATTGATGTGTATGTTTGTCTTGTTACATTAGCAGCCTATAGAATTTGTAACCAACTTTTGATATTGTGTATAGGTGTAGATTATCACACAATTCATCGGATTAGAATTCTGCACACGCTAAATTGCGTGTTTACATCCTAAATTGTTCCTGAAGGTCTAAACGAAGTAATATAAAATGTGAATATATTAGGGAAACATGATAATGAGAGAAATGAACTAAATAATAAAGTAGTAAAACCAACTAAAAGTTTGAAATATACATTTTTTCCTCAAATTATATATAACTAGAGTATTTAAGGAAGAGAAAAGGGAATAAAATGCCGAAAAAGTGGGGCCGTCTTGTCTTTATATAGTGGTATAGATAGTACAAAACCAGATGCTTTTGCAAACAACAGTTGATATGTATATATTGAACCATGGAACAGATAGTTTTTCAAAGGCTACAAATGGGGAGCAAATTGTTTTGTTTGATAACATGCAAGAACTTGAAGGCTTAGAAGCAAGCAATAGAAGCCATTAATCATATTCAGTGATAATATTAGCAAGATGAAAAGATAGAAAATAATGAGATCCACGATTTATTTGATATGGACTTGCCAGAATAACTAAGAGGGAACGGATCGATTGTTGATTGAAACCTTTGAAAGCTTTTTGCGTGGACACTATACCTATGTTTAGTAGTTGCGTGACTAAACAAGTTGATTCTTCTGCTATAAAATAAGAGAGAGAAAGAGACAGAAGAATAGTCAAGATTGTGACATACAGTGGTTCATCCTATCCATTCGCCTACTCCACTCTTGTAAATTTAACACAATTTCGATAAGTTTGATCACTTCCGTGTGCTTTCTTCTACCCATAGCTATTTACTTCTACATATAGAACAACAATAGAATCGGATCAACACCTCAAATGAGAATTACAAGCAAAGCACGACAGATACTAGAGAAAAGTTTTCTCAATTCGTCCAAACTACCAACCTCCAAACCACGCCTTTGATTTGTATTCAAGAGATTTTAAGTCCCATTTGAGTCTTTAACCCTTCAGAGGGAGTCGTCGTAGGTTCTTGCCCGTTCGGTCCTAGAAAAAGAACCTAAATAATGGCAAAAACTGGTTTGGTCATCTCCAGAGCTGACTCCGATGGATTGCAACGTCTTTTTAGGGGCCGTAAAACACCATTTTGATTCAGAATCCAACTCGGTAATGAGGCAGGATCTTCACACCAAGCATGTAGAACATTGCAGGGCAATTTCTACTCCGTTAGAGCAAGAAATTTCTATCGGTTCACGGTCGGTTCTTCTAGACCTGTGACGATAACTCTTGCTTCCACCTGCTCATTTTCTGCCACTTGGTATCCCTCAAATTCCATCGTGATCATGGACTATTTTGAGCGCGTTGATCTTCTTCTGATATCTCCAAGCTTCTACAGACCTGAGGCTTGTCCTCTTGAGGCAAGATCTTCAGACATTTTGTGAGTTACACGAAGTTGAACAGTCTTGGTAGAACCGTAGAACATCTGCTCAAAGAAATTCCCGTTCTTGATAACTTCTCAACGCGCTGTGCTTATATGGGAAAAAGCTATTGTTGTATTAGTAAGCTAATGCATTAGTAGTAGAAGAAGTGTGCTTATCATCTTCAAAATATGTTGAGGTGTTTTATTTATAACACCGAAGTCTATCATTTTCATCTGTTACAAAAATTTGCAATGACAGATGGCGAACCTTCTCTCTTCTTTTTCATCACTGAATTTATATAATAGAGGAAACAACGTATTTCATGGATAGATCATGGTGTTCCTTGATAGGTGCAACTAAACAGAAAAAAACACATGCAATAGATATAAAAAAAGGATAATTACACAAATGAGCCTACTTCTTTCTTTAGCTCCACGAGTGATTTGGTCACTTAAGCCAATAGAATCTCAACCTTGTCAATATGGCTGCTTGATGGCCTGTCCTCCCCCTTAGCCTTCATCTTCTTAGGAGAAAGAGATGGTGAAAACTTCTTCTCGACCTTTTGTTTTCCTTTGATGTCCGTGGTCGTCTTTCAACATTAATCATCATGTTAGAATTTTGAAATGACACTTGACGACAAGGATTTTGATTGCCTTTTCACTTAAAAGTTTAGAACTACATATTTGTTCAATTCAAAGGTTTAAGATTGAATTCCAATCTATACAATAAATTCGGGATTGGATTTGGAATTCTTCCTCTTCATGTGTGCAAGATAGATCGGGCCTATGTGTTGCCATGGTATATATGTCTATTGATGTATGTTGTAAGTATCAAGCAAATCAGTTACCTATGTCATATACGTTACTATTTATTCGAGATTTATGATAGTGAACATCTCTCTCTCTCTCTATGTGTTGCTCTTTGTTTTGTCAACTGTTCGATGGCGTAATTACACATAAAGGATTAAGTCACAATGTTTACCCAGACACTTTCTGCAAGAAACGCTATAGCAAATCTGAGTGGGTTTGGGAGCTCAAATTTCTTCTTCTTTCTTCTAGTGCAAGTAAGGAGAGAGATGGAACCATCTGTGAGAAGTCCAGTAAAAGCCAGGCTAGCACAAAGATCGATTGCTTATTCTTCAGACTCCAACTTCCATCTTCATCAGACAGCCATCCTCCACGTGATTTAGCGGACTCCAACACACGTAAAACCAGACAAAAGCAAAGAAAAACTCTAATGCACATAAACAAAGGGCTGTCCGAACAGAAGTAGTTGGCAATCTCCCTTGCTTGGAGAAAGGCGGTTTAGGCATAACCGTTGCGCTGACTCGTAGGTGCCGTTTCATTTGGAACAATCCCATGCCCTGTTTTATTTAATGCCCAATTGCCCATATATAACCGGTCCTCGTACCTGGTTCTGCTTCCAAATCTCAAAACCCTGATTTTTTTCTTTTGGTTTTAATCTGCATTATACATCAGATTACCCCTTTTTTTTTTTCCTAGTGGCAAGTGTCGACTGAACATATGTTGTTATTTGAGGGAAATCTAAAAGAAATGGACACGATGGTCGGGCCATCAAATTATAGAGCCCGGAACACGATAGAGATATTTACAATTTCCATGGAAGGACCATAAATGATGGATTGGTGACTAGGAGTTGCAAATGCCATATGAGTATCTGATTATAATAAAACCAATGCCAATTTAACACGCTACAATTGTGTGATAAACTATCACTAAATTATAATTGTTACTTGCTTACAAAGATACTAAGCATTTGCTTGTAGCGTGTGAAGTCACTTGTTTTTAACCCCGTTGGTCCGCTCATTTAGCATATATTTTCTGATTGATCATATAGAAAATCAAACATCACTATTTTATGTAACATGTATGTTAGCATCTCGTTGACAAGTGCACATATAGTACTTTTGAAACGTACTACAACAAATATTATTTCATTTCAACTGCAAAAGAAGTAATGTCTCAATTTCCGGAGCATTTTTAACACAAGAAAATCAATGCATTGAAAATAACAAATCTTCTTCATTTAATTGCTCAATACGCGTTAAGAGCTATCGCACACACTCAATAACATCACTTTCAATGGTTATCAACCACAAACATAAGTACAAAAATAGGAGAAACAAAATAAAATGCTCAAGACAATTAAATGTATAAAGTATCTATCCCGAACAAGTTTTTCCCGAGACCCACATGGATCGGATCCATC
The DNA here is from genome assembly GCA_014182405.2 of Eucalyptus sideroxylon. Lineage (NCBI taxonomy): Eukaryota > Viridiplantae > Streptophyta > Magnoliopsida > Myrtales > Myrtaceae > Eucalyptus > Eucalyptus sideroxylon. The sequence goes on from CM024552.2 coordinate 58,789,342, forward strand.
ATACCCTTCTATCTTGTAACTCTAGTATGAGAACTTCGCTTGAGTAAAGGTCATTTATTGTTTTGGATTAACAAATTCGGGTTTAGGTTTCAGCATTTCGCTCATTTCTTGAAAAATAATTTTAGGAAAACAGTTTTTTTTTTTTTTTCAAATTTCCTAGATTTTTCGGCATTCCTTTTTTGGAAAATGAATTGATTATAGAAAACATTTTTCAAGAAGAAAAAAAAAGTCTTCTAAAATAGGATAAATTGTTTTCCACTTTTCAAATAAGGAAAAACATTTTCTTCTGTCAATTTCTCTTTTCACACCCTATTTGCCCCCACTTCTTTCTTTTTCATTTTTATTTAAAAATTCAAATCCTTTATTATTTTTTTTTTTTTTTTCTATCTTCCTTTTCGCTTTCTTTCTTTCTTCCCCGGGCTGACCGACAAAAGGAGGAGGAAAATAAAAAAGAAAAAAATTATTTAAGTGAGCATACGAAAGAAAGTCAAATCTAGGTTGTCATATCGAATGGCTAATTCATGAAATTTCAATTGAACAACGAAAAATATTATTATTTCTTAAAAAATGACTTCGTGCAAAAGATAAAATTAGTTGCGAAACGAACGGAGGAGCGAAATGCGGGCCCCGCTAGCCTGTGCGACCAATCACCATCCAGACACCTTTACATCCCCAAGGCATCTTTCCCAATTTTGCTCCCGTCCAATCAAAAATCCCCGAGCGCACACCGCATCGGCATTTTTCCGCCGTTCTTTTTTCGAGCGCCTGAGCTGTGCGCCAGTTGTGGCTGTAGCAGGGGCAACCCTCGCCAGCCTGGCGGTCCGTTTTTTCCAATTTCGAAACGAAAGATAAGGGGGCCGAGTTTAAAAAAAAAAAAAAAATGGGGGCAAAAGAAAAGAATCCAACGGTATCTCCCCCGATCCGATCCCATCCCCTGGCGCACGCTGCCCCACCCGCGCAACGGACGGCCCAGATCTCCCCCCGCCCCTCCCCCGCCCTTAAATATCGCCCGACGATCTCGCCCCGATCCCTCCGCGTCGTCCATCCGTTCGTAACTTCCTCCAGCCTGCAAGTGAGAGGCACGCAGTGGAGAAATACCCGCGCCAGGGGGAGCCCTCGTCGTCATCATCATCGCAGGAGCAGCAGCAAGCGCGGCGACGAGGAGGAGGAAAGGAGAAGCGGGGCGCAGGGAGGGCGACGGGGCCGTGCGTGCGGGCTGCTTTCTCGACGGCGGTCGCTGGGGCGGCGCGTTGCGGATTTTAGATCCGACCCTCGTCTCGTCGGGTGAGTGTTCGGGTCCGTTCGTTCGTTCCGTCTCTTCTTTTGCGGCATTGTGGGGTTTGTAGATCTGGGTTTGGTCTGAATTCGAGTTTCTTGGCCGAAACCGTGGGAATTCGTGAGTGTCTGCTTGGGATTCTTGCTCTCGGCGGTGTCCGGCGGTGGCGCATTCCGTTTTCTTGGAATTCCTTCGTTTTCGTTCAGATCCGACGTGATGACGTTCGGGCGTTTGCCTACACGAAAGAGGAAAGGCTTAGCTCATCTGGGTTCTCTCGTTTTATTTTGGTATTCGAACGAACCGAGACTGATCTTCATTTCCGTAGCAACTAAGGCTTTCTTACGTCGCGATGCTGACTTTTTCTCCGAGGTGAAGTGTGAGTGTGGGATTTGAAATCTTGGGGAAAAGGTGCATTTCCTTTTCGCATTTTAAAAAAAAATTTGCGGCTGGGCGAATCGCCTTTTTCAGTGTGGGTCCAGCTGGAGGGGAAAGTGATATTTATTCCGTTGCTTTTTCGGGTGGATTTGATGAGGCCCGTCCAAGAATCGGATTTTGATGTGTCAACCTAATGTCCATACGTGAAGATTTTTCATGATAGTGGCTTCCTTCACCTACAAGATGTTCTTGGTGGTTCAGCCTTTGACAAGTTTTTGATAAAAGGTTTATGTTCCTCTGGATGTGCTAGCGAATGATCCATCAGAAACAGGCTTGCTAGTATTCCTCTGCCGCTACTTCGTTCGATTCATTTCCCGTCGGATAACAGATCTGTCGCCGAGTTCAGAGTATCCCTTCATAACTCTATGTCACCCTTTGTTTAGTAGCAAGATTTTACGCATTCTCCAATCGCAGTGAGATATTGGCGGCGTGGCTTTCTTCACGTTGAAGCATCGGGAAATTGTCCAATTCTTATGTTTTGATACTGCTAAGCTAAAGGGGAATTGGGAATGATTAGCAAAGCTGTATTGAGAGATTGATCAGTAAAGACCTTTGCTGAGTAATCTGTAATATAATACCCTGCCAAATAGACTATTTTCTGAAGTAGTTCTGTGCAGTGTTTATAAAATAAATCCAATGGGTTGTCTTCAGATTTCTTGCTGCTGCTTCCCTGTTGTCTTTTTGCCTTGGTTTATTGTGTATGGTGTAGTTCACCTTATGATGGCTTCACTTGTGAAACATATGGTACCAAAGAAAGTGAGGATGCCATTATGTTTAGAGAAATTCTTAGGCTGCCTTTTGCTTTCGCTTGATCTCATCCTTCCATTCATCTGCAGCTTTCTTGCAAGTTATCCAAGATGGTTGCTCAGGAGTTCACCGTTGATCTGAATAAACCCCTTGTCTTCCAGGTAAATGTTATTTGTACCCATTAGCATACCCAACTTTCTTCTGATCTTTTTCTCTTGGATATCAGAGAAGATATTGAGCTTCGCTGTCCATACATTTTAAATCAGTTAGGTCTGTCCTGTAGTCATGCAGTAGCATGACTGAATGACTATTAACTGTAGTGTCGTATTCTTGGATATAGCGCTTGACTGACCATTGAGCTCTCTAATTATCATAAATGTCTGTTTCCACCTTGATTCTCTCCCTTTCTTCTCTTTTTCCAGGGTTTAGAAATTTATTTCTTACCATTGTGAGACTTCCCAGCCACTGTATTCTCTTTATATTGATATATACATATGGTTTCTTCAACAGGTTGGTCATTTAGGTGAATCTTATCAGGAGTGGGTCCATCAACCCATTGTGAGCAAGACAGGGCCTAGATTCTTTGAAAGTGACTTTTGGGAGGTACTCCGTGAATAGCAGATGGCTTATCTTAAAAAAACAAGCTGTTAAGTGCTATTACAGCTACTAACAAATCTTTGCCTTCTTTGAAACAGTTCTTGACCCGTACTCGATGGTATGCAGTTCCTATCATTTGGCTTCCTGTAGTATGCTATTGCATCTCTATGTCTGTGCGTATGGGCCACACAGCTCTTGAGATAGGTTTACTGGTGATTATGGGCATCTTTGTCTGGACTTTTATGGAGTACTCTTTGCACCGTTTCGTTTTCCATATAAACACGAACAGTTATTGGTGAGCGCTATCTCTCTCTCTCTCTCTCTCTAATGTAGGAATTATCTTTTTCTGAATGTTTTTGGACATCTTTTCCAGCTTTTTTTTCTCTTCAACCACACAAAGTTTTTGACATCTCTGAGATTGATTTAGGTGGAACACCATACACTATCTTATTCATGGATGCCATCACAAACATCCTATGGATGGCCTGCGGCTTGTCTTTCCGCCAGCGGGAACAGCTGTTCTTTGCTTTCCTGTATGAGTATTTCCTTTGTCCTTACCATCATCCAGTGTTGTTACCTTGCTTTATGATTTCAGCCAATTGGGTTCTGCTAGGGTTCTTAGCATATAGTGACGTTTGTCCTAATTACTCCCCAGGAGACAGCATATGAACTTTCTTATTGGACTGAGTACTCACAGAGCATAGCTAAAAAATTATCAAGGATGGAGCATGATTAAAACATTCTGCATGTCTGCTCAAATATTCATCGGAGTTTTATTCTGGTCAATTATTTGACCTGCAATTAAGTAAATAACTTTTGAAGCTAGCCTTACATGTTTATCAATTAATTTACCAGCGAATTTAAAGTCTGATTTTCCAACATTCATTAGTAGAGAACTACAGAATATGCCATAGATGTCATGAAATAGGATGAAATCTGTGAGAAAACTTAGATTAGCTGGATAGTGAGGATGATTGGAAATAAAATTCATATGCTAGGATCGGTGTTTTGCTGCAAGTTACAATTAGGGGATTTCAAGTTGAGCGTGCAATCAGTGAAGGCTCTCACAAGGTATGAAGTCATAATCAAAATCAGGACTTAATGACGGCACAGTGAAGATTTAACATTTCCCGGCCTTTGGGCATAATTTGTCTTTGTCGTGTGTTGCTCGATGGAGTATGAATTTGCAGTACTGTAACACATTATGATGATTCATTGACTTGTTTCACGTAACGAGCGAATATAATGTGGATGATAGAGGCTTGAATTAGCTGGGGAAGACTTATTATTATCTTTAAGTTGGAAGTTGTAGTGGATTATTCAGCTTCAATGGTAGTTTCAAGAAATTTTATTGGGTGTTTTGGAGTGACGTTGCAGCTGCTTCAGTTAAAAGAGGCACTGCTTCAGCTTTGTCCTTTTTCTTTTTTCTTTTTTTCACGCTAAATCTGCTGAACTTCTGACTTCCGATATATGTTCTTGCCAGTTCTGGAACTTGGTCAAGCTCATTTCTACGCCTACTACCACTCCAGCATTGTTTGGGGGTGGTTTGCTGGGTTATGTGATATATGACTGCACCCATTACTACTTGCATCATGGACAGCCAGCCACTGACAGGCCACGGAATCTTAAGGTAATACTTGCACATATGCAGCTCTTTTTGCTTCACTCCTTAATGCATTGATTCTCTCTATTTTCTTCCCTCTATTTTATGGCTTGGCTTTCATTTCTTTTCCATTTTTTTTTCTTTTGAAAGTCGGTAGAGGGAATCTGGGTTTTGGGTTATTCAGGATCTGATTCTTTCGGATGTGATTGAATTTGAAAACTCATGTAGCGCGTGCTAATTCTCTTGTGGTAAATCCTTATGTTTTGGGCAATTCTTCCCTCAGTTAACCAAAGCTATGTAATTGGCATTTCTTATGCAGAAATATCACCTGAACCATCATTTCCGTGTACAAGACAAAGGCTTCGGGATCACTTCAGCGCTGTGGGACAGAGTCTTTGGGACACTTCCTCCACCGTATGTGGCAGAGAAAAAAAGATAAAGCCAGTGACGCCATTCGTTATTTGTTAATTAATATCTAGCAAGTTTAGGGGGGGAAGATATATTTTAAGCTAAAAAGCATTCTTTCTTCATCTGTCCATTCTCTTGGTAAGATATTGCGCTAACTTATCTATCCATGCTTCCAATCGTCACGGGCTTGTTGTGTTTGTCCTTTCAGCAATGTGGTGAAGAGTCCTGTGTATATGTCTCTGTCCTATCATTTTCAGACAAGGAAGTTTCCAGCATTTATCCAGATGCAGTCTTGTCTATCACTGAGCTTCTGCACGATATTGGCTTGGTTTTGCATGTTTGGTGTAACCCATGTGATTGCAATTATTCAAGAATTGTTTTTTAATTAGTTATAACTTTGTTTGCAAACGTGCCTCTGCCTTATATGTTAGCTGTAGGGGTGATTAACTACTCCAGTCTTTGAATTTTCATCTGATGTTCCATGCATCCCCCAAACCTATTTGGGTAAAAATGGTTCGCTTGGGTCTTTGACCCTTGCGTTAGATAGCGCCCATAAACGCTTGGGAATTTTTTCCTTGTACTAGGGCACCAACGGTGGCCCCAGGGCAGACATACATCATGTATCTATATGTGATGTAACCTAAGCAATCATGCGCAAATTGGCAGCGCATGACCCTTTAACCTTTTCCTACTATCAATTCATCCTTCCCTTAGAACTCCAAGCATCCTCCATCTTGGTCATTCCACGGCCTTGCAAAGACCTCGCCTGACTAGGTTTTCATGAGAGGCGATGATGCCTTTGCTCGTGCCAACGGTGAAGGAGGAGAATAGAGCAATCATGTCCCCCGCGGGAGTTCCCTCCTGCTTTGCCTCTCCCAACTCTCCTGCCATTTGTTTAGACGATATTGCATCTTTCTTTCGTGCATACCCCGTTTCGATACATTTGAATCCAATTATGATCTAATTAGCCACGTAAGGAGGAAAAGGGTGGGAAAAAAAACATACAGAATCACCCGTTACCTAAATAGATAGAAGTGACCGAATTACTTGCGCATTAACCGAAAGTTTTGGGATTCTATTGCAGTTTGGGTGTAAGATTTATAATTTCTATTGCGCGTAACTTTTTAGAGAGAGGGAGTTGGGCAGGCTTTTACTGTCGGGCCTTTGGGCTACCTATTCTCTGACAGAAGATCAACCCTCTGTGCGACCGGGGCACGATATAGTTTTGATTGAAGAGAGGGACAGAGCGAGGGAAGACTAGACACGATGGCCTTTGGTGGTTGAGAGCCATTGGTGCTGGTGGCTACGGAGTTCGACACTCCTGTCCCGGTGGTGGGGTGGTAGCTGTGGCCTCGTGGCCAGGAGAGAGAGAGAGAGAGAGAGAGAGAGAGAGAGAGAGAGAGAGGGCGAGGGTGGATGAGTTAACAGAGTTTGGAGGTGAAATGCGCGTATTTCGATGATGCAGCTCAAGCTAGAGAATTTGTCATTTGCCAATTCATTGTGGTTTTAGTGCAGGTGATTGTTTTGTGCATGCGCCTAAAGTCCTTGTTACTAACATTTATCATTCTATAGCCGATCGTAAACGCTACTCATTTAGCACATATTATAACCCTCTTCATCGGAAAGCTGACCACAAACAAAAAAGATGGTTCTTTTATTTTTTTCTTGTCCGCCACGTAAAAAACATTTTATTTAATCGTAATTTCCACCCGGTCCTCCGAACGTCGTGGCGTACCCTGTAACGCCTCCCAAATCCCCCCACATGGATCGCCATGCCGTCCGGAGTCGGGTTTTGCAATCGCCTTTCACTGTCCACGTAGTGAATTAGTTGGACGTAGGACGGAGCGGATGAATATGTGGACCGGGAAGTGATCGCACCCCGGAGGGCTCAGGTCATTAGGAGCGTGGCCTACTTGTCCTCCGAAACTTTTCCTCGACGCTCTGCCATTGAAATTTTGGAGCAAATGTCTAGGCCAGAAGCCAGCTTCCTAACCTTGTTGGCGACCCATATGGAAGTCGTGTAGATAAGCTGATTACGCATCATTGCACCACAGGATTTCTGATGCTAAGGTGCAAAATAGAAGAATGGAAATCTGATCGCAGGTTATTGCTTGACTACAGGGAAGAAGGGCCTTACCTTAGCAACTTGAACGAACATGTCGTTTACAAATGTACCCCTGCCTAATACGTTAGCTATAGGGGTGATTAACTACACCAGTCTTTGAATTTTCATCTGATGTTCCATGCGGGTAAAAATAGTTCGCTTTGGTCTTTGACCCTTGCGTTAGATATAGCCCATAAGTGCTGGGAATTTTTTCCTTGTACTAGAGCAACGACGTCGGCCACAGGGCACGCATCCATCATGCATCTAGATGTGATAAAACCTAAGAAATCATGTGCAAATTGGCAGCGCAAGACCTTAACCTTTTTCTAATATCAATTCATCGTTACCTTAGGAACCTAAGCATCGTCCAACTTGGTCATTCCACGGCTTTGCAAAGTCCTCGCCTAACTAGGTTCTCGTGAGAAGAGATGCTGTGCGTTTGTTCGTGCTGACGGTGACGGTGGAGAACGGAGCCACCATGTCCTCTGCCGTAGTTCCCTCCAGCTTTGCCTCGCCCAACTCTCGTGTCATCTGTTTAGATGATGTTGCCTCTTTCTTTCGTGCGTATGCCGTTTTGACGCTTTTGAAACCTAGTATGACTAACAGCCATGTAAAGAGAAAAAAAGGGTAAGAAAAACATCATAGAATCATCCCATCACCTAAGAAGTGACAGAATTACTTCTGCATAAATTGAAAGTTTTGAGATTCAATTGCAATTCGGATGTAAGTTCTATAATATCTATTGCGCTCAACCTTTTAGACAGAGAGAGAGGGGTGGGCTTTTCCTATTGGCTACCTATGGCGTATTTAGTAACGTTTATGCTAAAAAATTGTTTCAGGAACGAAATAGAAAAACTATTTCTGCTCCGGAAACAATTTTTGAATAGAAGAAGGCGTTTGGTAAACTTGTTTCGAGAATTAAAAATGAACAAAAATACGTTTGGTAAATTTGTGTTCTTTTTTTTGTTTCTTTTAATTTTTTAAATATTTTTAATTTTTTTTTCTTTTTTTCTTCTTTTGGCCGCTTGCCGGCCTTGGCCATGGCCGGCGACCCGGCCGACGAGGGCCGGTGTCCTCGGCCTTGCCGGGGCCGGCGATGCTCCGGCGAGGTCGCTGGCCTTCGACGGCCGGTTGCCGACCATGGCCAAGGCCAAGAATCGGCCAAAAAAAAAGAAAAAGAAAAGAAGAAAAAAAGAGAAGAAAAAGAGAGGAGAGAGAAAATTTGTTCTTAAAAATTGTTCTAAAAACAATAAACACGTTTTTCTTGTTTCTTGTTTTTGTTCCAAATGTGTTTCTATGAACAAAAAAATAAATTTGGAATAAAAACACAAACAAACACGTTTCTGTTCTTTTTTTATTCCTTGGACCAAAAAACAAAAATTTTGTTCATAAACAGAAATAAAGGACGTTAACAAACAGGGCCCTAGTCATTGAAAAAATAAGATCAACCCTCTGCGCTACAGGGGCATGATCTTCTTTTGATTGAAGAGAAAGACAGAGTGAGGGAAGACTTGGCACGACGGCCTTTGGTGGCTGAGAGCCATCGGTGCTGGCGGCTCTGGAGTTTAACATTGACGACTATGGAGCTCGACACTTCCTTCTGGCGAGGTGGTAGCTGCGGCAGGTCGTAGAGACTGCCAGTGGCCGGTCGGGATGAGTTAAAAGAGTTTGGAGGTGAAATGCACGAAATTTGCTGATGCGGCTCAAGCTAGAGAATTTGTCTTTTGCCAATTGCTTGCGGTTTTGTTGCAGGTGATTGCTATGTGCATCTGCCTGAAGTTCTTATTGCTACCATTTATCATTTTCTATCGTATTATCATGCAAACGCGACTCATGTAGGACATTATAACCCTCTTCGTCGAAAAATTGTCCACAAATAAAAAGATGGATCTTTTATTTTTTCTTATCTGCCACATAAAAAACATCATTCAATAGCAAAAAAAAAAAAAAAAAAAAAAAAAAAAAAAAAAAATTCGTTCATCATCCCAATTATATGAATGAGTTCATAAGATCAATTATGACTAGACCTATTTTTAAGGTGTTAAGAATATGTATGATAAGTTTACAATAATACTGAATCTTTAAATAATTCTTGGTCAATGAATTATTGAGAGAATATTAATGATTTTATTAAGATCGATGTGTTTTTAAGTTTCACCATTCACTATTGGATACTTGAAAAGATGATGAGTCACAAGTCATTGGGTATTGTGATATCCGAGCTAAAACACACGTGCTTATCTTGGACAAGTTCATTGAACATGACATGCTTAGAACGATTGAAAATGTGGTAGCTTTTAACCGGGTCAATGACTAATCATTTGTGCTTTATTCTTGCATAAGATCCTTAGATGTTGGTACTATGCTAACTTGTATATTGGATGACTGTGGTTCACAAGTATGCATATTGATGCTTCGTCAAACCGTTTCTATATTTGATGGTCATAGTTTGTTCATATACGATGGCACATGCTTGCACAACATGAAATTTGTCTTCTTGTTATATTTGTGCGTGTGTGCGTGTGTGTGTGTGTGTGTAGATATACAAGATAAAAGATTGATATCTTATGCATTCTAATCATGATACTATATTAAAATCCTCAGCTGGAATTGTAATCAAGAATGCATAGTTCATGTTTCGAAGAATACATGTCAACTAGATTTGGGCTTTTAATTGAATTGATGGCTTGACAGACAATTCTATGGTCTTTGTTCGATCGAGATGTAGTGAGACAGAAGGATTGAATTACACGGTCACTAAAGCTGATAAGTTCATTATGTTCTTGAAATATTCACATTATCTGAGTAATCATGACATATTGCTAGATGTCAATCATGATTTGTGGGAATTGGAGATTGATTGAGACAATCAATTATTTGGTTGTGCTAATGTGTTAGTATAAGTCATACTGCCAATATAGTGATGAATTTAGGGATGTCACACATTATAACTAATCATAATAACGTTTGAATGGAATAGACAATATTGCAATTAAGGCAATCAAATTGAGTCGGGCTGAAAATAAAAGATTTGAAAGGGGTTTCAAACTTTACGATAGAATCAAAGATATGAATTTAGGGATGTTACATACCATAACTAATCAGAATAACGTTTGATTTAACGGTCACATAAAATATTTGTAAATGTGTTTGCAATTGAGGCAATTGGATTGAGTGGGCTGAAAATAAAAGATTTGAAAGGGGTTTTAGACTTTACAACTAAATCAAAGATTTGAAGCAAGTTTAGATACAACAACCGAATTAATAATTTGAAGTGAGTTCAAAATTATAGCCGCATTAATGATTTGAAGTGAGTTTAAAATCAATAACATCATTAATGATTTGAAGTGAGTTCAGAATCAATAGGGGAATTAATAATTTGAAATAGTTTTGGACTTAAAGGCTAAATTAATTATCTGAAACGGTTTTAGATTTAACGGTCACATAGTGATCTAAAACGATTTCAGCATCAATGGGCAAATTTATTATCTGATACAGTTTTAGATTCAAATGACTAACTAATGTTTTGAAATGGTTTTAGATGTAATAGTCGAATTAAATTTTTGTAAAGGTTAGAAAGATAATGCCCTATAATGACTTGTAATGGTTATAAATTTATACTTGTAAAATACTCTGTAATGGTTACATGAATTAATGTCAAAATTAGTGACTAAAACAGTTTCAAGACTTATGTCTAGATTCAACGTTTGAAGGGAGTTCTGACTTATGGCCCAATTAATTCTCTAAAGCATTTTTCAAGTTAATAAGTCGAATTAAATATAATCTAGGACTAGTTATAAAAAAAAAAAAACAATTGAGAGAGAAGATTAGATTATGATCAACAATAGTCATGTGATTATAGTGATAAATCAGATAGTCATACGTGAGAGCAATTGCTAGCATAATCGTCATAGTGAGCTTTTTGAAGTTTCTCTCTACACTATTCAACGCAAGTTGGTGGTGTGTTTGAATTAGACACTTGACATTTGTGAGGCTGAAATTGAAGCACATTAGAATTGGAGTACATCAGAACTTGTGTCATGAGGAGATCAAACGTATGTAATTAGGATCTAAAGAACGTCTGAATGAACACTACAAAAATATTGGGTGTTTGTAATATGGATCCAAACTTATCATAAGAACGTCTAGTGTTACGAAAAGACCAAATGTTTGTAGTTAGAACTTGAAGAACGTCGAAACCAACGTTGTGAGGACATTTAACATTTGCGGTCATAATATGAAGAACATTAGAACCAAACTTTTTGAGTAAGGACCATGGGTAATGTGATTAGGCCTCCTTCCCATTTCTTCATGTTTTTATTAAAATGCACGAACAATGCTTTGAAAATATGTGTATGGGCATTTTTACTTCCGCTACAATTGTTCTGATTCATTTTTACCTATGCACGTGTTCTTGTTTTCGAAACAAAATCTCAATAGCAATATCAAAGTCAATCCTTACACATTTTAGTGCTTTTAATTGTTGATTGATTCATGTTATTTGTATGATTTGATGATTGATTCTAATTTGTGATGATAATTTTTCAAAGTGGCCTCGTATCTTCGTAGCGTTGGTTCTAACGTTTTTTAGAGTTTGAGCACAAACATTTAGGGCGCGTTTGGTTGTGTTTCTGTTTAAAAATTGTTCCAGGAACAAAAATAGAAAAAAGTATTTCTGTTCCGGGGAACAATTTTTGAACAAAAATACGCGTTTGGTAAACTTGTTCTGGGAATAAAAATAAACAGAAACATGTTTGGTAAATTTGGATAATTTTTTTATTTCTTTTATTTTTTTATTTTTTTCTTATTTTTCCTTTTTTTTTTTTTTTTCTTTTTCATTTTTTTCTTCTTTTGGCTGGTCGCCGGCCAAGGCCTTGGCCGGCGACCGGCCGGCGAGGGCCGAGCTCGAGGCCGGATCGGGCGAGATCGAGCTCGCCCATGCCGGCGCGAGGTCGGCCTCGCCTTGATCCGGCGAGGCCGAGCTCGCCTAGCGGCGGGCGAGGCGCGGCCTCGCCGGCCACCGCCAGCGAGGCCGAGGCTCGCCGGCCGCCGGGCGAGCTCGGCCTCACCGGATCTGGGCGAGATCGAGCTCGCCCGGGCCGGCGCGAGATCGAGCTCGCCCGGGCCGGCGCGAGGTCGGCCTCACCATGGCCGGGCGAGCTCGAGCTCGCCCAGATCCGGCGAGGCCGACCTCGCCCGGCGGCCGGCGAGCCTCGGCCTCGCCGAGCCACCGCCAGTCGGCGTCGCCGGATCCGGGGGCCAGCCTCGAGCTCGCCCGGCCATGGCGAGGCCGACCCTCGCCCGGCCTACGGCGAGCGTCGGCCTCGCCGGGGCCGGCGAGCCTCGCCGTGGCCGGGCGAGGCCGCCGGCCCTCGTCGGCCGGTCGCCGGCCATGGCCGAGGCCGGCGACCGGCCAAAAGAAAGAAGAACAAGAAAATAAGAAAAAAAAGAAAAGAAAAAAAAGTGTTTCTGATTTGTGTTCCAGAAACAAGAAACAAGAAATTTGTGTTTCTTGTTTCGTTTTTTTTTGTTCTAGGAACAAAAGAACAAAAAAGGAACAGTAAACGCACCCAAACGCGTTTATGTTCCTTTTTTGTTCCTAGGAACAAAAAAACAGAAAAACTGTTTAAAAACAAAAAAAAGAAACGCAAACAAACGGGGCCTTAATCTCCTCATGACGCAAGTTTGATGTCCTTCAGTTCTAGCCCTACAAATGTTGGGCCTATAGTTCAAACACACAATCAACACACGTCGAACGGTATAGAGAAACTGGAGAGAGCTCGTAACAAAAATTTTGCTAGCAATTTCTCTCGAGTGTGACTATTTGATTGATCACTATCATCACTCAACCATTGTTGATCATCCTAATAATTATATCTCTCAATCGCCTCTTATAACAAGTCCAAGATCACATTTAATTCAGCTCATTACTCTAAAACCATTTTAGAGAATTAATTTGATCAGGGACATGAGTTCTAAGATTGTTTGAGATACTAATTTGGGCATTAATTCTGTAACAATTATAGAGCATTATTTTAGGTACTAATTTATAACCATTATAAGTCTTTATTCTGAGTATTAACTTTGTAACATTACAAAACTTTAATTTGACCGTTACATCTGAAACTTCGGAACATTAGTCGGTCATTTGAATCTAAAACCGTTTTAGATCATTAATTTGCCCATTGATTTTGAAACCGTTTTAGATCATTGATTTGCCCATTGATTTTGAAACCGTTTTAGATCATTAATGTGACTGTTAATTCTGAAACCGTTTTAGATATTTAATTTAGCCGTTACGATCAAAACTGTTTCAAATAATTAATTTAGTTGTTGATTCTAAACTCATTTCATATTATTAATTTGGTCATTGAATCTGAATCCACTTCAAATCCTTGATTGGGCTGTAAAGTTTGAAACCCTTTCACACTCAATCGATCAGCTCAATTATAAACACATCTGCAATATTGTTTCTCCCATTCAAATGTCATTTAATTTGTTATGGGGTGCGACATCCCTAGGTTCATCAATGAGTTGGTAGTAGGACTTGTACTATCACATTAGCATAACCAAGTTAACTGATCGTTCTAATGAATCTCCAGTTCCTACAAAATATGAATGACATCTAACAATATGTTATGACTAATCAAATAGTGTGAATATTTCAAGAATATATGAGCTGTTAGTTTTAGTGACCTATAATTCAATCCTTCTATCTCACTATGTCTTGATCGAAGAAGGATTGTCAAGCTACTAATTCAATCATATGGCTAAATTTAACTGACATGTATTTCTATGAGATATGAATTATTCATTCTCGATTATAAACTTAGTTGAGGATTTTAATATAATGTCACGATTATATTGTATAGGACATCAATCTTTCATCTTGTATATATATAAAATAAGAAGACAAATTCCATATTGCGTATTCATATGCCTTAATATGTAAACAAACTATGACTATCAAGTATAGAGATGGTTCGATGAAATGTCAATATGCGCACTTATGAACCACAACCATATAATATACAAGTCAGCATTGTGCCTTAAGTCTAAAGATTTTATACAAGACCAAAGTATGAATGATTAGTCATTAATCCTGCTAAAAGTTTTCCATATTGCTAAATCATTCTATACATGTCACATTCAGTGAACTTGTTTGAGACAAGTACCTGTGTTCTAGCTCAGATATCACAATATCTAATGATGTATGACTTATCATTCTTTGAGGTATCCAATTCTCAATGGTGAAGCTTGAGAACATACTGGTTTCAACATGATCACTAATACTTTTTCAATGATCTATTGATAAAAAATTGTTTAAAAAGGTTCAATATAATTGTAAACCTATTATACATATTCTTAATCCCTTAAGAATAAGCTCAGTCCTAATTAATCTCGTGGACTCATTTATATAAGTGGGACAATAAATTAATATTTCTTTTAAATCTTTAATATGTAATAATTACATGATTATTTTAGGACATATAGCTATGGACCTTGACCATAAACACTAATATTTTTCAACGCAAATCCTACAAGAATCTTGGGATTGGTCTGCACGAAACTGGACAAGCCATGTCGTAGCATCCCACTTCTAAGCCACCACCCCCCTGTGAAATGAAAATCGTTTGTACACGTGGAGAAAAATGAAAAAATATTGAACATCTCTATGTAAGTAATGATATACGAGGGCTTCTATTTTTGAAAATTTAATTACTGGAAAGCCTCTTGTTTGAGGTGCAAGCGAGGGCAAGCTACTCGTGAGCTCCTCAAGTCGTTCCAGCCAATTCGGACTTGGCTTGATCAAGTTCGAGTGAAGCCCGAGCAGCTCGAGTGTTTAGCTGCGTCGAGGCTTAAGTGTAAGAGTGCTAGACAACAGTCGACACGCCAGCACAGTTAATTATCATGGCCTTCTATCCAAAAAAGAGAGAGGGTTTACCTGGTTCAAGCTAATGGTACCTGAATTTCAATTGGGTTAGGACATTGCCATGAGGTGAAGAAATGAGTGAGATGGTCGCCGTAGAGATTGGGATTCACCTGTAATGTCAGAACATACTACTCTTAAAGCAATCGAAACAGAAGAAAACATGAAAAAACATATAAACAGATTAGCACATTGTCCAGAGATAACGATGCGGGTGCAATGCATGCCTCGCATTATTTTTCTTTCATGTTCTCCCAAGAAAGAAAAGGAACGATTGGAGGAAATCGGAGATGAAGTAAAATAAACGAATAATTACTAGCTTTGAGACACGCGAAGTGGGTACCCAAATTTTTTGAAAAAAGGAGTTTAGGTTAAGTATCTAATTTCTTCAAAATTGCTTTGAATCCGAGAGAGAGAGAGAGAGAGAGAGAGAGAGAGAGAGAGAGAGAGAGATTTTGAGCAAATTAATTCTGACTTTGCAAACTGGGTCATGATTCTTCTTTTGCCTTTTTGGGTTAGGCACGATTTTGTTTTGTGATGGTTCTTTTCAATGCACGATGACAATCAATTAATGAACTTTGATTAAAAGAAAAAGATAGAAGAGTACCATGGATCCAACTTCAATGCTGCTGGTTGTTTGTTCCTCCGGACCGTTGGTAATAAACATTTGACCCGTGCAGAATTGTCCAGGTTTGACCGTCGGATTATAGATATCGATGATTCCTTCCGTCCCATAGAGAGGACCTTGTTTGTAGCCCTCATGGACAAGAACACGAACTGGGAAACAGCAATTTCTCCCAAATGTCACAATTAACCTCCACGATAACATTCGTTAACATGCGAATCATCGAACAAATTCATAGGATTTCCTATTTACGTACTAAAGCGAGATGATGCTCACATCTTAAATTAATTGCTAATGATTCAAAAGAGCAATAAACAAAAGGGATTGGACCTAAGCATATCTTTAAAAAGCTCAAGAGAAAGAAATAGGCGGGAGATCCACCCAGGGGTGGGAGACCCACTATGTCACCCCCATATTCCCTTTCTGTCGAGAAGATAAAGATAGATAGACAATTAAGGAGCCTCATGGTGGTGAATGTAAACACTATGTTGGGAATTCGATTATGGCTACCGTTAGGTAGGTAGGTATAGTAACCTCCCGCGTTTGGGATGAGTGAGAGTGGGTGAAAGGTGTTGAAGGTTTGTTTGTCAAAACAAACTGAGTGTTTTTCCTTGTCTCACATAGGAAAAGTGAGAGGAAGGTTGCGCATGCAAACGCTTCTGTTCGGGGAAGAGTTTTTTTCAGAAATGGTTCTTTTCTATTTCTGCTCCGGGGAACAATTTATGAGTAAAAGAACTCGTTTGATAACGACACAAAATTTCTACTCTTGGAATAGAAAAAGAATAGAAATGCGTATGATAACGCAACAATTTTTCTTTTGTATTTATTCAATTTTTAATCTTGCCGACGGATTGCCGCCCGCCTTCGGTCGCCCGCCGCCGCCCGGCCCGCCGCCCGCCGCCGCCGCCGCACGACCGCCGGCCGCCGACCGTCACCGCCGGGCGCCGCCGGAAGCCCATCGGCCGCCGACGACCGCCGGCTGCCGGCCGCCGATGGGCTTCCGGCGGCGGTGACGGTCGGTGGCCGGCGGTCGTGCGGCGGCGGCCGGCGAGCGGCAGCGGCGGCGATCGGTGGACGGCGGCGGCGGCGACCGGCGGCGGACGGCGGCGGCGGCGGCGGCGGCGGCGGTGGTGGACGGTGGCTCCGGGTGGTTGACGGTGGTCGCGGCAAGAAAAGGAAATAAAAGAAAATTAAAAAAGAAAATCAGTTTATTTCTAGAAATTGTTCCCAAGAACAAGAAGCAACTTTTTTTGCTTATTGTTTCTGTTCCCAAACCATTCCGGGCTAAGTTTTTATTCCGGGAACAAAAAAACAATGTGACGTTAGCAAACAAGTTTTTGTTCTTTTTTGGTTTCGGGGAACAAAAGAACAGAAATCATGAGAAATAGAAACATTTGCATGCGCTACCGAAGTGGCACAATTTATAAGTGAAGGGTTTCCTTGTGTACTTGAAGAAGTGATTGGGTGAAGCTAGACCCCACCATACCCGCATGCGGGTACGCGATTATTTGGCGCACTTAGCACATGGCCTACATGCCCGCGGATTAATTAGCACTAATCCCTTTGTTGTTTATTTATTTTATTTATTTATTAAAATTTTTAATTAATTCAAAAGTTGCCTTTTATTTTGAGAATTTTCGGAAATGAAATATAATAATGAAAAATTCGAAATTTTATTTATTTTAAAAAATATTAATTATTATTCCGAATTTTGTTTGTGTTTTTTCAAGACAACATTTGGAAAAATTACTCATTCGGTTTTGCAACTTTTCCCGAAGGGTTGCAATTGTTCGGTTTTCGACTTCTTCGAAGAGCCAGATTTGTTTATTCGAACAATTTTCTAAAGGATGTGTTTGTTAATTCTTTGGCAATTTTCATGAAGAGTTACAAGATTGTTTCATATAGATAATTGTCAATTTTCAGAAGGAAAAATGTGGTCAATTTTTCAATATTCTTTCTGAAAAACTGCAGCCAATTTTTCAATTGTTTCTTAGAGAGACTCTAGAGAAATACTATAATTGCTATCTAGTATTTTCATCCGAGACTTTGTTGTATCCTGGAGGATTTTTACCGGTGACTATTAGCAACGTTGTGGGGCAAATAAATCCTTAAAGATAGTGATATCACGCCTCAAAGTCTGAGTTGTTTTACTCGATCCGATTTCATTATTCAACCCATTTTGAAGTCATATTTTTCAACAAAAGGTTCACTGCCTGGTTGGCATGCCTTATGGCATTGTCACTAAATCGACAGGCACTGTCACTTTGAAAGAGCGATAAACAAAAGTAATTGGACTTGAGCAAATATTTAAAAGGCTCAAGAGGAAGAAACGGGCGAGAGATTCGCCCAAGGGTGGGAGACCTTGCAATGTCACCCCCATAATCCCTTTTCTATTGGGAAGACAAAGATAGATAGAATTAAAGAGCCTCACGCCCAAGGGTGGGAGACCTCGTAATGTCACTCCCATAATCCCTTTTTCTGTTGGGAAGACAAAGATAGATAGAATTAATGAGCCTCACGCCCAAGGGTGGGAGACCTCGCAATGTCCCCCCCATAATCCCCTTTTATGTTGGGAAGACAAATATAGATAGAATTAAAGAGCCTCACGGTGATGAAAATAGACACCATGTCAAGACTTTGGTTATGGTTATTACCGAGTAGGTAGGTATAGTAACTTCCCACGCTTGGGATGGGTGAGGATGGGTAAAAGGCCCACTGCTTGGTTGGCATGCCTTGCCGCACTATCGCTAAATCGATAGGCACTGTCACTAAATCGATAGACCAACCAAGTACCCCTAGTTTAGTGACAGTGTCGTTATTGTTGTTAAGATTTTCGTTGTTGTCAAAGTTGTGATTATTTGCCTAGATTTTAAGTACATAAATATATATGAACAGATCTATATTGTCCTTTATTTGTGCTTCTAGATAGGCTACGTGACTAGCCCTCCACAATCAAACGGTACCACGTGATGTCTATGCGTTCTCCAAGAGTCTCCTTTGTTACTCTCATTTGAAGGCAATTTAATATTGACCCAATAATAATGTCAACTTAAATTAACGGAGATAGTACTAAGATTAACAAGTGGCATATCTACCTCTCGGAAAAAAGACATCATAGGAGTCATAATTTTTATACGATGATCACTTTAGTGTCATACTTTTCTAGTCTATCACCTGGGTACCATATTTTTTTTAAAAAAAAAGGTAAATGCTTTTTTTGAGGTCATGTGAAAATTTCTTTGAAGTTATGACATTCTAGGGATCAATTGAAAGTCATAGCATTTAAGTAATTGTATTTTAAAAGTCATAGAACTGAGATGATTGATTGAAAGTTATGATAGTGAAGTAAACTGTTTTTATTTTTTAGTCATGGCACATATTGGAAATAAGAGTTATGTCTTTATCTCCTATCTATGCTTTCCATGAAGTTCTTAGTACTAAAATTGTTATTCTTTCAACCATACATGATTGTGCACTATTGCTCCATCTAGAGATAAGGAACCATTTTGACCCAAAAAAAGAAAGGAAAAAAAAAGTAAGGAGTTTAAAATATTACACTAAACTTGGATCTAAGCATGTTTTTAAAAGGCTTCATCCTAATCAATCTGGATCTCGAGACTTCCAAGGTGTAAAATACTTAGGGAATACGTTTGGTTATCCGGATTTCTAACTATGATAGGACTGTATATGATAAGATATGAAATTTAAGGATTTTACTATATTTTATTCATTGTTTGATGATGATTGCAGTTAGATATATTCATATTATATCATGTATGTTCTTTGGTATAAATGGCGTATTAGTACAAATGAACCGAATTTTGTAAACGGAGATGGTAAAAGTCTCTCGCGATACTTTTGCCTAGTTTATTTGTTTGTTTGTTTGTTTTTTTTTGATACCTGGGAACCCCATACAGCCGACAACTGGCGGGTAAACCTTAAAGCGACGCTAGCGGAGGACCCACCACCCCGACGTTACGCTTAAGATCTTGTGCGTCCCGCGGGATTTGAACCTCTCCGTCCTGGGTAGACGTCATGGGAGCTCTTGTCCAACTAGGCTATCGTAGGTGGTTGTGTTTTTTTTTTTTTTTTTGGTAAGGTAAGAGATAACTTTTGCCTAGTTTGTTTTTATTTGCTTTTTTCATTTTTTTTTTCGTATCTTTTTTTTTAAATTAATTTCTTTGTTATTTCTTTCTTCCCCATCTATCATTGTCTAATAACATACCAAAAATACTAAAATACCTAAAATATATGATAAATATATTGAACCTATATTCTAAAATAGAATTAAATTAGAAAATATAAATTAAAATAAAATTTAATTTTAAAATGATTTTTTTATTTTTTATTTTGAATTTCTTATATTAGAATTCAAATATTATTTATATATTGAAGTATATTTTTAATTTTGTAATTTTTTGAACAATTTTAATTTTGTTAATTTAAGAAGTTTATTATTCGAGAAAAATAACTTGCCTAATATGGATGTTAGAAATCCTATCCATATTTATCTTACCTTCCTCATAGGATAATTTTATCCTGTTTAAGAGGCTTTCATTTCAAGCGAAAAAACAGCAGACGTTCCTTTTTAAACCTTTGCTGTCGATTATGGAAGGACATTTAAGGTCAATAATAGCAAAGGACCATTGTAGATATAGGGAAGGAAATTTATAATAAAGACCACGATAAATTAAAAAAAGGGAAACAAAAGACAAAGATCAGGGAAAGATTTCTAACGTTTATCCCTTCCAGAGAAAGATATCTAAAATTTCTTAAATTAATAAAACTACAATAATATTTGAATTCTAATATGAAAATCAAAATAACAAAAAATAGCAACGATTTCGTTTTTATTTATTACTGTTTTTATTTTTATATTCGATTTCTTTCTATCTTAAATTATAAATTCAATGTTTATAAATATGCATTTACCATTTATATTTAATACATATTTTAGGTATTTTTAGTATTTTACATATATTAGTATAGTTTGCTATATTTAATAAATTTTTATTAGAGAATGATGGAAGGGGAAAAAAAGAGAGAAATAGAAAAGAAAAATATAAAAAAAGATAGAAAAAAAAAAAAAAAAATAAGCAAATAAAAATGAAGTGGGCCAGAGTGTTGTGAGAGATCATTGCCACCTTTGTTTGAATTGGCCATATAAATTTCAAATAAGGGCCTCAAGTACTTATTTTCTTAAATGAGGGCCTAAAGTTGACTTTATTTCAAATAAGGGCCAAAGTGCTTTTGTTTTCTCATATAAAGGCCTAAAGTGGAATTTCTTTTAAATAAGTTTTTGAAGTGGTCATTTAAATTTCAAAGAAGAGCTTTACCTTGACAACTAAACGGCATTTTCATCTTTTACTTTCCAAAATATTTTCCCTTTTTTTTTTTTTTCCTTTTTCTTTCCCTTTTGTTTTGTTTTTTTTTTTTCTCTTTTTCCCTGTTCCCTTCACCAACCATGGCAGAGGTTGCTGTACATAGTTGAGGGTTGCCCTTCCTCTACGCCAGTGAGGGTGGCCCTCACTTAAGGCCGACCTTTGCCAGCCATAAAATTTTTTAAAAATTTACTTAGAATTTTTTGACTAAAATACCCCTTTTTTTTTTTTTCAAATGGTTGAAATTGTGACCAACCTGGCCAAAATCAAAATATCAAACGATTTGGCATTTCATGCCCTCATTAGAAATAATGTCCACTTAGGGCCCATATTTGAGAAAATGAGGATATTTCAAACCCTTATTTGATTTTTTTTTTACACTAATGTGTCATTCAAACTTAATGATGTACATGATGGGATGTGAAAATATTGGCTTTATTACTACAGTTTACTAAACAATTGATAAGATATAATAAAATCCCTGATTTTTTTTATCGTATCCCATCCAATCCTATTTTGACTTAAAATTCAGACAACCAAAAGTTGCCTTAGATCATTGAACATAGAAAGAAATTCTTGATTTGGGGACTTTAAATTAACACCAAATTAGAAAAGACTTTCTCTTCCTTTTTTGCAAGTTAAGACAAATGATATATATACACACACGGATTCTATGCATATATATTTGTTAGAGCATCTGTATATAAAATCATGCATGCACATAATAGTCAATAATTTTTAGAACAATCGACAAAAATTCCATAAAATATTTTGTGGCAGGAGAGCATGACATGTTTTTAGACTCCTCATTTGCCTCCTTAATTCTATATTTTCAAGTTTTTTCATTTAGGTCAAATTCAGGCCTACATGTGGGGGGAGTATTAGAATGTTTAAATATTGAGGCATTCCTTCATCTCGACTCACTTGTTGTTGCTTTTTGAAAATTTTTATTTTGTTCAGAATTTTTATAAAAAAAAATTTGCCGTGGCAACTTTTATAACATTTATACGTTTCAAAAGGCTCAGGTTTTCTTCACCGTTCAAATTGCAAATTGATTGCTAACTGAAACAATGGTAAACGAAAACCTATTTTTCTTCAGATTTGTCCATTCAAGGTTTGAGATCTGTTGCCTATTATTGTTGTCCTGCATCATGAAATTCAGAGCAAGCAAGGTCTATGTTCATATATTTGTTATAAGCTTCATCCTATACGAAATTACTTACATGAGCAGTGGGAGATGTGGCCAATCAAAGAATTCTACTTTTGTACATCACATGGAACTGTTGTCTTATTAAATCTACTTTTGCTGTCTTCCCATTAGGGACGGTTTCATAAAGACACTCGGCCCAAATGCATGGTTGGTCAGCTGGGACAGCACCAGCTTGTGCTGTTCTTTCCTTCTTGACTCCACCTGGTAAAAAGACCCTTGTTCTCTATTTAAAAATTTGAATTGTCATATAGTATTCATGAAGTGGACAAATAAGAAATAGATTAGAAGTTAACAAAAAAGAAAAATACTTACATCTCTCTCCCCGACAAAATTTTTGGGCGATATTTATCTAACTTTTCAAGATAATTTTTGATGGAAAACACGACATTTCTAGAAAATAAGAGGAATCAAGTTATCAGACTGTTTCTCCTCTTATTTGTCTTGTTGCAAGAAGTTTGAGAGGCCAAAACTTCCGCAATATGAATCTTATCGCTACGACAACTTTTTTATGGCAACATTGCTTTTGATTTTGTGTAACTTTTTGAGTGTAATTTCATGGAAGATATGAAATTTTTAGAATATAGGAGGAATTGCAGAGGCGTCTCCCATTATTTATTCTATTGCAAGATCTTGGAGAGAGAAAAACTTATGGAGTGTGAATTTGATTGCTTCAACGTTCTTTTCGTGCGCATTTCTTTTGATTCTACATAACATTTTGAGAGGATCTTCATGAAAAGATGAAATTTCTGGAAAATAGGAGGAGTCAAACTATTACATGCCTGTCTTCTGTTATTTGTCCTCTCAAATCGCAATAGGACAGATACCGGGTAACACACTATAATAGCTCGATTCCTCCTATTTTCTAGTGATATTTCTATAAAAAAAAAAGTTATGCAAAATTAAAAGAAATATCACCCAAACAAGTTGTTGGAGTGATGAGATATGCACTTTGGAAGTTTTACTGTTTCAAATTTCTTGCCACATGACAAATAACGAAGGACACATTGTAATAGCTCAATTCCTCCTATTTTTATATTTTTTGTATTTTTCATGAGATTTTTCTTGAAAAGTTATGTAGAATCAAAAGAAATATCACCCAAAAAAATTATCGGAGCAATGAGATACATTCAGTTTTTCAGGAAAGATATAACAATGCCATTAGCCAAATGGCCTCAAAGTGGAGTAGTTCTCTAAAGTTACTCACTTTGCTTCCATTTTCATATTATATTCATATTATACTAGGCGTATGCCTACTCATTGGTTTTCTACCAAATATAATAAAAGGATAGCTGAATTTTAAATGTAGATTTTCTACACGTAGTATTTGGATAAACTGATATGTATGTATGTATGTATGTATGTATGTATGTATGTATGTATGGACATTAGATGATATTTCATATTGTTTATATTTTCTCAAGAAATGTTGTATGTTTTGTTTGGTATACCTCCAGTACATTTGCTTCTTAAAGTATTTTAGTTCTGTATAATTTTTTACATACACAAAAATTGGAAAAAATATTTCCGAAACGGGGAGTTAATAAACTGATGAAATCATAAAGAGAGTGAAAGAAGGAAAAAGATAACAATGTGCCATCTAAGCACAAGAAGTTTGAACTAGGGGCCGCATAATGAGAATGACTTGCATGAGATGGACCAGGTCCAATTCATTTTTGGGCTCGAAATTGATTGAATTTGCCTAGTAAAACTAATGCAAAAATTGAATCACTTCATTTGGGTCGAGTAGAGACAATCTCAATTAAGCCCATGACAGATAAATTATAGAGAAAAATTCAGCTTAAATCCCAGGAAAGAAAAAATTGAATGATGTCCATGGTTGGCATAAGACATAATGATAAGTACAGTCATATTAATGCATAAATCTCTTGAAGGTTCCAAACTAAAATTACATCTTTCCTAACCTCCAATAATCAAAATTAGAATCTACGATAAGATTAGATTCCATTTATTTCACAAAAAATAAATAATTTAAAAAAAAAATTTCCTAAAAAAATCAGTTCTATTACTTATAAAAATATACAAATGAAAAATATTTTTACTATCCATGAAAATATTTAAATGCAAATTATTATCAATAATGAAAATATTTTAAAGTGATATAAGTAATTATTTTTAGGAAAATATTTTTCAAATCATTCATTTTCCGCAAAATAAACATAATCTAAAACTTTTTTTTTTTTTCCTTCATTAACTTTTTTTTTTTCCATTTTTGTTCATAGTTGCTGATGAAAGAATGACAAATGTTTATGATATTCTATGTCAATAAAGAAAAAGGTTTTTCATAAGACGCGTGTGCTGGTTTATTTGGCCAAAACAAGTGTTTCATTGAGATGAAACGAAGGACCGCCTAAATTTCTAGCAGATGGCGA
Source organism: Eucalyptus sideroxylon (assembly GCA_014182405.2). NCBI lineage: Eukaryota > Viridiplantae > Streptophyta > Magnoliopsida > Myrtales > Myrtaceae > Eucalyptus > Eucalyptus sideroxylon. The sequence continues at coordinate 58,814,048 of CM024552.2, forward strand.
GCAAGATACTAGGTCAACTTATATTGGAGGCAGCAATATCCAAGTGGAAGAGGACAAGGACTTATGAGAATATGTGCACTTATCGACCATTCCACGTACAACTGTCCCCCATATATCTCTCTACTTTTATCTCCAAATGTGAAAATGAGTGGAAATGCTACCACATTGTCAAGATCTACGGATAATGGGAAATTTGGTAAACCGACAATAAATAGACGGTTATTGACAAGTACATCAATCATCTTGTGGCTTTTTGGAAAAGGATGGTCGAAAGCTGATGGTTTGTATATGTCAGTGCAGTCTATGATATCTCCATTACATGCTTGCACAAAATACGAACATGGATTTTCATCTCTCTTTTGAAGCGATAAGTGGAGAAATAGATACAAACAAAATATTTTACAGGATAAAGAGATTGAGAAAAGGAGGATGGTTCCCTCACATCCTACAAATTTTTTTGAGAAAATTGACTAAAAGATCTTAAGCCCATTGTATAGTTTCAGTCCTAAATTTTCTAATTTGACAATTTAATCTTAACTTTTTGATGATTTTTTAATGTAGTTTTTTTGATCAATTTGGGTTGGAAATTACTGATGTTGATGCTAGCTGTCTAATGTGGTTTAGCTGCTGCTAATGTTGATGGTTTTTGCAATTTTTTTAATGATATTTTATAAGTTTTTCATTTTTTTTTTCCTTTTTTTTTTTTTTTCTTTTATGACTTATTTTATTACTCTGATCAAACCATAGGGAAGTGAAGCTGCGAAGCTAATTGACTTAATAAATATTGCTTTGAAGATATTCAACAGCTACATGGAGCTTGGAATGAGGTTCTGTGAGTAAGTAAAAGGAATTTGCCTCGTCGGAAAATTGCCATAAATAAAAAATGATTCTTTGAATTTTCTTTTGCCACATTAAATACCTTATTCAATTGCAATTTCGATCCGGTTCACCCAACGTCGTGGCACATCTTGTGATGCCTCCCAAATTTCCTTCATCGAAGACATCGTAACAGAGCAGAACGTCCGCATGAGTCACCTTGCCGTTCGGACTTGGAGGCACCAACTGTTTGTTGCTGTTCATGTAGGTAATGAGTCGGATGTAGCTTGAGTGGATAAATACGTGGTCCGGGAAGTGACTGCTCCCCATCGGAGGGCTCGGGCCGTTAGTGGCGTGGCCTACTTGTCCTCCTAAGCTTATCCTCGATGCGCTGCCGCCAAAATTTTGGAACAAATGTCTAGACCAGCAGCCCCATCAGTCACGAAAATCATCGGTCAAAAAGGTATGTACCATCAAACAGCTGAGAAGAAGTAATTAGAAAATTTGACATACTCCCTATGGATGTCGTGTAGATGAGGTAATGACGCATCACGGCAACATAGGGTTTCTGATGGTAAGGTGCAAAAAAGAAGAATGGAAATCTGATCGCAGATTATTGCTCGATTACAGGGAAGGGCTTTACCCTTCAACATGAGCCACTACGTCATATAGACTCACACCATAAGCGCTGACATTTTGCGACACAGATACAACGGGAACGTGGGGACTGATCTGCACAAAACCTGGACAAGCCATGTCGTAGCATCCCGTTGCTTCGCCACCGGCTCCCTGTGAAATTGGAATCGTTTATACACCTTGAGAAAATAAAACATGAATGTATTTACGTAAATGAAATAGTAGGGCTTTTATTTCGAAAATGTCATGACTGGGAAGCCTCTTGTTTGAGATGCAAGCAAGGCAAGCTACTCGTGAGAGCTCCTCGAGTTCAACTGGCCAATTCAAACTCAGCTCAACCAGGTTCAACTGAGGCCTGAGTAGCTCCAGTGTTTAGCCGCATCAAGGTGGAAGCGTAATAGTGCTAGACAAAATAGCCGACCGCTGACACGCTGAATTATCATGGCCTTTTATCCAAAAGAGAAATAGTTCAAAACTAATAGGTATCTGAAGTTCTAATTGGGTCAGGACATTGCCATGAGACAGGGACTTACTGCCCAACGAGTGAAGAGATGAGTGAAATTGTCACCGTAAAGGTTGGGATTCACCAGTAGTGTCAGATCCTATCACTCTTAAGCGATCGAAACAGCAGAAAACATGCAAGAAACACATTAATAGATAAGCACATTGTCCATCGGTAACAATACGGGTGCAATGCATGCCTCGCATTTTTTTCTTTCCATGTTCACCCAATGCCAGCCCTAGAAAGGTAAAATGAACATACTTATTTAGTTTAATCTAACGTGGATGTTTTTCTTGGACCATGTTTTTTGCCATTCCTGATTGAGAAAAAATACTTTGACATTGTGACATTTACACGTTTCAAAAGGTTTCAGGTTTTCTACAACGTTCAAATTGCAAATTGATTGCTAGCCAAAACAATGGTAAACGAAAACCCATTTTTCTTCAGATTTGTCTGTTCAAAGTTTGAGACCTGTCGACTATTATTGTTGTCTTGCATCATGAAATCTAAAGCAAGGTCTATGTTCATATATTTGTAATAAGCTTCATCCTATACGAAATTACTTACGTGAGCAGTGGGAGTTTTTGCCAATGAAGAATTCTTCTGTACATCGCATGAAACTGTTGTCTTATAAAATCTACTTTTGCCGTCCTCCCAATAGGGGTGGTTTCATAAGGACACTTTGGCCAAATGTACGGTTGGTCAGCTGGGATAGCGCCAGCTTGTGCTGTTCCTTCCTTCTTGACTCTACCTGGTAAAAAGCCGCCTGTTCTTTGTTAAAAAATAATTGAATTGTTTTTTAATATCCATGAAGTGGACAAACAAGAAATCGATCAGAACTTAGCACAAAAGAAAAATACCGACACCTCTCTACCCGACATAAATTTTGGCTGAAATTTCTTTGTATAACTTCTCAAAAGGATTCTCAAGGAAAACATGAAATTTCTAGAAAATAAGAGGAATCAAGCTATTAGAGCGTTTCTCCTGTTATTTGTCCTGTTGCAAGAAGTTTGAGAGGGCAAAACTTTTAGAGCATATCTCATCACTTCGATAACTTTTTTATGGCGACTATTTCTATTGATTCCGCATAACTTTTTAGAAGAAATCTCATGAAAAACATGAAATTTGTAGACTATAGGAGGAATCAAGCTACTACAACACGTCTCCCAAATAATTGTTTTGTTGCAAGAAGTTTGAGAGGGTAAAATTTACAGAGTGTGTATTTGATTGCTATGATGATCATTTTGAGTGACATTTCTTTGATTATGCATAACTCTTTGAGACGATCCTCATGAAAACATGAAAGTTTTAGAAAATAGGAGGAATCAAACTGTTACTCCCATTATTTGTCCTCTCAAACTTCTTGCTATAGGACAAATTCGGGTGACACCCTCTAATGGCTCAATTTTTCCTATTTTTTAGAAATTTCGTGTTTTCATAAGATTCCTCTAAAAAAAATTATGTAAAATAAGAAGAAATATTGCCCAAAAAAAGTTGTTGGGAGCAATGAGATACACACTTCGGAAGTTTTACCCTTGCAAATTTCTTGCTACAGGACAAATAATGGAAGACACCTTATATTAGCTCGATTCCTCCTATCTATATAAACTTCATGCTTTTCATGAGATTTCTCTCAAAAAGTTAAGCAAGATCAAAAGAAATATTGCCCAAAAAAGTTGTTAGGGTGATGAAATACGTAGTCTGAAATTTTGCCCTCTAAAACTTCAAGGGGGAGGAGCTATAAAAATTTCATCTAACCAAATGGCCTAACACCCTTTTTCATATTGAATTGACTACATTATCATTATGGACCCCACTCTTGATTTAAGATTATTTCTTATGTTTTGTTTCTTGTTTTTTCCTTTTGTTTCAATCTTTCTAGAGATGAAATTATCCATACTTCTCTCAAACAACATTTATTAAAATGTGCTCTTGATTTAAAATTATTGCTTGTCTTCTTTTCTTATTTTTTAGTTTTTCCAAAAAAATTATTTGGTGTATAGCTAATAATTATTTGACCAAAAAAAGCTAATTATTTTGTTAATGAGTTGTGTATTTCTTCTTCTTCTTTTTTTTTGAACAAGGAAACTACTATTAAAAAAGAAAAAAAGCCTAAGCACAATTAAGGGTGAAAAGAACCATCTACCAATTTTAGTACACATTTTGTTATAACTTTAGCTTGTGTCATTATGTTATAGATAGTGTATTTTAATTGCTCAACTTTCATTTAAGTGAATCTAATTGTCAAAATTTTAATTATTTATTGTGTGATGCATTAAATTTTTTGAATGGCCCTAATACATTCTTCTATTTATAGCAACAAACTTCAAGAGGATAGTCAATCAAATGAAATACGATCTTTCTCCTCTGACTTGCAATAGAAACATTATGTCAATCACGATAACCACCTCCCCTATCGCAATAAAAAAGAACATTTTTGTCTTTGTTTGACCTTTTTCATAGAGATAACATAACCTTGAGCAAGAGGATGCGTCCATACACTACTCAAAAGATCTCGTGGTGTTAAAAAAATTACTTGGTAAAGTTTCAAATGAATTTATAGATGCAATTGATTTCTATTTTCCTTTTGTAGTTTCATCATCAATAAATATATGTAAGCAAAAAATAATACCATCTTCCAAATGCACTAAATAGTGCAATGAAAGATGAGTAAGTTGTGTATAATGCATACATCAACCATAATATCGAAGTTGCTATTCAATTGTGAGGATAATTTAGGGAAATAAAGTAATAATTTGTAGAGACAATTAATATTTCATTACTTTGATACACAATTAGTGCTTGTTCAGTTTTGCAGCAATGAAGGAAATGCTATGATATAATGGTGCAGAAGAAGCAGGATGGAAAAAAGTGTTTGAAAGGGATGTGGGTAGTTTTGTCTTTTAGTAAAATTGAAATAAAACGAAAGAAAGAAAAAGGATAAGAAATAATATTAAATCAAGAGTGGGACCCATATAAGATTATGTAGTTAATTCAACGTGAAAAGGGGTGTTAGGTGCCAATAGCGGGAGCCTTTTTTTAAGGTTAATAATAGAGAAGAATGTTGTAGAGCTTGTTATCAAGCCCACAATAAACAGTTAAAAAAGCAAACAAAAAACGTAGATCAGGGAAATATCAAATACTGATTAAGGATCCCCATCCAGATAAAATGAGATTTTTGAACATAGATGGAATTTCTTGATTCGGGATTTCAATCTATTAGACACCAAAAAATGACCAAATTTTGGTTTTAATCAACAGTTGACAGAAGCCGACAGTAAAATTGGCAATGATTACATACAATTTTTCAAATATCTATTTTGTACGTGTTAGGATTGTATTTATTTGGTTGGTAGTGAAATATCATTCACATCACGCCAAAGAAGCACCAATCTCGCATGCTTATGCTAGTGCTATAGTAAAGTAACAGGAAACAGTGACACAGTGAGGGAGAGGGGCCAGAAAGTGCGCAGCGCTCTGACCGGATCGGGAGGGCGGATTGGGGGTACCGTTAACAGCGAAGCGGAAATGGTACCCGGTAGCTAGATTCTAGAAAAAAATTACTTTAATAGGCTAAGTAGGAAAAAAAAATAATTAAATCTTCTAGGCCAGTTGGTAGTGTATCATAACTATATTGGGAGGGTCATAATCAACGTCTATTCTTTAATTCGGCGTGAAGATTTTGAATGCATCATCGACATCTTTTTTGCCGGGTCGGTTAAATGCTCATTGTCCTCTCTCCTTTGGCTCGACCCTTTTCAACAACTCTCTGGAATTTCCACACCATGCGTGCCCATGTGTGAACGCCATATGCCATTCCCAAAGTCCAACTCGAGCCGCAAATTGCCAAAACACATAATTCACGTTAATCACGTCCGTGAAACCAGACAATTACTGGGGGTTTGTCTTCACTTCAACAACCAACCAACCAACCATGACCAACCAACCATGAGTTTGTCCTCCTACGTCGGACCTTTCGTGAATCTTCCTCGTGGGGTTCTCACGCCTTTCCGCTATAATAACACTTAAGTCCATTCCCGCTTCCCAAATTATTGCTTAATCAAGGACTTTAACTCCCACCCCTCGTGCAGATTAGCCTGGCACAGTGAAGGGGAATATTCTTCGGCGTTTGTTTCCATCTACCAAACTTTGTATCAAATCTTGCTTTTGCCGTTTTTTAATCGAGTCTTATTAATGAGCGTAAATGGGACGCTGTTAATGATATGGTAACAAAATCATTTTACCCATGCATACTTTAGTCAATAAAATCTTTTCTCCCATGCTTTAATTGTCTTTAGTTGTTGACTCACAACGGCTCTTGGTTGCCATGCGTATGCTCCTAATTGACTGGTAAAGTGACTTCATGCAAGACATCATGCCTCTCTTCATGTAGTAAAATTAAACATAGTGATTCAATGCCCTCAATTTGATATTTGGAATGCGCTATCTGATACTAGGACAAGCTTGGAAGGATACGAAGGGATACAGAAACCAAGTGTTACATGCCGTTTGTTCCTCAATCAAGGGATATCTAACACGTTCATTGCCCTCAATCAAGGGCTTGGCCGCGGCTGCTACCCCTTGCAATGGCAAGGTGAGAGCAGAGCGGACCTCGTCAGACCGTGGCAAGTCCCCTGTCATCAGCTCTAGGGAATCGCAACTAAGTCCGGTTAGTAGCCACAAACATGCGAGGGTTGAGTGACCTTGCCTGGCCTCTGGCGAGGTTCGTTAACTTTGCAAGTGCCAGCCTCCCTCTCTTTCCTCCATTTAAAAGCTTTTTTATATCACGGAAGCGGGAGCCCTATCAGTTTCACATTACAATTTTCCTAGCATTTGTAATATCATGGGAACATAATCATCCGAATTGCTGATATAAGGTATTGGAGTTCGCATGTGGATGAATGAAAAAAGATAAGAGGACTGCGACTGAACGTGTACTTAATCCATAAGTGGAAATATAAAGCAAGTGTACTTAACCTAGAGAAGAATTGGAATCGACTGTCTAGAAGCCATCCTTCGAAAATTCATATGAGTGCTGGAGTATTAATGTAATCTCCAAGGAATTAGCTGAGTGGTCAAACATTTGGTTCAAATAAAACAAACAATCCAACGCTAGGGCTTGTGAATGAAGTCTTACTAAATACGCACAAATGGTGCAGGGTGCATGCATTCAGAGAGACTATATTTTTCAAAGATTCGGGTAATCCATCCTTATTTACTTTAAATGAAAACAAAAAATAATGCGATTACTCACCAAAAAAGTAGCCAATCTTAGGAGTAGAAGAACTAACATTGGACAGGCAGAAGAAATGGGAATGATATATAAGCATTGAATGATTAACCAAAAAGGTCACAAGGTTTCCTCACTCCTCGCACTCACATGGTTATAGTAAACTGAAATGGATAGATCACCTCCCACGTTCACGTGATTTCATAGGACATAAAAAGGGTAAGAAATCCAAATGAACGATCATCAACGTTAGAGTAAATAGAACTCCCTCTTCATGACGTGGGCAATGGAATAGTGCCCTTCATGTGATTCAACTGAATTATTTCCCATGTCATGATACACAAATTGACTTTTCCACAAACAACCTTAGGAAAAGGTCGCCATACGTTTTGGTCAATCTATACGGAAGTTGATTGAGGACTTGATTTGACAAGCAAATGCACTATTGGCTAACTCAGCTGCTATGATTTGCTTGGCGGTACAGCAAGTTGATTCGTGAATTTCCCCATGCGTCAAACCCTAAGTTAGGATTCTAGGATTCTATATCGTGGGACACGTGGAGACATAAAACAAGATGCTGACGTCGCTTTATAAACAGATATTGTAATCAATCTTGGAAAACATAGATAATGCTGGTTCCTGTTCGACAATGACAGCCACCCTCTTAGGCCATCACATCCCTAAAGCATTTGGTAAGGTTATTCATTCAATGCTTAGCTTTTTAAAAAAAATATAGATGATCTTTTACAGCTGTTTATATTATCGGTCCGATGGAATGGAATTATGATGTTCTATAAATATGAAGGATTTTGAGTTAATTTTTGGGGTGAAAGAAGTTTAAGATCACAAAATATTAATATCAAAGCCTAGTTACCATTAAGTCCAAATTCAATAGTTACATGAGAGATTCAGTTTATTGCCATTCCGATCTAAGGCTTGATGTGTGAGGATGAGATGGTTGGGTTTAAGACCACAAAATATTAATATCAAAGCTTAGTTATCATCAAGTCTAAATTCAATAGTTATATGAGAGATTCAGTTTATTGCCATTCCGATCTAGGGCTTGATGTGTGAGGATGAGATAGTTGGTTGGGTCCGCCCCTTTGTTGGGGCCAGCTAACAACAGCTTAGGCGGGAAGATATGAGATCAACATTAGAAAATGAAAGTTGCAAACCGATATTTGTATTTGATTATATGCTCACAGTACACACTGCCATGCAGTTACTTCCAAGCGGGGGGAAAAGGCTAAAATCAAAAAGAGCAAAAAGATAGGAAAAAGAAAGAAAAGAAAGAACAACCACAAGCCATCGAACTCTGAAGTGGTCCAAGCAAATCTTACACTAATCAATTAACACTCTCTAATTCCCTTTCTTCACAGGAAGAGGAGGAATGCTTTGCTCATGCCTGAAAAGGTTATCTGGGTCCACCCTGGTCTTGACCTTAATCAACCTGTAGAAATTGTTCTTGAAATACCTCAAACCCCACGAACTTGCCTCCATCACGCTGTTGACGCCTTTCTTGTTCATGCCCAAATCAAGGTCCCTGTAGTTCACATAGGCCTCTCTTGGATTCTTGGACACATAATTTCCCATGTAGTCATAAAGCTTGCTGATCCAGCTCATATGCCTGGCCATGCTTTGGGTCCCATCCTCCCAGGTCGCCACGTACTGGATCTTGAACAGTGTGCCTCGCCTGTGCGGGAACGGTGTCGCTGACTCGGGGACCCGGGCCATCGCCCCACCGTACGGGTTCCATATCATGAACGGGACCTCCTCCTCAAAGTATATCTTCCACAGGCCCAAGAGACCCTCCTCGGGGATCGGGTTTCTCACGAAGTCGGACTTGGCCTTGAAGTAGTTTCGGAACAGGGGCTTCCCCTGTAGGAGGACCTCCGGGGCGGTCGTATTCGGGTACCCTGCAATGTACAGGACCGACCCAATCCAGCTTGTCTCACACAGTCGGCCCGCGTCAGTCCCAGCTCCGGGAAGCCCTTGCCCATGATTCCAAGGAGGGTGTTCGCGTCTCCCAGAAAGAGGGCGTTGTAAGCGGTCAACACGGTCCGGTTCTCCGTCAGGTTGGCGCTGGAGGCCTGGATGATGACTCTGATGAAGAGCCTGTCGTCGAGCTTTGGCGCTACGTTTTGCCATTTGTACAGGACCTTCGTCGCGCCTTGTTCGAGGGCCTTGGTGACCGTGAACACAGTCACAGTCTCAGGCACATTGACCAATTTCAGCTGCCAAGCCAGGATTATGCCAAAACTGCCTCCCCCGCCTCCCCTGAGTGCCCAGAACAGGTCCTCTCCCATCGCCTTACGGTTAAGAATCTTTCCCTTGGCGTCGACCATCCGGACGTCGATCACGTTGTCGACCCCAAGCCCGAACTTCCTCATCATTGACCCGTAGGCCCCGCCGGTGATGTGGCCCCCCACGCCCAAGCTCGTGCACAGGCCCATCGGGAACCCGTGGACCTTGCTCTTCTCAGCGATCCGGTAATAGACCTCCCCATTTGTGGCCCCTGCTTGGGCCCACGCCGTGCCGTGGGGGATGTCCACCTCGATGGCTCGGAGTTGGGACAGGTCGAGCACGACGAAGGTGGGCTCGATCTGGGACACGTAGGAGACCGCCTCGTAGTCGTGGCCCCCGCTCCGGACGCGGAGGGTGAGCCCGAGCTGCCTCGAGCAGAGGACAGCAGTTTGGACATGGAGCTCAGAGAGTGGGGTGAAGATGATCACGGGCTTTGGCACCGTCGGGAGCAAGTACCGGAGGTTGTTCGCCGTCGAATTGAGGACGGACGTGAAGGAAGAGACGTTATTCGGGGTGTAATACGAGGAAAGAGGAACAGAGTTCTTGGAATTGGTCGAGAGGCAACGAAAGAAGGTCTGCTGAATCGGGTAAGTCGCAGATGTCCATGGAGACGATGATGCGACCATAAAAAGCAAAAGAATCTGTGAAAGCAGCAGAGAGCTATGGAGCGCCATTCCTTGGGTCGATTCGGCTCTGCTCTCGTCAGTTGGTTTGATTGAACGTTTGATGGGTCGTGTATATATAGTGGAATTTCATGGCCTAGATAACGTGTGGATGATCTAATGCCGACATCACTTAGGGTCTTCAAGGTTTTCCATTATTTTAGCGTGGGGTCGTCTAATGTAATTATTGCAAAAACTTCGGTTGAATATGCATTATTTGATTGAAGTCCTTGTGTGGAGCCAAGTAAAAGGTAACCAGCCTCCCCTAGTCCGACCGTCGAGGTGAAGACAGACGTTTTCCATAATATACTATTTAACGGTTATACCACGTAAACCTATCAAAACGGTAAGAAACTCGTTTCCTTCGCTCTTATTCCGCAGCCAGCAAGCACGCGAATAGTCATATGAATTGATCAGTTTGGGAGAAGGTCGTTCTTGATGCGGAATTCCGCAACTATCTGATAGGTCTCGGTACCGAAATATTGAAACCGGAAAGTGAACTTGTTATGCTGAAAAACTGGCCTGGAATCGGTCGTTTCCCAGCTCTATCACTGGAGAAAAATTGAATCACATAGACGGATGTTTGCCTTGGAGGCACGGTAGCATTTACATAAAGATAAAGTAACGTCTTTATTGGAAAAAAAAATTTGAATGTAAAACCCAATTATACATGAATATTTATTCTATTCATCAAGATGGTATTCTCTCCTGGTGAAATCTTTAGTTACTGCTACTCGCTATAATTACTACTCGCTATAATTACCATGGACCAAATAAGTACATGAAAAGCCTTTAGGACTTGTGCTTTTTCTTTAAATTAGTTGCTGGTTTGCGTTAACATACTTTACGACTTGTGCTCTCCATAAACTTTACGACTTGTGCTTCTCTCTAAACAATCTTTAACTTTTTCTTTTGATTACTATATTTCTAACTTTTCAAGGGAATTTCATTCGTTGAAAGATTAAAAGCTGTTTCCAAGAAAATGTTAAGCGTCAAGATATGTTTAAGTTTTCTTTGAAAAGCATAAAAGTAGATGTCATGATAGAAGAAAGATACTAGAAGTGTCAAAAGTTTTTTTTTTTTACTTAGATACCATTTTTAAAAAAATCCATCACTTAAGTGCTAGTTCCAATTTGGATTGCTGTAAATCTAATGTGGCTACATTAAAAAATAATCATATCAGTGTCATTTGTTATTAAAAAAGATAACTTTAGCCCAAATCTCAATAAAAAAGTAATTATTTCAGTGCCCAAAAAATGTCACCTTAGATAAAATTTTCAATTATAAAAGCTCATACTTTGTTTGGCCTGATTTCTTGTTGGACACACTTAAGTAATTGTTTTTTCTCTGATTTGGCACCTAAGTGAGTTGGTCACATATCATTCCTAACCATCTACTTTTGCGTGGTTTTGGGCTTTTTCTCACCTTCAAAAACTAGTTTAAAGGATGAGATTTTCTCTCATACTTATAAACCAACTGTTGGCTTTTTCCATAACTGATGTGGGATAGCCTCAACAATCTCCTCTTCATACATTGGGGGCCTAGGTCAGAGCCATAACAACCCATAACTCTTCTACATGACTGTTTGGTCTAGACTTATTGACAACTCAAGCTTTGATACTTAGGTGGTCTTAAACCTCTTTCTCCTCAAAAACTAACTTGAAGGGTGAGATTTCCCTCATACTTATAAACCGACCATTAGACATTTCTACGATTAATGTGATATATACTCCAATGGTAGTATAAGGGTTATGTATCAATACAGTCAGCATTGACAAGTTTAGTTTTCAGCAGATAATTATCGACCAACTTTTTTTTTTTTTTTTTTTGTCAACGAACCTGAATGGAAGAGCATCTCGCAACGGTCATACAGGGGCTTAGGGTTAGACCACGAGCAAGATTTTCTTCCCAAATTGAAACTTGTCACATTTTCTCATCCCAAGATTAGATCACACCTAATAAAATTCCTACACAAGTAGTGCCAGGGATGACGATGGGGCGGGGCGAGGAATGGGAATTGACATTACTAGTCTCGCATAGTAATAATGTTTTTCTTTTTCTTTTTGGTAAAGACATAGTAATAATGTTTTTTTTTTTGGTAAAGAAAACGGTACGGCATAGTAATAATGTTAATAATACGTGAAGCCAAAAATAGAAAAAAAAACAAAATAATGTGCTCGAGGCGGAGTGTGGAATCCATTTTTGCGCTCCATGCGCTCAAGGCCAAACATTTTATCCTCCATGCCTCGCAGTAAGCGAGATCGGGCCGTCCCAATAGAGCCAAGACTAGTTGCTGGGTCTCGTGGGGTAGGAATAAATTACTGTCCGTAACTTGTGTCTAGTCACAAGATTCATTGAGAAGGGAGTCGCCTTGTGGCAGAGGATTTTTGCACTCCAACGTGAAACACAACTTATTCTGTTTTTCCCTTTCCTTTAAGATGAAGATTTTGCATGATGAGAGAAACCGCCTATTCACATCTAAATTTTGGCTCATAAAGACCTGACTTATTATTTGTCGCATAAGGAAACTAAAGATTGAACTCGACCCCCTACACCAAAATATTAACGTCGCTTAGTTTATTTGCATTCTACATCGCATTCCAAGGCATTTAGGTACGTGTATTGGACTTTGCACTACAGGGCGAAGACCCATAGTGGCCGGCCCTATATAAGGCCATTCAAGATATTTTTAGCGGGCCTTCTCAAATCTCTCCTCTTGGGTCATTTTCCCTTTAGTCATTCTCTCTTAGCTCCCTCTAACTCTCTCTGCAGTCCCTTAAATTGCCCTCCCCACACCTTGAGTCACGCGTGTCCTCGAGGCCGAGGGTCGGGCGTGTGTCCTTCAGTTGAGTGTAATCCAAGCCTGCCTCGTCTCTCTTATTTAAGGTATAGTCGGCTTACTTCTTCCTGTATTTTACTTATGTTTAAACCACCGAGAGCTCTGAGTCTGGAACCATAGTTGAAAGAGGGTTACGGTAGCTCGGCTTGCCATCGCCTCGCCCTTGTGGGTGTTGCATGCTCATTACCTCGGTCTATGGTCCACTGACTCGGATATAGTTCTGTAGCTTGTTTAACTTAAGCTTTAATGTCATTACGTGCTGTTTATCTTCAGGATCGTTTACAGCAATGGTTTGGTCGTTTAAGACATGTTTATTGAACTCGGTTTCCTTTGAGGTCTCTCGGTTTGGCCTATTGACGTTGAATCGTGACTGGTTTTGAGAGGGGTGTAGATGCCCTTTGTGGGATCCTGAGGTGGTCTCAATCTGTCCTGAGGGTCCGTTGTTGTGTCGGAACGTTCGAATATTCGTTCAAAATAGTCTACTGGGCAAAATAACCTCTTTGAGCACACTGTCCAGAAAGCTTCAAGTGCTGGACAGCGAGTCTACTGTCCTCATTTGACCATTATTTGAGTCCCGAGCAGTCTCGGATTGGTCCTATTACATTGCTTCATCATTCCCAGGAGATATCTGCATGTTCGTGTTTTACTGTTGTTAAATGTGTAGCATCGTTGTTCATTTATAATTTATCTGCACACTTTAGTTATAGTTTAGATATTGATTTTGTTATCGTGAATAATGATAATGACCAAAAAAAGAAAAAAAAAAAAAAAGAATGATAATAAGAAAAAATGACGAAAAATCAGATTTGCATTTAGTGGTAAATTGCATTTCGCGGATGAATGTTTAATGACATGTTATCTCGTTAGATACTCTGTTATCATTATTTAGTTTTGAATGCATACGTTCTTTGTTGTAAATGCATGAAAATTTGATTTTGAGCATTGCTCTTGAGTCCTATCCCGAGTCTTGACGACAGTGTCATGTGTATTCTTTATCCAACTTATATTTTTTTTTGGTAAGGTTTTCTTTCTTTAAATAAATTGAGGTTTTATCCAACTTATATTTGGTTTTACTTATTGCACTTTTGTTGCATTATAATTACCGTACTTTATTTCTTGTGTTATTGTATGGTTCATGTGATTTTTTATATATATTTTGTGTTTGTTGTAATTTGACTATGCGTGGCTGCCTAATTGTGCATGATTAAGGTTAAGAAAATTAAAAAACTATCATAGGAAATGTTTTGGAACAAGGAGAACAGGTGCCAACTCTAAGCATTAGTTAGACATGTTGCATTATCAAATTTCTAGGCCCAGTTTTTGGTTTGTAGAAAGAAACGACCTACCACCTATTACTTGGCCTCTTAGGGCGCGTTTGGTAACGATTTTGTTAAGGAGCTGATTCGATCGTAACCGATTCTTTTGATTCTGTTCAGGGAACCGATTCTAAGCATTTTAAGCCGTTTGGTAATCTGTCCAAAATTTTTGATTCTAGAATAGAATTGTGTTTGGTACCGTGTTCATTAATTCTGCTCCAAATTAATTTCTTTTAATTTTTAAATAATTTTTTTACTTTTTTCCTTTGTTTTCTTTTCATTTTTTCATTTGTTTTCTTTTCATTTTTTTTTTCCTTTTTTTCTTTTCTTTTTCTCATCTTCTTCTTCTTCTTCTTGCCGGTTGCCGGACCGGCGACCGGCCGACGAGGGCCGGTGACCTCACCGGAGCATCGGCCCTCGGCGAGGCCGGCCCTCGTCGGCTGAGCCTCGTCGGCAGCCGGGCAAGGCTCGGCCGAGCCTCGCCGGTGGCCAGGCCGACCTCGTCGGGGTTGGGCGAGCCTCGCCTGGCCACCGGTGGGGCTGGGCGTTGCGAGCCTTGCCCAGCCCCTGCCCAGCCTCGCCGGTGGCTGGGCTTGCTTTCGGCGAGCTTGCTGGACCTCGCCCTAGTCCGGCAAGCCTCCGGCGAGCTCGCCGGACCGGCGGCCGGTGGCGGACAGTAGTGGCGGATGGCGGACGGTGGCGGGCGGTGGTGGACTGCGGTCGCGAGATGGCCGAAGGGAACAAGAAAATTTATTGATTTTGATTCTCAAATTCATTCCCGGAATAAGAATCAACTTTTTTTTGGTTCTTGATTCTGTTCCCAATCTGTTCCCGGGAACAAAAATTTTACCAAACGCGATTCTAGGCCGAAACTGATTCCGGGAACAAAGAATTAGAATTCGGCTCTGTTTGGATGGTTACCAAACAAGGCCTTACTCGCTTAGAGTAGATCGGTGATGGCTCCAAAAATAAAAACACCACCTCACGGAGGAATCTTTCGCGCCCACTTGGCAATTAATTAAATTGCCTCGTGAGGATCTTGCCCTTGGGAGGACCGGAGCACGTCCTAAAACTTTTAGAAAATACCATCAAATTCTAAAACTTATCATATACGTGCAATCAATTCTTTTCGTTAACGCCATTAACTCCTTCCAATATGGATAAGTTACAATTAGCAAACACCGATCATCATTTGATAGGATTAGTGTTTGCTAATTGTAACTTATCCAGCTCGACTTGTGGCTGTTAATCTGAGTATTCAACATAAGTTTGGTGATAAGGTCGAACTATAATAAATTGTTGTGTGCTCTTATTCCCTTATGTATTATTTATTTTCACACATCAGAACCTCGTGATACTAAATATATCTGCTAAACCTAATTTTATATTGGTTACTGATTTCCACGAGATCATCAAAATTTATCGAGGGTGTTCACTCCCTCTAAGTTGTTTGTTAGCTTCAATAAATTCTGATTATGTGATGATCTGGGTAGGAGATCTTTGACTATGTGCATTTTTACTATTGGAGATTGTGCAATTAGTTGGAAAACTACTTTATAGCATATGATTACTTTTTACTATTGGAGGTTGTGCAATTAGTTGGAAAACTACTTTATAGCATATGATTACTTTATTTGCTATAGAGGCAAAGTATATCTCTATTACAGAGGTAGTTAAAGAGCTCATATGGTTAAGAGGCTTATTTAGAGAGTTCAATGTGCATCATGGTGTGATTGTGATAGTTAGAGTGCTACACATCTTACTGAAGATCAAATATATCAAGAGATGATAAAGCACATTGACGTGCAGTATCATGTTATTCAAGATATTCTTGCTGATGGTTATATCAAGGTCTTTGAAGAATGATACAAAAAATAATCTAGTTGATATGTTGACGAAGCCTCAACTATTTTTGTGACCTACCCTCTCAAGTAGCCACCTAAGGCAAATAGATTTAGAAGAATTTACTCAAGAGATAGTCTTAAAGGTTCATTTGAAAAGATGACCTGAATACATTATCTTTTCAATCACTGAAAAAAGTTCGTCAATCAGGATTGTAGACTCTCCCAAGTTGATATCTCGCATGATGCGGGATTTCTTTTAAGTTCTTTAACAACCTAAAGATCTTACTAGGAGTTGGCACCAGCCATTGTTTGGGATCGGCTAGAATCCAAATGAGAAGTAGTAGATTCTTCTTGATTTCTATGCAACTAGAAATTTGGGATGAGTACATTAGAAGTGTCAAAAGTTATGTACAACACTCACTTTTTGCTAAAGTTTTCGTCGGCTCACTTAGGTGATAAATAGGAGGAAAAATGATTATTTTAGTGCCAACGACGAGAAATTCTGACTAAATTAATTATGTGTCATTTATAATTAAAATTATAATATGACTTGGCAAAATTTTTAAAAAAATCTAGTCCATGTGGCATACTTGGCATTGAAGTGATCATTTTTTTTAATAATGACCGGCATTGAAGTGTTCACTTTAAATAAATTTCGACACTCAAATGATCGATTTTTTTTATAAAATTTAGTACTTAAATGATCACTATTTATAACTTTTAGACGACGTTATTTAAGGGTTATATGCTGACTAAGCATGCTGGCGAGCCATGTAGTACTAAGAAATTAATAAAATATAGCTATGTTAGATTTCCAACAAGTCGGACCGAAGTTGACACTTAAATGATCGTTTTTTATTTATTTTAAAAGTAGCACTTGAATGATCCGAAAAAAACTTTTGGCACTAAAATGAGTGTCGTACACAACTTTTGGCACTTCTAGTATACTTGCCCCCTAGAAATTTCTAGGGATCAGGATTTGATTATGCCAATATTTCTATCAGCGCACTTTTGGTACCTAATTAGTTGGTTGTTTTCTAGGGTGATCATGCCATCTTGGTTTACATTTTGTGACCTTAAAGGTCTTGATCCAGTAAGTGTCCATGTAATTTTTTTTTTTTGTAGGAGGGTTCATTTAAAATTCTAAGTTAATCCTAATTCTGACTTAGAAAAAGAAATTAACAAAAAATTTATTGAAAAGTGGTGTGAGAATTAAACACCCATGGAATTTAGAAGCCGCTATCTAAGAGCAAGAAATGTAAATGACCTGCTCATCAAGTAGATTATTACATGGCCTTGTTGTTGAGCCTTGAGACATGAACGCTCAAAAGCTTAATATTGATCACTAAAGCAGGCCTAATTCTATTTGATTGATTAAAACTAAGCCTAAGTTGTTTATCTAGAAATGAGGCTAAGTCTAAGTTGATTATTATTGTTATTATTAGTTATAATTGAACTTGAAATTGAAGCTGATTCTAATAATGATTAATTGATGTTAAACTAACTATTACAAAAATGAGACTGGAATGGTCATTGGTCTTTTGCCACCATCTTGTCCATGGATCGCCTCATATGGCCGTCATTGGTAGTGTCGGTTTCCATTCAGCCCATTCATTCATTCATATGACATGCACTCAAGGGATCGAATCAATTAAGAATGTTCACCAAAGCAATCATTGAATGGTCTCGGAATCAGCCTTCGAACTCATACATTCTGATTACCCCCATGTTGCCTCTTAATAAGCTAGGGGTTCATTAATTAAGACCAATGATTATCGGACGCCACTTGCATGCACAAAGTGATGAACAACATCATGAGTCGGTAAATTTTGGCAAAAGAACGCTTCACGTGCCATAACTTTACTCAAATGGACACTTAAGTGCCATAACTTACAAAATGTATACTCAAGTGCCACATTCGAAGAAAAATGGATCACTTAAGTGCTGCTTTGACCAAAGTCCAGTCAAAAGGTTGACGTGGCATTTTTCCGGCGAATTTCCGGCGAAGTGAGTCCAAAACGACGCCGTTTTGCACACTTACGTGGCCAAATAATGCAAAAACGACATCATTTTGGGCTGACGTAGTAAAAAATAATATAAAAATTAAATAAATTAAATTTAAAATTAGATTTAGTTAAAATATTAAAAAATAATAATTTTAAAATTAAAAAAATTTAAAAAGGGGGGGTGGGCGGTCACATGCATAAGGCCTATCATTCATCTAACAATCACATGCATATGACCCTAATTAAACATGTGTTCAAGTCAATTGCCTTAATTCACAACAATCAATTGATCGATGAAGTGAGCCATAAAGTATTGCCACTTATCCAGTTTTAATTCAAATTTGGACTGATTATGTATTGACCTAATCAATATATCAAACAAAGTCCAATTGAAATGATTTAAGCATTTTCAGAAATCTTAGGAAGTGTAATCCAAAGTTCGCTTAGACAACTTGACTTGGTTTTGACCCAAAAGATCCGAAATTGACCCAGACTTTTTTTTTTGGTCGAAAATAGATAATGCATTCGATCATCGAAAAAAATCAGTCTTACAAGACAGCGACGGATTCCGAACATAAAATTTCCAAAAGGGGTAAAAGAGTGGTGGTCAACCAATTTAGAGGAAGTTTGTTGGCCCGATGTGTCCTGGCCAACCAATCTGCAGCTCTATTTGCTTCTTAGGGGCAGTAAACCACTGTTACTTTTTTGCACCTTGCCAAGCTCTTCTTTGCAGGTTTGCACAATTTCTCTTAAATTCCAAGGAGGCTCGGCCCGGCCCATTACCTGGTCCACGACAGGTAAACAGTCGCTTTCACATGTCCACGTAAGTGTTTGGCTTTTGTCTCCTCCCACGTGCCGCAAATCAAGTCCTTTTAAGTAGAGGATCCCGTGCAACAGAGATTGGCTTCTGCTTGCTGTGAGGATGAAACCCTAGCTTCCGAGACAAAGCCCTGAACAACTTGCCCAAAAGAGTTTCGCACGATTCCAGCAATGGAGCAGATGAAATCGCCCGGGATCCAGGCCGCATCAACATTTATCTTCATCTCCGTTGGGGCCGGCGGGTTCCATCGAACAGGTATGCTACGATTTGGGTGTTTTAAACCCTGTTTCTGCTTCCATTTGTTGAAGGTTATATGCTGTTCATGTGCTAGATCCAACATATCCGCTGGTTGTGGACGCTTTGCTCTGAAGATCCAGTTGTTTTGAGCCTTCCAAATGTTCCAGAGAACCACTCCTATAAGCTCTCTTGCGGGTGAGTCACGGTTGGTTTCAAAGACCCCCATCAACCATTGATCAAAGCGTTTGATCTGGCTTTCGGTATTGGTGCCCTTGAGTCGTGGATCCTCCCATATTTTTTTGGTCCATTTGCACAATAGAAAGGTTTGTTCTATGGTTTCTATTTTTGAGTTGCAAATCGGGCATAACGGGTCGGGTGTTATTTTTCTTTTGTATAGGTTTTCTCGCGTGGGAAGGGCATTTTGGCAGAGGCTCTAGATGAAAGTCTGAATTTTTGGGGGTACGGTAAGGCTCCATATTTGAGTCCATAGGTTTCGTGGGGGTTTGAAGGGACATGATGCCCTGTTTTGATTTGTACTAGGGAGTTTTGGGTAGGTTCTGTTATATCCACTCTTCACAGTATACTTCCCTGCTCTGTTTCCTGTCCACACTAAGCTATCCTGCTTCAGGTTCTGACTCAGAGGGATCACTAAGATCTCATTAGTAGTGTTTTCATCAAAAAGATGGTATATTTGTTGTTCCTCCCAAGCATTAGAGTCTGCATTGATCAACTTTGACACGTAGATAGGTTCTTGGTGGTTTGCTGGTCCTCCAATAACACCTTGCTCTAACCATTTGTCTTCCCTGATTTTAATGGCTTTTCCATCCCCCACTGACCATTTAGTATCTGCTGTTATTGTATCTCTTCCAAGTAACAGGCTTTGCTAGCCCCAGGATGGGCGTTGGCCCTTGCGAGCTCTCCAGATATCTCCATTTGGGAAATAGATTCCTTTCAAGACTTTCCACCATAGGGCTGTTAGAGAAGTGGATAATCTCTAGGCTTGCTTACCGAGCATTGCACGGTTGAGGGTTATCAAATCTTTAAATCCCATTCCTCCGTCATCCTTTTGAGTTTTTAATATTCCCAATTTTTCCAATGTGTCCCGCGCTGAGAGTCTCCTTTTTGCCACCAAAATGATGCAATTCTCCTTTCTATTGCTTGATAGATAGACATTGGTAGGTTGAAGATGGACATGGCATAAGTTGGAATAGCCTGCACAACGCTTTTGATTAGGATCTCCTTCCTTGCTTTGGTAAGTAGTTTTTCTTTCTAGCCTTCTAACTTCGTATTTACTCGCGCCAAGATCCATGCAAATGTTTCTTTCTTTGAATGACCCCATTCCGTTGGGATTCTTAGGTATTTGCCTGTTTTCTCAAATATAGGGACTCTAAGCTCATAGGCCAGGTTTCTTCTTAGAGATAATGGGCTATTATTACTATTGAAAAAAGCCCCCAATTTGTTTAAATTAACAGCTTGCCCCGAAGGATAGCAGTACTGGTTGAGGATATGTGCCAGGTTTTGACATTCACCAATAGTGTCATCCAGAAAAAAGATAACATCATCAGTGAAAAGTAAATGAGATAGCGTAGGGCAAAACCTGTTTAGTTGCATCCCTTTAATGCTACCCTCTGCAATTGCTTTGTTCATCAACCAAGTTAATACATTTGAGATTAGAATGAATAAGTATGGCGATAGGGGATCTCCTTGCCTTAGTTGTCTCAAGGGGGATAAAAATTGGGTTGGTTCTCCGTTGATCTTAACACTGAATGACACCGTTGAAATACATTGCATGATTAGGGACACCCATTTTGCATAGAAGCCCATTTTCAGCATACAATCCTGTAAGAAATCCCATTCGATTCTATCATATGCCTTATGCATGTCTAGTTTTAACATCGCCTGAAATTTCTTCTTTCTCTTGGTGATGCGCAACTGATGTAAGACTTTTTGCATTATAAATATGTTGTCCTATATTTGTATGCCTTGCATAAAGGCACTCTACTCTGGTTCAATAATGTTTGGCATCCACTTCTTTAATATGTTTGCAAGAAGCTTGGAAATAATTTTGTAACTGAAGTTGCATAAGCTAATGGGTCTGAACTGAGCAATATTCTTTGGATTTTTGACTTTTGGAATCAATGAAATATGGGTTTGATTGAAATGGGGATCAAGAGTACCTGTGTGGAAAAAATTATGTACTAACTGAAACAAGTCTAACTTGAGAGTATCCCATGAATGTTGGTAAAAGATACCATTAAAGCCATTTGGGCCAGGGGCTTTTAGGGCTCCCAATTGAAAGACTGCTGCTTGCACTTCCTCCATCGTGGGATGAGCCACCAGATGATCATTGATGTTCTCGGTCATTGGAGAAGGACACCGATTAAGGACAGGTTGGTAGTTTCTGGGACCCTTTGACTTATAAAGATTTCTGTAAAAAGATTCAATGTGATTTTTGAGAGCTAAGGGATCTCGGCACCAGCTGTGACCTTCCATTTGTAGTAAGGTAATTTTATTTCTCTGCCTCCTCTGTATAGTTGTTGCATGAAATAACTTGGTGTTTTGATCCCTCCATTGCAACCACTTAATACACGATCTCATGCCCTAGAATTGTTTTTCCTGTTTCCTCAATTTTTCTATCTGGTTTATAATGTTGTGGGCTGCCTGTCTACTTACTTGCTTGATTGGTTGATTAGTAATCTCCATTAAAGCCTGATTGAGCTCTTTGATCCTCCTAGGTGCATTGGCAAACTTCGCTTTACTCCATTTGGCAAGAACTTGTGTAGTCTCATATAGTTTCACTGAGAAGCTAGGTTGGGGAAGGGATGTTGTGTTCCATATTTGTTGTATGAGCTCATGATACTCCTCATGTTCTGTTCAGAATGCTTCCATCTTAAAATCTCTCTTTCTTTTCTTGATTTTAGGGTATAATCGAAGTAGTAGAGGGCTGTGATTCGAGCCAATAGTTGGGAGAGCTTGAACTTCAGCTTCATGAAAGGTGGTTCTCCATTCCAAGGTACATAGAACATGATCTAGTCGTTTCTTAACAAGATCCTCCCTTTCCCTGTTACTTGCCCATGTGTATGCACACCCATGACTGTCAATGTCCATTAGGGAGCATTCAGAGATAATGAAAGCATCAATTCTGTGGTTATCAGCCTCTTGTTTCCCCACCTTTTCCCATATGCATAATACCTCATTAAAATCTCTCATGCAAATCCATGGAATGGAATTAGGAGGCTTAAGAGCCCTCAACTTTTGCCATAATATTAGCCTCTCACCAAAATTTGTAGATGCAAGAACAAAAGTTATCTGCATTACATATCTGCTATTTGGATCAATGCATTCCACATCTATAAACTGCTTTGAACCGTCTTTTACTTTCAATGCCACTTCCTGATTCCACATTATAGCTGATCCTCCCACTATACCTGTCGGATTTTCTAGGAAGATGTTCTGGAATTTTAATTTTCTGCGTACTCCTTCCACCATCGTTGCTTTGTTTTTAGTTTTCATAAGAAAAACCATGTTGGGCCGTTCAAGAGCAACTAAAGCTCTTAGTTCCTGGATTGTCAGGGGGTTGCCCAGCCCCTAACAATTCCAGCTTATGATTTTCATGTCGTAGTTGATGGATTATTAGGGCTAGCCACCAAAGCTCACTCTTTGCCATCTTTGATTAGCTTAACATGGGTCTCCCATAAGGTCTGTGTCATCAATAAGAATAGGAGATGGCTCAGGTACACACTTCCGTTTCTTTGCCTTATGCACCTTCATGTTCTTCTTGTTGCATTTTCCTACTTTTGAGAGAATAGGTTTCTGAAATTCAGAACATCTGATCTGTTTGCCAGTGTCATGATTTGCCTTTAAACATATTGCAAGTTCTGCAAGTGCCTTAGGCTCTTGAGAACTTTTTGCTCTTTTTTTTGCTGTAGGCTGCAATTTGCATGGCAGAGGCTTCTTCTCTGACTGTTGTGTCTATTTCATGGCTTTGGGTGGGTGAGTTAGGTATAGTCTCTTCCACTGTGATCTCTTCTTCTATTTTACCATAAAATGCTTCCCAATAGGGACTATTATCACACGCTTCTACCTTCAACCAGGATCCATATGGTCCAATTTTGTTTACTGCCCATGGTGATTGTGCATATGGAATCTCTACATAGTCATTAGCATAATGGCCTATTTTGCCGCATGAATAACAGTAATGCGGTAGGTGTTCATATTTAAATTCCACCCA
Source organism: Eucalyptus sideroxylon (assembly GCA_014182405.2). Lineage (NCBI taxonomy): Eukaryota > Viridiplantae > Streptophyta > Magnoliopsida > Myrtales > Myrtaceae > Eucalyptus > Eucalyptus sideroxylon. The sequence continues at coordinate 58,837,491 of CM024552.2, forward strand.
AAGCCATTTGGTTCTAATATCCAAGATGGCTCCTGATTTCAATGGAGTAGTTAGGTCAATTTCCACTCTAACTCAGCCTCCTTTTTGTTGAGTATTACCTGTTGAGTTTGATTGGATTTCTAGGACATGACCAATTTTTCTCCCCAAGTCATTGAACACTATTTCTACCCTCCAGCCAAGGGGGATCCCTCCAATACGCACCCAAACCGCATATCTGGTATAATCATAGTAGTGCTTGGTATTTCTAGCACACATTGTTTAAGGACTAGCAAGTTGCTAGCAAAAGACCAAGGTGCTGTTTTTAGTACTCTCTCTTTTTTCTCCTCCGATTGAAAGACAAAAGTAAAGAGTCCCGGTTCTTTTTGGACACAGTTACACCTTCGTTTTCCATGCCTTCTTCATTGTGGAGAGAAAAGCAGGGAAGTTAACATTTGGTTTAGAGTATAATTTGCCGAAGAGAGTGCGGTTACATTCATCCCTTTTTTGTGGAGGTATCTTAGGCGCGTTTGGTAACAATTGCATTCCTGAACCGATTCGACAAGAAATTATTATTTTTGATTCTATTCCGGAACCGATTCTCGAGTAAAAACATGTGTTTGGTAACTGTCTAAAATTTCTGATTCTGGAATAGAATTGCGTTTGATAATGTGTTTATTGATACTGTTCCAAGTTATTTTTTTATTTTTAAATAATTTTTTCTACTTTTTTTTACTTTTTTTTCATTTTTTCCTTTTCTTTTTAATTTTTTTTTTCCTTTTTCTCCTATTTTTCTTCTTCTTCTTATGGTCGATCGTCGGATCGGCGACCGGCCGGGACGAGGGTCGGCGACCTCACGAGTGTCACCGGCCCTCGGCGAGGCTGGCCCTCGTCGGCCAAGCCTCGCCAGAGGCCGGGTGAGGTCGGTTGGGCGAGGCTCGCCCGGCCTCACCGGTGGGATGGCGCGAGCCCGGGTGGCCGAGGCAAGGCTCGCCGGGGCGGGCGAGGCCCGCTTGGCCATCGGTTAGGCTAGGCGAGCTCGACCGGTGGCAGGTGGGCCTTACCTAGCCCGGCGAGGCCCGCCCGGCCGCCGGTCAGCTAGGCGAGCCCGGCCGGTGGCGGGCGGGCCTTGCCCGGCCCGGCGAGGCTCGCCGGTGGCTAGGCAAGCCTCCGGCGAGCTTGTCGGACCTTGCCTTGGCGGGCGAGCCTCCGGCGAGCTCGCCGGTGGCTAGGGAGCCTCCGGCGAGCTTGCCGGACCTCATCTTGGCTAGGCGAGCCTCCGGCGAGCTTGCTTTGGACCTCGCCTTGGCGAGGCAAGCCTCCGGCGAGCTTGCCGGACCTCGCCTTGGCTAGGCAAGCCTCCGGCAAGCTCGCGGACCGGGCCCGGCGGCCGGCTGTCGGCGAACGGCGGCGGGTAGTGGCGGCGGCGGATGGTGGCGGGCGGCGGCGAGCGACGGTAGTGGGATGGCCGAAGGAAAGAAAAAAGGGTTTTATTGTGTTGATTCTTTTTCGATTCTCGGACGCTTGAGAATCAATTTTTTTTTTTATTCTCAAATCTTCTCCAAAACCGATTCTCGGGAACAAAATTGTTCCCGGGAACAAAAATTTTACCAAACGCGATTCTCGTCCCAAACCGATTCGGGAACAAAAATCAGAATTAGTCACCTGTTTGGCAAGTTGCCAACAGGGCCTTAGTGAACACTTCAACAACATCATTCTCGGACCATAAATGACCGAGACTTTTACATAGAGCTGCCACTCTCAATTCATTCTCTTCCTTACTCTCCATTCACTCTTACAGCAGGAAGTACAATTGTCAAAGAAGATGTGGAAAGATTTTTGGGGGTGAAGCTAAAAAGATAGGTGGCTTGAAGGGAGCTCAATAACAGTCATTGCAGGAACTAGGAACAGAAAAGTATCTAAAGGGGTAAGGGGTAATGAAGAAGTAGATAGATGATGCAAAGCAAGTATTTATGCGTTCAAATCTTCCTTTTCCTCCTTTTGCAATTTCTGCCAAAAGTCTAATGAGAAAAAATACCCATCTCTATCATCAACAGGATTCCACTGTGACAAAAAGGATTACGAAGCCCTTTGGAAGAATGTGGATAAACATCATAAAGTATCATCAAAAGCCAGTAGCCATCCTCCCAACCCACAACAACAACCGATCCAGAATCCTAATGAGGAATGAAAAGAGATAGCCGCAAATCCACTCACATCAGTAGAAATCCATGAGCCCACTCTAACATCAAGAAGAGGATAACAGAATCCCAAGCCGCATCTGCCCGATCATTCGTGCTGGTTGAATCCGTAGGAAGGGGGGAAGATTACTGTTCTAATATGCGAGAACATCTCAAAACTGAACAGAATCAAAGCTGGAAAAGACTTTTTTTTGGGTTTTTCGATATTAGGATGACAAAGAGAAAGGAAAAAAAGTTGTAGAAGATTAGGTTGGGTTTAGGGTTTGTAAATGGGAAACGCTACCATGAGGGTAGAGAGGAGCTCTTAGGGGCGAGAGAGAAGGGTATATCTCCAATTCGATGCTGTATAATTAAGTGGATAAATTGACCCAGACTTGACACGGCTATAATTTTGACCTGAAAAATTGAGCCGATTTTGTAAAATCTAGAAAAAGTGTCTAGAAATTTCAAAGTCCCGCCAAATTTAACAAATAGATAGTTCATTATGTTATTGACAACTTTCATTTTGATTTTTTTTCCAAATAAGCCCTTCCTTGTGGGATAATTGCAGATTTTCTCAGGGACTTAAATAAAAATAGCTCTATAGGCCGAGACTGACCTTGTCTGATGGTTAACCAAATTGGCCCCTAATTTTTGCTATATGGTCCTAAAAATTTCTAGTCTACCCTCTTAGACAGCAATGAACAAAATTTCAATTTTAAGTTTTTGCAAAAAGTGAGTCTAACTACTTGAAATTTGAAAAGCAAAATCGGTTAGATCAGGAACTAGATAAATAGATCAAACTCAGGATTTGGTTGTCCGTTTTGGTTGCATTGCACCAATCAAACAACCTCAGAATTTTACTAAATTTTATAGCTAGAAAGATTGAAATATTGCCTACAACTTTCATGGGGACAAAATTTTCAGATTAGGAACAAAAAAAGAAAAAAAATCAGAGACATAACAAGGTTGGTCCAGAAAAGAGAATTATAGATCAAACTCTAAAATTTCAGTTTCTAATCTTATATTTCGAAATTACTTTGATCTAGCAAATGACTCCAATTTCAGATTATAACCCATCAAATTGAATCATTGGATGTTAGGATCACTTCATTAGTTGAAATATTTTTCTAATGTCAAAGTTAATTAGGTCACATCATCTAATTAAGCTCAATGACTCTGTGGACTCCAAATATACTTGACATCCTAGCATGCATGGAACTATCATCCATTGATTCCAAAACAAGGATTGCTCAATTTACATTGATCTAAGCACTCATTTAGACTAAAACATGTTGAAATGGCTTAGCCAGAAATCTCAAACCCGACATGCTTCGGGTAGTAATTAATCAAGCTTTTGTGTACCAACCTTGATTATTGATTCCTTGACATATGATTGAGCAATCTGGCCAACGCTATAGCTTCAAGGATTCTATGGATTGGCCACGGAGAGTTCGGCAAGTGACTGAAATGTGTAAACAAATGGTAAGATACTCAACGTGATAAGCTTGGAATAAATAATCAAAAGAAATTGATTAGTTGAAGATGATCCAGCGGTAATCCAAGTGAACTCTAGCCATGAGGATGTCAAGGATAAGTACGATAGTGGTGTCGCAAGGCTATGACCACCAAGGGAGGCCACTAGACAGCCGCTGGAACTCGCCAGACTAACTACTAGCATGGAACACGAGGAAGAGACCGAGAGGGAAATTGGCCAATTACATGGCCGGCCGGTGGTCTTCAAGCGAGGCTTTGATGACATATATCACAGGGACACCTCAAGGATGGTCGGCAAGTTGATGGTGGTTCGCTAGAGCAAGGTCGCCAATTGGCCGGTGATGGTGATGAAGTGGCTCCACTGAGAGAGAGAGAGAGAGAGAGAGAGAGAGAGAGAGAGAGAGAGAGAGAGAGAGAGAGAGGTGAATAATAGCTGAAGCCCAAATTTTGGAGAGAAAAATGGATATGTACTCCCTGTCATCCATTGGATCGATCCAATGGCTTAAATTTGATCCTTAAACCTTAAGAAATCACCTTATTGGCTTGTTTTATGTCACAAGGACCAATGAGGTGTTAAATCGATAGTCAGGATGAGCTCATGATTAGCGATCAAGATCAATTCTTTATTCATTAAGGAATGCTATCATTGATTGCTTTCAAATGGCAAGGATGAAGGCATTTCGGTCATTTTCACTAAATGAGGCTTTTTTTAGTAATTTTCTACACATGGAGAGGGGCTAGTTGGTGGTGACCAAGGGTCCATTTTGTAACGCTTTTGTTCCGATGTTTCAAACATAGTCATTTTCTATTTTTATTTCCTAGAACAATTTATGAATAAAAGAACATGTTTGATAACTATACAAAACTTCTATTCTTGGAATAGAAAAATAATAGAAATGGGTTTGGTATGATCCATAATTTTTTTGTAACGTAGAATTTCTTTTAATTTTTTAAGATTTTTTTATTGGTTATTCTTCCTTACTGTGGTCGCCACCGACAATGGCCACTGGCCTTTGGCAAGCGGTTGTTGGTAGTGGTCGGCAATTAGCAGTGGCGGGTGGTAATGGTCGAATAACAACAGGTGGCGATGGGGGCCAAGGAGGAAGAAAAGAAAAAAAGAAAAAGAAAAAGAACTTATTTCTAGAAATTATTTCCAAGAACACAAATTTACTTTTTTCTACTTATTTTTATGACCAAATATATTCTTTGGCCATTTTTCCATTTTGGGAAATAAAAAAAATTGGGAGAGATAGAAACATTACCAAATAGGCCCCAAGCTTACTCGTTGAACGGCTGCTCTTTGACTAGATTTCTCACTGAAAAAATTGCCAATCAAAACAGGTTGAACTTGTTCAATTCTTGGTCAGATTTTGTTCTAGTTTTCTTGATTTTGCTTAATTGAGCTAAATTCTAATGATTTTAATCCACATATCAAATTGAATTCAATCTGATCGATCCAGTTCAACTAAGATTAATTTGGTTCGATCAAATCAACAAACAATGCTTTAATTTTTTTAATTTCTAGCATATTTCTAACATGAACTAATACCAATGTGTACAATTTGAAGTTCAATTGGGCAAATTGAACCTCAATTGGTCAAATTGAATGTTAGGCAAGAATGAGTCAAGTGTAATTGAGTCAATTGAACCAACTCTTCATGAATTCATCAATCATGAAATCACCAAGTTAGTCTAATTACATTCAATCGGTGTGATTTTGTCAAAATTGACTTTGGATTTGAGTTCTACACACACAATTGCATTTGACTTTGGCTAATTCAAACAATTTATGAAGAATCAACTGAAACCCCTAATTGGGGGCTCAAATTGGGGCGTTTTTATCCTCATCTTGAAATCTCAAAATTGGTATAACAATTGAATGTGAAACGACCTCTCGATCAAATGTTGTAAAGGAAATTTCCCAAAAAATTGCTAGTGAGGAAGTAATTTTGTTATAGGATCAATTTTGAACCAAAATTCATGAATTTGGGAAAAGTCGGTTCTTGATTGTTTTTTTTTTACAAAATTTACAAATTCAAAGTTAAATTAAGGTAACAAGGAGTTGATTTGATGACTTTTCAAATTTTCAATTTTTTTGAAAAATTATAACTAATGGTTGACCAAAAGGTTAGCTCTAAATGCTTAATTGGTTTATTGATAAAACCAATGTATTTTGGTTTAGATTAAGAACTATAAAATTGAAATTAACTTGAAAAACACTGCAATGACTCTTTTTGGAAAGAATTAGGTCTTTTCATAATTAGAGACCCTTAGTCTCAAGTTTTTTTACTATTGTATGATGCATTGGCTAAAAATCAGATGTCAACAACTCTGACCAAATTTGAGCATTGTTGGAATATTGTTAATAATTGCTGTAGTTGAGTTTTACTCTAGTAGGAGGAGAAGATTGTTTGTTACTTATGTCTCATCGAGGAAATCAAGTGAAGGTGGAATTTTGTTGATTATGTCTTGAATTTTGTTTTAGGTATTCAACCCAAATTGAGTTATGATACCCGCATTGAAATTTGTAGTGAATGAACTTGATAAATTAACTGGAGGTTTAATGTTGGTAGCCATGGGCTTCAGCAACAGCCCATGCCCATAGCCCAAAACTAATCCTTGGTGGGGGTGTGGCCCTCATGCGGTATATATATTATTTTTCTCAATTTAATAGTTTTTAAGGAGAGATAGAGAGAGAGAGAGTTTTAAGTTTTTTTCAAGCCACCTATCATAATCCTTGAATTTCCATAATGGATTTTGCTTCTCCTCTCTCTGTTTTTCTAGTAAGGATTTTTCATGTAAATCTTGTATTTCTTTATTCTTCTCAGTTTTAATTTTATAGCAGTTTTCTCATAGGTCATTAAACAAATTTTGTAATCAATCTTCTGAAAAATATATAATGTTGGTTCATATTTGACAGCCACCCTTTTTCGCTGTCATGTCCCAAAAGCATTTGGAAGCACCGTAAATGCGATGATAAGTTCCTTTTAGAGATTAAAATTTGTCTTTTGCAGCTTAAGTAGGAAGATATGAGATTGTACTCTGAAGAGGTTCAATCAATTTTGCACTAATCAATCAATGATGTCTAACTCCCTCTCTTCACAGGAAGAGGAGGAATGCTCTGCTCATGCCTAAAAATGTTATCAGGGTCTGCTTTGGTCTTGACCTGAACCAACCTGTAGAAATTGCTCCTGAAGTACTTCAAAACCCAAGAGGTTGCCTCCATCAAGCTGTTGACACCTTTCTTGTTCACGCCCAAGTCGAGGTCCGTGCAATTCACATAGGCCTCTCTTGGATTGTTGGAAACATAAGGACACAAGTAGTCATACAGCTTCCTGATCCAGCTCATGTGCCTGGCCATGTTCTCGGCCCCATCCTGCCAAGACACTGTGTACTGGATCTTAAACAGCATGCCGCGCTGGTGCGGGAATGGTGTTGCCAACTCAGGGACCCATCCATCTCCTCGCCATATAGGTTCCATATCATGACTAGGATCTCCTCCTCCGAGAACATTTTCCAAAGGCCCAGGAGGCCCTTCTCTGAATCGGGGCCCTCACGAAGTCGGACTTAGACTTCAAGTAGCTTTGAAACTGGGGCTTCCCCTGAAGAAGGACCTTCAGGGCAGTCGTGTTCGGGTATAGCGCCATGTACAGGACTGACTTGATCCAGCTCATCTTAGTGCAGTCGGCCCGCTTTAGACCGAGCTCAGGGAAGCACTTGCGCATGATCCCAAGGAGGGTGTCAGTCTCCTAGGAAGAGGGCCTTATATGTGGTTGTCACAATTCAGTTCAACGTCAGGTTGGTGCTCGAGGCCTGGATGATGACTCTGATGAAGAGCCTCTCATCGAGCTTCGGTGCTAACTTTTGCCATTTGTACAGGAGCTTTGTCGCGCCTTGTTCAGGGGTCTTGGTGACTGAGAACACAGCTAGAGTCTTGAGGCACATTGACCAATTTCAGCTTTCAAGCCAGGATTATGCCGAAACTGCCTCCGCCGCCTCCCCGGAGAGCCCAGAATAGATCCTCCCCCATTGCCTTCCGGTCAAGAATCTTCCCTTTGGTGTCAACCATTCAGACATCGAGCACGTTGTCAGCCCCCAGCCCAAACTTCCTCATCTTTGTCCCGTAGGCCCGTCGGTGAGGGGGCCACTGATGCCCAGGCTCGTGCACACGCCCATTAGGAACCCGTCGATCTTGCTCTTCTTGGCAATCTGGTAATAGACCTCCCCAACTCCGGCCCCTGCCTGGGCCCACGCAGTGCCCTGGGCGACGTCGACCTCAATGGCATGGAGTTGGGCCAGGTCGAGCCCAAGGAAAGGCGGCTCAATCTAGGAGACATAGGAGACTGCCTCGTAGTCATGGCCCCACTCCGAACACGGCTAGCAAGCCCAAGCTGCCTCGAGCAGAGGACAGCAGCCTGGAGACGGACCTCTGACAGCGGGGTGAAGATGATCATGGGCTTGGGCACCGTCAGGATTAAGTACCGGAGCTTGTTCACGGTTGAGTTGAGGACAGACGATGAGGAAGAGACATTATTTGGGGTGTAATACGAGGAAAGAGGAATAGAGTTCGTGGAATAAGTTGAAAGGCAATGAAAGAAGGTCTGTTGAATCTTGGAAGTCACTGATGTCCATGAAGATGATGAGACTAAGAAAAGCAAGAGAATCCGTCAAAGTAGCAGAGAGCTATGAAACGCCATTTTTGGGTTGATTTTTCTCTGCTCTCATCAGTTGGCTCAATTGAGCAAAGCTTTTGGTGGGTTGTGTATGTATAGTGGATTTTTATCGCCTAGACAACGTGTAGATAATCTAATGTGAACATCACTTTGGGTCTTCAAGTTGTTCCATCTATTTAGTGTGGGGTCTTTTGTTTATTAATTTCTCCACACGTTTCTTAATCTTTGCATTTTAATAAGAGTAACAATTTTGAGCACCTGTAAAATGTGCATCAGATTTCCTTCTTAGTCATAGCCAAACAAAGTAATATTCACTTCTTCACTCTTTCGTTCAACTACAATGGCAATGATCCCAACATTGATGTAGCCACAAACATCACCGTTGGCCGCGCTGCTAGCGCCTTCACCACCAGCCAACCACCATTCCATGACACTAGCTCCATACATACCGATACAATCAGTGTTGACAAGTTTATTTTTCAGCAGTTAATTAGCTTCTCAAACTGTGCTTTCCGTCAGCAAAACTGTTGGAAAAGCACCTCACGTCTTACAACTGTCCGGCTGGGGCTAAGGATTAGACCAAGAGCAAAATTTTCTTCCCAAACGGAAAGTAGTCGTGGAGATTAATGTGTAAAAATAACAAGATTTTATGTCATGCTAGAGTTATTGTAAAGAGAGCCAACTTAATCAAATCTCCACTGTTAATAAAAAAGCAAAATCAATAGCAACTTCGAACTCATATTTTGAAATTATAGTATAATATTATCATATCATTTTATTCTTTATGAATCATTTTATATTTTATTGGCAGTTTGAGCCTAGGCTCATGAATAACTACTAAATATATATTCTGTTTGAATATATATAAAATTATTTTTTTACTCTTGTAATTAAGGGATATAACATAGAGGTGTGAGGTACTAATTACAATGGAATCCTCAATTGGACGTAGCTCTAGTTTAAGGATAAATCAGGACAAAACCTTACGTCTCGAATTCTCTTACTCACTTTTACTGCCTTTTTTCTTTGTGATTGTATGGCAAATCCTAACAATGATGCGTAAGAGACGATGCTGTTGTGGCCAAGACGAATATGATGGTGGTTCTATCTTAGTTGGAGTGGATGATGGATAGAAGAGGAGGTAAGGAAAGGAATGGAGAAAAAAATGGAATCACCACCAAAAATATATCTCTTCCCTTCAAAGTTTATAGGGTTTAATCATTAATGTGTGATGTGTCAAATTACATAGGTCTAATTTAACACCCCAAAATTTAGAGGAACGTCTACCTAAAAATTATGTACAATAGAGCCTACTAGCACTATTGATAGAATATTTATTTTAATTCCTCATATCTCTTAGAATCATGTATATATCTCATTCGACTATGCATATCCTTGAATGAATATACTTGGTATCATATTTATAGTCATCTAATAAAACCTATAAATATGCTGCACACTTGGAGGACACTTGTGAAGTTGTAGCCCGTTGTCGATTGAAAACGAGAGAAAATCAAACTTTCGAGGATTTCAAGACTAACCTATTGGATGTGATTTCATTTATATGTCGATTTATCAATAAGCTTTAAATTTTTGGATAAGGATTAGTAGATAGAGAATTTGAAAGCCGAAAAAAGGAGTCAGACCAAACGAAGGCCCAACGGGCTAAGCACCTAAAAGGGGTTGCCAAGAGAGCCCAATTAGTCCAGCTAAAACCCAACCAAGTCCATTTCAAGCAATTGGACCCAAGGGCAAAGTTGGAATTTTTGTTAAGTTTGCAAAAAGACCATAATGCCCCTTTTAGAAGAGTTGGCATTGAAGAAAATACAAACAAAAGGGAAGAGGATAAGGATAAGAGGGACAACAAGCTTGGATGGGAGGATTTTGAGGGAGGTTAGTAGGATTTCGGAGGGAAATATCCAAGCTCTTCTCTCTTTCTCTTTACTCTCTCTTTCTCTCTTTCCCCCTCCTTCCTTAAGCTTTGGCCAACCCTTCCCCTTTCCATTTCACTCTCATCTTCTTCTTCTTCCTCCTCATTTCCTTTCCATTGCTACCCATTTTGCTGTCATTCACCACCACCATTTTCATCGCCACCCTTGCTGCCATCTATCCGCACCCTCACGCTGTCCATGCCGCCACCCCTCAAGCCGCCGGACCACCACTGCAAGCTACCCTCCCCAAGCTTGGCTATGAGCTCAAGCTTCGTAGAGCTATGTCATGGTGCCGCTATTCAAATTGTGAGGTTCGCATTCTTATCACTATCATGTCGTCATCACCGTGAGCTCGCCATCATTGTAAACCATGAGTTAACCTTATCAGTATTAATTGTCTTTAGGGATAGGATTAGATTATGGCTAATGGTGATTAGTGTTAGTTAATTATAGTTAGTGTTAAATGCGCTTAAAGATGGTTATATTAAGGCTAATTGTCGTTAGTCTTAATTAATTTTAGTTAGTATTAATTAATGACAGTTAATCTGACGGATTAGTGCCAATTAATGATGGCTTAGTTGATAAGTAGAATTTATACTTGAATTATAGGATGAATTTATGCATAATTCATGTTGTTTGAAGCTTTTTATGCCTTGAAAATAATTGCCCAATTTATAAGCCTTAATTGCTATTTTAAAGAAAGGTTTCATGGACATTTAAATGGTGATTCATGAGATGTCATGTTTTTTTTTTGGTCGGTTGAGATGTCATGTTCAAATGCCATGTTTTATATGTCAATCAGGGCAAGGAGGTTTTAAAATAAAAGTGTGCAAAGTTTGACGGATTAAATTTATGCACATGATCATATGTGATTATTTTACCATAATTTATATGTGAAAATTGCTGGAGTTTGTTATATGAGCACAAAAAAACCCTATTTGCATTGGGCTAACTAATGGCAAATGAAATTCACACGAGTATTGATGTGCTTAAATGGTCACTTAATAGAACCCATCACCCAATAGGAGTTCGGGGACAATGCTCGATTTTATTAGAAGCGGGGGTTCAGATGCTGAGTTATGGTTGAGGCTGGATTGATGCTCCTTAAGAAATGCTATCTATGGCAGAGGTCCTAGATGCTGTCGTGCTCGATGGGGCAAGACAATCTCCAGTCATGCTAGAAGATCGCCAACTCTTGTGCTGGCATGACTTGAGGGTCATAATATAATATTATAAGATGTGTTTTGATTATTTGTTAAGCTTGTTGCATCACTATTGGCATATTTGAATTAATAATATTTTGGGGTGTGCCAAGGCGAGGTAAGCTTATGTAATGTTGCATGTTTAGGCTACCTTCAATATGAATTTGCATCCTAATCGAGGTTTAGGTTATTTATTTATTGAGATTTTTATCTCACTTGTCGTTATTTGTTATTTGAAGGCCCATAATATGGAGAATGGTTACGTGCGGTTTGGAGTCCTGATGAACCAAGATAGGGTTGTAACTTCATACCTTTTTCTGAGGTCTAACCATATGCATGAGCTTGTGGTTAAGATGTGTTGGGAATAACTGATCTCCGAAAAACCCGGATTCGACACTAAATCAAACCCCTAAACTCAAGCGGAAGCGCAGCCCAAGAAAACGACACGTATCACCGATCGTAAAGCACACCACGGATTCGAGCGTACCTTGTTAGCCACAGATTAAACACCGACGCCAATGGAGGAAGAGAATCCGGTCGAATTCGATTTGATGAAGCCTTGAAGGGAAGAATTAGAAGCCGTATGCCTTGTTCTTCTTTTGAGAGAGAAAACGCGCGGGAGAGAAAAGACGTGCGTAAGAATGAATCCAACCAACGTCTTTTCTCTCTCTCTCTCTCCCTTTTATACCTCTCCCTTCCCACGGGCCTTATTCCCGTGGGCCGGGCTTTCTGGGCCCAGCTTGGGCGGACAGGGCCTTAAGCCCTTTAATTAATTAAATAAAGCTTTCATCTCCCACTCGCACAAGGTGGGCCGAACAGGAATCTCTTTACCTCTCTTTAACATTCATACCGGTGAATAATCCGTGCGACCAGCATACTTTGAGAGCTCGTTGCTATACATCTGTTAGGAATATATAGCAGCTCATAATGGGCGTCACACTCCGAGTAGATTTAGTATGCAGTACCCTAGATCGATCGATCACATTTATATCTCCCTTGATCTCTTTTAAACATGATATATATATTGTATTCACAATTATAATTATCACAAAGACAGTTATAATTGGTCGACCGGTGAATACAAAACTATAATGTGATTCTTCAAAATCGATCTTCCTCTTTCCTTCAAACTCTCAATTTCAGTCCAGCTTGCTTTTCTAGAAATGCCCCATTAGATCGAATCATCTCATGACCATTGGCAACACACTAAGATAGCAAACGCTAAATAGAAATCTTGAGAATAAGTAAGAGTCCCGAGGGGACTTCAAAATTGATGAACTCTTTTCCTCAAGAGTCTCACACGTCATAAAAGTTGAGATCAAACTTTTGCCACTCTTATTGGTCGTCTCATGCATACGTAGTATGAAATACGTATTACGGTATTAACTCCTTTCCCATGGAGCGTATGTCTACACCTTTCAATACCGTACAGATGATAGTTCAGACATACCCAATGTCTAACTTGAGTTCACCTATCTACTTATTCACAAAATTTATCGAACTCACATCGGCATCTTAGACAGATAAAGTAAAATGTGTGGGGTATTTTACTTTCAGACATCTTTAGTATTATGTCCTCATCTTAACACTCAGTTAAGGCGACATACGTATTTTAAGCTTGCGCTCTCGATTATCACCTAGATAATAAGCTTAAAAACAGTCTCATCTCTATTTATCACATAGTAAACAAAGGCGATTACCCGTGTGAGTGGGCTAATCTTATATCTGTCCGACATACTTCTCAACTTAAAATAATGCACTGAGCATTAAGATGCATAAAGATTATACTAAGATTCATAGGCATTAATCAATGAAAAACAAAATTTCATAAATGTGAACAATTCGGGAAATTACAATTCAGTACATCGACTCTACGCAATCCTAGAGATTTTACATGACCACAAAACACATCTCTAGGTATTGGCTTTGTCATAGGATCTGCTACCATTCTATGCGTAGATATGTACTGCAAGTTCACATCCTTTCGTGCAACCATATCTTTTACAAAGTTATACTTGGTATCTATATGTTTGGTCTTGCCATGATACTTTGGATCTTTAGTGTACGCTATAGCTGCTTGGCTATCACAGTTAACCAACAATGGATTTGCAGCTTTCTCAATAACACCTAAATGATCCAAAAATCTCTTAAGCCAAACTGCTTCTTGTACCGCTGCGATAACGCCACGAACTCAGCTTCCATCGTGGACAAGGCTATGCACGTTTGCTTCTTCTTGCTCCATGATATGGCGCCATTGTTCGATAAGAAAGCAAAACCCGAGGTAGATTTTCTTTCATCTAAATCTCCTCCCCAATCAGCATCCGAATAGCCTTCAAGTCGCAGATCCTTTCCTTGATAATTCAACTTGAAATCAGCAGTTCCCTTCGATACCTCGGTATTCTCTTCACGGCTTTCCGGTGTCTTTGGACCCGGGTTGGATTGGTATCTACTCACCATTCCAACCGCAAAACATATGTCGGGTCTTGTACACATCATAGCGTACATCAAGCTTCCAACAGCACTAGCATAAGGAACATGTTTCATCTGTTCCTTCTCTTGTGGAGTCCCCGGACACGATCTATGGCTCAATCCTTGACCTTTTGCAATAGGAGTGTCTATGGGTTTACAGTCTTGCATACGAAATCGTTCAAGAACCTTATTTATATAGGTTTCTTGCGAAAGAGACAACGATCTCTTCGAACGATCTCTCGAAATCTTAACTCCAAGAATGTATGCAGCTTCACCCATATCCTTCATCTCAAAGTTAGAAGACAACCATCTCTTGACAAGTATTAACCAACTCCATATTGCTTCCGACAATCGTATATCATCAACATATAATGATATGATCACAAAATGATCCTTGGATCTTTTGATATATACACAATGATCCTCATCAATCATTGTAAAATCATATGCCACTATGGCATTATGAAAACGTATATACCATTGTCTTGATGATCGCTTAAGACCATATATCGACCTCAAAAGTCGACATACTTTTTTTCTTCTTGGCCTTTCACTATGAAACCAGTAGGTTGTTCCATATATATTTCTTCCTTTAATTCTCCATTGAGGAAAGCAGTCTTTACATCCATTTGATGTAACTCAAGATCCAGACTAGCTACTATTGCCAAAATAATGCGAATTGAGGTAAATCTCACTATAGGAGAAAATGTATCTTCATAATCAATTCCTTCCTGTTGATTATACCCTTTCGCCACAAGGCGAGCCTTATGCCTTTCTATCGAGCCATCAGCCTTTCGCTTTATTTTGAGAACCCATTTGTTCCCAATAGCTCTGCGTCCTTTTGGAAGATCAACCGGTTCCCAGACTTGGTTTGATTCCATTGACTCCATTTCCTCTTCCATTGCACGAATCCATTTTTCTTTACTAGGCACTTTGAGCCTCATTGATATTTCTTGGCTCATCCTCATCTTGTGGAGCAACCATAAAAGTTTCCCCTTCAATGTCAAAACGTCGACGGGGAATACTTTGGCGACTTGTTCGCCTTACGGGAGATTGTACACTTTGCACATCATTCCCTATTACGCTCCCACTTGGATGAACTCCACCAATATCATTATCTTGATCCAAAGTCTCAAATAGGGAGTGATCTTCCCTATTTCGCCCTTCTTAGGAAACTCATCCTCTAAGAATGTGACATCTCGTGATTCATATTCAGTTACACTCCCACTTTCCTGCTCACCAATGAACACATACCCTTTTGAGTGTTCGAGTATCTTATAAAAATACTCTTCTTTCCTCTCGGGACCTAATTTCCCAAATTTGTGAGAGGACTCATGTGTGTAGGCAGCACAACCCCATGGCTTAAGAAAACTTAAGTCCGGTTTTCTACCCGTCCATAACTCATATGGAGTGGAAGTAACGATTTGGAAGGCACCCGGTTAAGTATATAGGCAGCAGTTAACAATGCATCACTCCAAAAGGTGATAGGTAAGTTAGCATGCGCCATCATAGACCTAACCATTTCCAGTAGGGTTCTGTTTCTTCTCTCCGCAACACCATTTTGTTGAGGAGTATACGGAATAGACAACTGTCTTTCTATTCCTTTTTCATCACATAATTTTCTGAACTCATCGATAAATATTCTCGACCTCGATCGGATCTCAATGTTTTTATTTTCTTGTCTAATTGATTTTCTACCAGGTTCATAAACCTTTGAAACAACTTATTGCTTCAGACTTATGAGAAATCAAATAGACATATCCGAATCGAGTATAATCATCAATAAAGGTGATGAAATAAACAGCCCCATGCCTTCCTTTCACATTCATTGGACCACGAGACATCGAATGGATTAAATGCAAAGGAAATTCAGCTCTTTTTCCTTTTCCAAATGGTTTTCTTGTCATTTTCCCTTCTAAGCAATGCTTACATATGGACAAATCGACTTTTTCAATATTGCCCAACAAGCCCTCTTTGGCTAGTCTATTCATACGCTGTTGGCCAATGTGACCAAGTCTAGCATGCCACACATTCACATCATTATCATATTTATTAGAAGATGTGATAAGGGAATAACAAACATTTGCATTAATATACTCAATATCCAATACAATAAAACCATCCAAAAAATAGCCACAACCATAGTAATTTGTCTCCAAAAACAAATTCACACCTCTACTACAGAAGTTTATATTGAAACCTAATTTAACCAACATTAATACAGACACTAAATTCCGACGAATCTCCGGAGCATACAACACATCATGAAGGAACAAAGTGCGTCCACCACGCATATTCAGTTGGCATGTGCCAATTCCTTTCACTTCAGATCTAGAGTTGTTTCCCACATAGATCCACTTAGTTCCAGTTGGTACTCGTCGGAATTCCACGAAGGATCCTCTATCCTTCGCTACATGGTCTGTCGCTCTTGAATCCACAGTCCACAAAGGATTAGACTCAGTTAGGAACACAGAACTCGACACATAAGTAAAGTTCTGTAAAGTACAAGGGGTGCATACCTTCTTTGGCTCACGACAGTCGCGAGCATAGTGACCCTTCTTGTCACAGTTGTAGCATTTCACCCTTGCAAGCTTTTTCATGTGAGGACGCTTTCCTCTTGCATGTTGGTTGAATTTGGGTTTCTTCCCTGAAGGACCTGCTTCTTCCTTGCCTTTCCCCTTATCAAACCAGTTAGGGCGCTTGCGCTTGGAGCTCGAAGCTCCATTTGAGCTAGAACCAGCATAATAGAGTTCAGCATCCGGCTTAGCCGCCAACAAAGCGGTCCTCTTCCAGCTCAAGATGACGCATCGCATCCTCAAAGGTTTTGATGTTTTCATTATGAGTCAGGTGCACCTTCATATGCTCCCAACTCTGAGGCAAGGAACGAATCACCGCTTGCACTTGCTGCTCATCTGTGAGGACATGGCCAGCATCTCTCAGCTCAGTTATCATATTTGACATCTTTCTAAGATGTTGCTTCATGGTCTCGACCATGAGGCTTCTTATAAGAGTCAAACCGATAGTGAGCCGCCTCGCCTAGTCACCGAAGTATGACCATATCTAGCTGCCAATGCCTCCCACAATTCCTTGGCATTATCAAAACGCCGAAACTCTCGCATGACGTCATTTTCCATGCTGCTCAGCAACGTGATGCGAGCTAGAGAGTTCATTCTTTTCCACGCTAAGAAAGCTTCTTTGTTTCTTTTGTCTTTGTGCAAAGTGGTTTCCTCTTCGGGTTCTTCCATGGTCATGACAAGAGCCTCAAGTGCTTCTTGCTCTTCCAAAGACATACTGGATTTTCATTTGCCAAATCTCATAGTTGTCTCCATTGAGCTTTTCACCTTTGTTCAGCTCAAGCAACTATGCTCTTTGTGGTGAAGCCATTGATCCGAACAAATCGGACAAAATATGCACGAATTATTAATGCCTATCATTTATGCATCCCTATTTGCATAGACCCATCATATTAATAAATAATTTCAAGTAAGACTTCAGAATCAAAAGGTCACTACGTTTCCAATCATCCTCCAAAAATCCTAACTTAAAACTATCATTAATATGATTGTCATATGCAAAATCAATTCTATGAAGCTACAAAAACTTCTATAACTACCCATAGCTAATTACCCACAAAGAATCAAAGAATAATGAAAGCAACAGATAATTGAATTCCAATAATGCTTTCAATCAATACAACTAACATATCAGTTGTTACATCAATAACAATCGGGTAGTAAACAATACATTATATGTCCACAAAGCACACTTAACATACATCGCCCAATACAACTAACACATAGTCGACACGAACCGGGAAAGATCCTCTTTTGTTCAATTTCTTGATCTTTTCCCTTGTAACAATACAGTAATACTCATTTACAAAATCTATCACAATTTTCTTATAGGAAGCAGCTCCGTTGACATCTCATATGCGATTCAACACATCTTGCCATTCAGGTGGAAGAGTGCTTATGAAAAATCGCACCATCTCTCGATCGTGACATCGGACGACCATTCCATATGACCTGTTGAATTTTCCTGTTGACTTCAAGGACGTGATCAATTAAGTCACCACTCTCCCATCGATGATCGGTCGCTCGCCTATCAACTTAGATGCCTTTCCTTTTGGTCATCTGGTCACTGCGCGAATAGGTGTGCGCAACCTTAGGGGAGGCATTGTTCCCGCAATAAATGCAGAACAAATAAGGGATTACATATAATCCACATAGACTTAATTGAAAAAAAGAAACACATTCTTTTCCTCCTTTTTTTTTTTTTTTTTTTTTTTTTTTTTTTTTTTTTTGTCAACGGTCAAAGTCAACGGTCAAGTCAACGGTCAACGGTCAAGTCAACGGTCAACGTCGTCGCGGGTCAACGCTCGTCGGTCGTCGGACCGTTCGGGCGGACCGGTCGCACGTGCCGCGCGCGTGCGCGGCGCGGGCCGACGTCACGCAGACGCCGTCGGCGGCACGCGTGCCACGCGCGTGCCATCGTCGTCGGTCGGGTCGGGTCGGTTCGCGGGTCGGTCAACCGACGTCATCGGCGGCGTCATCGATGACGTCACCCAGCGGTTATTGACCGTTGGGTGACGTCATGCCGCGTCGCCGCACGCGTCGGTCCGCGGACCGGCGCGTGCCGGTTCGCCGGCCGGCGGCGAGCACGCGCCGATTCGCCGACCGGCGCGTGTGCCGCACGCGCCTGGCGATCGAGCGCTTCCGGGCGCGTCGCGCCCACGCGCAGCGCCTTCCGGCCGCGCGTGTGGGCGCGTGCGGCGTCTCCCGGCGGCGCTCGAGGCATCTCCAGACTCGTCTCGACGTCCTCTTTCTCCCAGTGCTTTCAGAATTTGGTTTTGACATTCGAAAACTCATAAAAATGGCCGAAGAAGTCTCGGGTGTTGGGATTGCTCGCCCGATCCGTACGGCCGAAGTTCCTTTTGCGAAAAATCAATCAAAACACAACAAATTGATCGGGAAAACGTGAAATAGGGCTCGATACCAATGTTGGGAATAATCGATCCCCGAAAAACCCGGATTCGACACTAAATCAAACCCCTAAACTCAAGCGGAAGCGCAGCCCAAGAAAACGACACGTATCACCGATCGTAAAGCACACCACGGATTCGAGCGTACCTTGTTAGCCACAGATTAAACACCGACGCCAATGGAGGAAGAGAATCCGGTCGAATTCGATTTGATGAAGCCTTGAAGGGAAGAATTAGAAGCCGTATGCCTTGTTCTTCTTTTGAGAGAGAAAACGCGCGGGAGAGAAAAGACGTGCGTAAGAATGAATCCAACCAACGTCTTTTCTCTCTCTCTCTCCCTTTTATACCTCTCCCTTCCCACGGGCCTTATTCCCGTGGGCCGGGCTTTCTGGGCCCAGCTTGGGCGGACAGGGCCTTAAGCCCTTTAATTAATTAAATAAAGCTTTCAAGATGGTTTGGGTGGATGAGGGGCTGGCTTTTTGGGTGGCCTATAGGTTTAAAGTGTGGTTCCTTCGATTGGGGATGAGTGTTTGGCCCGATATGAGGTTTTGATGGATCACTTGGTCGAGGGAAAGAAGAGCAGGTGTGGGATCCATGGACATCAACATCCTTGATGGTGCAATCGAGGATTCAAAGACTGACCTTGACACGGAGTCTAAGCCCAAGACTTCACTCGGATACTATTGCGGACCTTGACATTAGAGAAGTTACCTTAACTCTAACCCCTGTAGGTTTTTGAAGATGGTCGGTAGAAAGTCGCCCTTTGAGAATGGGCTTGTAAATGTTAAATATCCTAGAGTTAACAAGTATATAAATAAAAAGTAAAGCTTTTGGAAATGTTTGCTGTTATGTTTATAATATTCCTACTTTTACACTTGACTGGGTGTTTATATATCATGCTTCCACTTGCGTTTAATCGAAAAAATTATAAAAAAAAGGGTCGGCGACATAGCTTGGAACATCGCTACTAAACAACCATTGAAGGATGTTTGTGCACTCGGGGGTTTGGGGTGTGACAAGTTTACTTCAGATCTTGGTGGTAACTTTTATTTTAGTATTTTGGTGGTAACTTTTATTTTTTGATATTTTGGCGTGACTATTTTTTTGTTTGCTTTCTTTCCCTTTGTTCATTAAAAACTTTTGGAATATAGCGCTTGTTAAGTGTTGAATATAAAATGTTGCAAATCATTTGGAAATTGGATATAATTTAGAAAGTTAAAGATAATATTTTTGTGTAGAAGTCAAAGAATCGAAAAGTACTAATTACTTCTTTCGAGTTTGAGTTTAACAATGGGGCTAAACCAATTCAGGCTTACGATAGAAGCAAAATGTGGCTGGACAAAAAGGATTGGAACTTTCAAATTTAGGAGGATAAGCCTAAATTTAACTCATTTCATAGTCGACAAATCCTTAACCGAAGGGTTAATATAATGACAAAACCCCAAATTGGTGCATCTATGATAAATTTATCTCAAACTAATTTTTTGACCACAAAAAATCTCAAACTCGAAACTGATACACTTGTCTTATGACAAATGTGATAAATTTATCCAAACTAATTTTTTTTATGACTAAAAATCCAACTTGATATATTTGTGATAAATTTGTCTTATGTTAGCTTTCGTTAAATTAGATTAATGCCATGAAAACCCACAAACTAATGCACTTGTAGAAAATAGAGGGTAAAACTCGAAACTAATACACTTGTCAATTGTTACATTGTCTTTCAATTCATTAATTTGACTATAAAATTTAACAGAAACAAATTGATGATAATGGCATACTAGTTTAGAATTTTTAGTTTTGAAAAAAATTAATCTCAGGTAAATTTGTCATATGTGTATCATTTTGAAATTTTTCGTGATATTAACTCTTAACCAAGTCGATAATATAACTTAAGTCGTACCATAAAGCTATCCTGATTTTGTTAATTTGCTGAAAAAAATTACGTGCACACCCACCGATCAAAACACCACTCCTATGTTCTCTCTCTCTCTCTCCCTTTCTGCCAATGTGATGGACCAAAGCGACTCATTATTGAGTCGCCGAAGCCACCACGACCGCCGAGAAAACCACTAGTACATCGGTTTCTCTCTCTCTCTCTCTCTCTCTCTCTCTCTTTGCTTGCTAATTCTTTGTAGTCGATCACTGCAAATCAAGGGTTGTTGACCATGGATTTGTGGCCGTTTGTCATGGAAGACCTTTAACCTCGGAAATCATTGCCCTTGACCTCTGAAATTGAGAGAGAGAGAGAGAAAGATAGAAGCTTCGATGGATAGGCGACGATGCTGTCGTGGCCGAGGCAGACATGACGGTGGTTCTATCTTAGTTGGAGTGGACGATGCGAAGAAGAGGAGGTAAGAAAAGTAAAGGATTAAAAAGAAAGGAATCAACACCAAAATTATCTCTTCCTTTCAAAGTTTTCCAGGATTTAATAATTGATGTGTCAATTTTTTTTTTTGTTTGAAGATAGAATATGCATTCGATTAAGGAGTCTTATAGGACAACGATGGATAAAATTCCGAACATAAAATTTCCTAGAGAGGTAAATGGGGGGTCTTTAACCAATTTAGAGGAAGCTTCTTAGCTCTATGGTTCTGCGCCAACCAATCCGCTGCTCGATTTGCTTCGCGAGGACAGAATTCCACCGTAGTGTTTTTGCATGTGGATAACTCTTCTCTGCAATGTTGGACAATTTCTTTTAAGTTCCATGGAGGCTCAGCCCGGCCCATCATAAGGTCCACGGCGAAGGAACTGTCACTTTCGCACTTCCAATGAACTACTTGACTTTTGGATCTCCCCATGTGCCGCATTTGCTTCTCTTTTATGCAGAAAATCCCGTGCAAGACAGACTCGGCCTCCACTTGTGGTGCCGACGAAGCCCTAGATTCGGCGGCGAAGCCCTCAACGACCTGCCCATTTGCATCGTGAACTATTCCGGCGACAGAGCAAGTAAACTCACCTGGAACCCATGACGCGTCAACATTCATCTTCATCTCCCTTCTGTTCGGTGGATTCCAGCAAACCAGTAAGTTGCGATTTAGGGTTTCTGCCTATCGTCCATCTACTGAAAGTGATGCTTTGGTTGTGTGCTAGTTCCAGTAGATCCGTTAGTTTTGGGCGCTGTTCTCTGAAAATCCAATTGTTCTGGGCCTTCCAGATTTGCCAAAGAACCAAGCCGATGAACTCCCGTGCAGGTAGGTCCCTTCGTGAATCGAATACCTCCATCAACCACTGATCGAAGCGCTTTATATGTCGTGTGAGATTGGCGCCCTGTAGTCGGTGGTCCTCCCATATCTGTTTAGTCCATTTGCATAATAGAAACAAATGTTCTATTGTTTCGATTCTCGAGTTACACAGCGGGCATAACGGGTTGGTTGTGATTTTTCTTTTGTAGAGATTTTCTCTCGTGGGAATAGCATTCTGACAGAGACTCCAGAGGAAGGTTCTAATTTTCAGGGGTACTGAGAGGCTCCAGATCTGAGTCCAGAGGGTTCTTAGGGGCCTAAAAGAACAGGATGTCCTGTTTTGGTTAGTGTTTATAGCTGATGGGTAAGTTTTGTTGTATCCACTCTTTACTGAATACTTCCCTGCACTATTTCCTATCCAGATTAAAGTGTCTGGTTTGGGGTTTTGACTTAAGGGGATAGCTAAGATCTCATTAGCTATGTTTGCATCGAACAACTGTTGAATGGTTTGCTGATCCCAAGCTTGAGGGTTTGCTTCGATCAGCCTTGAGACCATAGTAGGTTCTTGGTGATTTGCTTGTCCCTCAATAACTCCCTGTGCTAATCATTTGTCTTCTCTTATTTTAATAGATTTTCCATCTCCCATTGACCATTTTATATCTGCTTCTATTGTGTCTCGTCCAAGCAGCAAGCTCTGCCAGCCCCATGATGAGCGTTGGCCCTTACGAGCTGTCTAGAGATCACCATGTGGGAAATAGACTCCTTTCAGCACTTTGCTCCACAGGGCTGATGGAGAATTGGATAATCTCCATGCTTGTTTACCAAGCATTGCATGATTAAAGGTAAGCAGATCTTTAAATCCCAGCCCTCCTTCATCCTTTCAAGTTTTCAAAGTTTCCCAGTTTTTCCAATGCATCCCTCGCTGAGCATCTCCTTTTTGCCACCAAAATGATGCGATTCGTCTTTCTATTGCACGACAGATGGATATGGGTAACTTGAAGATGGACATTGCATAAGTTGGTATGGCCTGCACCACACTTTTGATCAGAACTTCCTTCCCTGCTTTGGTAAGTAGTTTTTCTTT
This sequence comes from Eucalyptus sideroxylon, assembly GCA_014182405.2. Lineage (NCBI taxonomy): Eukaryota > Viridiplantae > Streptophyta > Magnoliopsida > Myrtales > Myrtaceae > Eucalyptus > Eucalyptus sideroxylon. The sequence continues at coordinate 58,860,672 of CM024552.2, forward strand.
CCAGCCCTCTAGTTTTGAATTTACCTTGGCTAATATCCATGCGAACAATTCTTTCTTTGATTGTCCCCATTCCGTAGGAATACCTAAATATTTACCTGTCTTTTCAAAAACAGGGACTCTCAGTTCTTGGGCCATGTTTCTTCTTAGAGGTAAGGGACAATTATTGTTGAAATATACCCCCGACTTGTTTAAATTGACAGCTTGTCCAAATGCATAGCAATACTGGTTGAGTGTAAGTGTCAGACTCTGACATTCCACTAAGGTTCCATCCAGAAAAAAGATAACATCGTCGGCAAAAAGTAAGCGAGATAGCTTAGGGAAAAACCTGTTCAGTTGTATGCCTTTAATGCTTCCTGCTGCAATTGCTTTTTTCATCAGCCATGTTAATACATTTGAGATTATGATGAATAAATATGGCGAGAGGGGGTCGCCTTGCCTGAGGCCTCTCAAGGGTTTGAAAAAAGGGGTGAGTTCTCCATTAATCTTCACGCTGAATGTCACCGTTGATATGCATTGCATGATAAGGGACACCCACTTGGCACAGAAACCCATTTTCAGCATACAATCCCGTACAAAATCCCATTCGATTCTGTCATATGCTTTCTGCATGTCGAGTTTTAATACTGCCTGATATTTTTTTCTTTCTCTTTGTGATGCGCAGCTGATGTAGCACTTCCTGCACTATTAAGATGATGTCTTGTATCTGTCTGCCTTGAACAAAGGCGCTTTGCTCCGGTTCTATAATATCTGGCAGCCACTTCTTTAATTGGTTTGCTAATATCTTTGAGATAATTTTATAACTGAAATTGCATAAACTGATGGGTCTGAATTGGCCAATTGTCTCAGGATTTTTTACTTTGGGAATCAAGGAAATATGTTTTTGATTAAGGAGAGGATCCAGAGTACCTGTGTTAAAAAAGTTTTGCACTAACTGGAACAGGTCAGACTTTAGAATTTCCCATGATTTTTGATAGAAAAGCCCATTGAAACCGTCAGGGCCGGGAGCTTTTAAAGCTCCTAATTGAAAGACTGCTATATGAACTTCCTCCATTGTAGGATTTGCCACCAGATCTTTATTTATGTTCTCACCGATAGGAGAAAGGCATTGGTTAAGGACAAGTTAGTAGTTTCTCGGCCCTTCTGTTTGATATAACTATTTATAAAAGGACTGAATATGATTTTTGAGTGCGACAGGATCACGACACCAACTGTTGTCTTCCATTTGCAGCATTGCGATGTTATTTCTCTGCCTCCTCTGTATAGTTGTTGCATGAAAGAATCGGGTATTTTTATCACCCCATTGCAGCCATTTGATACGTGACCTCATGCCCCAAAATTGTTCTTCCTGCTTCCTCAGTGTGTCTATCTGGTGTATAATACTTTGAATCTCCTTCCTGCTTGTAGACTGGTCTGATTGATTGGTTATCTTTGTTAAAGTCTGAGTAAGCTCTTTTATCCTCCTAAGTGCGTTGGCAAACTTCTCTTTGCTCCACTTTATCAATCCTTTTGAAGTCTCCTTTAGTTTCTCTGAGAAATTGGCCTGTTGAGAAGCTGTTTGGCTCCAGGTTTGGTGAATAAATTCATGATACTCGTTGTGTTCTGTCCAGAAAGTCTCCATCTTGAAATCTCTTTTCCTTTTCTTTATTCCAGGGTATAGCCGAAGGACAAGCGGACTATGATCCGAGCCGATGGTTGGAAGAGCTTGAATTTCTGCTGCTGGAAAAGTGATTCTCCATTCCAAAGAACATAACCCCTTGTCTAGTCGTTTTTTGACAAGATTCTCCCCTTTCCTGTTGTTTGCCCATGTGTAAGTACACCCATGGCTATCTATGTCCATTAAAGATGATTCATTTAGCATATCTCTGAAGGCTGCAATTCTATTATTATCAGCTTCTCTTTTCCCCACCTTCTCCCATACATATAATATCTCATTAAAATCTCCCATGCATATCCAAGGAACAAAATTATAAGGTTTAAGGGTCTTCAATTTTTGCCATAATGTCAGCCTCTCTCCAAAGTTCGTAGAGGCATGAACAAATGTTATTTGCATGGTATGTCTGCTATCTGGATCAGTGCATTCCACATTGATAAACTGCTGGGAGCTCTCTTTCACTTGCACTGTCACTCCCTCATTCCACATTAAAGCTAATCCCCATGCTATGCCTGTCGGATTCTTTAGGAATAAATGCTGGAATTGTAGTTTCTTGCACACATTTTCCACCTTCGTTGCTTTGTTTCTTGTTTCCATTAGAAAAACTAAACCGGGCCTTTCAAGAGCAATTAAAGCTCATAGTTCCTGGATTGTCAGGGGGTTGCCCAGCCCCTGACAATTCCAACTAATGATTTTCATGTCGTCATTGGTGGCTTATTAGGGCTAGCCACCAAAGCCACTCTGTTCCATCTTTGATCGACTTAACATGAGTCTCTAGAAGGTCTGTATCATCTATGAGAAGAGGAATTGGCTCAAGTACACACTTCTGCTTCTTTGCTTTCTACACCTTCATATGCTTTTTACTGCTTTTTCCAACTTTCAGGGAAGTCTGTTTGGGTGATTCAGGGCACATTATCTGTTTGCCATGATCTTTGGTCTCCTTCTTACTTGCTTCAATTTCTTCCATAGGCTCCCATTCATTAGAACTTTTTGGTTTCTGTTTGCTACAGACTGCAATTCGCGTATCAAGGGCTTGCTCTCTAACTGTGATTTCCTTGCCACTAGTTGGGGAAGATGATATAGGTATAGTCTCTTCCACTATAAGTTCTTCTTCAATTTTGCCATAAAAAGCTTCCCAATAAGGGCTGTGCTTGTATGCTTCTGCTTTCAACCAGGGTCCATATGGTCCTATTTTGTTGATTGCCCATGGTGATTGCTCATAAGGAACTTCTGCACAGTCTGTGGCGTAGTGGCCAATTCTTCCACAAGAGTAGCAATAATGAGGTAAGCGTTCGTAGTTGAATTCCACCCACAGCCATTTATTACCGATATCCATAATAGCCCCTGATTTCAGTGGATTAGTCAGGTCGATTTCTACTCTTACTCTTCCTCCTTTTTGCTGAAAATTCCTTGTTGAATCTGGTTGGATTTCCAGTACCTGACCTAGCTTTCTTCCCAGATCGTGGAACACTGTGTCTACCCTCCAACCAGGGGAAATACCTCCTATTCGCACCCAAAATGCTGATTTGGAAAAATCATAGCAATGTTCTGGGATTTCAGGCTCGCACTGTTTTAGGACCAGCAAATTATTAGCATAAGACCAATGTGCAGTCTTCATAACTCTCTCTTTTTCCTTCTCCGATTGAAAGACGAAGGTAAAGAGACCTGGTTCTTTTTGTTCACATGTTACAGCTTCAGTTTTCCATGCTTTCTTCATTGTAGAAATAAATGCTGGATAATTCACGTTGGGCTTAGAATATAGTTTACCCAGAAGAGTACATTTGCATTCATCCCTTTTTTGTGGAGGTACCTCAGAACATACTTCAACCACATTGTCCTCAGACCATAGATGTTCGAGATATTTACATAATGTTGCCACTCGCAACTCATTTTCGTCCTTACTGTCCATTCACTCTTACTGTAGGGATGGGGTTTTTCAACAGAGAAATTCAGAGATGCAGGCCTTAGAAGTAAAGGTAAGGTTTACAAATCAGTGGTTCGATTCTTTCTCCTCCTGCTCAGGGCATTACTTCAGAGAGAAACTACTGTATGTAAATACCCATTTCTAATAAGATCAAATTTCCACAGCAAACTAAGACAACCATGAAGCCCTTTGGAGGAATGGGTGACGCAGCAAAAAGTACACTCAGATCCAGAAAACCAGAATCACAATCCACAGCTACATTCAGTCTAGAACCCAGAGACGGAGCCGAAAACAAACGAGACAACGCCTAGACAGCGTAGATTCCACTCAGATCTGCTATCATCCATGAGCCCAGGCAAGCATTTAGGAAAATAAAATCGAAATCCGACCTTTCTATGGCGTCATTTGCGAGATCTTCAGTGTCGAAGCATCCTTTACTCACCGGGGGAGCTACTGTTCTATTGGGCGAGCAGATAACGCACTACTCTGTATAACCAAGATTGGAGAAAACATTTTTTGGGTTTTTTTTTATCTTTTGATGCATAGTGTAAAACAAAAGAGAAAGGAGAATGGGTTGCAAAAGATCAAAGGAGATCTAGGGTTTGTAAAGAGAGACGCTACCAAGGAGGTAGAGAGGAACTCGCATGGACAAGAGGTTTTGACCATCATTGATGTGTCAATTAGACAGGGCTAATTTAACACCTTTAAATTCAGAGGAACATCTACTTGAAAATTATGTACAAAAGAGACTGATAGTATTATTTTTAGGATAGTTATCTTGATTCTTCATCTCTCTTGGGATTATGCATATATTTCATTCGATTGTACATATCCTTAAAAAAAATAATTGGTATTATATTCATAATGATCTAATTAAATCTATAGATAAGATGAACACCCGGAGCACACTCACTTCAACCTTCTTGGTCTCGTTTGGCGAGGACGTTGTTGCCTACAGTGCAGCCACGTCAACGTGCTGTCGTGTAGCTTGCTCTGCAGCCACGTCAGCCTCTTTTGCAATCCTACCTCGCAGCCACGTCAAGCTCCTATTGTCCCTGGACCTGCGCCTCCGCAGCCACGTCAACCTCAGCCCGTTGTCGGTTGAAAACGAGAGAAGTAGCAGAGAGCGAAGATAAAATGGAATAATTTAAGCTTGTATACTATTGGCGAAACGCCCTCTGATGAGACGTGTGGGTTCGTTAAGGGAAAGGGCAAAAACAAAAGGATAATGTTTGGCAAGATGGTGCAAACGTTAGTTGCATGTCCCTTTCAAATTCCAAAGGCACTAACAACTTATGATATTGAAAAAAATTGAAGGATTGATGAATAATTCAATTCTTTTAATATATATATATATATACAGTTCACGAGAACAAATTTAGGTCAAAGTAGAAGTTATCAATGAACAAACCAATCCGTGAGCTATATACTCATCAATAGTACATGATGTTGACACGACAAGATGGTGAGGTTGTTAATGAAATGATTCACTAGTTGATAATTTGAAGGAAATCAACAAACCCCTGACAAAGTTGTTTTTTTTTTTTTTTTTTTTTTTTTGTTTTTTGTTTTTTTGGTGACCCAAGGGAACCTCGTACCCCCTGGGGAGGTACGTAGGAAACCACCACCCACACACCCCGGGTAAGTCGCCAAGTGTCTCCACCTGCCTCCCTGCAACTTGCGTTGCAGGGGCTTCGAACTCCGGCCTCCAGCGTGGAAGTCCAAGAGCCTACCAGCGGAGCCACCCTTGCGGGTGGTCCTGACAAAGTTGTTGATAGTAAACGATATGCTAAGTGTTGAAGCAGTATCATTTACGAATAACAGAAATTTGTCAACAAATTAGTTGAAGAGGAAGACGATGAATTTACATGAATACATGATTTCTAGGCAAATGTGCCTATAATTTCGGAGTATGTAAAATTATGTGAATAATCATTATTCGATGAAAGAGGATCATGCTTGGAATCTTGTAAAGCTTAACTGATAATCATAACTCTAGATAGTGCTAAAATGTTATTAGCGGATCCAAAACTCACTACTGTTTGTAAATAATTACTCATGGTGGGGTATAAAATCCCATGTTTAATCATTGGGAGGATCATCAATCAGCATCAAAACATATGTTTTTCTGCACATTTCCTTTCTTCTTTACTCTTTCTGCTAATTTAACCTTCTCAGCACATTTAAATTTCCTCATTTTTTATATTCTGATAATCTTTTATTACCGGTACTTGCAATTCAATATTTCTACTTTTACACCATTTGCGTTGTTATCCATTATCAATAAATCTACCCTCAAGTACGATTCCTTTCTCGGCATTCCCATTGCGAAATGCTACAGAGATCTCTTATTTTCACATTTAGGTGAAATAAATGTAACAATACTTTGATGTCGTTTTCTAAGCAAATTGTATGATCCATCTTCCAAAAAATATACAACTTTGGTTCATATTTGACAGCCACCCTTTTTCGCCATAGCATCCCTAAAACATTTGGAAGCACCGTATATGCGATGACAAGTTCCTTTTAGGGATTAAAATTTTTCTTTTACAGCTTAAGCAGGAAGATATGAGATCAAACTCTGGAGGTCTCATCAAATCTCGCACTAATTATAATTCCAGATGTCATTGAAGGTTCCCACACCAACTTAAAAGCAGCGCCTGCTAATTCTCAAGTCTCCCAGAAAGGCAGCAGCCATTTGCATGCCTGACACAATGTTGCAGCCATTTGCATGCCTGAAGAAGAAAAAAAAAGAATTCAAAAAGCAAGACCAACTTACGCGATTAAAGAAAGGGAGAGAGAGAAAAGAAAAAAGATAAAAGAAAAATAAAGTCGGAGCTTTCGACCTTAAACTTCCATTATTCTTTACCATTAGGAGGAATCATCATCGATCACTGATGGTCCGATCAGAATTGTCACAAGTGTCGAGGCCGAGGCGATGAAAGTGAGAGGGGTAGGTAAGGTGCGTCGGTTGCTTCCGGTCGAAGGAATCTCTTCCTTCACAGGAATAGGAGGAACGCTCTGCTCATGCCTAAAGAAGTTTTCAGGGTCTACCCTGGTCTTGACCTGAACCAACCTGTAGAAATTGCTCTTGAAATACTTCAAACCCCAAGAACTTGCCTCCATCAAGCTGGTGACACCTTTCCTGTTCATGCCCAAATCAAAGTCCCTGTAATTCACATAGGCCTCTCTAGGATTCTTGGACAAATAAGGTCCCATGTAATCATACAGCTTCCTGATCCAGCTTATGTGCCTGGACATGTTCTCGGCCCCATCCAGCCAAGACACTGCGTATTGGATCTTAAACAGCGTGCCGCGCCGGTGCGGGAATGGTGTCGCCGATGCAGGGACCCGGTCCATCTCCCCGCCATATGGGTTCCATATCATGAGTGGCATCTCCTCCTCCAAGAACATTTTCCAAAGGCCCAAGAGGCCCTTCTCTGGGATCAGGGCCCTCACGAAGTCGGACTTGGATTTGAAATAGCTCTGAAACTGGGGCTTCCCTTGGAGGAGGACCTCTGGGGCAGTCCTGTTTGGATACAGTGCCATGTACAGGACCGACCCGATCCAGCTCAACTTGGTGCAGTTGGCCCGTGTCAGGCCCATCTCAGGAAAGCGTTTGCCCATGATCCCAAGGAGGGTGTCCGGGTCTCCTAGGAAGAGGGCCATATAGGAGGCTGTCACGGTGCGGTTCACCGTCAGGTTGGCCCTTGAGGGCCGGATGATGACTCTGATGAAGAGCCTGTCATCAATCTTTGGTGCTATCTTTTGCCATTTGACCAGGAGCTTCGTTGCGCCTTCTTCGAGGGTCTTTGTGACTGTGAACACAGTCACAGTCTCAGGCACATTGACCAATTTCAGCTTCCAAGCCAGGATTATGCCGAAACTGCCTCCACCGCCTCCCCTTAGTGCCCAGAACAAATCCTCCCCCATTGCCTTCCGGTCAAGAATCTTCCCCTCGGCGTCCACCATTCGGACATCAAGCACATTGTCTGCCCCCAGCCCGAACATCCTCATCATTGTCCCGTAGGCCCCTCCGGTGATGTGGCCACCGATGCCCAGGCTTGTGGACACGCCCATCGGGAACCCGTGGATCTTGCTTTTCTCAGCAATCCGGTAATAGACCTCCCCAACTGTGGCCCCTGCCTGGGCCCACGCAGTGCCCTGGGCGATGTCGACCTCAATGGCACGGAGTCCGGCCAGGTCGAGCACGAGGAAAGGGGACTCGATCTGGGAGACATAGGAGACTGCCGCGTAGTCATGGCCCCCACTCCGGATGCGGATGGCAAGCCCAAGCTGCTTCGAGCAGAGGACAGCAGCCTGGACATGGGCATCTGACAGTGGGGTGAAGATGATCACGGGCTTTGGCACCGTTGGGAGCAAGTATCTGAGGTTGTTTGCGGTCGAATTGAGGACGGACGTGAAGAAAGAGACGTTATTCGGGGTGTAATATGAGGAAAGAGGAACAGAGTTCATGGAATTGGTCGAAAGGCAATGAAAGAATGTCTGTTGAATCGTGAAAGTCACAGATGTCCATGAAGATGACGAGACTAAGAGAAGGAGGAAAACCTGTGAAAGTAGCAGAAAACTATGGAACGCCATTTCTTGGGTCGATATTTCTCTGCTCTCATCTGTTGGCTCAACTGAACAAGCTTTTGGTGGGTTGTGTGTGTATATTGGATTTCCATCGGCTAGACAGCGTGTGGATGATCTAATGTGAACATCATCACCTTGGGTCTTCAAGTTGTTCCATCAATTTAGTGCGGGGTCTCCCGATTTTTTGTTTATTAATTTCTCCACATGTTTCTCAATCTCTGCATTTTGACAAGAGTAACAATTTTGAGCAACTGTAAAATGTGCATCAGATTTCCTTCTTAGCCATTGTCAAACAATGTAATATTCACTTCTTCACTCTTTCGTTCACCTGCAATAACAATGATCCCAACATTAATATTTGCCACAAACACCACCGTTGGCCGTGCTGCTAGCGCCTTCACCGCCAGCGTCCACCATTCCATCAGACTAGCTCCAAACATACCAATAAAATAAAATCAGTGGTGGGTGACCAGTCTAGTTTTCAGCAGTGAATATGCTTCTCAAACCGTGCCTTCCGTCCGCAAATCTGAATGGAAAATCACCTCATGTCTCGCAACTTGCTGCCTCGGGCTTAGGGTTAGACCAGGAATCCCAAACGGAAATTATATTATATATTGTCATATTAGTTTAACCTTTACAAATATCAAAGGCTCTTCACTAATTTATATAAACAGGCAATCACGTGTGCTCTATTTAGTGCATATAATTACTTTGTGGTAAAAAGACTTCTTGTAGAGGAAAAAACTTTACCTCGTCGTCTCATGTATCTGGCAATCCTAAATTACCCTGGTATGAAATAATAAAAAGACAGATAAAACATAATTAGTACTACTGTTAAATTTTGGTATTTTGGTGGTGCCTTTTATTTTTTGATATTTTGGCGTAACCTTTTTTGTTTGATTTATTTCCCTTTGTTCATTAAAAAACTCTTGGAATTTGGTGCTTCTTAAATGTCGAAAATTTAGTCATTTGGAATTGTTGACTTGATAATATTTTTGTGTAGAAATCAAAGGCTTGAAAATCACTAATTACTCTTTTTGACTTAAAGTTCAATAATGGAGCCGGGCCTTTTTAGGCTCACGATAGAAGCAGCCGGACAATAAGGATTGGAGCTTTCATATTTAGGGCAATAAACTTATGTCTTAAATTTTTCTCCTTTTGTAGTTGACATATCACTGACCAAATTTAGGATATAGTTAAGTCACAATATAAAAATATCCTAACTTTATTAAAGTGCAATAATACTTGGTGAAATAATTTACTTTCACGCCAAACAATCAAAACAATATTCATATCTACTCTCTCTCCCTTTTGCCCAAGCAATGGACCAACGGGACTCATTATTGAGCCCACTAAAGCCACCACCAACCACTAGAAAACCACTAGCACTGCAGTTTCTCTCTCTGTCTCTCGAGCCCACCAACCACTGGATAACCACCAGCACTGTAGTTTCTCTCTCCCTCTCTCTCTCTCTCTCTCTCTCTCTCTCTCTGCTTGTTAATGCTCTTTTATAAACTTCAACAAATACAAGTGTTTCATATGCAATTTTGGAAGCTAGTCCATAAATGCAAGTTGGTGATTCGCATACTTAGTTGTCTTAGCTATTAATGCAAGAAGACAACTCTTAGCTTTAGTTGTCCCTTAGCCATTAATGAATGGTTTAGATGTCCTTACAAAATCTAGGGCATCATGACCTTAGAAATAGTCTTGAAGGGCAAGTAATTAGGCCAATTAATGATTAAGTGATCTGGAAAAATTCACCTAGGTGCCACCTTTCCTTAATTAGATTTGCCACCTTTGATTTCTTAAGTTCTGGCTTTAATTCCAATTTTCGAAATTGTTGGATCCTCATAGTTTTCCAATTTTGTAGAGCTTTTTGCAATTCTAATTTGGAGAAATTTCTTCATGAAAGTTGTTCAAAACTTTTTGATCTACAACATATTTTAATTTTAGATTTTTTTTGAGGTAGAATGATTGGTATGAAATCTCAATTACTTACCATGTTAAAATTGCCTAGTGTAGTAAAAATGGAGACCTTGCTGTTTTCTCGATTTTTCATAAAATTTTCCTTTTCGAATCTAGAATGCTTCCATCATAAAAGTTGTAAAGGATATCCACATCTACAACATATTAAAATTTCAAAATATTTTATGATAATCTAGATTTCGAAATGGGTTTTCCTCTACGGTCATTTGAATTTGTTCAACAGACAAACTTTTGTGTTGTTTTCCATGATTTGTTGCTCTTTCTAGAAAACAAATTAGACTAGAGTTCCTCATGAAAAATGTTGTTGAAGGTTTTCTTTACAACTTATAAATTTTTATAATTTTTCAAGCCCTTTTGATAAGGTAATGACACTGATTTCCAAAGTTGCTCAAAACTATTATTCACCTTAGAATGAGAGAGCCACACACCCAAACTTGCAGGCAAAGAGGTTTCACGCTCATCTTGAGGAGCAAGCCAATCTAGAGTTTTCTTGGCTTGAAGATAAACACACACTAAATGATTTTGGACCTTAGTGCATTAATGCTAAGTTGAGTCATAAGGTTGGGTGTCCCTTGATTAATATAGTCATCATTACTATTCATTATTACAAAGATGACTCAACCCAAGTGGCTCAATACGAGAAGGAGTGAGTGTCCTCCTCTAGGAACTAGACTTGCCACTCATCTATTTAGCTTGCCACCTCTTCATTCTAAGTTGTCCACTTGAAGAAATGTGATTGATCCACTTAGAACGGAAATGATGAGAGATTTGCCTATTAATAGATGCATCATCTCCTCATTTCCTCACCCCATCTCTTCTTCCTCATTCTCTATTTTCTCTCATGCCCTCTCACCATCACCCCTCCCTCTCTTGGCCTTGCTTGCCCACCGCCTCATTGGATGGCCCTCTTATGGTAAAACCACCTATGGTTCATCAAGGTTCATAAAAGGTACGTAGAATTTCTAACCCTTGGCTATGGTGCCATGCTACGTTGTTGAGTTTAGTCGTTGTGGATCCATTTTGTATAGTTTGCTCATGTGTGGGTTAAGATGGAAGATGGTAAACTAACTTGTGCGACACATGATATGTGATCGTTAAATGAAAGAAGAAAGTTGTCATCACATAGCATTGGTAGCAATGCCTCGTTCGTGAAAATGAGATGCCCTGGTTAAGCCGAAATGTCTGGGTTGAGCCCGGATGCCTCGGGTGATCTAGCCCCCAAGATGCCTCGGTTGAAACAGGATGCCTTGGTTGAGACATGAGGCTTAGCTTGAAGTTGGATGCCTTAGTTGAGCTAGGATACCTTGATTGAGCTAGGATATATGTCAATGAACCTTTTATGCATGTCAATATGTTTATTACTATGCGACTTGGTGTGTTCATGGATAAACCAAAGGTAAGCATTCATGGAAGTTACGCTGAAGGGTTACATATATATAGCCAAGGCGAGGCAGTAATATTGCTATCGATCTGCCATCGATATTGTAATATGAATACTGTACATGCTAGAGTGGATGATGAGATATCATCCTAATAGAGGATTAGGGGTTTTTACTTGTTGAATCTTGGACTCACTCCTTGTTTTTCAGACTTGTAGGCATGGAGACCTCACACCAATTTTAAGAGTTCTAGTCACACTAGAGGAGATACGAATTATAAAAGGATGGTGTAAAAAGGAGAGACTCGTAGAATGGGCTTGTAAATATATTGGTGGAATTTATTAGCAGTATGCTTTGTGTAGTATTTTCCTAACTGCTTGTTTGTTGTGTTGTGGTTGGGTGTCGATGTTGTAATGTCTTCGCATGTGCTTAATAAAAAAAAATTAAAAAGAAATGGGTTAACGGTGTGCATGTGGTTTTCTAGTGGTTGGTGGTGTGTGATATCCTGAATTTTCAATTATGTTTCCAATTAAATTAAATCGGGCCTTTTATCAACGTGCCTATAGTGCTATTTTCAGAGTTGATAACTCATGAGATAACTAGACTATCTATGGAAGTCATTAAGGAATTTTAATGCAATAGACTTGGGAATTCGACCATGAATCGATTACTAGACCGTATTCATCTGTAGAGATCATTATGACATAGTTAAAAGTCAATTAGAGGTTAGAGATAGGTCGGTTCGACAGAGATGTGTGGCTAAATGTAGGTGATTTCACTAAATTACAAAATTATCGTTGACCGGCATTAGACTGATGTCGCGACCTTCCCGAATTTTTTAGATGTGAATTACCTAAAGAAGGCTAATGGATTACTAAGTCAGAAGACTTGGCACGGACCCTCCCAAGTCCTACCAATCGCGACTTGATAGAAATTAATTCATTTAAACATGCAATTTCAATTTGGAGCCGCCACTAACCAATTAGGGCTGGTTAGAAACCCAAGTAAAGTATAGGAGAATACTTTACTATTGCGAACCAGAGATTCAATAGGTCCGGGGACATAGTTACGCTAGATTAGTCTAACGCCCTTTCGGTACCTTTTATTTTAATTTTAAAAATATTTTGCAAGCAATGTTGATTAATTTAAACCTAAGCTACTAACATGCAAATGGTGGTCATGCGAGCGCGCAATCAATAAAATATTATTCAAATAAAAAAATGCTAATAAAGTTGCATGTCCTAAACATGATTTCTAAATGACATGACACCTAGTTTTTTTTTTTTAAGTTAATTATATGCAATCTTAATCTAAATTTAATATGCATGGATTTTACTTTAATGATATGTGAGATGCAATTCATATGATATGACTTAAACTTAACACTATATGTATGCAATCTAATTTATATAATCCTAAATATGCATGTGCTACGTGATATGGGATGAACGACATGGTATTTCTACATGCATGCCTTTTTATGATTTTATTTTAATGATGATTCATTTTTAATGCATATATGCAACCTATGCCAAATAATGATGATATGAGATTAATTATGAATTAACCTATTAACTATCCAAGGAAATGATCTTTAGTTTTTATTTTTATTTTTTAATGACCTAATAATTAAAAATTATTAATGGTGCAATGATCATCTTTTAGCATTTTTTTTAAAATTAAACTATAACTCATATGGCATGCATAACATTTTTTTGTTCCTCTTTTTTTGTTTTACTAAATGAAAATTGACTTAATTTAAAACTAATTAGACTAACTAAAGTGAATGATATTATAATTTATTTTAGGAATCAATTTAACTTAAACTATATTTTATCCTAAAAGCTATATATCAAGACATGCCAACATTATTTAAAATTAGCCCTAACAAAAATCACCCATCTAAAAGTGTAATCTAAAAATTATAATCCTATAAATGCAATTCTAATTTACTAAACCTAAAAATACAGTCCTAATATACTAAACCTAAATGCTCTAATGCAATATTTAGATTTTTATGTACTTTTTATTTTTCTTTGATTTTTTATTTATTTAATCTTTCCAAACAAGTAATTATTTTAAAAGAATGAAGATAAGAATGAAAATAACCGAAAAAATAATCCGTTGTCTCACGGATTAAATTAACAATTATTTTAACTCTATAATGATTGAAACATTATCAAAATTTCTAAAAATTAAAGTAATTAAAAAAATGACCCGATGTCTTACGGGTCAAATTAATAATTACCTTAATTTGAGATAAAACCCCTAATGTCTACACGGTCTACAAATTATTGACATACAATACTACAATTCAAACAATTAAACTAAAAAAATAAGCTAACATAACATGGAATAAGTATAAAAAATAAAAAATAAAAATATACTACCTAAGGCTTGGAAAATGGGAGCAGCAACGATGCTTCAGTGATGGGTCGTGGTGGCTGGAGTAAGGCGGTCGTCGGAACTCCGGCGAGGCTCGGGTAGAAACCGGTCCTGCAACAAAAACAAGGGAGGCAGCAGGTGGGTCGTGGGCACAGCAGCAGCGAGGCTCGGATCGGGAACGGTAGCGGCGGGAGCTCGAGGCATTGCAAAGCAATGGTGTCCCACGGGTGTGTGGCGGGAGTCCACGGTGTCAGTTCGGTGCTGGCTGGCGGCTCGAGCGGTTGGTGCGTCGTGGGCGGAAGTCACTAGCGAGGGGGATTTGACAGGGCGATCGGGGACGACACGGATGGAGTGGCGAGGGCTGCCGTCGGCCTCCTGGGTCGCGAGCAGCAGCGACTTCGCGGGCCGACGCGAGCTTTCGGATGCGATGGCGCTCGAAGGCAAGATCGGGAAGCGGCGTTGGCGTCGGAGAAGAGACTTCGATCGCTGGTCTTCGGGTTGAGGCGGACCAGCAGCGAAACAAGGAAATCCGGCGTCGCGAGGGGGTTGCAGGCGGTCACTGATCTGTTGGTGACGAGTTGCGGTGGTACTTCAGAGACGGTGAGTAGGCGGTCGAAGGCGTGGTGGTCGCTCGAGTCATCAAGTGGAGCAGCGATGCGGCGTCTGGAGGGGTAGTCACAGCAACGGGAGGCACAATGATCAGCAGCGGAGTTGGCGGGGACCTCTCAGAGAAGAAGCACAGTGACTTTCTCTTTTTTACTTTCTCTCACCTTAAGTCTCTCTCACGTCCTCTCACCTTTCTCTTTCTCTACGAACTCTCTGCCCCTTTCTGTCTTCTGTCTTCTGCTTTTCAGAAAAGAACTTTGTTGACTTCTCTCTCACAAAACTCCATTCCCTCTTTGTGAATATTTTGAAAACTCAATCCAAAACCCCCCACGAAAGGTGAAGAGGAGCCCCCTATTTATAAAGCGAAAACTCGAGTTCGTTTCACCGGTGGAGATTTTTGCTCAACCTCTCACCGGTGCAGATTTTCGCTCAACCTCTCAACAACAAAGTGGCTCCAAAATCACACGGTTGAGTTTTTGAATTCAAAAATTATTTAAAAAAAAATCCTTCTAATTAAAGCTTATCTTTAATTTCTAAAGATGAGTTTAACGGATAAGCTTAATCCTAAAGCGGGTGTCAACCGCTGCCCCTCTTTGAAGGGAAGCTCGTAGAGGTTTCCTTTAAAGATAAATGACACCTAAATTTAAACCATACAAAATGAATATGTAATAAATATGCAAATGCTAATTGTAATGACTTTAAAAAAAAAGAAAAAGAAATGGGCTCAAATAAATGTAAGGTCAAAGAATGCCATGTAAATGCAATGATTTGGTCAAGAACATATATTTCTATGTGTTCATGCTCAATGAAATGCAAATGCAAAGAAAAACACGTACCTGATATACTTATCTGGAGATTCAGAAAGGTATTATTAGGTGCGAAATGATTCCTATGAGACCTGACAAACATGTGGAAATCTCTTCAGATAATTGAAAAGCTCAAAATCTTTAGAGATCTGGAACTCTCATCAGATCCTAAGCACCTGGAATAACCTACCTTCAAGAAGGATAGAGTAGTTCTAGGCAGTCGGTGCTACATGTTCAGGACCCGTACCATTCTACGGTCGGCTAAAATAGTAACATAACTTTACAAAGAGACTACTTTCCCAGGACCCGTATCATTCTACGGTCGCTCAGTATGACAGTGTTTGGTTGTGTCTAGGACCCGTACCATTCTACGGTCGCCTAAATGGGAATTTTCCTTTCAGGACCCATACCATTTTACAGTCGCCTAAACAGGATTAACTTTCTAGGACCCGTATCACTCTACGGTCGCCTAAATAGGGAATAGGTGTTGTCGAGAACCCGTACCATTCTACGGTCGCCTTGACGGAAAATTGATTTTTCAAGACCCGTACCATTCTACGGTCGCCTGTTAGAGCAATAAATGTTGTTTAGGACCCGTACCATTCTACGGTCGCCTAAATCAAACTGAATATGAAGAAAAATCTTTAGGGGATTTAGGACTCTCATCAAATCCCAAGCACCTGGAAATTGCATCAAGTACTTAAAAATTCTAAACATCTGGAAATCACATTAGACGCTTGAAAAGACAAATACTTGGAAGTCACATCAAACATTTAAAGGTTCAAATATCTTGAGTTCACACTAGACATTTGAAAATATTTTACTAAACATCTGGAAATCACATCAGATGTTTGAAAAGACAAACACTTGGAAGTCACATCAAGCATTTAAGGGTTCAAATATCTGGAGTTCAAACTAAACATTTGAAAACATTTTATAAATAGATAGTTGGAATTCTCATCAAGCACCAAGATGACTAAACAAACTCATGGCTTCAAAGACAAATCCTTTGGTCTTCGAGGAAAAATTCATTTCATTTTTTTTTTTAAATTCAATGAAGGTCCATACATGATAGCTTTTTCAAACTTCCACCAGGAAAAATTATCAAGACAATTTTCACTAAGCTGTGAATCTCTTGAACATGCTAAATGAGACACTTTTGGTGTGAAAAAGACTTTTTCACTCGCTCTCATTTAGAAGGGGTTATTTGTCCCAACCATTGATGCGGGAATATATCACTCAATCTTATCATCATCTTGTCGACAAGAGTTTGAATTTTCTTGCAAGTAGTACGACTTTACCAATCTGAGAGGTCTTTAACAAGTACTGTAATGTGGGTTTGGTCAATGGCTTAACAAAGGGATTCTTTGGGTCAAAGCAATTGAAAGAACAATTCTGTAATCATCTTCGGGTTTACAAGTCAAGAACCCTACAAAATGAGAAAGAAATAATCTCGCTCGCACTTCTTCGAGCAATGCTCAAAACATGTGAATTCTTATGTTAATTCAAATGCCCTAATCTGAAGAGACTTTGTAAGGGACGTAACATAGGCTGGGTTTATGGGTTGAGAAACGAAAGGATCGTTAGGCTCAAAATGTGTGTGAAGGGTGAGAGTTGGTGATCATCTTGACATTACCACCAGTTTTCTTCGCCACGGATTGTCTTCTTGATAGATTTCTTTATTGGCTCAAGAGTTTATCACCTGATGCCAATGATTATTCAACTGGAGATCTTTTCTCAACATTTTTTCTTTTAAAATCATTTTTTTTTATCATGGGCATCAATCAGGCACACCGTTTTTTTTTCATGCCCCACAATTCATCAGTCATTTTTCTCTTCTTTTCATGGGCATTGGCCTTGCTTTTACTAGGCACACTGCTTTTTCATGCCCCTTAATTCTATTTTGATTTCAGTTCTTGCGCACAATGCATGTGTCAAGTATACTTTAAATGACACCCGAACCTTCAAGAGTCTTCATCCGTCTCTTGCCTTGCCCTAGTGTGGGGTATGATCACCAACTGGGTTTAAAAGAAATGAAATTGTAGGCTCAAGTGGGCTACGCAAATGATATAAGTGTGTAGGGTAGTGAAAGAAATGCTCTTCATTATCCTAAGGCACTTAAATTACCACATGAATTCAATGTAATAGCATGACTTGAAGATTGATACAAGTGAAAGCAAGAAACATTTCTATCCATTTCCCTCTCCTTTAATGTCAACTTACCTCCATTTGCCCCGATGTGGGCTGGTCCTTGACAGGGGTAGTATGAAAGAAATTCTTCAAGTATTTTGGCTCAAAAGGTTTAAGCAATGGATTATCTGTAGTATTTGGGATAGACAAATGAACTGCCTCTCGTCATTTCAGCTGTCGTACTTCTTGCAAGAAAACTCTTCACCTTGAAACACAAAACGTTTTCATACTCACCTCACAATGTATAGACAATGGACTGTGTATGGGATAAGGCTTGCCTTTTCACGCCTCATTTAGCATCATTTAGCATGTTCAACTAACTCAACTTCCTTCACTGAATTATTTATTTTGATAAATTTCAAGTGGAATTGGTGAATTGCACATCATGTGAAAATATTCTGAAATGATAAAAATGTCATTCTCTATCAAATCATGAAGTGAAAGCTGTTAAGTGTATGTGTCTTGCCCCTCTTTGCAAGGGAGCTCATAGAGGTTCTTTAAATGTGCAAAAGACTACACCTGAAACATAAAGCAAATAATTAAATGAAACAAACAAGGTAAATTAGATGCATGCTGGAAAATTATTTTATTTTGAAATTTTTTTCAAGGGAACATGAAGAAGCCCAGCCTTCAGAATTAGCTCATTGCCGTTTTCTTTTTGGTAGGATTTCATCACAGGGCTAGTTTGGTGTACTTCAACATGCCCTTAAACAATGAAAATCTGGTATTTTATTGGATGAAAAGCAAATTACATTATTGAAATGAGGGAAATCCTAGAATTGAAAATGCAAATATGCAAATACGGAAAGCGATAAAGACTTCTGCGCAGAGGAGTGTCCTACTCTCGAGCTTCGTCGATGAACAATTCAATCATTCCTTCAAGTGTGTCATCTAAGCTCTTAATCTTTTGAGGTGCAGGATCATCTATGCCACCCCATCCATCTAGGATGATATCCCGTGGGTTGAAGTAGGAGCTGGAAGGAGCTGAATACTTTACATAGTAATCAAATTTGCCACTTGGTTGCCCCAGGGTGTCCATCACTTCTGCTTCCTTATGCATCATCTGAAACATGGTGGGCTCAGCATCAAAATTGAAAATGGCATTCACAGCTTCTGAGTGGTCAGGGAGTGGGTTATTCTGGATGTTCGGCTGTGCATCACGGAATGAGACCACCTTGACATCCAAAAGATTTTGGATTTTGTGTTGCATCGTATGGCAATCGTCAACAGAATGCCTCACCTCTCCCATATGATAAGCACATGTCTTGGACGGATCATAGTTGGGGAAACGTTCGGGATTAGATCGCTTAGGATCCTTAGCGAGTAATCCTTTCTTCTGAAGGGTTGGCAAGATCTTTGACAATGGCTTAGGAAGAGGCGTAAATTGACGCTTGGAAGAGTTCTTCTGCTGGCCAAAGAATGGTCATGCTCCTCCTTGATGGGTGTTCGGGGTAGGGCGAGGTGGTTGCACATAAGTTGCATTAACCTCTGCTACAAGTTCCTTATCCTTCTTGGTTGAGACTCTCCCATATGAGCTGGTTTGATCAGACGCCCATCCATCACGCAATGCTACTTCAATTCGCTCACCAACAGGGATCAGCTGATTGAATGACTCGACAGTCGATCCCAGCATTCGATTTTGATACTCAGTCGGGAATGTCTTCATGAACAAATCCATCAGCTCCTTTTCTATTGGCTCTGGAGTAATTTGAGCAGTACAGTCCTCCATCTCGTGACGTATGCCTTGAAAGATTCCGTCCTCTTCTTCTCAGTGCGAAGTAAATCTTCTCGAGATGGAGTGACATCAATATTATACTTATATTGCTTGAAGAAGGCATCCGTCAAATCCTCCCAAGTCTCCAGCAGATTAATTTTCTTCATGATGTACCATTGCAGCACCGGTCCTGTCAGGCTTGCTTGAAATTGTTGAATCATCAAGGGGATGTTATCAACATATTGGGTCATCTTGACCACATAAGTCTGCAGATGGATCTTCGGGCAAATGGTACCATCATACTTTTCAAAATCTGGCATTTTGAACTTCTTTGGCATCTTGATTTTTGCATAATGGGATAGATCAGTTGGGTCTTGGCTAAATGAACCCTGCAGTTGCTTAAGTTTCTCCTCGATTTTCACCAAGCGTTTTTCTTGCTCACTTGTATCTCCTCATCAACAACAATTTGAGGTGTGTCAGTAATTTTCTCCTTGGAGACATCCTTAGAGCTTGATGGGCCACTTGTGGATATATTCTTGCCTTTATCTCTCGGATCGGCCATGGGAACATGTTGTGGTAACACCACTTCATCTTGCGGAGTTGGTGGAGCAGTGTTTGCTTGGAGAGAATTGATCTGCTTAGAGAGCTGCTCAAGAACATTCAAGACTTGCTTCATCTCCAATTCGAGGGCAGCAATGCGAGCTTGTTAAGCAACATGCGTTTGTTCGGTGTTATCAGCCATTGTTGCTCTTGAACGGGTACGGATTGGCGATCTTGGGTGAGCCGTGTTGTCACCTAAGTAAAAGAGATAATGTAAGAAACGATGACAAGATAGGAAAATGGCCCATGATAATGGTCTAATTGCCTCATTTTATTTAAAATTTATTTTAAACGTTGAACCAAACTTCCTAACAATAAACTAAGAATTGAAATTCAAATCCCTAAACATTGAACTAAAGATTGAAAGCACTAAATTGAAATTAAGGTCTCTAAACATTGAACTAAGAAACCAAAACATCTCATTTTATATGCTTTTGGGAGTGGAAATAAATCGCAAATTTGTTTTCCCCATCATATATAAAACATGATGGACAACGAAACCTATTGTCATGGACTGATGAAATTGTAAGTAAGTAAATTGTAGAAGTGAGAATTTAAACAACTTACTTTCACTAGGAAGGGATGACAATCACATAAACATACGCATGAAAAGTGAGGCTCGATTTCTATCTAGATAGCTTAACAAAATGGAGCTAAGAGGATGATCTGACCGTTGCAATCTCGCATTAACGTGTCAGGTCCCCCTAACTCCGGCTTAGTCGAATGGAATGTCCAATAATCACGCAGTCTCGCGGATATGGACAAACACATTCGACACCATGAAAAACTTTCGGGGAAGAGATGCTCAACCTCTATATAGCAGTCTCGCTTTAGAGGAAGTATCATTCTCAACACCATCCTAAGAATCCTATCGCAGCCCAGGTCTAGCAGCAAGTTGTGTGTACAATAGTGTAGTGCTAAAAACAATAAAACATACACAACAGTTTAATTGCAAACAACACTTCTATAATTCAACCATTCATCCTTAACTCCAACCTGCAAAACAATGGTTAGCAAAGACTACTCCCCTTATACCTCCCATCTGCAAAAACATTTAGGCTACGTTTGGTTGTCCGGATTTCTAATTGGGATAGGATTGGATAGGATAGGATATGAAATCCTAGGATTTTTTTTATGTCCTGTCAAATGTTTGGTGAATCACAGTATTAAAATCGAATATGTTCACATCATGTACATTTTTTTTTTATTTTATATAAACGACATATCATTATAAATGAACATAAATGTTCATAAATGAAAATGGTGAAAATATCTCGTAACACTATTCCTTAATTTATTTATTATTTATTATTTATTATATTTTTCCTCTTTTTTATATTATTTTCATTATTATTTCTTTTTTTCCCTTTCATCATTCTTTAATAAAAATTTATCAAATAGTAAACTGTACTAACATATTTAAAATACAAAAATACCTAAAATATATAATAAATATAAATATATAATTTATAAATTGAATGTTTATTATAAAATAGAATTAAAATAAGATTAATTAAAAATAAATTTTTATTTTTATTTTCTTAAATTAGAATTCAAATATTATTTATATTGAAATATAATTTCAATTTTGTTAATTTAATAAATTTTTTATTCAAAAAAAAATTTCCTATTATGGACGTTAGAAATCCTATCCACCTTTATCCCACCCCCATGGGATAATTTTATCCTGTCTATATCCCCTTATATCCGACTTTATCCTATCCCGAGTAAGCACCAAACGTAGGATAGGATAAATTATATCATATCCCGAATTTTATCCCGACTGCCAAACGCAGCCAAACAAAATATATATATCTTTTAAAAAGAAACAGGCCTATGTCCACTATGAGTATTAACTCTGTCCCTAGTGGAGTCGCCAAGCTGTCGCGACCTTCCCGAATTTTTTAGATGTGAATTACCTAAAGAAGGCTAATGGATTACTAAGTTAGAAGACTTGGCACGGACCCTCCTAAGTCCTACCAATCGCCACTTGATAGAAATTAATTCATTTAAACATGTAATTTCAATTTGGAGCCACCACTAACCAATTAGGGCTGGTTAGAAACCCAAGTAAAGTATGGGAGAATACTTTACTATTGCGAACCAGAGATTCAATAGGTTCGGGGACATGGTTATGCTAGATTAGTCTAACGCCCTTTCGGTACCTTTTATTTTAATTTTAAAAATATTTTGCAAGCAATGTTGATTAATTTAAACCTAAGCTACCAACATGCAAATGGTGGTCATGTGAGTACACAATCAATAAAATAACATTCAAATAAAAAAATGCTAATAAAATTGCATGTCCTAAACATAATTTCTAAATGACATGACACCTAATTTTTCTTTCAGAGAAGAAGCACAGTGACTTTTTCTTTTTTACTTTCTCTCACCTCAAGTCTCTCTCACGTCCTCTCACCTTTCTCTTTCTCTACGAACTCTCTGCCCTTTTCTGTCTTTTGTCTTCTGCTTTTCAGAAAAGAACTTTGTTGACTTCTCTCTCACAAAACTCCATTCCCTCTTTGTGAATATTTCAAAAACTCAGTCCAAAAACCCCCCGAAATGTGAAGAGGAGCCCCCTATTTATAAAGCGAAAACTCGAGTTCGTTTCACCGGTGGAGATTTTCGCTCAACCTCTCAACAACAAAGTGGCTCCAAAATCACACGGTTGAGTTTTTGAATCCAAAAATTATTTTTTTAAAAAAAAATTTCCTTCTAATTAAAGCTTATCTTTAATTTCTAAAAGATGAGTTTAATGGATAAGCTTAATCCTAAACTAGGTGTCAACAACTGATTTTTCTATTGTTTTAGTACCCTGTGTCCATATTTGAAACCTTGAGATTTTCATAACCACCGAGAGTTGCCAATGTGTCGAAGAGGTTCATTGTGGCTCGAAGAAAATCGACCATGGGTCAATTACACTAAATTTTTTTGAAAGTTACCCGGTCGCCTAGGTGACGTTAAAGCACACTAGATTGAAATTAACCACGAATTTGAATCCAATTTTAGAAACTGAAAGTTCTATCATGTCACAAGTCATTTTAGAAACGTCGACTCAGTCTCCGAAGATATATATAATTTTTTTGTAAACTGAGGTTTTGGTTGGAAAAGTTGATATAGGGCCGTTGTCGACCGGGAAATTCCGAGGACCATTTTTTATCGTGAAATTGGGGTGCAAGTTGGATCTATTGGCAATGAAATATACCAATTTGATCAAGGACTCGGTAATGAAATTTATGAGAGTCAAATTGGTTTATTTCAAGAATGAATTGAGGTGGATTTGAGCTAAATGCCACCAAAATTCGTATGCCCATGGTCCATGACTTTTGGACCCTCCCATTTGGCTTCCAAGACAAGTCTTGTGGCTGCAATTTGCTAAGGAAAACAAGCTGGAAGGGTGGGGCCAAGTCAAGGGGGCAAGGGATGAGGATTGAAGACCAAGTGGTCCCCCTTGGCAACAGCCGGTTTCCTCTCCTTCTCCCTCACCTGTCGACCCCTCCTCCTTCTTTCAGCCCTTGCAACTCCTAGCAACCCAGAAAGAAAAAAAAAAAAAAAACTAACCAACAAGCCAATAGCCCCGCCGGAACCACCGCACGCCACCATTGCACCCCTGGAGCTGTTCGTTGCCCGCTCGCTTGCGCGCCAGACCTGTGCATCCTTGGCCGTCGTTCCTCCTTGGTCGTGGCCCTAGGGTGTCCCTCGAGCTGTTCGCAACTCCCCCGCTGTCGCCGGAGTTGCTTGGTTGCCTGCTGAGTCGCTGGAAGCACCGCTACAGCCTCCGCTAGTCTTCCTTAGTTGTTTTGGCCCCAACCGGCCACCGGAACAGCCTTCTCAGCCCTTGACCAAAATCAAAACTAGTGGGTTTCCAGCCCACTGTTTGGCCCGTTTTGGTGGCTTTCTCCACCCCACTTAGTTGTCCCGCTTTGGAGTTTGTTGATCATTTCCTCGTCCCCGTTGTTTTAATCCGAGCGGATCGTTAGTCAAGTGAATTTAACTCACTAATCCTTGCTTAGTAAGTTAATGACGTTTAATGGTTATTAGTTTAGACTAAGTATGGACTAGATGATAGTTAGAATAGATTAGCAATTTAATTAATTGTTATTGCATGTTAGGTGGTTAGAATAGTGTAATTAGAGTCTAGACAAGCTCTAGTATTTATCTAGAGTGGCTCGGAAATTTATCAAGCCTGTCTCGGCTTTAATTAGGCTTTTCTAGTCTAAGTGTGAATTATTGGCATTTATTTATTAATTTTTGTAATTAATTAATTATTTATTTATTTTTCAAAAATTAAACTAGGATAATTGGTGACCAGAATCTTATGCTAATTGCAGTGGTGTGATATGTTTATTTAATTAATTGTTATTTTGTGCAAATTGGGTGTAGTTTGCAATTTTGGGAATTTATTCTAAAATTTGTTATTTTCTGTAATTAATTAGAAAATCACCGTGCGTTAGTTTACAGCGCCAAAAATATTTTTATCGATTATATAATTAGTGGGATTTAATAAAGTAAATATGTTATATTTTTGGCAGAGGCAGACCGTATACTCACACACGATTATTTTTATTGGGTAAGATGAAAATTGTGAAATAATCAGTTGGGTTGAATGGTATACACCATTCTCAAATAATCAACACAGATAGCCAGAATTTTGATTTCATCTACAGTATTAAGAATCAATTGCAAACCCCATTCTCTCAGCAATATCATGACTAGGCTAGCAACAACATTCATAGCACTTCCAAGAACGAATTCGGCCTTTTCAAGCTCCAATGAACCAGCAATCTTTATATTGCCAACAAAAGTCAAATTTTCCATAATACAAGGCAGAAAGCATTGAACACTCTCAAGAACTCTAAAATTCCAACAACAAAGAAGCACACCGTTTGATTAGATATAGCATCCGCAATAATAGAGGTTGACAAATAGAATGCGACTAAATTGAATCACTATTACCTAGCCATCGACCATTGCTACTGATGGAAGTGAGATAGTTAGTATAAGCACCTAGAGGGGGGTGAATAGGTGCACAATCAATTTATCGAAATACGGAAGCAATTCTTGGCAAACGATAGACATGTACTTCACTATTGATTGACAAAATGAAATACGATCAAAGTAAAGAGAGCAAGGGAGAGAAGATTGAACACAGGGTTTATAGTGGTTCGGCTTAATCCAAGCCTACGTCCACTCTTCCGCACTGACAGCCCACCGGCTGGATTTCACTATGAACAAAAGAAAAGTTACAGCACTGCTTTTCCTTGATTCTACAGTGTAGATGTTTTATCACACCTCCTCAAGGTTTCTCACAAATATAGACTCTCTTTTGTATACAAGTATTCGCTCAAAGGAATTGTCTAAACAACAAGGAGCTTTAGACTTTGAAATTCTTCTATCGCGCACACCTCAACAACTTAGAACGTCTTCCTTATATACTCCTTTATGCCATCATACCCGTTGGCACTTCCCAAAGGAATTCCTCCAATCTACCCGTTGGACGGAATCAATTAGGAAGATCATTCTGGCTATTAAAGGAACGTGTCGATAGCCCATCAATCATGTTCGCCCATACAATCAGGATCTCGTTTTCCATAAATAGAACATTCCAAGAATATTTAGGCAATTGACGATTCCTTAATCTTCGAATCAATCATGATCAATCAAAGAATTCGGTTGAGTCTTTTCCAGCCACGAGATCTTCTCCAGTTGAAGGTCAAGCCCTTAACGAAACATCCAGTTCTGGATAACCTTTCTTCAACGGATTAGAGACTGTCAATGAATATAGACTTTGAGTCTTGAGTCTGGCTGTCCGGAGGTCTTCAGACTTAAATAGCAAAGTCTGCAAACCTTCAGACTAGACTGATGGAAACGTTTTGTCAACTTCAAAATACTTCAAGAAGATTTCTCCAATAGGAAGTGCCTCCCAAAGACACAACCCCTTGCCATTGTGGTTGCCGAAGTGGTGCACTCGAACAACGAACTTGAAGCTTGTGGACAATGAAACCCTAGAAAGAAGAGACAACGACAAATAGTAGATTGATGCTTGCAAAGAGTAGGCGAGGACCAACGAGAATCGAGCAAGAAGCGGCAATGACCACATAGCAATTTTGTTGAGGAGCAGCAAGGTAGAAGAAATAAGGAAACACAAACATCTAAATAAATAAGCTAAACTTAATTCATTTGGAATTTTCCTTCTTTTTTTTTTTTTTTTTTTTTGCCAATCACAAAATTCACACAAAATTGTCGGAAAATGTTCACCGACGAGCTGAGGTCCTCAATTGAGATTAACTTGATCATTTCAAATTTTATTTGAAACAAAGTCCACTTCGGGTATTTATTTGCGACAATGGATCCACTTTGGGTATTTATTTGAAATTTTTCCTAATCACAAAGTTGAGATTTGTGGTATTCCTACACAACCCTAGTATGAAATAATAAAAAGACATAATTAGTACAACTTTTATATTTTGGTATTTTGGTTGTAACTTTTACCTTTTGATATTTTGGCGGGACTTTTTTTTTTTTTTTTTTACTTTCTTTCCCTTTTTTCATTTTTTTTTTTGGAATTTGGCGCTTGTTAAGCGCTAAATATAAAATCTTGCAAAAAAAAAATTTAGCATTTGGAAATTGTACACAATTTTGAAAGTTAAAGATAATTTTTTTGTGTACAAGTCAGAGAATCGAAAAGCGCTACTTACTCTTTTCGAGTTTGAGTTTAACAATTGAGCCAAACCAATTCAAGCTTGCCATAGAAGCAAAAAGTGGCTGGATAAAAAGGATTGGAACTTTCAAATTTAGGAGGATAAACTTATATCATAAATTTATCTCCTTTTATAGTTGACAAATCCTTAACCAAAGGGTTTTTTTTTTTTTTAGCATTAACCAAAGGGTTAATATCATATAAAAAGAACCTAAATTAGTACTCCTATAATAAATTTTCTGAACTAATTTTTTGGCTACCAAAAACCCCAACTCGTACACATTTGATAAATTTATGCCAAATTAATTTTTATAGTCAAAAACCCTAAATTAATACATTTATGACAAATTTATCTTATGTTAGTTTTCGTTAAGTTAGATTAATAACACAAAAATCCACAAATTGGTACACTTATGAAAAATGGAGGGTAAAACCCCAAATTGATGCACTTGACAACTGGCACATGTAATTCAATTTAACAATTTGACTATAAAATTTAACATGAACAAATTGATAATAAATTTGTTACATGATATGTAGTTTAGGATTTTTAGCAGTAAAAAATAAATTTGAAGTAAATTTATCATATGTGTATTACTTTGAGATTTTTAGTGATATTAACTCTTAACCAGATTGTTGATATAACTTACGTCACACCATAAAGCTATCGTGATTTTGTTAATTTGCTGAATAAAATTACTTGCACACCCATCAACCAAAACACTATTCATATGTACTCTCTTTCCCTCTCTGCCCATGTGATGGACCAAAGCGACTGATTATTGAGCCCGCCGAAGCTACCACCAACCGCCGAGAAAACCACTAGCACAGCGGTCTCTCTCTCTCTCTCTCTCTCTCTCTCTCTCTCTGTGCTTGCTAATTCTTTGTAGTCGATCACTGCAAATCGACCCTGGATATGTGGCCGTGTTTGTCATGGAAGACCTTTAATTTTGAAGGTCATTGCCCTTGACCTCTGAAATTGAGAGAGAGCGACGATGCTGTCGCGGACGAGGCAGACATGGAGGTGGTTCTATCTTAGTTGGAGTGTACGATGCGCAGAAGAGGAGGTAAGAAAAGGAAAGGAGAAAAAAAAAATGGAATTGACATCAAAAATATATCTCTTCCCTTCAAACATTTCAAGATTTAATCATTAATGTGTCAAATTAGATTGAGCTAATTTAACGCTCCAAAATTAAGAGGAACATCTACCTAAAAGTTATGTACAATAGAGCCTGTTAGCATTATTAATAGGATATTTATCTTGATTCTTCATATTTTTAAGAATTGTGTACGTCTCATTTGATTGTGCATATCCCTAAACAATCATAATTGGTATTATATTTATAGTCATCTAATGAAACCTATAAATACTCTGCACACCGGAGCACACCTCAACCTTCTCTGTCTCATTTGGTATTGACGTTGTAGCCTGTTGTCGAATGAAGACGAGAGAACTAGCAGAAAGTGAAGATAAAATGGAACAATTTATGCTTGCATACTGTACTATCGGCAAAACGTGCTCCGATGAGACATGTGGGTTTGTTAAGGGAAAGGGCAAAAGAAAAAAGGGATAATGTTTGGTAAGATCAAGGTATATAGGTGCAAAACTTAGTTGCATATCCCTTCAAATTCCAAAGGCACTGATAATATATGGATATTGAGAAAAATGAAGGATTGATGAACCATTCAATCCTCTTAAAAGGAACATATATTGAATCAGAAAATGACCGACTCTTGGTTGATATCGTTGAATATCAAATTCAGCTTATGAGAACAAATTTTGATCAAAGTAGAAGTTATCGATGAGCAAATCATTCCGCGAGCTATAAGCCCATTGATAGTGCATGATGTCGATATAACAAAATGGTGAGATTAGTGTATAGGTTATTACTGAAATGATTACCAATTGACAACTTGAAGGAAATGACAAATCACTAATAAAGTTATTGATAGTAAACAATTGTAGATTTTGCTAAGTGTTTAAACATTGTCATTTTTTAATAACAAAAATTTGTCAACGAATTTGTTGAAGACGAAGATGATGGATTGACATGAATACATGATTGCTCGGCAAATATGCCTATTATCTCGAAAAGCTTAAATGATAATCAATAATTCTAGATAGAGCGAAAATGTTATTATGGAATTCAAAATTCATGACAGTTTGTAAATAATTGCTCATGGTGGTGTATAAAATCCCATGTTTAATCATTGTCAGCATAGCACATGTTTTTCTGCACATTTCTTTTCTTCTTTACTCTTCCTGCAAATTTAACCTTTTCAGCCCACGTTTTTTAGTCAAACAGCACATTTAAATTTCCTGACTTTTTATTATTGTCATGACCTTTAATTACCGGTAGTTGCAACTTAATATTTCTACTTTTCCATCATTTGCGTTCTTATCCATTATAAATAAATATTCCCTCAAGTTCGATTCCTTTCTTGGCGTTCCCATCGCGGAATACTACAAGCATCTCTGATTTCCACAATTTGGTGGAATGCATGTAACAATACTTTGACGTCGCTTTATAAACAAATCGCATAATCAATCTTCCAAAAGATATATAATATTGGTTCATATTTGATAGCCACATTTTTTAGCCATAACATCCCTAAAGCATTTAGAACCACCGTACATGCGATGACAAGTTTCTTTTAGTGATTAAAATTTATTTTTTACAGCTTAAGCGGGAAAATATGAGATCAAACTCTGGAGGTCCAATCAAATCTTGCACTAATCATACTCTCTAATTCCCTTTCTTCGCAGGAAGAGGAGGAAAGCTCTGCTCATGCCTAAAGAAGTTTTGAGGGTCTACCCTGGTCTTGACCTGAACCAACCTGTAGAAATTGCTCTTGAAATACTTCAAACCCCAAGACCCTGCCTCCATCAAGCTGTTGACTCCTCTCTTGTTCATGCCCAAATCAAGGTCCCTGTAATTCACATAGGCCTCTCTAGGATTCTGGGACACATAAGGACCCATGTAGTCATACAGCTTCCTGATCCAGCTCATGTACCTGGCCATGTTCTCCGCCCCATCCAGCCAAGACACTGAATACTGGATCTTAAACAGCGTGCCGCGCCGGTGCGGGAATGGTGTTGCTGACTCAGGGATACGGTCCATCTCCCCGCCGTATGGGTTCCATATCATGAGTGGGATCTCCTCTTCCAAGAACATTTTCCAAAGGCCCAAGAGGCCCTTCTCGGGGATCGGGACCCTCACGAAGTCGGACTTGGACTTGAAGTAGCTCTGAAACTGGGGCTTCCCTTGGAGGAGAACCTCCGGGGCTGTCGTGTTTGGATACAGTGCCATGTACAGGACCGATCTGATCCAGCTCATCTTGGTGCAGTCGGCCTGTGTTAGGCCCAGCTCAGGAAAGCGCTTGCCCATGATCCCAAGGAGGGTGTCCGGGTCTCCTAGGAAGAGGGCCATATAGGAGGTTGTCACAGTGCGATTCACCGTCAGGTTGGCGCTTGAGGCCTGGATGATGACTCTGATGAAGAGCCTGTCGTCGAGCTTTGGTGCTATCTTTTGTCATTTGACCAGGAGCTTCGTTGCGCCTTCTTCGAGGGTCTTGGTGACTGTGAACACAGTCACAATCTCAGGCACATTGACCAATTTCAGCTTCCAGGCCAGGATTATGCCGAAACTGCCTCCGCCGCCTCCCCTTAGAGCCCAGAAGAGATCCTCCCCCATTGCCTTCCGGTCAAGAATTTTCCCCTCGGCGTCCACCATTCGGACATCGAGCACATTGTCAGCCCCCAGCCCAAACTTCCTCATGATTGACCCGTAGGCCCCTCCGGTAATGTGGCCCCCGATGCCCAGGCTTGTGGACACGCCCATCGGGAACCCGTGGATGTTGCTCTTCTCGGCAATCCGGTAATAGACCTCCCCAACTGTGGCCCCTGCCTGGGCCCACGCAGTGCCCTGGGGGATGTCCACCTCGATGGCACGGAGTCGGGCCAGGTCAAGCACGATGAAAGGGGACTCAATCTGGGACACGTAGGAGAGTGCCTCGAAGTCGTGGCCCCCACTCCGCACACGGATGGCGAGCCCTAGCTGCCTCGAGCAGAGGACAGCGGCCTGGACATGGACCTCAGAAAGCGGGGTGAAGATGATCAAGGGCTTTGGCACGGTCGGGAGCAAGTACCGGAGGTTGTTCGCTGTCGACCTGAGGACGGACGTAAAGGAAGAGACATTATTCGGGGTGTAATATGAGGAAAGAGGAACAGAGTTCATGGAATTGGTCGAAAGGCAGTTAAAGAAGGTCTGTTGAATCGTGTAAGTTGCCGATGTCCATGAAGATGATGAGACAAGGAAAAAGAAGAGAATCTGCGGAAGTAGCAGAGAGCTATGAAACGCCATTTTTTGTGTCGGTTTTTCCGTGCTCTCTTCAATTGGTTCCACTGAGCAAGCTCTTGGTGGGTCGTTTATATATAGTGGATTTTCGTGGCCTAGACAACGTTGGATGTTCTG
Organism: Eucalyptus sideroxylon; assembly: GCA_014182405.2. Lineage (NCBI taxonomy): Eukaryota > Viridiplantae > Streptophyta > Magnoliopsida > Myrtales > Myrtaceae > Eucalyptus > Eucalyptus sideroxylon. Next base: position 58,891,684 of record CM024552.2, read on the forward strand.
ATGCGAACTTCTGGTTTTCAAGGTGTTCCATCAATTTGGTGTGGGGTCTCCAAAACGTTTTGCGTATTGTGTTCTCCACCAGTTTCTCATTCTCTGCATTTTAATAAGAGCAACAGTTTTGAGCTGCTGTAAGAAATGCGTCAATTTGCCTTCCCAGTCATAGTCGAACAAAGTAATATTAACTTCACTCTTTTACTCTTCTGCAATCTCAACGCTCCTAACATTGTTGTCGCCACAAGCACCACTGTCTGCAGCACTGCTAGCGCCTTCACCGCCACCCGTCCTCCATTATATCATACTAGCTTCAGTCATATCAATACAATCAGCGTTGACAAGTGTAGTTTCCAGCAGTTAATAAGCTTCTCAAACCGATCCTTCCGTCAGCAAAACTCTTTGGAAAAGCATCTCATGCCTCACAACTGTCGGACTGGGGCATGGGGTTTAGACCAGGAGAAAGATTTTCTCCTCATGTTGAAACTGGTGATGCAGATTTCTCTTTCCAAGATTGCTTCTCCAATGACTCAATTTGATGAGGGCGGGAAGTGATCACCGAGACTAGAGGATCTAAATAAGAAGTAGCTCTTGGCAAGCTTCTAGGATGGCAAAAGCGACATGAATCAACTAAACTGTGCACTGGATAGGTTGAGAGCGATTCTAATATATATATTATATGAAAATTGTAATTAATTCACAGAAGTGCCTTAATAGTAATACTTAGCTTTGGAAATCCAAATTTAAGCGTGCTTAGGTGGGAGCATTCCTGAGATGAGTTACAATGTTCCCACCCATACACCAAATGACAAAATCACGAGAGTCGGTAAAAGTGAACAACACCTTAGTGAGTTAATAAATGGATGTCATAATATTGTATCAAAGCAGGTCTCCCTCTAAAATGTGTCTGGCTTGGAGACGAACCATGTGGAAGCTGGTGGGCCTATATTAACTTGGTTTGACAAAGGCAAGAAGAGGTTGCTGAGGCTAGAAGGCCTAGACAAGAAGCGGTAGGCTTCTAGGATGGTGAAGGGGGCAGGAAGCAAGACTGTCTCTAGTTTGTGGATGGTTTGAGGATGAACAACATGGAAGCTGGTGGACCTGTAACAATCCAATCCGATGAGAGTAGAGAGTGGTTGATGGGGTCAAAGGGCCTGAACAAGGAACGACTCTTGATAAGCTTCTATGATGGCAAATGGGATAGGAAGAAATTATGCAACGAATAAGGGGAGATTGATAATTATATATGTTTAACTCATGAATGTGCCTTTTGATGTAACGACAATGCCTAACTTTGGAACTCCAAAATTAGGCATGCTTAAGTGGGAGCATTCCCAAGATGGATGACTTCTTGCCCACATGTACATCAAAAGACAAAACTATGAGACTTGATATGGAACAAACCAAAGCGGACAATACCTTAGCAAGTTAATCCAGTGAAGTCATGGCATCTAGAGGATCATTGAATTCTGTGACAACTTTTGCTATTTGAAAAGGAAATAAAGGCGGGGATAAGATGGATGATAAATTGGCCTGGAATTCCGGAAGAAATAAATACCGAAATCAGCATTCTCATTTCTTTTATGGGCTGCAATAGTGAAATCGCTTAGGTGGAAGTCACATTCCTATGTTAGGTACAAACTCTTAAGTGGAATGGAACGTAGATTTTGAGTTGCACTGGCAAAACCACTTTACAAGCTTGGATTCCATCCATTTAGGTCTGCAAAATGGTGATCGAATTTGATATGTAAAACTAACAAGATTGTACATGATAAAGAAGGGCCAAAGTAGATTTATTGTTAAGGGAGCCCAACCAAATCAAATCTCCATGGTCAATAAAAAGCAAACTCAACACTCAACAGCAACCTCGAGCTCATATTCCGAAAATAGATAAAAATATATTCATATTTTTCGAAAAGGCTTTTCCTGAACTAGCCCAATATGAAATAATAAAAAGACGAAATTAGTACAAATCTTATGATTTGTCACTTTGGCATGACTTTAATTTCATAGTACTTCCGCGTGACTTTTATGTTTTTTCTTTCCTTTTTGTGATTGAAAATGTTTGGAATTTGGCCTTAGTTAAACGTCGAGTATATAAGATCTTTTAAAGTTTTAGTCATCTGGAAAGTGTTCATAATTTTGAAAGTGAAAGATATTACGTTTGTATTAAAATCCAAGGCTTGGAAAGCAGTAATTACTCTTTTTGAGTTGAAGTTTTAACAATGGAGCCAAACCATTTCAGGCTTATTATTCAAGCAAAATGTGGCTGGATATTAAGGATTGGAACCTCCGAATTCAGGCGGATAAACTTAAAAGCCTTTATATAGTCGACACACCCGCAACCAAATCGAGGACTTAGCTACCAAAATGAAGTCATACTTTGTGAACAAGGTTCCGTGCATATGCACCAATCAAACCGCCAGCACTGCCGTTCATGCTGCATAGCCTCTAACCCCGGTTTCCCTCTGTGTCTTCTCTCCGTTTGTTATTTCGTTTTGGACGATCACTCCAAATCAGGGTCGTTGACATATCCACTTCAATCTCAGAGGTCCTCGCACTTCGACCTCTGACATGGGGTTCGTTGCGCGCACGTGCGAAGGAGAGAGAGATGCATTGTGATGGGTAGAGGAGGATGCTATCATGGCGGAGGTGGACATGACGGCTGTAATACTAGCTTAGTGGGTGGACAGTGCGAAGAAGAAGAGGTAAGAAGAAAGAAAGAAAAGAAAAGCAATAAACGCCAAATATAGGTCTCTGCCCTTCAAAGTTTTCAGGATTGACGTGTCAGTAATAATCTCCTATCTGAAGATGAAGTATAATAGGGTCAAAAGGTTTTTGCCCTTATTGAAATCTATACATGAATCGCTTCGCTAAAAAGTTTATGAGGGGTGCAAGCCCAACATGGCATCGACAATGCGATGGACATCTCTCCAACCTAAATTGCCATGACAGTATGACTGACGTAACCCTCCAACAGTGTGCCTAAAAGATAAAGTTCAAGTCGAGTCCGAAAAGACAAATGAAAACTAAAAGATAAATTCGAGTACAAAAGGATATGCCCTTTCGTAACTGCCAAAAACTTCTTTTTTTTTAGGTTGGAGTTGTCAATTACTTATATAATGTCAGATGCAGCGTCTTTATCTCGTGCGATTCAAGTTGCAGTTGCGAGGGGACGAATTATTTTATTAGAATAGCTCAAAGACTATTGTGCCTTCAAGTAGTGAAGCATCATTACGCTATACTTAATTGGAACACGTGAACCGTATGAGAATTTCAATAGTTTGTGCACATGAAAATTGAGAAAAGTAAAGATGAACAATCACTTACAAATAAAAACAAAAAGAAAGAAAGAAAAAAGGGGTAGAATGCACTACACAACACTATCAAATTAGGAAAATTACCAAAACAATCCTGAACTTAATGTAATTTTTCTAATTCAATTCTAAACCTTTTTTTTTTTTTTTGTTTTACAGTTCACCTAGCCAAATTTGGCCGGCAGGCACTAATGTGACAATTTTTTTTAAATATATTTATTTTTGAAATTTTTTATAATTTTTTTCTTTTATTTTCCTTTCTTCTTTTTCTGGTTGGTTGCCGGACTGACCAATGGCTACAGTCAGCGAGGTTGATCTTGCCGTCATGGGTGAGCCCTAAATGGCCTTTGTACTCATATCCACCAAAGATCCTTAAGCTAATCTAAGACAATGTTCTTGTTGAGGCTTGCCTTCACCGAGATCTAGCATTATTAAAAAACTGCTATGTCCGCATCGGCCGACATCCATGTCAGCATTGGCCAACCAAATTTAGCTTGATGAATTGAATTGACATAATTACAAAAGATCTAGGACTGAATTAGTCAAAAGAAAATGTTTATGACTGAATTAGAAAAATTGCAATAAGTTCAAGACTATTTTGGTAATTTTCCCCCATCAAACTACCTGCTATATTTTGAAGTTCAAACAGTTTGTAGATTCTGCTGTCTCCAAATACACGTGGGCTATTTAAGTTCAAACTCTTCACCTATTTTGATACTAAAATATCAATTGTGAAATAGTTCTAATTGGAAAAATTATTCAATCAGTCCTAAACACTTAGTGTATGGAAGCCAATTTAGTTATTTAATTTTGTTAATTTAATCATAAACATTTTCATGAAATTTCAATATTGTCTTTCCAATCAATTTTCGTTAGAAATTGCTGATATTGCAGTGTGTCACGTAGGATGGTTAGCAATGATTGAACCACCACATCAGCAATATTTAGCAAAAATTGACGGGAATGACTACATTAAATTTTGCGCAAAGGTTTACGATTAAATTATCAAAACTAAAAATTTCAAGATTGAATTAACATTCATACAATAAGTTTAAGACCGATTAGGTATTTTTCCTGATCCAAGTGTTACTATTATGAAAGATTGAATTAATATTCGTACAATAAATTTATAACTATTATATGCTAGATTACAACCAACGACAATTTCTCTTCGCGATCTGTTATTTTATGTAAGAGTTGTGATGTGTTCAGCTTTATTGGTTTCATTTCAACTTTTTTAGAATGTGAATGCAAAGGTCAGTTCATTGTCGCTATCTTTTTATCCTTTCAGAACTCAGGACACAATCCCCTTCCTCCGCACCATTTTTCTCTGAGAAGCCATTGAAGAAGTACCAGCCTTCAGAATGTGTTTCCTGAACAGCGTCTTGCGCTTCTATTAATCTTGGAACTGCAGCCAACATGATAGTACACATCATTCGCAACCCTCTGAGGTTCGTCAAGTCATGGTCATATAAATAGATTGTTGACACGTTTTCTGACACATCAAATTTTTGGAACTCCTAATAGTGGCCCTCAAATTTTTACATAATATAAAATAAGAGTTTTTGAATTCAAAGTTTCTAAATCCCCCATCATTATTATCTCCACCGAAAAAATTAATAAATTAATCATAAACCTATTATATATATATATGCTAATTTAGTTTGAAACTTTGCAATTTTATTAATGTAGTTTTAGATCTTTGCACGAGATAAAAGTTTTAAATTGAATTACTTTCCATATAATAGTTTTAGGACTAATTTAGTAGTCATCCCCATTTTCACGCTGTAACCTTAGCTTCAAGTTCAACCTATGCATGAGTGGGAGTATTAGATTATTTAAATATTAGTCCACATAGTCATCAAAAAAATTTAGACATTTACGTGTAAGCGTGTTCAACAAATAAGTTGATATAAATACACATTTCAGGTCTACCCAGTAGGGCCTTTTCAATTGATACACGGGGCCACAAAACTGGAGAGAGAGAGAGAGAGTATTGGGCACTCTAGTTGCGTCGACTCAGCAAAATACTAGTTAATTGATTAAGCAAAATGTGTCACATGCAAGCTCACCATCAGAAAAATATTCTCACTCACTCCCGAGCATCTCTCTCTCTCCACTTCATGGTCTCTCTCCTCACTCTTTGCACTTTGCTCTACCTCCCCTCCCGATTCACTCAACCTCTACCCTCTTTCTCCCTCCTAACTCACGACTTAACTCTCGTCTGACAAACCATGCTATTGCCTCTGGCTTCGGCTCATCCGTTGCCTCTGTCGTCACCAAATTGTCGCTCATCTTTCTCTTTCTAAGACCTTATTTAGTGACGTTCTGGTCTCTATCTTCCCCTCTCGACTCACACAACGTGATGATGCTTTGCTCTCTACCATGTCACCACCTCCGTCTCGAAAGGTACAGATTTTCAAATTTACTCTAAAATGTGTGTAGTTTTTGCATTCATTTATAAATTTGGGAATAGATTTTGAAAGTAATTTTTTTACACAGTGATAAATCTGCTCTCTTTGGTTCAACGAACCATGCCTCCACCAGCTCGTCTAGGGGTGATTGGGTAGGGTCTAGACTTGAACCCTGTACTTGACTATATTATAATCAGTTCTTCTTTTTTGGATTTTGTACCTGAGCCCATTTGCATTAGACCTTATACCCGGACCACCCTGTTTTTCTGATTCAATTCCAAGGTTAGCCTTATTTCTACTAGAACCTAATTTGTAATCGCCTAATATTTTATACGGCTTTGAATTTTACATTAATACGCAAGAACAACATAATCCTTCTAATTTGTGTTGAAATATTAAACACTTGTAATCAATAAGTACATAAATTTTTTGACTAAACGAAAACTAAGGATTCACAAGGCTAATTGTCACGCCCCGATCCTCAAGCGCACACTCATTCCTCACTGGTCAATAAAAATTTGCAACTTCCTAGGACGAGTCGCCGACCCTTTCATTTTATTACACATGCAGAAGCGAAACAAATACCCCTAACAATAAGTAGCATGGGATAAGAAAGCAAGGCAACATTTCACAACAGCACACTCTTGTAAAACAATGGGGTTTAGGTACCAAACGAGTCTGGTCAAGCCTACAAAAGATTAGCTCTCAAAAGGAGCCATTCTACGACATACTAGTCAAACCCATGCGCCGATCCTTTGGACTCCACCTCCACAGACTCCGGGGCTTTGGTCTTCCACGACCACCACCTAAGGACCTAAAAATGGTTATTCAATAACCAATGAGACAATGTCTTAGCAAGTCCACCCTTTAAACCCCAATTAGGAAGAAAATATGCCTTAGGGGCTGCCTAAGCACAACAACGAGTCAAAGGGCTTACCTTGGTCTCAATTCCTTCCTGTAAGTCAATTCAAATAACAAATACTAACAATCATATCATTCAATCAAACAGATCGAATCATCGATCAATCGACTCAGTCAATTACATGTCATTGAGACCATCACCAGGTCATGTTGATTATTTATTCTCAACTCTTAGCCACAGCCGAATAGGCACATCCTAGATTAGGTGGTCATCACGGCCCCACTGGCAACTTTTCTTGGTTTAGTGGTAATCACGGCCCCACTTGGCAATTTTCTATATTTAGTGGTATCACGGCCTCACTCGGCAATTTTTCTAGACTTAGTGGTATCACAGCCCCATTCAGCAATTCTTTGGTTTGGTGAGCTTTAGTGGTATCACGGCCCCACTTATGGAGTAAGTGGGTTTGCAAGACCAAATGTAGAGGCATTTAAATTATGCAGCTTGAAATCAAGGGTAGAATGGCATGGAGTTGGTGTGGTATTCTTAAATTGAGACCGACTTTATCTTCAACCATATCTAGGCAAAGTGATTGTTACAAAGAGTTATATGATGAACTCAAGAGTGTGGGACCGGTTGTTGGATGGTATCAACTAATATGGATATGTGGCGTTAGTAAACACAATTTTACAGGGGGGTTAGCTTGTAGAGATAGATTACCAACAATGGAGACCATATCACGTTTGATACCTATGGCAAGATTCCATTGTAATTTCTATTTGATTGGTCCGAAAATCGAGATCATCTATTCTTTCAATGCACATAGACTGGAATCATATGACGCATTGTCCTCACACAATACGGAATCTGTTGTTCTTAAGGCAAGTGGAATGATGAACTCCAATGGATGATCAAGGCTACCAAAGGAGAGGACTAGGCAGCAAGGCTTCCCAAGTTTACTTTATTAGTAACCATATATTGCATTTGGATTGTACGCAGTTGTAGATGTTTCCAAAACAAGTCAAATGATGTCCCCATCATCGTGGCTAAAATTCGTAAACTTGTCAGAAGGCGAGCTTCACATTAGAAAAACTTTAGACCTTCTCAGACAAATATAATATTGGCTACTATATAAAGACTCCCTTACTTTATTTTTTCATGTTCTTAGATATCTTTCTAATGTAGGAATGCCCTTAAGCTCTTGTATGTCATCTTATAAATGATACTTACATTTCAAAAAAAAAAAAAAATTATTATGGATTTTAATAAAAAAAATACAAAAAAATCATGTGCAGGTCATATAAAATTAGGTTCATAAAATGAATTTCATTTAGTTATTTGTTCTTGGTCCATTTAATTAAAAATTTCCATCATTAGAATTAGACCATCACGAGGAAGGCCGCTAGGAAGGCCATTTAGGGCATGCATGACAAAATTATTTTCTCTATAATTTTATTTTTCTATTCTTCAACAAGTTTGGAATAGAAATGTATTTGATAATGCAATTTTATTTTCTATTTCTGGAATAGATTTTTATTTCATAAACAAATTTGGAACAAAAATCAAAAGCTAAAATTTTTAGATTTTCTATTTCTAGAATAAAAATGAGAAATGAAAACTCTTCTTATTGTTCAATCTCGCCATCGCTTGCTATGCCCGCCACCAATCATTGGACGCCTGCTGCCCACCACCCCTCTTGAAATGGAAATTTTATTTTGTTATCAAACAAATTTCTGTTCCAAAAACAAAAATTTTGAATTGTTGTCAAATGCATTTCTTTGCTCAGAAACTTGTTTAGGGAATATAAATTGAGAAATTAATTTCTTGCCAGAAATTGATTTTTAGAACATAAATGTTGTCATGCGCACCCTTAGTTAAATTGTATGACATACAGTTTAGTTTTCATTTAAATAAATGAAAATCCAAAAAGCAATCTGAGCATAATTATGTTATAATTAGAAACCATATTTAAGTTGGACATGATTTTCTAATTAATATTTGTTACATATGCTCATGTTGCTTCAAGGTAAGTTTTTTCCTCTATACTTGCAATTTACTCATTGCCTTGCTTTATTGAGTGTTCAATGATGGTTGTGCACCCACATGACCACCTTGCATATTAAAAAGAGGTTACAATCAATCCATGTTGCCTACCATTTTTATTTTTTTTGAAAATATAAGACAAAAAGGTACCAAAAAGATATTAGAGTAATCTAGCAAAACCAAGTCCCCGAACTCATTTAATCTTTGGTTTATAGAAGTAAAGTTTTTCTTTTGATGCTTTACTAGACTATCTAATCAACCCACCATAAACTGATTAGTGGTTACTCTTAAATAAAAGTCATTTGCATGTTAAAAAAACTTGAACCTTAAGTTGCTAATTAGTTTTGGCTTGGGAAAGCCTAGCTAAGTATAGGTTTAGTAGTCCATTAGTCAATCCTAAAGCAATTTACCCGAGGTAAGATCATGACAGCTTTGCAACTCTGTTGGAGACTTGAATTAAAACTCTGAGTAGACTTAAGCTAATTTTTTTCTTTAAAAAAATATTTTTATTCTACAGCGAGGATATCATGTACGTCCTTAACATCACGTATTAATGTTCTTGTAGATGGGAGATATAAAGGGAGAGTGTCTTGTAGAGAGATACTAGAATGAATGATTTATATTCCCTATTTGGAAGTATGGTTTGCATTTAAATTGTTATGCGTGTTTTATTACTTTAGTACTACACTATTGCACATGGAACTATACCATCGAACCTGGACTGCATTAGGGTACTTAGGATGATATTGAGTTAGATAGGACTTCAACCATGAGGCTACGTAGTAGAGGTTGCCCAACTCAATCCTAAAAACTTCTTGTAGAGAGGTACTAGGATGAATGATTTATATTCCCTATTTGGAAGTATGGTTTGCATTTAAATTGTTGTGCATGTTTTATTACTTTAGTACTACATTATTGCACATAGAACTATGCCGTCGATGTCACGCCCCGAACCCCGAGCGCGCCAACATCCCATCATGGTCATGCAAATGCGACATTCCCAGGTAGTGTCGCCGACCCCATTCATTTATTAATGCACAAGCGGAACATATTATAAAACCCCTGACAATGAAATACGGGATAGAAAAGCAGGAAACAATTTTACAACCAATCACTTACTCAAACCAACGAAGTTACAGATGAAGGCCTACAGCCAAAAGTCTACAAAAGATCGACTCTTAAAAATGAACTATCCTACGACCTACAAGTCGGACACGCTCTCCAATCCTTATGACTTCACCTTTGCAACTCCTCAAGGCCAACCCAAGCTATCTGGCTGCTCTGCCCACCGGGGACCTGAAATGGTTATTCAATAACCACTGAGACGACGTCTCAGCAAGTTCAACCCCCTAAACCCCTATTAGAAAGAAAATACGTCCAAGGGTGGCCTAGCCACATCACACAGAGAACTTACCTCGCCTCAATTCCTTCCTGCAGGTTAGCACAATTTGTATCACACAATTTCAGGTAGTAATAATAATTCAAACAATTGGAACGCCATCACTTTCATATAAATCACGATCGCACTTAGCACGCATCATAATTATTATTCACTGTCACACAAGGGCATAGCCCACTCACAGATTGACTATCTATTAACATTACGACATTTCGAGAAGAATAAAGGTCCAGTCGGTCTCGCCACTACTGCGACCAAGCCACGTCGTTCTATCGACAGCATTTCTAGAAGAATAAAGGTCCAATCGGTCTCGCCACTATTGCGACCAAGCCACGTCATTCTATCGACAGCATTTCTAGAAGAATAAGGTCCAGTCGGTCTCGCCACTACTGCGACCAAGCCACGTCATTCTATCGACAGCATTTCTAGAAGAATAAAGGTCCGGTCGGCTTCGCCACTACTTTGCGACCAAGCCACGTCGTTCTATCGACAGCATTTCTAAAAGAATAAGGATCCAGTCGGCCTAGCCACTACTGCGACCCGAGCCTTACAACTAGCACATGACAATTCGATACCGATCCTTGGAAACTTTACATTTCACTCCTATAATCCAATTACGATATTAGCCATTTAACAATCCAATTTCAATGCCGAACTCGACACTTGGGATTTTATGAATAAAATCCATATTTATCACAATCAACACTCAATTCGCCACAATCAATCATCAAATTCAAATTCTAAATATACAGCAACGATCGGCACGAAATTCTGAGAGTTTAGGGTCCCGACGAAATTTTTGAATTTTAATAAATAATTAAATTTATTCTGAAAATAATTAAATAATAATATTCATATTTTTCGCAATCCACATTCGATTTATAATATCCGACCATCAATTTCAAAATCCGAATACACAAAGAGCAACCGGCACGAAATTCTGAGAATTTAGGGTCCCAACAAAATTTTCGGAATTTAATAAATAATTAAATTTATTCCGAAAATAATTAAATAATAATATTTTAATAATGTCGAATAATAATATATTATTAAATTATTAAATAATTTCGAAATATTTAAATAAGTCAAAAGTAAATTCCTTTATGTCACATCAAGCTTTATATTAATGTAAACCTTCATTTAGCCTTAAATTAAACTCACTTTAAACTAATTAAACACATTAATATAATCAACACTTAAATAAATTAAACTAACCACCTAATCACACTTAACATAAACTAAGCACACCTAAAGCATAATTAACCCTCTAAGCGAGGTTTAGTGAGCTAAACTCACCCATTAGCGAGTTGAGCGGACCAAACGACGGGGACGCCGAGGAGAACAACTTTCCTTAAAGCGGGCCGAGCATCCAGGCTCGGGAAGGCGGCCAAGACGGGCCAAAACCCTCTGCGATACCCATTTTTCCAGCCCTCTGATCGCTGCTGGAAGGGGTGGATTTGGGGCCAGTTGAGGCGGCCAAGGGCGGCTAGGGTTCGGTGGAGCTCCGGTGGGTTGAAGTGGCGGCGCGTGGTGGCCGGAGATGGCCGAATTGTGGCATGAGCTGGCCAAAACAGAGCTGAACAGAGGCGGTTGGGAGCTGGGGTCGCACGGCGGGGCGGGCGTGAGGCGAAAGGCGGCGAGGCGACATGCGGCGGCTCCCGACGACGTTGGCTGCTGCTCCAACCCGGGCGAGCTACTCTCGATTCTAATCGAACCCGAGGGAGGAGAGAGAGACCGCGACGGGAGAGGAAGGGGGAAGACGAAGGCGTGCGGCCAAGGCAGAACGACGACGGCGGGTGCGGACGGCCGGCGACGAGCGGCTGAGCGAGCGGTCGGACGGGCGGATGAAGCGGGGCGTCGAGCTGCTGGTGGCGTCCGAGGAAGAAGAAGATGAAAAATGCCCATGGAGGAATCGCACGGGAGGGAAAGAGGAAGAAGAGAGGGAGAGAGAGAGAAGGAGGGGGCTTTTTTTTTTTTTTTTTTTTGCCTTTCTTTAATCTAACAAATTGGCCCACCATGACATCATGTGATGTCACATTCCACTCACCATTTCTTGACAAATTTGCCCATTCTAGAAGCTTTAAGGTAATTTAAAATGTTAGGTCCATGGGCATACGAATTTTGAAACAATTGTCTTCCATTAATCACTTGATTTACTTTAAATCCATCTCAATTGGCCTCAATGCTTCCATTAAATATTCTCCTCATCTAATAGCTCATCTCGCATCTCAATTTTGTATTCCATTTTAATCCCCGGCGCCAATTACATAAAAATGACCTGATTAATTCAATTGAAATTAATACCGAAAATTCTGGATGTCACAGTCGAACTTGGACTGCATTAGGGTACTTAGGATGATATTGAGTTAAATAGGACTTCAACCATGAGGCTACATAGTAGAGGTTGCCCAACTCAATCCTAAAAACTTCTTTCTTGGTGTCAAGAATGTTTACCTTTGCCCACGAGGTAGATTGCATCGGAGCATGCTTGATTGAGCCAGAGTTAAGAGGGCTTGACTTAGTATGTGAGGCTACGGCTAGTTATTCCACCTTGTTAACTCCACTTTGTAAGACCTTTTAGCTAGAAATCAAACTGCACATTCCATAAGCATGTCTATGTATTTGTCATCATCGTTTTGGTGAAGTAGGTATTCTATCCTTTGCTTTGCAATTTACTTACTTCGCCATACTTTTAGTCAATTCATAACAATCTAGGTCATTCATTGATTTAATTCCCTTGTCAATTAGAAATGAGATAAGGAAATTGTCATTCAATGAATTATTTAAACAAAACCTTTGGGGAACTTGCTTTCAATTCATGTGTTTGTTTTTTTTCTTTTTGGTAAAGGTAAGAAAAAATTGAGCTTTAACCAAACTATACAAGAGGGTTCGGCACCAAAAACTTACACTCATAATGACAACAAGTCAGAATGAGTGGAAGGGAGCCGAAAGAAAACAAGGAAGACCGCAAACAAGGAGGCAAAGAGCTAAACAGAAGCAAGAAAAGCCAAAATAGTAGGCATAAACAAACAGCAAACAGATCGGCAGCTAAGGCAGCAACAAGGCAGGAGAAGACCCACGAGCAAGCAACCGTAGCAACACCGTAACCGCCAGTGCTAGAGCATCAACTAGCCCACCGCCAAAAGGGAGGAGCCACCAAGGAGAACCGCAATAACTTTGGAGCATCAACAAAAGCCAACCAACACCCAAAATAAGGGAGCCAAAGCAGTAGCCAAAAATAGGCAGAGTCAGAACTAGCACGATAGCGGATGATCCACCAGCCATAGAACTAAGATTAGTTAGGTTGAAGAGATGGCGGTTAAGTCTCCCCGGAAGAGAAGATAATCGGATCAATACCCCAGCTGCGTTGGAGCCTCTTATTTTGCATAGTATCCTTGACATTCCTGAAGGTGATAACTTTGTCTCTGACTACTTTGATCAAATGGTTCTTCACAGCCAGAGTCACAAGAGACTACTCCCTAAAAAGAATGCTATTCCTATTTTTTCAGATAATATAGCAGAGAGCACCAAAAGAAAACTGAGCAATGCATTTATGAAAATTTTTGCCTGAGAGCAAAGTTACGGCCTAATGGAGATTCTCCTTCCATGACCTATTGCGCCATGGAAGGTTGCATTTAGCAGCTCAAAAGAAAGCAATGCCAGTAGTAACATGACATCCAAAAAATAGATGATCGATGGAGTTTGGCATGGCATTGTAGAAAGCACACGCACCACTATCAATTCTACCATAAGATAATAATAAAGCCTGGGTTGGAAGTCTACGCTTGGCAATAAGCCAAAGACTAAGTCGGTACCGTCATGTAATCGAGTTGTTCCAAATGAACGCATGACAAGGAATTCAAGCCTTCTTCCGCCTAATGGTCTCCCACGGCGAGGCTACCATGAATAGCTCGGAAGAACTCTCCACCTAGGAAAAGCGGTCCGGGTTCTGCGAAAAGATCGGGAGGGGGTGCTCCCACGAATCCAAGACAATCTTGATAGCATGGCCAGAAGTGGAGAAAAGATTAGCCACCGTCGCTTGCCTGGATAACCCGGATCTATATATGAGAGAGTTCAAGAAAATTAGGTTCAAAGGATCCCCTAGGGTTCCAATTGTCAAACCAAAAAGACACTGAGAGGTCGTCCCCTATCCACTAAAAGAATGAATTATGGAATTCCCTCATGAATTGTAGGATTTTCTTCTAGGCCCATGAGCAATAGGTAGGCTTCTTAGCGACCTAGAAATTCATCCTTTTTAAAAAAAGTCGAATGAATCCACTTACACCACAACGACTCCTTGTTGGAGAATAGGAGCCAAATATGTTTGAGCATGGCTGCCCTGTTACAATCACGTAGTCTCCGAATACCAAGACCTCCATCTTCCTTAGGGAGACAAACATCATCCTAGGAAACTTTCGCTCCATCCCTGCCTAAGTCCAGGCCTTTCCAGAGAAATTGCCTCAGGATTTGTTTGATCTAGTCCGAAATGATTATGGGTAATATGAATACACTAGCCCAATAGGCTTGAATCACATGAATGACTGACCTGCTCAACTGAAGACGGTCGACCAAGGACAGAAAGCGATGGGTCCAAGATTGAACTCTTGCCATAATGCGATTAACGAGAGCACATCAATCTGCCTTATCGAGCCTCAAAGTGATGATGGGCACCCCTAAATAACAGACCGGCAAGCTCCCTTTATGGAAACCTAGGGCACTAAGAATTTGATTCCTTGTAGATGGCGAACCTCCAGCAAGAAAAATCTCACTTTTACTTGAGTTTGGGTACAAACCACTCCAAGCCGAGAAAGTGTCCAAGCCTTCCTTAAGGAGAGCTACCAAAGGCATATCAGCTTCACAGAATAGGAAGACATCGTCCGCAAATAAAAGGTGCGATAGGTTTGTTGCTTTGCATCTCCAATAAAACTTGAAGTCCAACTTTGTCGAATGACGAAAAAGAATTTTATATAATACTTCCATAACCAAGGTAAACAAGCAAGGAGATATGGGGTCCCCTTACCTTAGGCCCCGACCACCGGCAAAGAAACCATGTAACTCCCCATTTAAGGCAATGAAAAATTTAGGTGTTCATATATAGGTCATGATAAGCCGAGTCACATGCTCCGGAAAACCAAAAGCTGGGAGGACAAGCTCGAGGAAATCCCAGTCCACTGTGTCGTAGGTTTTTCGAAAGTCCACCTTAACCGCACACTTAGGTGAGTAAGGATCAAGGTAGAAACCAGCAAACAGTTCTTGAGCCAAGAGAATATTATTCCTAATTCGCTTGCCCTTAACAAAAGCACTTTGAAAAGGGCTAGTCACATCCTGAAGAACTGCAGTCACCCTATTGGCCAAGACTTTAGTAATGCATTTGTAAATGATATTACAATAGGCAATGGGCTTGTAATCATCCACAGTAATTGCGTTAGGGACTTTTGGCACCAACACCAAAATGGTATTATTAATCTCCCTCAAGAGCCTACCCGTGCTGAAGAAGTCCTTCATCGCAGCAGTAACCAATTGTCCTACCGTATCCCAATTGTGCTTGAAGAATTCAACAGTAAGACCATCTAGGCCAAAGGCCTTTCCCCAAGCTAAAGAAAAAATGGTATTCCGAATCTCCAGATCGAAGACGGGAAGAGCAAGAAAACTAACCTGGTCGTCATTTAAGGGAGTCCGAATAGCATCCTGTATCTCCCGAATCTAAGGCCCTTCAAGAACAGCCTGCGACGTCAAGAGGTCTTGGAAATGGTTGATGAAATGCTGCTGAACCAAGATTGGGTTGGTGATTTGATTACCAGAGGTATCTATGACCGAGAGAACTCTATTTCTCATTTGTCTTTAGTTGACATAATGATGGAAAAACTTAGTATTTCAGTCTCCATCCTTAAGCCATATAATACTGGACTTTTGCTTATAGAAAGACTCTTCCTGACACCAAAGGTCTGAGAAGGTCCAATGATGAGTCTTCTCCAAATATGCAAGTTCAACATTGGATGGGTCTTACTGGAGGCCCACCTAGGTAATCCTTAATGACTCCCTCGCCTCTGTTGTTCTGGCAGAGATGTTAGAGAAAGACTCTCTATTGAGTTGCTTGAGGCGAGCTTTAAGGGACTTTAGTTTACACACAAGTCTGTCCATGGGTACATCTTCCCCCGGCTCCTCCCAAACTTGGTTAACGATTGTGTTGAAATCCAGGTGCTTCATCTAATAATCAAAAAACTTAAACGGCTTCCTCTAAAGAGCAGGGTTCAAGACATTGACTACCATAGGGGAAATGATCAAAAATACCTGGGGCAAGGAAGGAAGCTTCCGAATAGGAGAAGTCTTGGCTCCATTTGGAATTCACGAGGACCCTGTCAATCTTCTTAGACTTCCAAGAGGCTCCAGAAGAGGTTGTCCAGGTGAACTGAAAGCCAACGTACCTCAAATCATCTAACTCTGATTGATTTAAGCACTGACCGAATTCATCAAAATACGGAATCCAAGTGTCTAACCACCTAATCTATCCAACGAGTCTTTTATAGCGTTAAAATCACCCACCACCAGCCAAGTCAAATTCTGCAAAGCAGTGCTCTTAAGAGTAATGTCCTCCCAAAGAGGTCTCCGTGCCAAGAAGGTGTGTTGGCCGTAGATAACAGAAACACAACAGACCGCATCTGAGTCCAAAGAACTTAAGTCCCCATGGATCGCCTGGTCACTCATTGAGGAGACTTCAAATTTAACAAGGAGGGGGTTCCACCCAACCCAAATCCTCACTCTAGGGGAGTACTCATAATTTGCAACCCATTTCCAATCCCTCAACAGCCGCTCAGACAAGGAGGTGAAGAGAGACTGCGGAACTTTTGTTTCTAATAAGTCGATCAAACATAACTGATTCGAAGAGACCAAGTTACAAACGCCTGTTTGCCTAATGGGGTCAACAAGGCCCCTAATGTTCCAAAAACCAAAAAACATATGATACATATATATAAGTATATATATACAAAGGACAGGCCTACCTCCTATTGCTTGACCGCTGTCAAGAAGACGTTAGCCTTGGCGGATCAGCAGGAGTCAAAACTGAGCAAGGAGTCTGGATCTTCTCCTACTTGGGCTCAGCAATCCTACTTGTAGAAGTGGCTTTTGGATTAGGAGGACCAGGGAAGTCAAACAAATCCTCTTCCGAGCTACTGACCTGGCTAGCAGAGTCATTTGACTCATCCACAGACGAGGCCAGAGATGAATAAGTAGTAGCACCTATTAACTTGACTTTGGATGCAATTGCGGGAGCAATGGAGAGGTCTTCCGGTGGCGCCTGATCCTCCTGTCAAAACTGGACTGCCCAGGAGGAAGTGACTTCTTTCCACCCCTTAGAGAGGCGTCCTTCAATTTAAGGATCTAGCCGGCTTCGCAAGGGATTGCCGAGACAGAAGACAACCCCTCCTTGGGAAGTAAGGGTTGCTTTTTCCTTCTACCAACAACCTGATTCCATTCAGCACCCATAGAAGCTTCAGGCATAGCTTGACTTTGCTCGGCACCCACAGTTCCAGGAGCTTTAGCCGCAACTTGAGTAAGGGCCATCGGAGGGTCCTGAGGAGTAGGGGAATCACTAGCCGGAACTTGCTAGGCAACTACTTCAGCAGCTAATTGGGTGGGAGGCGCTACACACTTGTGGCCGAAGGTGCCATAGTTTGGGCAAGCAATTGGTCTCCACTCATACTCCACAACCATTGTACAGGATTCACCATTAAGGACAACTTTAACAGCCTCACACTTTGGTTGCTTAGCTGAGATTTCTACACATACTCTAGTAAAAGCAAGCATCTTCATTTGTTCGGTACGCAAGTCAACGTAAAATGGTTTGCTCATCGCACTAGCAACAGCGCTAATTCCCTGTGAAGACCAGAAAGCCAGGGGAAAACTGCTTAGCCTAATCCACATTGTGATGGCAGTGTGACTATCTTTCTTGAGTTTTAGCATAGGTTTCCATTGTTGCAAGATTAAGGGTACTCTTGCAACCGTAAGTGGCCCTCCTTCCAAGATAGAACCCCTGATCATCCGCCATCATTTCCATCAATTTCGGACCCCAAAGATTCTTGAGGGCTGTTTCGATTAGTTTGAAAGGTAGCTTCCTCCCAATAAAATACCCCACAAGGCATTCATGCCACTTAGGATCCGTAGCTTCCAGAATATCAGTAGACAATTCAACAATAGGTTTATTATTCACAAAGGATGGGGGAATGTACTCCAGGTCATAACCCTTCCCTGCCACTTTCGCAACACTGGCCCAAGAATGGGCGAGAAGGGCTATCGAGTCCTTTCTTTGCTAATCTCTTGGTTAAGGGCGTTTGGAGCTCGACCTAGCTCGGCTTTGACCTTGAGGCCCATCAGGGGCATGCGAGGGCTTAAGGGCCCCCCGCTAGTCTTCCTTCAAGAGAGACAAAGACGAACCTGCTCCTCGCGAGTCCACCTTTTCCCCACTAGCTAAAGGCAGATGGGCTTGGGTGGGAGGGGAAGGGCTTCGACCACTAGGACCATCCCCAATGTTGTGGGCCAACACGACTTTGCCAGCCATCACAACAAAGAATCCACGACAAGTAGAAACCCATAAAAGACCCACAAAACCTTAGCCCAGCAGGAGCATCGCATCACAAAGAGTACGTACCAAGGCGAACGCTCTTGAGGGTTTGTAGGGGCCTATCAAATGATCCTCTCCTCCAAAAGTCAACCTCAACCACCAGTCAAAGCTTCGGGAATTAGCTCCACCTAGAGAGCAAATGTGAATAGTATACCGAGGAGGAACAAATGGCAAAGCTAATACATGTGTTTGTTGTTATTAGAGAGTTTCAGTTTTTTTGTTATTCCTACTTCATGTTTAGGAAATTTGGTATTTTTATTTTTTAGTCCATGTTAGGGTATCCTATGGCTTTATTTTCCTAGTTCATTTTTAGGAAATTCCTTTCATGTACTAACTTTTCGTGAATAAGTAATAAAATAAAAAAAAATTAGGTCATTATCATGGACCGGTTCCCTATTTCCACCTTGTACTTACATGTGCTTGTTCATTCAAAATTAGGTTATTATGGATCGTCACTCGTCAATTGTTCGCACATGACTGCAGGTAAAAATAAGCCACCAAAATGAAGTGTTGAATTATGTCTCCAACAATGACAATGACATGAAGAGGCAAATCACAAGCCTCCGACATCAAGTCGTTAAGCTGTTTGCTACTATAGCTTTTCTCATCAAGCAAAAGTGTCACGATAACTTGGATACCTCATCTGTAGTGGGAAGACAAGATGTGGGGTAACTCTTGTTACTACTTATTTGACATATTAATCCCAAAAGGGCAAAAGAAGTGCTCGACCCTTCTCAACTCCATACTTGTTGCAACTCTCTCCCATGTGCATTGATGAGATAGTAAGGGCAAGTAAAAAAGAATCACCCAATTTTAGAGGAACATGTATATCTCGTTCTTGAATTTAATCAATTATGGAATAACACTCTCTCCTTTTTCCTTGTAGATATGATGAACTGAGGGGCATGTCAAATTTTGATGGTGATAGCGGACCAACTAAGCCAATTTTTTGGTGTATAACTGAAATTTATCGTCTTGTTTCTCATTCCATAGAACCCTATCATGTAGGGACAAAAGCAAAAATGGAGTATTTATTAAATCAAGGATGAGCTTCCACCTTCGATTGATCATTTCCTATTTCCCTTCCCTTCAGATAGGGGTGTTAGGACATTCCAATTTAATGAATAATATGAAATGCTTAAGCATGCTAAATTAGACGTGTCGAGATGATGAAAAGCAAGCCATATCGTATACATAGTCCCCTACTTAGACACTCATGAGATGAATGTCAAAAATTTCATATCTGTAAGATAAAGAGTTCTCTAACAAAAGGTATAATAACCAAAATGATGAGGGATAGTTTTTTTTTTCCTACCGCAAACACTACAGGTGATCTATTGCTTAACCCCCTTTGAACCCCATACCTTTGTTGAGAATTTTTTTCAAATTACCTAGGTTGAGAACCACTCCACACTAGGGCAAATTGAAGGTGACATGTTATCTTGAGCTAAGGAAAATAGATAGAAATCATTTTGTTCTCATTTGCATCAATCTCTGAGTATTGTTATCACGTTAAATTCATACAATAATTTAAGTGCATTAGAATGATGAAGAGCGGTTCTCCTTATCTTACAAACTTATATCCTTTGTATAGCCTACTTGAGCTTGCATTTCATTTCATACAAACACAGTTGGTGATCATCCCCCACAATAGGGCAAGGTGAAAGACAATCATTCAAGTAGCATGGTCCAAATGTTGAATCATTCCTTAAAAATAAACCAAAACATGGTTGTTCAATGTATGCATGCAAATAAAGTGTCAAATGTTTTTTTTTTTTAAAGGTAGAACTATGGGCATGAAAAAATAGGTGTTTAGTAAAAGAAAGGCCAGTGCCTATAGACATAAGAGTAAAAAAAAAAAAAAAAAGAGAATAAAAATTAGGGACTCGAGAAAGTAGTGTATTTGTTAAAACCAAGGCCAATGCCCATCGGGCATTTTTTTTTTTTTTTAAAGAGTCAAGATAGATGACTATCAATTGTAAAAGGTTATATCCCAAATGGAATAGTACTCAAATAACTTAAATGTTGAGTTTTTAGAGTCAGTGGAGCTCATTATGAAGACAATTCCCAATGGCAAAAAAGAAAATTGGTGGTAATGCCAAGATGATCATCAACTCTTACCATTTTACACACGTTTTGATCCTAATGTTCCTTTCATTTCTTAACCCATGAATCTAACCTACGTTATGTCCCTTGCAAAGTCTCTTCAAATTATAGTATTAACCTGACACAAGAATTCATATTTATAAGTATTACTTGAAGAAGTACGAGCAAAATTATTTCTATCTCATTTCGCAGGCTTCTTGACTTGTAAACCTAGAGATGATTGCGGAGTTCTATTCTTTCAGCAACATTGACTTGAAGAGTCCCTATTTGTTTAGCCATTGACCAAGCCTACATTACGATTCTAACAAAGACCTCTTAGATTGGTAAGGCCACACTGTTTGCAAGAATACTAAGACCCTCGTCAATATGATGATGGTTTTTTTGAATGAGAGTGAGTGAAAGCCATTTCTAATTGAAAGTCTCTCATTTAACGTTATTAGGAAGTCAGCTTTATGAGTGGAAATTGTCTTGAACTGCAATTCTCTCCAATGAAAATTTGGTGATGCAAATATGGTTAAATCATTATGTGTAAATCTTGATTGAATTGATAAAAACTTCAATGAACTTTGAAATGTGTATTTTAGAATAGTTCAAATTGTTTATTTCTTTCATGAAAGCATATATGTTTTAGCTCTAATCATGTCTAACAAGCATTATTTCCTTGAAGACTGAGTAATACCCAACGTTCGAGTTACTCTTTGAAGCCTCAAGATTCGTCCAAACATTCTTGAATTTTATCTCTACAGGTAATCAACATAGCATACTTGCATAACTCAGAGTCTCCTCATCAACTTGACATGCATCCAAAGCTTGGAGTTCTTATATATTGACCTAGCATGTTTTTGTAGCTCGCAATCCTCTTCATTGGCTTGGCATGCTTCTGTAACCCGATGTCCCTCCTAATTAACAAGGCAAGCTTCTATAGCTCGAAGTCCTCATGAACTTGACGTGCTTCCGTAGTCCGAAGTTCCTCTATATGGACCCGTCATGCTTCTATAACCCGAAGTCCTCTTTTTCAACTCAATGTGCTTCCATAGCTTAATGCCCATTTTAATTGACACGGCATACTTATGTGGCCTAGAATCCCCTCATGAACCCGATGTGCTTCTATAGCCCAAAGTTCCTCTTTATCGATACGGCGTATTTCCCTAGTGCGGAGTCTATTCATCAACCCAACATACTTCCATAGCCTAGAGTTCCTCTGCATTGACTAGATGTGCTTTTGTAGCTTGGAGTCTCTTTTTACAGGCACGGCATGCTTTTATAGCCCAGCGTCCCTCTTAATCGACACAGTGTGCTTCCATAGCCTGGAGTTCTTCTCCATTGACCTGGCATGCTTCTGTAGACTAGAGTCTCTCAATAAGACGTGCTTCTGTAGCTCAATGTCTCTCTTAATGAACATGGTGTGCTACCATAGGCTAGAGTCTCTTCATCAACTTGGTGTGCTTTTGTAATTCAAAATCTCTTTCTATCAACACAACATGCTTCTGTAACTCAATGTTGCTCTTAACCAACATAGTATCCTTCTGTAGCCCAAAGTCTTTTTATTAACCCGGCATGCTTCTATTGCTTGGAGTCTCTTTCTATCGATGCACCATGCTTTTGCAGCCTGGAGTCCCTTTCATTGGATGGTGAGCTTTTGCAGCTCGTGATTTACAAAATTCCTCCATATCCAAGTTTACTTTCTCGAATCCTCAAGCAAGTAACTAAAGGTTTTTTTTTTTTTTTTTTTTTTTTAATTTCTACATTAGCATTTGCATCATATTTCACCAAATTGCATTACAAAATGGGTATGTGTTCATCAGGACATGTCTCGACAAAAATATTCATCATAATACATATGCACGGTCAAAATTTAGGTTTCAATTTGTCATTGAATGCAACCTCTACGAGCTCATTGTCAAAGAGGGATAGTTGTCCTAGTTAGTTGTTTATTGAATAAAAATAAGGGATTAATTTTAACCCCTAAACGAAAATATTAAAATTAAATCAAATAGCATATAGTTTGATGAGCATTTATTATTGCATTTGCATTGGACCAGTGACGGATGAATTTAAATTGATAGTTTTGAGCTTTAATTTGATGAGTTGAACTAAGGCCACCAAGAGAGAGAATTGGCCTAAATCTACTATTCGTTGATGATGGAAAATTGTCTTTATGATGAATGACAAGTTAGGAGATCAGTATATTCCCGAAAAGATTTATATTATTCGCCTAATATTTTGTGAATCTTTCATATATTCATGCAATATATATATATATGTTAAGGGGCATATTTCTTGGAAAAAATGAAGGTTTAGAAGAGGAATATTTAAAAAATATAAAGGAATATTACATGTAGAGGCGTATTTTCAGGGTAATATATTCGTGTGGCTACAGGCACAAGAAAAGGAAATCTTCTTGCACATGATATATTCTCCTTCCCAGAGAAATGCTAGCTCATCCCCACCAATAAAGGGATCACCTATAGACAGGAAAAAGAGAGGCCCAATTACATTGAATACACGGCCACATTAGGTAGACGGCCACAATTGAGAGAGAGACTGAGACAGAGACAGATCATGAGGGGACCTGGTGCAAAGGAGAGGTTTGCCATTTTTTTTTTTTGTAGGCTCTGCCATTACGCTGCCTCACGTAACATTCACCACTGACAAAAGAAGAAACCGGCCAGCGAACCCCTCTCCACAGCCCACGCTCAAGCTTCATCATCACCCGCTGCCAATGTGCCTCGCCAAGCTTCTAACAGCGATGTCAGCCCAAGCTCTTGCTTCGCTCAAGATCCTGACGCCGTCCCCATCCAGACGTGAAGTCACTGCTCCTCTCCACCCAATGCCGAAACCTTTATCCTCGTGTCCATTAACGTCCTGTCCATGCCGTTTGCTACCTCGGCTTGCCCCAATGAAGAAGTTCCAGTGGACGCCCGAATTAGCTCATGTAGCTTCCGAACACGAGGCCCGTAATCCCGATGTCACGCTCCTGCGGCTGCTGAACCAACGCATCATGGATTTTTTGTCATTGCGGCGCTGGAATTTTTCTTGTTGCGGATGTTCTTTAGTCAAATTTCAGGGAAGTCCATCATGATTGTGCATGGAAATCGGTTAGCGATTATATCACGATCGATTTGTGATGGAGAGCTCGGTCAAGATTCCCCCGCCGCTTGGACTATGAAAGGATTTTTTATCTTTGCCACTTGTACAGAAGAGAAAAGAAGACTTGTGGGCTGGTCTTTCTTCTTTGCAAGAAGCACAAAAGGTTTCCTGCTGCCGTGAATCATTGATTACCCAGGGACGTCAAAGCAAACCTCAATCTCAAAGGCATCCTTGCTTCTGTCCGTCGTCTAGCCTTGAGTCTCCACTGCTGATTGCCGTCCAATACACTGTCCACTAGTTCGAATTTGGGAACAAATTCTCCAAATTAGGTAATAATCGTCATCTGATTCTACTGAATATTTTATTGCTTCATTTGATTATTCCATTCAATCAATATCTTTGAGCAATACATGTATTCCCAAATTAGGATATATTTCATAATTCACAATTGCACGTGATCTTTAATTCAATCTATAAGATTTTAAATGGAATTATTGATTCCGTGTGTATCTTTAAAATTGATATGTTGATCTTTAAGGATTAAGATCAATTTTTCAATTTTATTTTGTGAAATTCAAATTGATCCATTTTATTTCCTTTGTTTTAATTGATTGGATGATATCTTTAATAAGCTTGAATGATTTGATGATTATCTTACTTTGATTGCTTTCTCTATCTTGAAAATTCAAAAATATGCATTGCGTGTCACATGGTTTAGAATTGGTTTTCTAGATAGAATTGCATGATAGAATAATTTAGATATTAAGGCAAGATTTAGGTTAGTCTATTTCCTAATTTAAAATAGATAATTTCTCGCTTTAGGTAGATTTTTACTTTTGTAATTTTTAATTACGAATTTTAATAAAAAGAATACAAAAATATCTTGTGCATCTCATATAGAATTAGGTTCATTAAATGCATGTCATTTAATAATTGTTGTTAGGTCCATTTAATTAACAATTGTCCATCATTAGAATTAGGTCATTTAGTTAAATTGTATGACATATAGTTTAGTTTTCATTTAAATTAGTGAAAACCCAAAAAAGATCTAAGTAGAATTGTTATAATTAGAAACCATTAAAGTTGGATATGTGTTTCTCATTAATATTTGTTGCAGATGCTTACGTTGCTTTGAAATAAGTGTTTCTCCACTATGCTTGCAATTTACTTATTGCTTTGCTTTACTCACATGACCACCTTGCATGCTAGAGAGAGGTTAAAATCAATACAAGTTGCCATTTAACGAAACCTCAAAAGCTTATATCTTAAAAATATATATATATATATATATATATTAAAAATGGTTTTATTAAAATGGTTTTATACAACACAAATTTAATGGACAATTTTTATAATTTTTAAATAATTATTTTTTATTTAAAAAATAAATTTTTAGTTATTTTTTTTTATTTTTTAAGAATATAAATTTTTTTTTTTTTTTTTTCTTTTTCTTCTTCTTCTTCTTTGGCCGGTCGCCGGCCACAACGACAACCAATGATCGACCACAGGCAACCCTCGAGCTTGCCCCACCCACCGACGCCAGCAAGCTCAAGGCTCGCTAGATCAGCGAGGCTCGAGCCTCTCTGAATGTTGGCAAGGCCTCCACCTTGCTAGGTCCGGGGAGCTCGAGCTCACCCAACGCTAGCGAGCTCGAGTTTGCCCCTCACTGGACATCATTGAGGTCTCCACCTTGCCAGATCCGGCGAGCTCAAGCTCACCTAACACCAGCAAGTTCGAGTCTCGCCCGATCAGCGAGGCCTCTACCTCGCTAGATCCGGCGAGCTCGAGGCTCGCCTGGCTGGTCGCCAACCATCGCCATGTCAACCACCGGAAGAAGGAAGAAGAAAGAAAAATAAAGGAAAAAAAAAAAAAAAATAAAAGAAAATTCAAATAAAAAAATAATTATAACTTCTATTTTTATTTAAAAATTATTTTTGTAATGTTAAAGAGGGAAGAGAGAGATTGTGTGGTTTTGGTTGAAAATGGGTTCTATGGGGGTTTCGGGTTTTGTTTGAATCCGACAAGGTTATGTTGTCCAAAAATTGGCCGTTTGTAGGAAATGGTTATGCCAATGATGGCATGTATCAGCTAAGCATCAATAATAATATTGCTAGTTCTACTTACATTATTGAGTCTTCATTTTTATCGCATAGTAGGTTGACACATATAAATATTCATTATTTGAAGAATGTGAAGAAGTTAGACTTAATAAATTTCAAAGGCGAATTTGATCAATATGAAATATGTGCTAAGCCCACACTTACTAAGAAACCATTTCCTAGTGTTAAAAGAAATTTAAATTTATTGGATTTGGTTCATAATGATATATGTGAATTCAATAGCATGTCAACACATGGGGTAAAAGGTATTTGATTATCTTTGTGCATGATTGCAGTAGGTTTTTATATATTTATCTCATGAGGTCGAAGGATGAAGCATTTACCATTTAAGAAATATAAGGCTAAAGTAGAAACTCAATTAGAAAGGAAAATCAAAGTTCTACGTTGAGATAGAGGAAATGAATTTTCTTTATTTTGTGAAGAATGTGGTATTATTCGTCAAGTTTCGACACCATATACTGCACAACAAAATAATTTGATTGAAAAAAAAAAATCAAGCTCTTGGATAAATGGTTAATTGTATGTTTTTAAATTCAAAGCTACCAATTAATATTTGGGGAGAAACATTGCTTATTGCATACTATATTATAATACAATACATTCCAAGAAAAATGACATAACCCCTTATGATGTATGTAAAGGTAAAATACCAAATTTGTCATATCATAAACTATAGGGGCGTTTGACATAATACTGAGTACCAGATCCCAGAGAACAAAGCTTAATCCTAGAGCTATCAAAAGTGCTTTCATTGGGTATGCCGAAAATAGTAGAGCTTATAGGCTTCTTGATTTAGAGTCCAATGTCATTGTAGAATAGAGAGACGTCGAATTCTTTAAGAATAAATATTCTATAGGTTTTGAAATTATAGAAAATAATTCAAAATCTATGGAAATTCATGTAAATTCTCAAGAGAAAGAAACAAATTATTTTAAAGATATGATTGAACCAAAGAGAAGTACTAGAGTTAGGAAACTAATAGACCTAGGTCCTGATTTTATTACTCATATTTTTTCTTGTTGAAAGAGACAGAGATAATAACGTGGTAAATAAATACATTTTAGTATTATATTTAGAAAACGATCCTAAAAGCTTTGATGATACTATGTTTTCTAGAGATGCTTCCTTTTGGAAAAAAAAAGCTGTAAATGATGAAATAGACTCAATTTTGTCTAATAATACTTGGGTATTAGTAGATTTACCAAAAGGATTCAAATCTATTGGGTGCAAATGGATTTTTAGAAGAAAATATCATTCTGACGGTTCTATCCAAGCTTTAAAGGCAAAACTTGTGGCCATGGGATATAGACAAAAAGAATGAATATATTATTTTGATGCACATGCTTTTATTTCATGTATAACTTCTATTCGAATTATTTTTACTCTAACTTCCATTTATGATCTTTGTGTTCATCAAATGGATGTGAATACTACTTTATTAAATGGAGACTTCAATGAGGAGATCTATATGAAATAACCAAAGGGTTTCGTTCTTCTAGGAAATGAAAGAAAAATATATAAACTGATTAAGTCTCTTTATGGGCATAAGCAAGCTCCTAAGTAATGGCATGAAAAATTTGATTCGGTCATATTCCACAGTAGTACTGCTAAGTGTATATACTCTTAATTCACTAAAAACTATGGTATCCTAGTATGCTTGTATTTTGATGATATGCTTATTTTTTAAACGAATATGACTGGAATTATTGAAACTAAGAAGTATTTAACTTCCATATTTAAAATGAAGAATTTTAGTGAAGTAGATAATATCTTAGATATTAAAATTAAGAAACATAATGGGGTTACTCTTTAAGCCAATGTAGTTATGTTGAAAAATTATTAAATAAATTTCAACATCTTGGTTTCAAGGAAATAAGTACTCCATTTGATTTCAGTATTAAATTAAATTATAATACTGGTAGAGCGATGGCACAACTTGAATATGCAAGTGCTATAGGGTCTTTAATGTATGCAATACATTGTACTAGACTTGATATTGCTTATTCTGTAAGTTGAGTAGGTATATTACTAGTACAGAACATTGGAAAGCTATTATCAAAAAAATTTGTTATCTTAATAAAACTAAAAATTTAGAATTGTTTTATAGTAATTATTCAACTATATTAGAAGGATACACTGATGCTAGTTGGATTACAAGTGTGGGAGATGAGCATTTTACTTCTAAATGGATTTTCACACTAGGTGGAGGTGTTGTATATTGGGTAAGGGTGCGTTTGGTAACAATTTTGTTCTGGAAAACAATTTTTGATGAGAAATGATTTTTTTTTAATTCTATTCTCATGAACAATTTCTGAGCAAAAAAAAAAAAAAAAGTGTTTGGTAACTTTATGAAATTTCTATCCTCGGAATAGAAATACATTTGGTAGGATTCTTAGATTTTTTTAAAATTTTAAAATTTTAAAATTTTTAAAATTCTTTTATTATTTTTTATTATTTTCCTTTTCTTTTTCTTTTTTCTTTTTCTCTTTGGTTGGCCGTCGACCATCGCCTTGGCTGGCGATCGGCTGGGAGGCCGAGCCTTGCCGTGGCCATGCAAGGCTCGGCCTTGCCTTGGCTAGGCGAGGTTAGCCTAGTGAGAAAAAAGAAGAAGAAGAAGAAGAAGAACTTTTACCAAACAAGCCCTAAGAAATAGACATTTATAACTCACTCAACAATGGAATCACTCAATAATGGAATATAAATTCGTTGCTTTAGCAGCAACTGGGAAAGAAGCCAAATGGATTCGAAATTTGTTATTAAATATCAAATTATAGTCTAGTTCTATGCCTCCTATTTCTATACACTATGATAGTCAAGCCACTTTAGCAAGAGCTTATAATAACACCTATAATTGTAAGTCTAGACATATTAGTCTAAGACATGAATATATGAGACAATTGATTAAAGATAGTACTATAATAATTGTCTACGTGAGGTCAAGTAATAATCTTGTCTATTCTTTGACGAAGGCTTTACCAAGGGACATGGTAAAAATGACCTCACAAGAAATGGAGTTGAAACCCTTTAATTGAAATCACCAATAATGGTAACCCGACCTTTTTCTAGACCATCACTAGTTACAAGGTTTAATAGGTAAGAACAAGTTACTAAATGTGATTGTTTGATACTAACATAGCCTTGATATGAGAAGTCAATATCGTCAATTACGTTTTGTAGGTTGAATTGAATTCTTAATGAAGTATAATACAAACTTGTAATATGTTAATAATAATAGAAACACATGGTAGATACTTCACCTATATAAGCTTAGAAGTGGTGCCACTTCTTACGAAAGTTAGGGTTGCTTTCTAGAAAGCTCATGAAACAGGATCAAATACAAGGCCATAACAGTGCAGAGTAATATAGAACTTCTCATTGAAATAAGATGTTAGTATATGTGCGGTATATCCAAATCTATTATTTATAAGTGCAAGTTTATAGTCGAGCTACTTGTCACTTTGATAGAATTTTGAGATACTTGCACTAAGTAAGTGTTTAACTTGAAATAGACCTTTACATATGTATATTAATCTTACTAAAATTTTGGCTATATACCTTTAAAAAAATTTAATTTTGAAATCTTTGTTTTACAAACAAAGTGGGAGATTGTTAGAAATTTGTTTGTAAAACAAACTAAGTATATATTTCTTTGTCCCACTAGGAAAAGTGAAGAAGTGGGTTAATTAATAAGTGTGGGGATTCTTTAGTGTATCTAAATAAAAGATTGGGTGGAGGTGCATGAATAATTGCGTGATTTTGGCGTGATTATTAGGCACACTTAGCACTTTGCACGTTTGCGCACTCATAGTTTAATTAGCACTAACCCCTTTGCTTTTCTTTTTTTTTTTCGTACAGTTATCTTAGTAACTTTAATCAGTTCAAAGGTTGTTTTCTCATTTACTGGGAATTTTCGGAAATTATGAAAATTCAAAATTTTATTTATTAAAATAATAACAATAACATTTTTTTTATTCCGATTTTTTTTTATCTCTTCAAGACAACCTTTGGAAATGATACTCGTTCAGTTTGCAATATTTCCCAAAGGGTTGCATTTGTTCATTTTTCTACATTTTAACAATGCGGCACTTGGTGTCTTAAGTGTGCTTCTAGGGGTGGTGGGTCCTCCCACTTAAGTAGCACTTTGGGGTTTACGCTTCGGCTACCAGTTGAGGCGATTCCTCTAGCACCAAAAAAAAAAAAAAAAAAACAATGCGGCACTTGTATTATTGGGACAACTCTCTCTTCTATCGGAAGAGCTCCTCTCTCTCCTTAAGGCAGAGCTTCCCCTTTCCCTTCAATGGCTGATAGCACAAATAGAACCCTAAAACCACCATGATTCTGGCTTAGCTACTCATCCCAGATGGTTTTTGAGTGCATCCCAGATCTGGTAAGTTGATCACTAAACCCTAACCCTCTCATTTCCTAGTTTTACATCAAAAAAACCACAAATCCACATACGAATCATCACTACGTGACTTTCTCCCCTCTCCATTGCACCGTATCTTTCAAGCTTCTCCCCCAATATTGATCGAATAACCATTTTCAGTCTTCCCATACCATCTTCACAGAGGCCCCTTCAATCTAAACCCAAGCCGTTATCTGTTATTCCCAAAAATATTAAACGATTCAACAAACTCGACCACTCTAACCATTGCCCCTTTGTGAATTCCAATTTTTTTTTGAGTAAGCAAAGAGTAGCGACCCAGCTTCAACTCTAAACAAGCAAAGACAGGGACCTAGCTTCAGATTGGAGCAGGCAAAGAGCAGCGAGAAACCTTGCAAAACGGAGAAATGGAAGATGAGAATGAGAATGAGTTGCGATTAGCAGCATTGTGTAAAAGCTAGGTTATCTCTGGTTAGAAAGTGATATTGTTGAGGTTTCGATAGAAATCCCTCCTATTAAAAGGCAGGAATGTAATCTCACTCTATTTGGTAAGCTGTTCTCTAAACCTAATGTCAATTTCCAAGCCTTTTTAAACACAATGAAGAAGGCATGGAAAACAGATCCAGTTGTTTGTTTACAAAAAGAGCCAAGACTCTTCTCTTTCGTTTTTCAATCTGAAGAGGATAAATAGATAATCATAAAAATAGGCCCATGGTCTTTTGCAAATAACCTTTTAGTTCTGAAACAATGTGAATAAGAGATTCCAAAGCACTATTATGATTTTTCTCACTGCGCCTTTTGGGTTCAAATGGGAGGGATACCTCCATGGTGGTTTAGAGAGGAAGTGGTTGTTGATTTGGCTAAAAGAGTGGGACGAGTTCTAGAAATATAGATGGAGGCTAGAGAAAATGGTCCAAACAAAGTAGGAAATGTGAGAGTAGATATGGATTTAGTTTACCCTTAAAATCGGGGGCTATATTGGACATAGGGAATAAGAAGCTATGAGTGAAATTTAAGTATGAACGACTTCCACATTATTGCTACTCATGTTGGAGGATTAGTCACCATGCTACAAATTGTGAGAAAATTCCCTAAGATCAGACTAAATGGGTAGAAAATAAGGCAGGAAAGTACGCACTTTGGCTAAAGGTGGAAGTATGTGATCACAGCCCTCATTGGGAAGCCTTATATGGTAAATTAGAAACGAATTCAAATGTTGAAGTAGTTCTTGAAACGCCTGCAATAGAAAATGGTATGGAAAGAGAGGTTAGAAATGAATCAGAGATCGGGCTACTACAACTTGCAACAAGAAAATGGAAGAATGTTACTCTTCTCAGTATGCAATAGAAGGTGCAGCTATAGATCCAAGCAAAAAAGATAAAAGGGAAACAAATTATGTGCATTAATTTTCCTAAAGTGAATATTTAGACTGAGGAAAGCAACAATAAGAAAGGCTTGAAGACCAAGAAAACTAAAAAAACATAAAAGATCAGCAGAAAATGCCATTCTGCTCATTGATGAAATGGATTTATTGGAAACCCCTGTTCATATAGTAAAGGAAGGAAAATACCGGGCTTTGGTGGCTAGCCCTAATAATCTACCGAAGACATCATGAAAAGCATTAGCTGGAATTGTCAGAGGCTAGGCAACCCCCTGACGTTCCAAGAGCTGAGGGCTTTAGTTGCTCTCGAAAGGCCTACCATGGTTTTCTTAATAGAGACTAAGAGCAAGGAGTCGATGGTTGAAGGCGTCATAAAACGCCTAAAGTTCCCAAATAAATTTCTAGAGAATCGGGAAGGCACCGCAGGAGGAATAGTACTCATGTGGAGTGAAGAGCTGGAGTTAAAAGTGATTTCCAGCACCAAAGCTTTCATTGATGTCGAATGCCATGATCTGACTAGTGGCTGTCATATGCGAGTAACTTTCCTCTATGCTCCTACAAATTATGGGGAGAGACTACTCCTATGCATAAATTAAGGGAAATACAATCACAAAACCTACTTCCATGGATTTGTATGGGGAATTTTAACGAAATCTTATATGCTTGGGAGAAGGAAGGAAAAAGGGAAGTTGATCACTACTGAATAGCAGCTTTTCGTGAGCTCTTGAATGATTGCTCCCTAATGGATATAGATAGCAAAGGTTGTGCCTTTACCTGGGCAAACAATAGAGTGGGAGAGGATTTGGTTAAAAAAAGATTAGATGGAGTACCATGTACCATGGAATGGTGGGTGACTTTCCCAAATGCTGAAGTTCAGGTTCTACCAACTGTTGGCTCAAATCATAGCCTGCTTCTTCTTGTGCTACACCCTGAAAGTAAGAAAAAGAAAAAACAATTCAGGTTCGGAGCTTATTGGCTGGAAGAAGCAGAATGTAGGGAGGTTATCAAGCAAACATGGAATGAAAATAACTTAAATGAAAATAGTTTTTCAAACAAAGTTCAAGATGTCGCTAAATAACTAGCAACCTAGAGCAAAAACAAGTTTCCTAATGCTGCCATTTGCATAAGAGAGCTGTGACATTAACAGAGCTAACAAATAGACCTCCAGAAAGTTACAGCAAGGAGGAATATCGGCATGTTGTGGATCAAATTAAAAAACTATGGAGATGGGAGGAAAAGTATTGGGTGGCTTCGGACGCGCATCAATTGGCTTAAATGGGGAGACAAAAACACAAAGTATTTCCATACCACAACAGTGCAAAGAAGGCAGAGAAATAGAATCACAATGCTAACGATAAATGAAGACACTTGGTGTAGGGAGCCGAACATACTTAAGCAACATATCATAGACTTTTATCAAACACTTTATGAAACTGTGGGTACAAGGAATTTCCAGCCAGTCCTAGATCAATGTCTCAGTCCAGTCAATGATGCAATTAATGCACAGCTGATGGACAATGTGAAAATTGAAGAAGTAGAAGAAGCAGTCTTCCAAATGGGTTCACTCAAAGCTCCAGGTCCTGATGGTTTAAATGGGCAATTTTATCAGCATTATTAGGAGGAATTAAAGCATGAAGTTTTTTAGCTAGTATAGCTTTTCTTTGAGATAAGTACTCTTGACCCCATCATAAATCAAACGCATATCTCCCCAATACCGAAAGTCAAAAATCCAGAAAGCATAAACCAATTCAGACCTATCAACCTATGTAATTTCAGCTATAAAATCATAGCAAAAGTGTTGGCAAGTAAACTGAAGAGATGACTCCTAGAAATTATTACTCCTGAACAAAGTGCCTTTGTACAAGGCTAGCAAATTCAAGATAATATATCGATAGTTCAGGAAGTAATCCATCAGCTCAGAATTAAGAAGAGAAAAAAGAAGTTTCAAGCCATTCTGAAACTAGATATGCAAAAAGCATATGACAGAGTGGAATGGAATTTTTTGAGTGAATGCTTGCTGAAAATGGGATTTATTACAAGGTGGGTAGGGCTGATTATGCAATGTGTTTCAACAGTAACTTTTAGTGTGAAGGTAAATGGGGAGCCTATGAACTATTTCACACCATCAAAGGGATTAAGGCAAGGTGATCCTCTCTCACCTTATCTTTTTGTTCTGGTATCCAACATCCTATCATGGTTAATGCACAAGGCTATGGAAGATGGGAGTTTTAAAGGGATAACCTTGAATACACATTGCCCTACTCTATCACATCTACTCTTTGCCGATGATGCTATCTTTTTCTTGGATGGGACTATTTCAGAATGTCAAAACCTAGCAGCTATCTTAAACCAATATTGCTTTGCAATAGGTCAAGCAATAAATCTAAACAAATCAGGAGTATGTTTTAGCAGAGGCTCTAAAGAGGAATTTGGCACAAGAACTCAGAGTCTCAATCATAGACAAGACAGGGAAATATTTCGAAATTCCAACAGATTGAGGCCAATCAAAAAAAGAGATGTTCGCCTGGATCCTAGCTAGAGTAAACATGAAGTTGAAGGGATGGAAAGAGAAAATACTGTCCAAAGCAAGTAAAGAAACACTCATAAAAAGTGTTGTACAAGCTTTTCCTCAATATGCAATGTCAATCTTTAAAGTACCCATCTCAATATGTAAAGCAATTGAAAGAAGAATTGCGTCCTTCTGGTGGAGACAAAATGATACAAGAAGCGGGCTGCACTAGAAGAAGTGGGAAGTATTGAAAATGAGAAAGGATGAAGGGGAGCTCGAAGATTACACAAATTTCAACAAAGCAATACTGGGAAAGCAAGCTTGGAGGTTATCTCAATTCTCCTTAGCTTTATGGAGTAGAATTTTGAAAGGGGTTTACTTTCCGAATGGAGATATGTGGAAGGCAGGAAAAGGGTAGCACCCATCTTGGGGTTGGCAAAGTATTCTAGTGGGGAGAGAAGTTATTGAACAAGAGGTGGAATGGAGAGTAGGTGATGGCAAGCAAATCAGAATACGAACGGATAAATGGCTAGCATCTAGAGTGATAGGCGGTTCGGCAAATAAAGACGACCCTATACTTGTGGCTAAACTTATAAGCGAAGAAAGCAGGGGGTGGAAAGAAACAGAGGTTCAAAACCTTTTTGAAGACTAACTAGCTAATGAAATTCTCTCTATCCCTATAAATCCAAACTAGAAGGAAGATACACTTGTATGGAAAGGCAACAAGACCGGAATGTACTCGGTAAAGAGCGGCTACAACAAAGTGTGTGCACAAACTACAGAAATAGAACTACAGAGCATCAACCTCTTTCCAGCCTCCTAGAACATTGTGGACAAAACTCTGGAATTTATCTATCCCCCTGAAGATGCGTATCTTTATTTGGAGTATTTGTCAAAATGCAACACCAACTAGAGAGAACCTATACAAACGAAAGGTGTTACCTGACCCAATTTGCTCGCTCTGCAATACCCATCAGGAAACCACTAAGCACTTATTCCTACTCTACAAATGGACAAAGAACATATGGACAGATCCACGGATCAATCTCAATTGCACACCCAACGTCATCTCCCGATTTGATAAATGGCTGATGGAAAGCTTCGAAGGCAATAGGGACTCACCCAAGAAGGAGTTAGTGGCGGCAGTGCTCTGGTTCGTATGGAAAGCCCGAAACCACAACATTTTCAGAGCTAAGCCACCAGATCCGAACACCATAGTTGATCTAGCGCAGGCACATCTCCAAAACTTCAGCAGATGGCAGAACAAAAATGAGGCCAAGAAAACCACAGATCTGCACTTACCGCGAAGATGGAGACTGCCGGAGAGAGGGTCGCTGAAACTAAACGTCAATGGATCTTGGGTACAAGGAGAACATGTCAGATCAATCACCGGAATCCTGCGAGATCAAGCTGGCCAAGTAATTGACGGCTTCGTGCGAGAAGTCCGAGCTTCTTCCCCTATTCAAATCGAAACCCTAGCGATCTTGCACGGGCTTGAGTTTCTGCAGTTCAGAAAAGAAACACGCGTGGATGAAGAAGGAACCGAAAAAGTACAAAAAGGAAAAGTGGAGTGTGAGATGGACTGTTTAACTGCATAGTAAAGTATCATGGGTCGGGCCGAATCTCCTTGGAATGTGAAGACCATTAGTGAGCAATGCAAAGGCATATTATCCCATTCAAATTCGATGAAGTTGGTTCACTGCTCACGGGAAGCCAATAAAGCTGCAGATTGGCTTGCGAAGGCGCACAGAACAAAATCTCTACCTCAAAATTAGAGGTCCTTTCCTCCACCAGCTCTTTTGGAAATTTTATGTTTGGAATATTATCTATCGTCTTCTTGTAAGTCTCGTATGTTATGAATGAAAGAAACTATCATTTCCGACCAAAAAAAACCTTCTTCCAAATGGACACCTTTGTTCATTTGGGCAAATTCTTTCGAAATGATACATTCGTTCACTTCACAATTTTTCATGAAGAGTTGTCTATATTGTTTAGGACCGATATATATATATATATATGTCAGTTTTCCAGAGGAACGAATAGAGATGATTTCTTTTTCGAATCTTCTTTCTAAAATTACAGCTATCTTTTCAATTGTTTCCTAAAAAAATCATGGAGAATTATTAGAATTGTTATTTAGTATTATCATTTTGAGACTTTGTTATATCTTGGAGGATATTTACCGGTGACCATTAGCAACTTTGTGGAATAAATAAATCCTTAAATAAAGTGATATCACACCTCAAAGTCCAACTTGATTACTCTATTGATTTAAAGCCACATTAGTGAAAGGAGATCATAGTGTATTAATACTTGGTGTTTTGGTTGGGCCAACTAATCTCAACTGAGAACTCCAAAGTCGCGATCTTCTCGTCCTCCACCCCACTTATATTTCTTTCTCAAGAATTCACGGGCAACTCTCCTAAATTCACCATGCAATATGAGACAATTTCCACCGCTTTGACCAAAAACCAAAATAAGTCTCGATGTTTGGAGGTGTGCTCGTCGATGATGAGGTGGGAGGCTGGAGACTTTCAGCTGCACCCGGACGACGGCGGTAAGGCAGATGGTAGCTGAGGCGACGGTGCTCGTTGGAATTGCTTGAAGACTCGCCTGGTCTGAAGCGTGAATAGCTGTTGAGCGCGACGACAAGGCTTCGTGAGAGCTGCTAAGAAATCGCCCGCGGCTGGTTAGCCCAGAAATTCTCCCTTTCACCCTGCGATTTTAGGCTAGCATAACGTGCAATAAGCTTGGCCGAATTTCACTGTCTCCGTGGGTTCAATGCAAATAATTCAATTAAGTCCAAAGCCTTCAATTAAATCCATCCACTATTGGTCCAATGCAAATTGCAATTAATGAACTAAACTATCTGATGAATGCTCCTAAAAATTATATGTTGTGCAATTATTTATTTTTTTAGGGGATAAATTAGTTTTTAATTTTCTATACAATTTGTCACTAAAATTCAGGTGTTGATAAGATCTTTCTCAAAAAAAAAAAAAAAAAAAAAAAAAAAAAACTGTCAGTAATAACGTCAACCTACAGTTGAATTGACGAAAGAAGATAGAGGACTGCACAAAAATCGTTAGGGACCGAAAGCATACTTAACCTGGAAAAGAATTAAAATCGATTGTCCTAAAAGCCATGTAGTCAAGGCAATCAATTCGCAAGCTGGTTGTGTTTGATTCAATTATTACAAAGGACTGTGGGCCTTCAAATACTTTTGTGCCAAAGTTGAGGTGTTTGTTAATACAATATCAAAATCTTTGAGCCAAGTTAACATTTTTGCCCAACCACTCTAGTGGTCACCCTTCCAACATAGAAATAGGAGATGGGGGTTCGAATCCCCATTTTTTTAGAGGGAGTTTGGGGTGGGAACAATTTAGTTTCAAGTGTGGATTTCAATCCCCATAATCATAATCTAAGAGTGAGAGTTATAATAGGAGTAGAAAATAATTGACAACAAAAGAAAAAAAAAGTCCCTTAGCCCAATAGAACTCCAACCGAACATTTGCATTTTAGCATTTTTTGGAATGTTGTCACTGGATATAATGAATTTTGTCGTTCAACCTTGCCCTCACTAATATTTTCATATTCCAGTGTTACCCTTACGAGGAAATGATGGCTGGGACTCACCGAGGAGCCAAAGGAGGATGCCGGCATGGAATCACTTGCAATTGCACAACATTGGCGTCCCCTTGCCTTGGGTCGAACGGCCTCGGTAGCACTCACCTACAGTCACGCAGATGCTCGATTTTGCAAATCTAGGATTCATGGAGGAGATGAGGATAGTGGCTTGGACTCAAAAAGGTACTAGAGGGATGCCGGCAGGGTGAGGTTGCGCAACCTCGACAACCCGTCACCTTGGGGGCATGATGTCAGTGGCTTGGAATGTGATGGTAACCTCTGGTCCCTGCGTTTGGTTCAACATTTGCCTGAAGTCAGGTGATCTTAACGTCACCTCATCTAGGGTCACTCGACCTTAGTGGTCCGGCGTGCTACACTTGCCTCTGTTCCCAGATCTGTTCTGCCTCTATTTCAAGGTACCCACCCTTGAAATTCCTGTATGGAAAAATCCTGGCTCAAAGTTTTCTCTGGTCGAAACCAGTGTCTCACCATCACTGATTGATTGAGATGCATGCACCGTGTCAACTGCGACTTACGCACCTGAGAACCAGATCAAGCTTCAATAACCAGCAGAAGCCGGGAAATCCATTTACTTACGTACTGCTTTGCGTGTTCGATGCAATGGCCAGAAACATATCCTCGTCATGGCAATTTACTCAGTCAAAGAAATCGGGTTTTGTTTATTCTTTACAAAACACCTTTAGCCTAAAGCAAATAGTATTTTTTTTTTTTTATAAAGAAAATCTTTTAATCTAAAGTCATTTGCATAATACAATGACTTTGGAGAACCCTATACACAGCAAGAAATAGTCCAGTAGGAGTGTGTTCAAATATAGCTGTAATCTTCGTAGAGTTGACTGAGTGGTCAAACGCTTGGTTCAATTGCAACGAATTCTTATTTTGATTCAAGTTGGGGTTTGTGAATATAATACACACAAACTGGCAGTTTGTGTGATCCAGAGAGATTAGTTTAGTAGAAAATTCGGATAATCGATCTGCATCTACTTGAAGGGAAAATATATAAAAAATCACAGTACTCATAAAAAAAGTAGGTGATCCCAGGAGTAGGAGAAGGAACATTAGACTAGGCGGAAGAATTGACTACCTCCCACGTTCCCGTGATTTCACTGGAGAAAAAGGGTACAAATCCCAGAAAATAGTGCCCTTCAGGTAGATATACGAATTAAATGTCACACTTGCGTCCTTGGAGAAAGACCGCTGTACACTTCTTGCGCTTTTCAAGGCAGATCCAATTTCGATGCGATAGAATATTGCTGATGAATGCGAGGAAAATTAACTCCCGATGGATCCAATGTCTATTTATAAAGGTCAAGAAAATAAGAAATTGGAGTTGCTGGTCAATCTATCGCACTTGATTGAGGACGCGATTTGACCAGCACATGCACTATTGACTATTCAGTGGCTGCGATTTGCTTGACGGTTCAAACAAGATGTTGATTCACGGAATTTTCCCCTAATTTTAGATCGTGGGAAACGTGGAAAATCAAACAAAACGTTGACGTCGCTTTATAAACAGAAAACATGGAATGATGTTGACTCATAATGGACAGCTAACCCTTTTCGCGACCCCCTCTTTAAAGCATTTGGGAGCACCATTCTTGCAATGATGAGCCCTTTCAGGGATTATAGGAGTTCTCCTGTACAGCTTAAGCTGGAAGATATGAGATGAATCTAAGAAAATTAAATGGCACAGAGAGAGAGAGAGAGAGAGAGAGAGAGAGAGAGAGAGAGGGACAGACAGAGACAAACTGATATTTATCTGAGTAAGCTCATAGTGCACACTGCCTTGCGGTTAGTCATATGAGGGGGGGAACCCAAAATCAAATGGTGCCAAAAAAAAAAAGAAGAAGAAGAAGAAAAAAAAAAAACCAAACACCAGCCACCAAATTATTAAGAGGTCCAATCAAATCTTGCACTGACCAATCAATGCTCTCTAACGCCCTCTCTTCACGGGCAGAGGAGGAATGCTCTGCTCGTGCCTAAAGAAGTTATCAGGGTCAACCCTGGTCTTGACATGAACCAACCTGTAGAAATTGCTCTTGAAATATCTCAAACCCCAAGAACTTGCCTCCGCCAAGCTGTTGACACCTTTCTTGTTCATGCCCAGATCGAGGTCCCTGTAGTTCACATAGGCCTCTCTAGGATTCTTGGACACATAAGATCCCATGTAGTTATGCAGCTTCGTGAGCCAGCTCATGTGCCTGGCCATGCTCTGGGTCCCATCCTGCCAGGAGGCCACATACTGGATCTTGAACAGCGTGCCACGCCGGTGCGGGAATGGTGTCGCCCACTCGGGGACCCGGGCCATCGCCCCACCGTATGGGTTCCATATCATGAACGGGATCTCCTCCTGGAGGTATATCTTCCACAGGCCCAGGAGGCCCTTCACGGGGATCGGAGTCCTCACAAAGTCGGACTTGGCCTTGAAGTAGTTTCGGAACAGGGGCTTCCCCTGGAGGAGGACCTCCGGGGCCGTCGTGTTCGGGTACCCCGCGATGTACAGGACTGATCCGATCCAGCTCGTCTTGACACAGTCAGCCCGTGTCAGGCCCAGCTCGGGGAAGCGCTTACCCATGATTCTAAGAAGGGTGTCCGGGTCTCCTAGGAAGAGGGCGTTGTAGGAGGTCATCACCGTCCGGTTCGGCGCCAGGTCGGCACTCGAGGCCTGGATCACGACTCTGATGAAGAGCCTGTCATCGATCTTCGGGGCAACCTTTTGCCATTTGTACAGGAGCTTGGTCGCGCCCTGTTCGAGGGTCTTGGTGACGGTGAACACAGTCACAGTCTCAGGCACATTGACCAATTTCAGCTTCCAAGCCAGGATTACGCCGAAACTGCCTCCACCGCCTCCCCTGAGTGCCCAGAACAGATCCTCCCCCATCGCCTTCCGGTCAAGAATCCTTCCCTTGGAGTCCACCATCCTGACGTCGATAACGTTGTCCGCCCCAAGCCCAAACATCCTCATCATTGACCCATAGGCCCCGCCGGTGATGTGGCCCCCGATGCCCAAGCTGGAGCACAGACCCATCGGGAACCCGTGGACCCTGCTCTGCTGGGCAATCCGGTAATAGACCTCCCCGGTCGTGGCCCCTGCCTGAGCCCACGCCGTGCCCCGGCGGATGTCCACCTGGATGGCACGGAGGCGGGCCAGGTCGAGCACGAGGAAGGGGGACTCGATCTGGGACACATAGGAGACTGCCTCGTAGTCATGACCCCCACTCCTGATGCGGAGGGCAAGCCCAAACCGCCTCGAGCAGAGGACAGCGGCCTGGACATGGGCCTCACACAGCGGGGTGAAGATGATCACCGGCTTCGGCGCAGTCGGGAGCAAATACCGGAGGTTGTTCGCCGTGGAATTGAGGACAGATGTGAAGGAAGTGACGTTGTTCGGGGTGTAATACGTGGAAAGAGGAATGGAGTTCATGGAATTGGTCGAAAGGCAACGAAAGAAGGTCTGTTGAACCGTGGAAGTCGCAGGTGTCCATGAAGATGATAAGGCTACGAAAAGGAAGAGAATCTGTGAAAGTAGCAGAGAGCTGCGAAACGCCATTTTTCAGGTCGGTTTCGCTGTGCCCTCGTCACTTGGTTCTGTTGATCAAGCGTTCGGCAGGCCGTGCATATATAGCGGGTTTCCATGGCCAGGACAACGTGGCGATGATCTAATGCGAACATCACTTCGGGTCTTCTAGGTCTTCCATTACTTTAACGTGGAACGTGGCGATGATCTAATGCGAACATCACTTCGGGTCTTCAAGGTCTACCATTACTTTAATGTGGGGTCGTTAAATGAATTATTGCAAAACTTCTGGTAAAAATGCATTATTCGATCAAAGTCCAAGCATACACATAACGATTGTCAATAACATACCATGTAACGATCTTGCCACGTGAACCTATTCAAACGCAATAAACTCATTTTCCTTGACTCTTTATCTGCGGCTAGCAAGCATAAATATAATGACCTGAATTTGATCCATCCAGACTGGGTTATTTGCGAGGTAGAAATCTGGAATCTACCTTCCGCTTCCGAAAAATAAGAATCAATAACCAAACCAATTATACTTGAAATTGGCCTGGAACCGAACCCGCCAGTTCCAAGTCAGTTCCTGTTCTATCATAGGAGCAAAATTTTCACATGAATTAAATGTTTTCCTTTTAGGTGGGGTAGTTCATCTGGCTAAACTAATGTCTTTATAGGAGAAAATTTGAATTAGGAAAACCTTTATTCATGATTTAATTGTATTTTTAAACATCTAAAAATAAAAACGTCTCCTGATGAAAACTTTAGTTTCATTGGCTAAACTAAGCCTTTACGACATGTGCTGGTTCTTTAAATTAGTTGCCTACTTGGTGTAAACATAGTGGACGAACTGTGCTTGACTTGTGCTTTCTCTTAAACTATCTTTAAATTTCCAAATTTCTGGGGATATTTTATTAAGTGATAGTTTGAGAAAAATCTCTAAGAAGATGTCCAAATGTCAAAATATCTTCAAGTTTCTCTTTGAAAAACGTAAAGTAGATATCAATTTTGACATATTCTCAAATGAGGTTTTACATCTTGTTCATAACCATCCCCTTCTGCTGCAATAACAACACTCCGACTAGTGTCGCCGCCACAAACACCATGGTCGGCGGCACTGCTCGCGCCTTCCCCGCACCCGTCCATCGTTCTACCACACGCATCTTCTAACTCAACTGCTGAGAGCGCCTCTCCAATATCCGTCCTGCCGTTTACTATTTTAATGTTTGAATTGAGCAGACGAAAGTAGGTCTCAACATACCACTGCAATTTAGGAGTTCTGGATTAATTAAGTCGCTTGTGGTCTGAGGGTTATCAAACATATTAGTACAATCAATGTTGACAAGTTAAGTTGTAAGCAGTTGATAAGCTTCTCAAACCATTCCTTTTGTCACCAACACTGAATGGAAAAGCATCTCTTCCCAAGATCACATCACAACTAATAAAGTCACATTCACCATTGGCACTATGAATAACAGTGGGGCCAGGCGGCTCTGGGAGCAAGAATTAGTCCGGAGGTCATCGCCCTTTGACCTCTGATATGGGGTTCGCCGCCCACACAGTAGAGGGAGAGGAGCTGTGGTGTCTTCATCTCATGCGATGCAAGTTGCAGTTACAGGTTGAATTATTATTTCATTAGATTGGCTCAAAGACTATGGTGCATACTGAGTAGTGGAGCATCATAGTTGAATTATTCATTAGATTAGTTCAAAGACTTTGTTGCATACTTAGGAGTAGTGGAGCATCAAAAGATGTGAAATCACTTAGAAATATAAAACAAAGAGAGAGAAAACGTGTATAATACTAGACAATACTAATTACTAAACTACTTATTGTAGTCTTCCATTTAAAGTGTTATTAACAAATTAGCAGCGAAAGGAAAGTAAAAAAAAATCTACCTTGACAGCTCTATTTTAAAGTTCATGTAGTTTGGATTCATTGATCACTCGAAAAACCCATGAACTTTCCAAGTTGAACTATCGATCTATTCGATCATGAAATATAATATTTCAAGGTGTTACTAACATTAAAAACAGCCTAATACACTTAAAAAAAAAAAAAAAACCCTAATTCTTGTTCTGATCCCAATTATACTCTAAACTTTTTTTTGTCTCATCAAAACCTCTTGCTTTAGGTCCAGTCTAAATTTTACCTAAATTTTTTGTCTTATAAAAAATCACAAACTTTTACTTGGGTCTTATATGTGCCTTGTTAATCCTTTGTCCAATCTTGCCTGGCATTTCCATGTTATTACTCTAGTTTTTCCCCAAAATTTAAGTTTCAAGAAAACGTTTTTTGGAGATGAATTTCCATGTTAGTCCAAATAACATATTCTTGGATTTGAAAGATGGGTAAAAATTAGAGTAATTAGGGCTTTCTTCAATTGCTCGTACTTGTAAGAGTCTTCATTCCATTTGGTTCAGAGATTTTCGATTTTGCACTTAGTCTTCAATCTCTCATGTTCGAGAGTTTTCTATCTCTCGTGGTCAAAAAGCTCCCACTCGGGACGTTCAAACATGTCACATTCGGGAGTTCCCCATCAAAAAATTTAGATGGAGGGTTAATGACAAATCTGGGATGTGAGCAAAAGTTTAAAAAAAAAAAAAAAGTTTAGGTAGAATTAAAATAGGCATAAAGTTAGGAGTTTTCATGAGGTCAAAAAATAGTTTAGAGTAAAATTGAGAATAGACTTGAGTGAAGGTTTTATAGGGCATTTTGGGTCCACCGAATAATTCAACCACTGAATTGACTAAAGTGGTATCGGTTGTCCTACATAAATTGAATGATCGATTAAATGCTCCATTACCCCCACCGGTAGTATGGCTTCATAGTCGTCTGATTTCTGAAGAGTTCTGATCAGTTTGACTTTAGTGGTCGCATCTATTAATTTGAACTTCTTTAGATATTAATAATTGTGACTGCAAGTGCCAGTTCATTATCAACATCTCTTGTTCTTTTCAGACCTCAG
Organism: Eucalyptus sideroxylon; assembly: GCA_014182405.2. Taxonomy (NCBI): domain Eukaryota; kingdom Viridiplantae; phylum Streptophyta; class Magnoliopsida; order Myrtales; family Myrtaceae; genus Eucalyptus; species Eucalyptus sideroxylon. The sequence goes on from CM024552.2 coordinate 58,936,053, forward strand.
AAAACAATTCACACTCCTCCTTTTTACCAGTTTTCTCGGAGAAGCCATTCAAGAAGTTTCAGGATTTACTGCCTGAATAGCTTATCGCGCTTTACTAATCTTGGAAGTCCATCCCATATAATAGTAGACATCATTCATAATACTTTTTTTTTCTAAAGGATTGATGAGTCATATACGATAAACACAATATCGACACATTTTTCAACGGTTTAAATTTTCAAAATAATTTGCAGTAAAAGCATTATAATATATGAATAGATCTTGAGTTCAAATCTTTACCAATCCTTTATTCGCCTCTCTTCCGGTATATGCGTGAGGGGAGTATCAAATTATTTGTATATTAAATCAAATATTCATTTAACAATTTAAACTTTTGAGTGAAAGTAAGTTTAATTGGATATGTTTTTGTTTATCTGACCAATTGTTATGTTGACGAACTCAAACATGTCAAGGGTTCAAATCCTGACGCGGCCCTTTCCTCTTGCTTGTTATTCCTCTTATCTTGCCTATTTTCATATTATTATAAATACATTATTGACACATTTCGTAACAGCTTTCATTTTCAAAGTAATTCATAGTGGTCTCTCAAAATTTTACGAGGGAAATTTTGATCCACGATTAGAATTTACCAATCCCATGTTCCTGCTTTTCCTACATCCGAAATTTCATAACGATAGTCCTCAAAGTTAAAGGCCACTTCGGGACTAGATCTCGATCCATAAACTAGGGAGACAGGCCAGTACCCTCAAATTCTATTTCGATTCAAGTTATCCTAAATCGTACTCGCGAAGTAAGCGTGGCTAATCAATTTTTCACCTTAACGAAAGAGGGGAGCAGACAGTCAGAGTCCACTACCGAAAATCAAAATTGGGAACACCGCATACCTTTCGCTCAATCTTTGCCCCATTTGAAGAGGCGATGGAAGTGAACACATGGGACCTGTGCAGTGGTTAAACTCGGTACAGATCGTGGAGGACACTCTACGCCATGCAAAAACGAATAGGGTTTTTCCCAAGGAAGAAAGAGATCAGTGTCTTCTCGTGTTGCAAGCAAGTCCTCAAAATCATCTTGCTCTTTTGCTAGGATTTTACCAGGAAGGAAGGCGCACTCTCTCGTCTTATATGGTCCAATAAAAAAAAATCCAGAGTCATATCATGATGATTACGTCCCGTCCACTCCTTACTCCGACAATCAATTCGAACATCATGATATGCATATCTTCATTTGTAAAGTTGAGTTGAAAGTCTCAACTGTCACAGGAGAAATTTGCCAGACAATCAAGACTTTCCCCAAGCAGAAGGTTATCATTCGGATACTTCTCTGGGAACAGGGCTCATTGTTTCGACTGACATTGATATTACGACAAAGGCGGCAGTTTTTCAAACGAGACTGCTCGAGTAAGAATTAAATTGTGGCAATAAAATTTAAACACAGTAATTTTATATGATTTAGACCTAAGCAGGTCTTTAAATTGCTCCACTGGAAATGACGGGGTACCCTTGGGGAGTCTTCCCTTGGTGAGGTACTAGCTGATCCAGGTAGGGTCGCTCTTCCTTTGCAGGGGGCCCCAACCGTAAAAAACTAAGGGGGGTATTGGTAGCTCTCGTGCCAAGAAAAATATAGCGGTTGGGGAACTCCCTGTAAGATTGGACCTGAGCAGGTCTTTACACTGCTCAAAGGAGGTCAAGGCGGGAGAACCGCCCTGGGGTGGGTGACCCCATACTTGCCTCCCCATCCCCTCGGTCAGGTGGGTAGATATAGGCCGGGGATTTGGGGGTCCATAGGCAGTGAATGTGGATAACCAATCCCAAAAACACTGCGTCTGTGGAAACACAGGCTACGACTGGGCTGGCATGGGGTAACCAATTTCTGTCCCTCGCCCGGCGTGATATGGAGTGGGTGAAATTCCCACGGCTAATTTGCCATGCCTTTGGCATTGTTCCTTAACTAATGGGGCAAATCAGTCCTCCCGGTTAAGGAACAGTGCCGGCGACAGTTTTTCAAACGAGATTGCTCGAGTAAGAATTAAATTGTGGCAATAAAATTTAAACAAGGTAATTTTACATGATTTGATGGTGATGTGCTTACTTCACAGGGGGAGATTCACGAAAATGATTCATTCTGAAAACTTATTGATGAAAAAAAAACTTTCAAAATATAGCACTTGGTGGTGCCATAACGTTTTTTGGCCTAACATTTTCAATTTTCAGCATTTGACCAGTCTGTCAACCAATCTGAGTTGCCGAGTTGTTATTCCTAACTAAATTATTTCGACGAACATTGTTTCTATCATGAAAAACATAGGAATTATGAGCATATCTCAATATTGTTGGATTGGCTTGGAATGGTGGTATTTAATTGGACGATCCTGGCCTCGGTAGAATGTGATGCATAAAAATGATGGCTATTGGTTTAATCACATTCTGCATGTGGCTCATGACATAATTAGCTATATCATTTTGTTGTTCTTCAAGCAATCTTCTCATGGTCGACATTAAACTGAGATTTCGTGCAAGTTCCTCCGATGGTTCTTCACTAAGGTGCCTTGAAAGATCAACATCACCCTGTTTGTTTCCCTCTACCACTCTTCTGGCGGCTAAGGATCTAGAATGCGCAATAGCTTTATTACTAGTTTGTGGTAATGGGTCAATGTTGCTAATAGCACTTGTCAAATCTTGTTGATTTTTGGTTCTTGCCATAGTAGTTTTATTAAATTAATAAAATGTGTCCCACCAGGCATGTCAAAAAAATGTTACGCCAAAGAGTAACCAACAAAAATCTTTCAAAATGTGGCTTGATAAGTCATCAATAAAGGTTGCAAAGTGTCAGTTATTGATTTTAGACATGAAAGCAAATGACAAGAAATTTAAAAGTACCGAGATTAGAAACAATCGTATCCAGCTATTTAAATTGTAATGAAAGTAAAGATAATGATAAATTTGTAAAAGAACATTGAATTATGTGATTGATTGGGAGGAGGATTTACAAAAAGTATGTTTGTGGTATTTATAATCCACAATTGAAGATTACGCAAACAGTAACCGAAATGGCTAAAACCATGATTATTGACTCAACTACTCAACAATTACTAACTCCACTACTTGACACTTATCGACTCCACTACTTTAATAGTTGCATTCACAATTGTCGACTCCATTGCTTGAAAATGACATCATCACCTTGTCCATGTTAGCATTGTTTTTTTTTTTTTTTTTTGAACAGAAAAGATAATAACATTAAAAAAAGAAAGAAACGATTACACTTCAGCGTTCAAAGAAAAAGAAACGAAGGCATCCGCCGCGATCAGAGCTTGCAAAACAGGAGGAAGAAAAAGGTTCCAATTTTGGGGCAGATCTGGTCGTCCGTGTGCTTTGGCCGCCCAGTCAGCGACTGAATTGGCTCGTCTATGACAGTGCTGCAAACGGAGATTCAGAAAAAGGGGCAAGATCGATTGAAGCTCGTCAAACAGCGGCCGATCCTCCCATGGTGGCGGCCGTCGGTCTTGGAGAATATCAATCAGTTGTAGACAGTCAGATTCGATGACGATCAATGCGGTAAGAAGCCCCTGTTGCTTGAGACGATTTAGGGTTAGGGTGAGCGCCTGTGTTTCCGCTTGAAAAGCCGAATTTGCTGAAAATTTGGCCGTATAGACATCAGTGAGTAGACATCTATGATCGCGGCTAATACAGGCCATTGTGCCTTCTCTGTGCCCAGGGTAGAAGGAAGCATCGATATTGCATTTGATGAAACCCGGTTCTGGCGATTGCCAATGGTGAACTGTAGAGGCAAGGGACTCAGCGTTACGCGTACTTGCTGGTTGGGGAACTATTTGATCAGAGAGATTGAGGATTCGATATTGAGCCAAGGCATCAAGAACAGCCAGATTGGAGTCAGGGGGTAACCCACGAAAGACACTATTGTTACGTAGCCTCCACATCTGCCATAAAACCAGCGCAATCATAGGTAATCGAGGTAAGAGTTTCTGATCCTTAACTGATTCTGCAAACCACTTATCCAGACGAGTAATCGTAGTTGGGTGGAAAGGAAACTGCAGCTGTGGATGTGACCATACCCCTGCTGTCCACGGACAATAGAAGAAAATATGTTCCACTGTTTCCGGCTCATTCTGATTGCATATAGTACACATAGGGCTGGATATGATATGTCTGCTATGTAAATTGGATTTGGTAGCTAGTGCGTTTTGACATGCTGACCACAGAAAGATGCGAATTTTGGGTGTGCTATGCAATTTCCATATGTAACGCCATAGCTCAGGATGGGGATGATGGGAGGTTGATGCATGATTACCTTGTAATCTGTTTGTTGGTGCTGTCAAGGCTCTATAATTACTCTTAACTGTATACTGCCCTGTCGTTGTTGCTGCCCAAATAATCTGATCTGTTGAGTGGAGAGGTCGTAGTGGAGTTCTGAGGATTTCGTCGACAATAGAGTCATCGAACATCTGTGTAATAAGGTGGGTTTTCCATGTGTGGTGGATAGGATCAATAAGATCCGCCACCAACCTAGGCTCATCTCTATTTGCAGGTCCTCCAATCTTACCTCTTGGTAACCAGCAATTTTCCCTAATATGGATTGATTTTCCATCACCAACAGACCATCTTGCATTCGGTAAAATGGCATCACGCCCAATTAGGATGCTTCTCCAGCCCCAGGAAGGGCGAGAACCAGACTCTGCAAATTCGAAGTCCTTTGAGGGAAAATATAGGCCCTTGAGGAGCCGACCCCAGAGCGAATGAGGTTGTTGTAGTAACCTCCAAGCCTGCTTACCAAGCATGGCATTGTTAAAAGCTACAAGATCCCAAAAACCTAACCCACCAGAATTTTTAGCTGTCGTTAATAAGTCCCATTTCTTCCAATGCACACCATTCCTATTCTTATCATTCCGCCACCAAAAATTGGCAATCCGCCTCTCAATTGTTCGACATAGAGATATGGGAAGCTTGAAGGTCGACATGGCGTACTGCGGCATAGCTTGGACGACAGATTTGAGAAGGATCTCCTTCCCGCCTTTCGATAACAACAATTCTTTCCAACCCTCCAACTTTGCATGTACTCTACCTAATAGCTAGCCAAATACTTCCTTTTTCGAGCGACCCCATTCTGATGGAACTCCTAGGTATTTACCATAACCACTCAACACCGGAACTCTCAACTCAGCAGCCAAATTAGTTTGAAGACTTAGTGGACAGCATTTGCTAAAATAGAGGCCAGACTTATTCCGGTTTATAACTTGTCCAGTAGCGAGACAATATTGGTTTAAAATATTGGCCATGTTCTGACATTCCGAGATAGTGGCATCAAGGAAGAAAACGGAATCATCAGCAAAAAATAAATGCGAGAGAGTGGGGCATGACCTGGTAAGTTTGATGCCACGAAGATGTCCCATCGTAAGAGCGTTATGAATAAGGGTAGATAGAGCATTGGCCATTAAAATAAAGAGATATGGAGAAAGAGGGTCTCCCTGTTTGAGTCCTTTTGATGGCTTGAAATAAGGTAGAGCTTCCCCATTCAACTTAACACTCATTGTCGTTGTAGTAATACAGTGCATCACCATCTGAACCCACCAAGGATGAAAACCCAGTCTAATAAGGTAGGCTTGAAGGAAATCCCATTCAACTTTGTCGTAAGCCTTCTGCATATCAGTCCTGAAAATAGCTTGGAAGTGACGTGTCCGATGCCTCGTCTTGAATTGATGTAGAACCTCATGTACAACTAATACATTGTCTTGTATTTGACGGCCAGACACAAAGGCAGCTTGTTCAAGTAATATCAGCTGCGCATGTTAGCATTGTTTGGTATTATAGAAATTCGCATATTGTCAAATTTTTTATTTAAAAAATAAAAATTTGTATAACTTGTCCACGTTAGCGTCAACAATGCCACATAGAACGGCCAACATCTATGTAAGCAATTTTTCCATCAAAATTAATTAGATAGACTATATTGGCAAATTGTTGAATGATTTAAGACTAATTTGGCCAAATTAAAATATTTAAAACTAAATTGACCCAAGTGTAATAGAGTTAGGATTTTTTTTTTATGATTTTACTATTAGAAAAAAAAAGACTTTTATTGCGACTATCCAAATCATTTCACGCCAGAATGTCATTTGTGAAATGTTCTCATTCACTCTGTTAGAATATTAAATATCAAACAACATCCTTCATCTAAAAGTATAAGCTTTTGGAACAATTAGCAATGCTTCACAGAATATCACATAATATCAAAGAAGGAGATCATGAGTTTAAATATTCTAAGCCCCAATTGGCCTTCTTGATCCCGTATTTTCACACTTTAAATTTAGGCCAAATTCCAATCTATGCACAAGGGAGAATGTTAGAATATTAAATTATTAATTCACACATTTATCTTAAGCTTTTAATACAATTGTCAATGGTCCTACATAATTTCACACACTAAATCAAGTTTAGTGGCTAATGTGGTTATTTGTCACAAACAACCTCCCCCCCCTCTTTCTCTCGCACTTTCTTGCATCTTATTGATCTCTCATTTGATGTATACCCGCATATATTCTCCTTTGAGTAGTGTTATTTTAAAAAGCTCAGCTTATACTTAAAAAGTTGCATGTGGGGTATTAATAACGGTACAACTTAGAAATACAATATAAAAATGTATTCTATAAACATCTATGATTGGCATTATCGCTGATGAACTTCCCGTAGGTCGACATCTTAATAAAATTTATAGTAAAGTGATCGAAATGTTCAGGACCAAACATTAGTAAGTGGTATCTTCACCTGCAAAAATCTGTCGACGGAGATAATCAATTTCATGTGAGACTAAATAGGCATTAAATGTTCCCTCGTGACACTAAACACATATCCTATTCTCTTTGGTCATGAGGAAGAAGTCCTTAGTTTTGCAATATACGCTTGAAAACCTAATAATACTGACTCTAATCCCTAAGACTATGTCAGGTAGTCAATAAAAAATTTAGAATAGAATAAAATTTTTCATATGTTGTATTTGGTTGCTACCCAAGTCAAGATAAAGATTGATATAAAAGAAATATAACCTAAATAAAAAAAATGCTTAGTATGTTTAATATTTTTAGTTTGATTTGTCTTCATTCCACCCTATATTCAAGTAGTTTTTTCTTAGCCAAATTGCTTGAGGCCTCCCATGGAAGAGGTGCGATAAAGTGGATATGATTTTTAATATCCATGATATAAAAGTTATTTTTCTCAAATAACAACCTTCTTAAATAATAAAACCAAAATAATAATTAAATAAAAATAATATGTGAATTTTAGTATCAAAGAGAAAATTCAAAATAAAAAATCATTATTTATTAATATTTGAATTTATTTCTATCATAACTTAGTATTTATGTTTATTATAGGTACATAAGAATAATTTATTATTTATTAAAATTTTACTTAGGAACAATGGAAGATAATAAAAATACTAATAAAAGAAACTAAATAAAAAAGAGGAAAATAATAAAAAAATATGTAAATTAAAATGAAGTAGGTGTGAGAGTCCAAGCATTACACTTTCTGGAATCACAAAGGTGAATGACTTTGTTTTCTCTCTCTCTCTCTCATTAGATTTGGCATTCACTAGCTAATCTACCTCGTTGATAGTTCTTTTCATAGCCGAACTATGCCTCGGAATACTACAATGAGCTCTTTTATTGTTTAGGATTTAGATTGTGCAATAATAATAGATTTATTGATGGAGTTTTTCTTCGTTTGTTAATTTGTGATTTCTTTAGAAGTGGATCATGAGAGATTCTTAGGGCATGTTTGATAACGTCTCTACTCCGGGGAATAATTTTTTAACAGAAATATTATTTTTTTTTTGTTTCTGTTCCCGGGAACAATTTTTTAGTATAGGAACGCGCTTGGTAACTCCAAAAATTTCTACTCCAAGAATAGAAATGTGTTTGGCAAACTTGTATAATTTTGTTGTTTCTTTTAGTTTTTCAATATTTTTATTAAAATTTTTCTTTTTTTCTTCTTTCTTTTTTTTTTTTTTCTTCTTTCTTTTTTTTTTTTTTTTTCCTTCTATCTTTTTTTCATTTTTTTCCTTCTTTCTTTTTTTATTTTTTATTTTTTTTCCTTCTTTCTCTTTATGGCCGATCGCTAGCCACGGCGTGTGGCCAGCAAGAAGAAGAAGAAGAAGAAGAAGAAGAAGAAGAAGAAAATATGAAGAAAAAAAAAGAGAAGAATTGTTTCTCATAATTTTTTTTTTTTTGGTAACCCAGGAACTCCCGTACAACTAATAGCCGGTGAGGTAAACCCGGAGTGAAGCTAGCAGAGGACCCAACACCCCGACGTCACGCTTAAGATCCTGTGCGGCCAACGGGATTCGAACTTCTCTCTTCCTCGCAAAGGGTTATGAGAGCCTTATCCAACTGGGCCACCGCAGACGGTAGTATTGTTTCTTAGAATTATTCCCGAGAACAAAAAGCAATTTTTTTCTACTTCTTGTTTCTGTTCCAAATTTGTTTCCGAAAACAAATAAATAGATTTTTTGTTCCCGAGAACAAAAATTTTACCAAACAAGTTTCTGTTATTTTTTTGTTCCCCAAAACACAGACAAAAAAGAATTTTTTTTTTTTTGTTGACTCGAGAATCACTGTACAGACAGCAGCAGGCAACGTAAACCCGGGGCGACCCAAGGGGACCCACCTCCCCTGGACCGCGGGTGAGTTGCATAAGCAACTGCGGGGATTTGAACCCGCTCCCTTCCGGAAGAAGGATTGAGCACAAACCACGCAACCACCAATGGGGTGGGTAAAAACAAAAAAAAAGAAATTTTTGTTCTGTAGAACAAAAACAATTTTAAACAAACAGGGCCTTACTATCTCCATTTGTATATTTTCAAGTTCATTTAGATTGATATGTTCATATCAATAGTGATTAGGATATGATAAGAAAATATCTCACTTTATTAGTGTAATGCACCAAACAATGAATAAAGTATAACAAAATTCTTTAATTTCATATTCTATCATATTCAATTATATCATAATTAGAAATTTAGACGATCAAACGCAATCTAAAAGGGTTAAACACCATTAAGCAAGGAAAGAGAAGTGACCAATCTCCAATTTCTAGAAAGCCTAAAGACGATGTTGGTGGTGGTAATGGAGTCATACTCGCATTTCCTTGATAGTCTACTGGGTTATATTTTCCGAGCTTGATAGAGTTATTCCTCCCCCAGAAAATACTGCCTTCACTAATTCAGCCGATTAGTCACGACAATCTTTGCACAAGATAGTCGTGTCTAAAGACACCGTCAAATAAGGGCTCTAGTTTGGTTCAAAACCTCACGTCCTTGAGGGTCAATCGAGAGTCCTCCATACGTAAGAAGGAAAGACAAGTTGTAATAAAGAATTCTATCGTCTGTACCCGTCCATCACGCTAGGGTTTTATTGGAATTGATTATATTCGCTTTGATAAATAAATAGTAGGAGATTGACGACAAGAGGCGCGACACGGAAGTTCATCGAACATTAAAGAAAAACAAGAATATGAAAGTCGACGAAAACGACGGCGAACGGGGTGGGGGAGATATTGTTGGTGGGTGAGACTTCCGGCCGTGAATTTTGGACCCTTGGCTTGGGCGGAAACTATCATGCAACAGGGCAAATTTCGCCGCCTAATGCGCACTAGCGTGCTTTTTGACTCTCCAAGCACTCCCACATAGTCAACAAAGACAGGGCCAATTTTCTTGAGTTCGAGTAGGGGTCCATCTCTCCCTTTGCCAACACCAAAAATGTAATCTCTATTTGGTGTGACAGTTCTCTCCCGTTCCGATGTACTTCGGGCAATTCGAATCGCATGATGCAAAAGTCCAAATTCCTGAAGAAGGTTTCAATCGAAAGCTCGAGTTTAGCAATTTGAACTCTGGCTTTTGAATTCGAATCGATAAGGTTAGGACTAATTTCGAGAAGAGCGAGGCGAAAGAGGTGCTGTCCATTTCTAAGCCACGTTCAGAGTGCTGTTGACTTCTGATTGCGTAGGAAAGAAAAGGTTTCTCAGCTTCGTATTTTCGTAGTCAACGTGTTTCTAGATTTAACCATATACGATTTCATGTGGCTTGAAATAATGCTATCAGAAGTATCTAAAACGTGTACCTAAAATTTTTCTTTTGATGATTTGAACCCCAAAGCTGGATTCATACGGGTTTTGTTAGTTTTTGTTTTTCTCGAGCTAAGTTTAATTGGTATTATGCATAAATTTTCATATCCTACTAAAAGCCTATACTCGCCACAACCAAGCAAGGGTCGACCGACCCTCGTGATTACCACGTGAGAGTTAGCACCCATTTAGTACTACAACAGTGCCACTTGTCTTGGACAGAAAGCACATAACCATAGTAAATACCATGTCTAATGGAAAAATTAATAAAACGCCACCTAGGCCTATCCATCTATAACAAAAATCGTTCGTGTAAGTTACGTAAAGTTAGGGATTCAAATAAATGACTAGAACATTTTAAAAACCGAATGTCTTTTAAATTATATTTTAGGACTTTTCACGAAATTGTCCCATGTGATTTTGACTCAGGGCCTTCTCCGTTAAAGTAGGCAATCAATTCAATCAATTTGACTCCACGAAATGGTTGGTCAGTTAGATTGATGTAACAATTTGAAACTAATAGTCTAATGAGTTCACTTGGTTTAACTTGAGGTCTTTCTTTTCTTTTCTTTTCTCGTGCTAGACAATTAAGCTCGAGATATAGCTTAAATAATATCAGTTCAAATTTATTCAGACATCCCCAAAAACATGTCCATGTTGTTCTGCGTGTAGGCTTTACATCTCTTTCGCAGCTTTAGACACGCATTAGAGACATCATTGTTCACCTAACTTTAATAAAAGTTGCTCATCGTTGTCGCTTCTCTTCTATTACTATGCTTTCCGAGGTATAATGAGCTCATCAAAAAGCATATAAATAACAACAAAAGATCCTAAAATAAGAGACGGTCGTGTTTAAGAAGTATCATTGTATTATAAACTCATCGACAGTGACTTTCATTTTAAAATTGTATAAGTTTATAAGATAGCTCCTGCTATTATGGACAGCCTCCATGAAACCGTCAACCGACCACCGTTTCATGCTCGTCATCAGCTCCGCTTCGAGGGGAATAGGTGTTGGTTGATGATGGAGACGGTCGTAGAAGAGATGGGACAGCGCCATGACATGCTTCCTCAAAAGAAGAGCATATATTTTTAAACTATCACTATAAAAAAAAAAATTTACATAAGCAGTTTTATCTTAGGGGTGTGCAAATGAATCAAAACCCACCCGGACAGCCAAAAAGCGGTGGTTCTTGAGGGAACATGTTTGGTTTCCAGTTCTAATTTATGGGAACCAATGAGTACCGGTCCGGTTTCTGATTCTATGGACAAATCTGCCCATCCGTCCATTCGGATCAGACCAGTTATATTATCATAATATATTAATTTTGAATATTTAAAAAAATTGAAATTAGCACATCTAAATTTTGAACTATTTCACAATCTACATAATTGCTAGTGGAGGAACTTCTACATATAAGATAAGCTATGGGATTTCTTGTGAGTTTACTGAGATTCCCCATATTTTATTCTTGGCCTATCCCAAAAGGTGGGAAATGGAATAAATATAGTAGCTTCTTGATTGCAGATTTGTCATCAAAAAGCCCATAAATCTTTGAATGAGATCACTAGTGAACTTTGCCCCTTAGTTGCATGGATCACTATTCAAAGATCGAGACAATCTTATGGAGCTCAAGCGATTGTTTTTAGGCTTTTAGTTGGTTATTATTTAAAATAAATTCATGTTTTTGGCCAGCACTTTGTACAAATATTAAAATAGCTTTTGATGAGAATCGATTTCAAGGATCCACCAGGGAACTAGACTTGACCAGTAGTTCGGTTCTTGGGTGGATCCATAAACTAATGGGTGGTTCCCGATTCCAGATTTTTAGAACCGGTCCTTAGGAACGGCAGAGTAGCTACCTTGTTCTCTGTTATGTGCTCTTTTGCATTTACTTTGTGTATGCAAACCCTAATCACGCGGCATTTTCCCTTTTCCACGAGCTTTTCACCCGAAAATTTGGTTGACTATCCATAATATTTCGCGACGAAGGTCACGGAGAAAAAACTGCGCAGAAAAACCGAGGGACGGCACTGTAGCTACATTTTTATCCGTTATGTGCACTTTTGCATTTATTTTGAGTAGGCAAATCTTCACGATGCGGCATTTTCCCGTTTTGACGGTCTTTTGAGCTGAAAATTCATTCTACTGTCCAGAATATTTCGCGACAAAGCTCATGCACAAAAAAACTTCGTAGAAAAAAGGGGAACGCCACTGTAGCTACCTTTTTCCCCCTTATGTGCTCTTTTGCATTAATTTCGAGTAGGCAAACCCTGACGATGCGCCATTTTCCCTTTTTGACGAGCTTTTCACCAGAAGATTCTATCGACTGTCCATAATATTTCGCGACAAAAGTCATGGAGAAAAAAACTTCTTAGAAAAAAGAGGAACGGCGGAGTAGCTACCTTGTTCTCCGTTATGTGCTCTTTTGCATTTACTTTGTGTATGCAAACCCTAATCACTCGGCATTTTCCCTCTTGCACGGGCTTTTCACCCGAAAATCTGGTTGACTATCCATAATATTTCGCGACGAAGGTCACGGAGAAAAAAACTGCGCAAAGTAAATGCAAAAGTGCACATAACGGTGAAAAATGTAGCTACAGTGCCGTTCCTCGGTTTTTCTGCACAGTTTTTTTCTCCGTGACCTTTGTCGCGAAATATTATGGATAGTCCACCCGATTTCGAGTGATAAGCCCGTGAAAAACGGAAAATGACGCATCATTAGGGTTTGCCTGCTCAAAGTAAATGCAAAAGAGCACATAAGGGGGAAAAAGGTAGCTACAGTGCCGTTCCCCTTTTTTCTACGAAGTTTTTTTGTGCATGAGCTTTGTCGCGAAATATTCTGGACAGTAGAATGAATTTTCAGCTCAAAAGACCGTCAAAACTGGAAAATGCCGCATCGTGAAGATTTGCCTACTCAAAATAAATGCAAAAGTGCACATAACGAATAAAAATGTAGCTACAGTGCCGTCCCTCGGTTTTTCTGCACAGTTTTTTCTCCGTGACCTTCGTTGCGAAATATTATGGATAGTCAACCAAATTTTCGGGTGAAAAGCCCGTGAAAAAGGGAAAATGCCGCGTGATTAGGGTTTGCATACACAAAGTAAATGCAAAAGAGCACATAACGGAGAACCTGTTCCTAGTCTTAGGCCGAGAACTACTCATTATCTACCATCAATTTGAGGGGTTGAATAACCCACTCCCTCATTAACTATCAAATCCACGTTAGATAAATTTGCTTGTTGAAAATATTTTTGTACTAATAACGTATGCTCAAATTACTTTATTAGCAAATTTGAAACCCTGAAGTTTTCATAACCGACGATCCTCTTGTCTCGATATTGATGACTTACTAGCCAAAATACCACACCAATAGCAACATAATAAATAGTTATATACTATAATAGATTGCACCTTTAGTTCAATGAAAATGCTTTAGCAAAAACCCTTTTCTGTAAGTATAATTTTATCGAAAAATAAATGATAGTTTACTCTCATTACACGTATGCAGCCACTGCCTTGGTCAGCAGTACTACGTATTAAATGTTAAATATTTGCAAGTGTGGCTCTACCTCTGTTTTACTTATCGTCATCTAAGAACTTGTCCTAAAGACTAATTTGGTGTACAATTTTGACCACTGGATTATATTTTGTTCAATGAGAATGTTGTGACATAAAATTGATAACTTTGCAATTGGTGCCATTCAATTTTATTTTATATTTTTTGTCGCTCAAACATTTCTTATCTTTTCATACAGGTAAATCGACGAGTAATCCGTATGGATTTCAGAACAAAGAGCATCCAAAAGAGAGAGGGGGCTTGAAGCCCTGTTCAGAGGGACAGTCTCACGGTGTTGGGCTTTAATGGTCCAATCCGCGGCTTTATTAAGGCCTTTCGAACAGTGGGCCAGCCGAAGAGAAGGAAAAAGAGGAAAGCAGGCCCGGCCCGTTAAGATAAGTAGGGCTACATCCCACGTTACTTGATCTTGCTGACCCAAGAAAAGCTCAACTGATGTCTTGCTGTCAAGACCCCATCAAATCGTGCGCAAATTTCAGTCCTTCGACAATAGCTAGGGTTTCAACGTGGAGCACAGATTGCACCTTAATCGAGCGAGCAAAACCTCCGATAAGCACACTGGAAGTGTCCCTACAATCTCTGGCTACCGCTCCAATGGCAAAGGAGCCATCGACATTGAGTTTTGAAAACTCCATGGCCGTCGGGACCTGGTTCGCAGGCAAGACGCTTTCTTGCCTGGACTTTTCCCTTTAATTGGCGCCGTTCATTTAAATGTCCGATAAGGTACGCCTTTGTAAATTAGCAATAATTATTTTAATTCTCTTCAAATAACTACTATATTTTTCTTTTTTTTTTTTGGGGGTTGCAAAAAAAAAAAAAAAAAAAAAGCTCTTTTTCACTCAACAAGCTTGGGACCAAAGTCCAAAAGAAAGGTTCATTCAAGAGGCCCAAGTAAGGTAAAAAAAAGGCCCAAGTAAGAATTCATACGGAAGCCTAGACAAGTGGACCTGTGTGCAATTCAATGGAAAAAAAAAAATTGCTTTCACATGAGGCAACCTGCCATGGAGGCTTTTGAGTAAAGTTTCTAACAAATCGGCAAACTTTCTATTCAAAATTTCTAGAAACTAATTTGATCAAAATTGCATCTAGCGTTGAGAAATTGCTAAAATTCTCAAGAACTTTATTAGTTACTATAAATTCCTTCAAATATGAAAATATACAATGACCCTTGAAAAACTTACTAATAATTGAAAAAGAGCAACTTATATTCGTAATAAAGAAATTATATATCAATGTGAAAATTACAAGCCATTAAATACAATATTTCTAACTATGACGTGACTTGATAGGATCGGCTAAAAAATTCATAGATTTTGCTATATTTATTGCTTGATGAATCATTATAATAAATTCAACTATATTCATATCCTATTATGTCTATTATTTGATAGAAACCACGTATTTGAGTATAAATAGCAAAGATGCTATGCCCGTGAAAAGTACTATTCTTATCATCATTAACTCCAAATCCGATAAACAAAATGGAAAAAAAGTCTAAAATCCGACTACTTTAGAAAGTTTGCATACTAAATTTTGGAAAAATATGTATTGGCCAAGATGTAAGAAAGGCTTTCAATTAAAGATTAGGAAATAAATGTTCCTTTTTCTTTCAACTTCGTTCCTAACATCAACAAGTTGAGCAAGTCGAACCAAATTATGTAAACACAACCCCCAAAAAAGAAAAAAAAATGGTAGAAAGTGAACTGCCCGGAGCCATGGCACTTGTTAGGCCATATTAAAAGCACACAAGATAGTTAAAGACCATAACAATTGCAATCTGGGTCTTTAACAGAAGTTGTGAGCATGCGATAAAAATGTTTCTTTAGCTCCTTCATCCTCTCATTCTCTCAGAAATCAAAACCAATTTTAAAGCAACTAAACTATTGAGTAAGTCCATCAATAGCAGTTGCTGTGACACAGTTTGCATATGCACTTAACATTGTGCCTCTTTATTGAGACAAAAACTTCCAGAAAACCACCTTTTACACAATAACAATGTTTAAATATACCAACATTCAATTAATACCAAAATTCACATCTACATAATTCACAATTTCAAAAAAAAAAAAATGTCTAATGTTGTCCAATTTCATAAAACAATGAAGGGACCACACGAGACATAATACTTATAAGCCCCATTAACCAAACTTAAAAACCATAACAAAAAGTTGCAATTACAAAAAAGATAGACACAAGTCACGAATTGTGCATCCTAGCTCACATAACAGAGCAAAGGTACGTCAATCCATCATAGCAACTTTCTTGTATATTGAAGTAACTTTCAATATGTGAAATAACTTTTAATATAAGAAAGCAACCAATTTATGTCGTTAGTGACGTTTTGTTTACCCGTAATATCATCATGTGATTGATTATATTATTTTCGACCAGAAAATTTTCAATATGCCTAGTAAATGTCAACATCGAAAAGTAAAATACATAATGAGGTTAGTAACTTTTCATTTACTTGTAGCATTCATATGTAATTAGTAATATCATATACCAATAAGTAACCTCCAATATGTTTAGTAACTTATTCCATATCAAAGAATACCTTTTATGTAGTTAGCAATTTATATTTTGTTTGGCAACTTTTCATTTATAAAAACATTAAATTAAAATTTGATTGGTGGCGACTCTATTTGGTATTTGACTTTATGATTATATCTTGATCCTGTAGATTGCCCAAACTTAGGATTTGACTCTATTTGGTGTTTGACTTTACAATTAGTTGCTCAATCAGTGATACGTTCCCTAACACTAGATACATACACAAATTCTCGTGAGCTTTCGTGTTTCTCTCACCAAATTTCACTAGAAAATCTTAAGAGAAAATCTCACTCGGTTGTGTGTTGTAAGCAAAAAGAGTACCTAAAAACTGGAAACTCGCGTTTCCAGGCAAGTTCGCAAGCCGAGTGGGGCTGGTCAATCAACTGACCCATGCTAAGGAGGTAAATGTTACTAGGCTCGTCAAGACCGGGCTCCCAGGACATTGTCCCGGGCGCTCACTTCCTATTCTGGGACACCTCGAACTCGTCCAAACATGTGCTTTAGATATCTTCGGGATAATATCCAAACTTTGATATAACTAGAAATTAAGCCATAAAACAACACTAATTAATTGCGGTTCCTAGGGACCTAACCTACCAAAAAAAGGCCTCAAAAAGTTCACTAACCCGTCGTGATATTTGAAATCGTTTAGTTTAGGTTTGTAGATTAGTATTGACTATATTGTGTTTCCGGTGAAATGACTATTGTAGCTTTTGATCATAAATATAATTTTACTTCCTTCTTACGATTTCAAGCTCCCCATTGAGGGGGAATGAGTGAGTGAATTGGACCATTTGACCATTTACGTTTGGATATTTATGTCACGGTGCAAAATGGATCATGTTAAACATTCGATTGTGCATGAATTAAGCCATGGCGTATGGGAATCTCATTTTCCAAAATTTGGAATAAAAAATATATTAGGCCTCTGCCAGAGAATGTGAATTGTGATTTGCCTCTTAAAAGGATTCTAATCCCATCGCCATTGCAGTAGAATACGGGCTTCTACCTATCCAAGACAACGTTTACATATTTCTGGGAAGAAATTATTTGTCCAAGCACCACTCCATGACAAGCCAACCCACTAAACTTTTACGCCCTTTATTACCCATTTTAAGGTAGTGGGATAGGCACCTTAAAAAATCCAACTATCAAAATGTCAAAAAGACCAATCAAACCCATTATACCTATTTTCTCTCTCCTTGGTCTGTTATTTCCTTCCCCCTTGGAGAAAGTGGCAATGGTGGGATGCTCTGTCCATGCCTGAAGAAGTTGTTCGGGTGGACCATGGTCTTCACTTGGACCAACCTAGCGAAGTTGCCCCTGAAGTACTTGGGACCCCAGACACTGGCCGGGACGAAGCTTGTCCCATTTTTGTTCATGCCCAAGTCAAGGTCCCTGTAGTTCACATAGGCCTCTCCAGGAAACTTGGACACATAAGGGGCCATGTAGTCGTAGAGCCTCCCGATCCAATCCGTGTGCTCGGTGGCATCCTCGCTAGCATTATCCCAGAGGCTCAGATACTGGATCATGAAGATCGTGCCCTTGCGGTGCGGAAACGGAGTCGAGGGCTCCGAGATCTTGCTCATCATCCCACCAAAGGGTGTCCATTTCACCAGCGGGCTGTCCTCCTCCACCAGTCTCTTCCACAGCCGCTTCAGGGCAGTCTCCGGGATCGGGTCCCGGACGAAGTCTGACTTACCCTTCAAGAAGTTCTTGAATCTGGACTTCCCCTCGAGGAGGACCTCACGCGGGGTCCCGCTAGGGTACCCGGCCATGTACAGGACCGATTGGATCCAGGTCATTTCAATGCAATCACTCCTCGCGAGGCCCAATTAGGGGAAGCTCTTCCGCATCACCCTGAGGAGTCGGTTGGCGGTCCCTATCATTATTGAGTGATTTATGGATTGCGCATTTAACCAAGACCATATAGATTATAATGTTTAGGAATATACATGGGAAATGATTGCTTGAAATAATGTTTTACTAAAAGATAAAAGATACTAGTATTGGGTGTTATGTAAAATTAGTGTAATCAAGTCCTCAAAACCCCAAATCTCTAGTTAGCAGAATTAAGGTGGCCTCCTGCACCTAACTTGACTCTTAACTAGCCTAGAATAAGTTAGTGGCAACTCTAGTATTACTCAAGTAAGCCAGAATCTAAATTATGGCTGGTAAGGTTTGAGAGAGTTATGCAAAGTGTGGGTGCCACCTTGCTAGAGGTTTACACGTGCCTGCCTAGTTAAACAACCCCGAGATTCATTTCGAGGGATTGCAACATAAATATGTTTCCATTTTTGTCCTTCAAAACAACACTAGATAGTTATCCAGATTTTTCTAGACTTATCCAGTGATCTCTTAGTCACTCTTTCCAGATTTTTCTATAACTTTTTTATTTGATCAAGAGATTAAATTCTCCAATCGTTTCTCTTTAATTTCTTCTATAGAGGAGTATAAATACAGAATCATAGGAATTAGAGTATCCTATTATATATTAAATCTTGAGGCATGAAAAGTTATCATTAAAAATAGAACAGAGATGCTTTCGGGTATATTATTCCTTAAAGTTGAACTCGATACACACTACCTTTTAATTGTTGGAAGTCGCAAAGTGAAAATTTTTTCCAAATGATTTGCAGTTTAAAATCAAATTCTCATTTCGAAATATTAACACACTCGGACTATTATTTATATGAAGTAGTGCCCAAACTGAAATATACAATGTCATTTAAACATAAAGATACTAGTGTAGCGAAATACCTATTTTACAAGACATTATGCTTTTTCGACTACCGATGCTATAACACTCAATACTCTAAGTGACATAGAAATTGATTTACAAAATAGAGGTACAACATTATGCGACAAACTCTTATTGGATGCTTAAATATATTTTGCTGGTCAACTAAGCTTGGCAAGCAAGGATCTTCGTAAATCCTTCTTGTTCACTCCCCTTGAAATGCAACAGCCTTCTTCGACTGAAGCTTCATCCTCTCTAAACAGGACTTTCCATTAAGCTTCTGGGAAAGGTAATCTTCAACATATTTCTCCATCTTTATCCTTCTAAATAGCGCTGGACTCTTCTTATTCTCCAGAGATTGGATTGGGCCAATTTCTGAGTCCAGCTTAGGGCTGAAGAACATAGCAATTGAGATCCTTTCCCTTGTCGAATTCACCGTGGCTCTGTGCTCAATGCTGCTGTAAAGACCATTGCTAAGAATCTGCCATTATAAGCAAAGGGAAATCATATTAGATACACGTGCAAACAGGCTGGGCTTCAAGGAAATTCTCAAAGAAAAAAGGGAAAATGGCCTGGTAGCCTAGCTCGACTGAATCCTAACCCGAAAAAACTTGTCTGAGATGACCACGCCGATTCGGTCCTTTGTGCTTTTGGATTAATTTGAATAGTCCTAGTAATAAATACCTTAGATTCACCAAATTACTCGTATGATATGTTTATGGTTGTTGAAATTTATACGAAATGCCTTTTTTGTGATGAATTGCCTTTGTATTTTCAATGGATACGGTGAACGGTCCACTAAACAAATTCAAGCCTAATGTTTGATACAAAGGAATAGAGATGAAATT
Source organism: Eucalyptus sideroxylon (assembly GCA_014182405.2). Lineage (NCBI taxonomy): Eukaryota > Viridiplantae > Streptophyta > Magnoliopsida > Myrtales > Myrtaceae > Eucalyptus > Eucalyptus sideroxylon. The sequence goes on from CM024552.2 coordinate 58,955,902, forward strand.
GGGGTCTTGAGAGTTTTGAACTCAAGTTGTCCTACACCAATACCTTAGAGAAGTTGTGAGATCTTAGAATCTGTTTAAGTTGACTTTTACTCTTTTTTGGGTCTATTTTAATTATCGTGCTTCACACAATTTGACCTTTTTGAAATCCAAAATACTTGACATTATTACAATATACAAGCATTTACACGTAAATTCACACAAATTTTTTAAAATTTTAAAATTACATTATACTTTAAATTTTAGAAAGAAATCAAGAAACTTCTTTTCACTTTCACAAAATCTTGAACAAACAAACCCTAAAACCTAAACTGATAGATGATCAATGTTGTTGTCATCGAAATCTGAATTATTTGAAACTACCAGAAGGTAAGGATTATAGTTATCATCACGTTACCTCCAAATGAAACTCATTTAATAATGATGCACTAAGTTGTTTGAGTTAATTAACATGCTTTTAGCTAAAGGGGCAAAACATATTCTGTAGACTCATTATGTGGTGATGTGACATGAAAATTTATGTTTTTTCAAGTGACCGAAAGTGGATCGAATAAGTTCTCTAAGGGAGGTATAGTAAAATGAGCCCAGACAATAGATTCTGGCATAATGATAAAGAAAGAAAAAACATGGCATGGTTTAGAAAGCGGAAAAAGATGAACAAGTTTATAATTTCAAAATTGAAGGAGAATGTTTGCCAAAGCAAGGAAATGGTACCTCCATGACATCTCCCAAATTCACCACAAATGCATTTGGTAGAAAGTGAACAGGTGCCCAAACTCCATCCTTTTTAATTTGAAAGCCATGGACACCGTTGATTTGGTGGAGGATGGTGATGCCGGAAGCATCCGAGTGCGGTCTCAGCCCAATAACAAGCTCTGGCTGTGGGCACGGAGGATAGTACGTCATCCGCATAGTTTGAAAGCCATCTTCAAATAACTCTTTGTATCTTGTTTATCTCGATGTCTAAGCATTTTGAAATCAAACCAAGTAGCTGCATACCCAGCTTTTGCGTTTCCTTAATGTATGAGTCTATGGTGTTTCTGCATGTGAAATGAAGGTATTAAGCATTTCGTTATATTAAAAAAATTATGGAATATTCTTTTATGTGATAATACGACATGTGAGCCATTAGATCAAATGACTCCTATGTGAGGCCCACCTTTTCCGCATGCGTGCCCATACATAGTGGGGAGTTATTCTCACGTGAAATTTTATGAATGCCTAGAGATTAAATTTGTAATTTATTTGCGTTTTCTAATATTTTGGCATCTTTATGTTTGGTTACTTTACTTTGATAACAAAAAGAAAAAACATTGAAGTTTGTACTTCATATACTACTACTATCTTAGACAAGAATGCTGAGGACATTTTAGTATCTTATATTAGTAATAATAATAATAATAATAATAATAATAATAATAATAATAATAATAATAATAATAATAATAATAATAATAATAATAATAATAATAATAATAATAATAATAATAATAATAAAATAATAATAATAATAATAATATCAAAGATAATAATTTTTGAAAGTAACATTTCAACATTTGAAAACTTTTTTCTTCTCACTTTCAAGTACACTACCAAACAGCAGAAAGCCAATTATTTTCCTTAAAAATGATTTTCACTGAAAATATTTTCTTTTGTTAAGAAGCTTTACGCAAAACAAATGCATCATTAGACTCTATTTATTTAATGAAAAATGAATTATTTGGAAATAATTTTTCTTAAAAATGATCACTTATATTGTATAAAACATTAATGAACAAATAATATTTTCATTGTCCAAGAAAATATTTATTCATAAATTATTATCGATAATGAAATTATTTTTCATTAACTAATTATTTCAGATAATAAAAACGATCATTTTTTGAAAAATATTTTTTAATTCATTAATTTTCCGCTAAACAAACGGAGTCTTGGTCTTTGTGCAATACTTGCTCCCCTAGAGCTCACTAACATAAATATATAGCCAGGCTATTATCTTGATGATGCACATAACATGTGTATTTGCGTATGTGTCAAGACGGAGAAAGAAATAACCTGAGTGACAAAGGAAGCTCTGAAAAGAGATCAGGTCTCCTTTTGGCAACGGGGTTGAGTATCATGAAGAACCTGTCGCCCCAATCCAGCTTCTCTTCGGATTGCATGATATTCCCATAACCTTCGATCTCTCCCGACCTTATCCCGAACTTCATTTTCTCCGACAAGGGAAGATTGAAAAATTCTTCGACTTCATGCTTTAGATCCTCCAGCAGAGAAGGCCTATCCCGTGGTTAACCAGCTGCATACACAAATTGTCATTTTATCATTTTAAATTGGTAAATATAGTCTCAAATATTTTTAGTATTTCCAATATAGTGTTGATTATCACTTCCTCAACTTTTCCCTTTGTCACGATGTATTTGATTTCTTAACAAAACGAATCAGTTTTAACAGAGAGCGAACGTGCACCAAACTCCTTATAGAGACATATTTAATTGCCTTTGTGGTTTTTTCTTTTTTTTTTTTTAATTGTTGATTTTTATTCTCATCTTTCCTATAATAAATTTCAAACATCGCGCAACACGTGGGTAGACTTTTAGTATTACGTCATCCATATGATTGGTTACTCCAGTGGTTTGAAGACGAAAATGGCATTCCGAGGCGTCCTATCATATATATAGGAAAAGAGAATATAAAAATGGAGAGAGATGCGAATTTTTTAACCATGAAAAAAGAAAGGGTATGGAACGACAGGAAAGCATGCTCGGTTCCTTTTTTAGGATCCATAGTAGCGAGCATCCAATTACTTCTTGCATATTTCTATTTTTGAAAATACCAAATACATAACCTAGTTTTACCTTTAGAGACCACTTTGCACCATCCCTTCAATTATCCATATGTCCATATTTTACAGAAATATCTTCAAGAAAAGCATGTATACAAATTCTAAATTCTTACACTCACCAAAAACAATCAAACCACTTTACGAAAAAAAAAAAAAAAAAACAATCAAACCACTTTACCAAAAAAAAAAAAAAAAAATCAAACCAATTAAAAATTAAAATACCCAAACTCTAAGCAGGATGGTAAAATAATTTCACAGGGATAGACAAATAAGTCGTTTTAATAGTGGGTTTTGCTTAGAAACAGGTTGATGATATTTGCAAAAACAGAGTTATGTAAGTGGTAGTTTAGTAATATATAAGATACGTTTTTTTCTCCGTCCCTTTTCGTTTCTTTCTAGCAAAAGAAAAGAAACAAACCATAAATTGCTTGACTAAGGCAATTTTTGAAATCTCCTATCATGACAAACTCTTATGTAATTGCGTTAATGTTTCAGTCCGGTAGCACTAATCACATGCTCATTAAAAAAAAAAAAAGCACAGAACGATATTGCACCACATACGTACTCAATAACCAACATAGAAAAAGTTCATGCGAACCAAAAGAAAAATTGTGCGATGTGTTGAATGCATATTATCCATGCATGCTAAGCCCTTAGGACGTCGTGGAGTATGTGGGCTGACCAACCGACGGTGTCGAAGGGTCCGCATCGCAGGGCGGAGTTTCTGTTTCTGGTCAGCTCGATTTTCAATCAAATTATTTAAACAAAATTTAAGAAGAGGAGGACTAGGAAGACGAAGCTTCAAGCCTGGGTGGGCTTGACAGACAGAGAAGAGGGAGCCTGAGAGAACCTGAAAGAGACCCATGTCTTTGCAAGCCACATGCAATTTCTGCAATTCTTGATCACCCACGGTTTGGGCCGAGGACAATTTCCCCAAGTCAATGATTGGAACGGTTGGTGTTTCATAGCTTCCATTACCAGAGAGGAACTGCGGTTCTTGGTCGCGTCTAACATACCTCTCTGGAACTGTCTCCATGGTTTCTTTGAAGAGCTCTTGAACGCTCACCACGGAAGAACCACTATGGAGAGATGGTACTTGTGATTCCATTGCCTTTATTCGATGCTAGACTTGCTCCTGCATGGCGCTATTTATGGAGAGAGGGAGAGAGAGAGAGAGAGAGAGAGAGAGAGAGTAAAAAATTGGTAAATTGCAAGTGGACATTTGTATAAACGGGTCATATTCAACTATCAATAGCAGCTTGTTACAATTATACTGCTTTTTAAATCGGTTTTAGTAAAGGAAAAGAAAAATACCCTTTTTGTCTCGTTTCTGATTGATTTCGTATCATATGCACGTTCTATTTTTTTACGGTCATATCCATACTTGAGCAAACTTCAAATTCTTTCGTTTCATTTTATAAAACCCTATCAGCATTAAGCAAAGGTCATTTAAAATGGTTGGAAGACGTGGAGCAATGGTTCAATGATGCTGGAGTTAGAAGTTTTGACCGATGTTATCTACGACAAGAATAGGCTTTCAAAGGTCGATCTTGAATCTTTATGGAATTTCAAAGGATGTAACTGTCATTGTGATAGCTTGTATCGGTTCACCCAAAAAGGTCTTGCTTGATCCAGGAACTAGTTGCTAGGTAGTAAGTTCTTGAAAGATTCAAGGAGAGTGGCTTCTAGAAAAGGTTCTGTTCAGATTTAGAACTTGATAATCAAAGCTTCACATCTCTCTCTCTCTCTCTCTCTCTCTCTCTCTCTCTCTCAACTTCAACCGAGCCAGATCTGGGTCTCTAGAGTTAGATCTATGTGTCCCATCTTCAGCCGAGCCAGATCTAAGTCGTTGAGGACGGCAGAGCCAGATCTGCGCGTTCGAAGAGGGGCTCGCCTCCACCTAAGTCCTTGCTGCTGTCCACTGGCTGTATACAGACCCTCCATTTTGGAGATCAGGATTAGGGTTTCAGTCATTTCAATTATTTGTGCTTTCTTTTAGGATTTTTCTATCCAGGATCATTGTGTATAAAAAGGCACAAATGCCCACCAAGAGCCTACGTAGCAGTGTTAAATATTGTTCTTCTAGAAATTGACAAAGAAGGGAAGAGTCTCATGGAGAAGATGGTGGTTATGTGATGTTTATCCGACTTTTAATAAATACAGGAGATAGATGTTCTAGAATTACACATACTAGTCTTCTACAAGGATTTCAAGTCACAACAAGATATAAAGGGTTAATAATACCACATAAAACCCAAAATTGGTACACTTATGACAAATTTATCCTCCGTTAATTTTTATTAAATTTTATTATCAAATTATTAAATTGGATGATATGATAGTTGATGAGTGTATCAATTTAAAGTTTTATCTTTTGTTTATCATTGGTGTACTAATTATGGTTTTTCATGATTTTAATACAATTTAATATAAACTAACGGAGGGACCTTTTATCATAAATATATTAGTTTTGGTTTTTTGATATATCTGTTTAGAATTTTTATGATTAAAAATTAATTTTGAACAAATTTATTGAGATTTTTCATGATATTAACCTAAGCTAACTAGTCATTGTCCAATATCTTTTCATATAAACACAGTGCTTTTCATCTCCCTTGTGAGAGAGAAATTGGTCAACACGTTGTCTCTCCCCCTCTACCATAGTCAAAATCCCTCGTTTAAAAAGAACAAGTGAGACCATTGAAATAAAAAATGAGTATCTTCGAAGACTATGTACTTGACTCTTTTTTTTTTTTTTTTGGGGGGGGGGGGTGGGTGAGTTAAAGTTTCCTTTTGATTTTCAACGAGCAGCATGGTCTCTAGTTGATTTAAACCAGTCGATAGTTAAATATGTATCGATAGAATCGTTTCGAATCTTAATTATAAAGCAATTGTCGCTTGTTTTATTGTTAGTTTTGTATATATCTTTCTGTTTTATCAACAATGAAAACTATAATTAACAAAACCGCCCATAATTCTATATGGTTTTGTTTCCTTCGATGCTTTTATTGTTTGATTGAACGGATGGTAACAACGTGTCACTTGGGTTCGATTAGCAGATCATGCAATGATTGCATATCTCTAATGATCTTCTTCTTCTTTTATTTTCCTTTTCTGATTACATGCCGTCTTTCGACCTTCGGCTCTATTAATTTCCATAGACTCAGCTCCACCAATGGTGGCTTGGTAGCTCCCAAGGTTGCTACCTGTAGTAATCCCAAATTGATCAATCCTTCAAAAAGTACTTTTATATACTTATGTATCTAATCAGTCATACATTTTGAGACCCATCCAATGGCTTGAGACTGGAGGGCTAAAGCGGGTGCTCATCCTTATCCGAAGTTGATCGAACCCCCAATGGAAATGACCTTTTTGGGAGTAATTCATCTAATTTTGGGTGCATCCTATCGTACTATACTTTGTAATGATTGATGTCAGAAGAAATTGATTGACGAGACCAATTTGTAATGATTAATGTTAGTGAAATTGGTTTATGACTACTAGAGTTTCACGTGGGCCTAACTTTGTTGGATTTTTTTATGAATATTCGGGAAATTTCGTGCAAATGAAAAGGAAAATGAGAACCCGCTAAGGCTAAAGATACTTATAGGTCATAGCAGGTCATTGTGACAGCATTTAATGTGGAAGAAAACAATAAAAAAGTGATTGAAGTTGGATAGTCAATGACCCAATTTGTGCAAATTTTGTACCTTTTAAAGCGGTCAAATTAGAAATTTTGGAACCTTAATGAGCGAATAAAGTCACCCAACATGTGGGCTAGCTTTTCCTGGGGCCATAGCAGAAAAAAATATATTTGTTAAACATGGAGGATAACATTTATTCTATATATATATATATATATATATATATATATATATATATATATATATATATATATTAGAAAGAAAGGGTTTGAACATAAGTGGAACCTATCTAATCCACTATGAACTTATTATATTTAAAGCACCAATAAAACGCCTATTGTCCATTAAGTAAGCCTGTTATCATAACACCAGTAGGTTCAAGTGGGAAAGCACAAAATTAACATTAAACCGTAGCCCAGGTCCGACCTAGGGTGACTAATCAAAGATTAGTTGAGATCAAAAATAGATTGAAGAATTGAATCTCTGACCTTCAGTTTGCAACACGTCTTAGGCCACTCCACCAAACTCCTGATTGGTGACTAATTACATCCAAGCCAAAAAGTGAATTTTGACTCATTTTTAGAAATGTTTCAAAATACCATTATTAGCATTAAATAATAAAATAAATACAGATACTTCTAAAAACTTCATACTTTCATCCATTTCTTTGAATAACCACCCTTTTTACATTTATTCATAGATTATCCCTTTTTTCATGGCATCACCTTTTATACCATTTGCTTTTGATTTCATTTTTATCACGCAAGCACGCGGTGCATGCCAGAATTAATCTCTAATGAAAATGATCTGCTACCAATAACAAGTATCAATCTACGTATAGATCAACCATAAAAAATAAAATTCCGCTAGAAGTTGAAAGATTTACCTACAGAAAAAGAAAATTTTAACCGTGTCTCATTTCCATTGGAAATTCATGTACCTTCTTATGATGAGAGAAGAATCTTTCCAAAAGGAAAAAAGAATTCTACTATCTGATCATTAGACAACGTCATATGTACCTTTAATCATGGGATTCTCACTTTGGGACCCTCTTGATTTTGGTCTATTTTGTCCGTAGATTATGTAACTTCTCATTATGGATGGGTTCATGAACCTCTCATTTGCCATATAAATTAAATCATTGAAGTATAGGAAGTCACTTTCTTGCATGATAGGCAATTCAGTCCTTAATTATTTTATTTGATTAATTTAGTTCTAAGCATTCTCATGATTTGCCAATATAGTCTTTTCGATTAAACTAACCAATTTTTTTTTTTTCAAAAATTGCCGACATTGACACTAGCCATCCCATGCGACATGATTAGCATGCCGACGCTGACGTGAACAATTTTTGTAGATTTTAAATACTTTTCTTTTCTTTCCTTTCTTTTTCCTTATTTCCCTCAGGTGGTCAATGACCTCAGTAATGGTTGGTGACTCTGCCGGCCACAAGTAAGGGACAAGACTCCCTTGCCTGCTCTAGATGAGGGCGTGCAAACCCTTGTAGTGGTTGGCAATTGCCACTAGGCATTTATGAGATTGTGGACTAGTAGAGGGAAATAATTAAAAAAAAATGGAAAAGTTAAGAAATATTGCAAAACATTCGTGCGGTAGCCTGACCACGAATTCCAATCAAAATTGATTGGAAAGATTACATTAAAAATTTCTAGAGGGTTTAAAACTAAATTCGTTAAATTGAAAAGTTAATAACTAAATTGATTGCCATATAATAAATTTAAGTTTTTTCTTTTGGTTGAAATAGGTTGCATTGAACAATTTTCCCATTAATATAGTTCGCGGTCTTGATCTATGTTGCAGTGGACTATGTAACTTTTCATTCCGGATAGGTTCATGAACCTCTCATTTGTCATATAAATCAAATCATCGAAGTATAGGATATCTCTTTTTGGTTCTCCATAAAACTTTCTGGAGTAACGACCAATGATGATGAGTTTGTTTAAAGTACAGGGAATGTGAGTGACTACCCTTTTTAGGTTTGTGAACTAACAATATATTTCCGACAGAAAAAAAAAAAAAAACGATCTAACAATATAATTCAACGGTGCAACGATTTTTAATGATAAAAATATTGCAAAAAAAAAAAAAAAATTTTGAAAGTACGTAGGTGAAATTAGGCCAAGCATCTATTTAAGTGATGGAAATAATTTTCATAAGTCAATTAAAATAGTTAGACTACTTGATCATGGTATACTGATAGTATGGTATAAAATATTTTTTTACTCTCTCCGAAAGTAAGTTACATCGATTTAATCATATATTCAATTTATTTGTCATTTTCTTTTATTTTTATTTTTTTGGTAACTGAGAATCCGCCGAGGCTCCCTTTCGCTTACGTTGTTCAGGGTCTCACGGTCCTCCGCGATGGAGAGACTTACAACGCCTATACTCGAGGGAGATTGCGGATTTTGAACCCTTGACCTCAGCGATGAAGGAGAGACTTTCAGCCAACACAGTTGCCTACTGATGAGTTCATTTTCTTTTGAGTTAATATCACAAAAAATCTTAAACTAGTATATCTATAACAAATTTATCTCAAACTAATTTTTTGACATCAAAAAATCTCAAACTAGTATACTTGTAATAAATTTAACATATGTTAATTTTCGTTAAATTTTATTATCAAATTACTGAATTTGATGACACTTGGTAGTTAATTGGTATATCAATTTGGTATTTTACCATCCATTTGTCATAAGTGTATTCATTTGTGATTTTTTTGATATTAATCTAATTTAATGAAAACCAACAATGAATAAATTTGTCATAAGTTTATATTTTTTTGTTGTCAAAATATTAGTTTAGATAAATTTATCAATTTGCAATTTTTCATGGCATTAACCCTTTTCTTTTCAATATGTTTCGACTTGCCTACTTTCATAGCCATCTTCCAACAAAAGATAAACTGTGACATAAACCAATAATAATGTAGATGACACTTCCCATGTTTATTCCTCAAACATTTGTTTTCATTATTAGGCTGTTTAGGTCCGTTTGGAAACTATTTTGCCAAGGAGCTTTGGGCTCCAAAGGTTCTTGGGCAAATGCAAAAATCATTTGGCGACTTTTTTGAAGAGTTTTAAGAAGATGCAATTGCATTTCTGACTTAGCCCAAAGAAGTTCTTATGGTGCTTTGATCATTTCCAGAGTGCAAATACGATTTTTTCTTCCAACTTTACTTTCGCTCAATTTTCATATTTCTGAAAATGTCCTAGGGTTTAGGCTGCTAGCGAGGCTAGATTTGGCTTGCTAGTGGCTAAGTTCTGTATATATATTAAAATGGCAAGTGTTGTTTTTTCAATTGGTATTTAAGTTAAAGTTGCTTTCAAATGTGTTTGTTGACACCTAAATTTTGGTGATCCAGTCATTTATTCAATGCATAGAAAATTATGGATTAATTTTTAAGCCCTAAAAAAAATATAACAATTAATTGCATAGCATATAATTTTAGATGCATTTATTTATTATTATTGCATTTTTCATTGGACCGGTGACGGATAGGTTTGACTTGATGGTTCTAAACTTTAATTAGACGAGTTGGATTAAGCCCGTGGCGAGAGGGAATTGGCCCAAGCCCATTGTTCTCTGATGATCGACAATTGACTTATGAGAAATGACGATTTGAAATTTTCGGAAAAGATTCATAACATTCTACCAATATTCGGTAAATATTTTATATATTTATGTGATATATACACTGAGTGATATATTTTGCAGCAAATTGAAAGATTTTGGAGCAAATATCAAAATAATCAAAGAGAATATTGCACTTGGGAGATATACTAAACGCTATATTTTTTGTCTCAAAACGAGAGAGATTGCATGGTCATTAGAGATTTTGTGCGGAAATTTTCTTTCCCTGATGGGATCATACCATTCACCTATAATGTTGCCAAAAGGTGAGTGATCGAACAATAATATAGACAGAAGAAGAAAATAAATCGAACACCAGATTTACATGGTTCGGTCGTAAAGACCTACGTTCACAGGGAGAGCAGCAGTGAATTTCACTATAGATCAAGCGATATAAGGAGATTACACATTCAAGTCACTTAAACACTCTCTTGGTGTTTCCCAAGCCCTAATTACACCCAACAATGCATACAGTATTTAGCCTCGAAATTCCTCAAGAAATAATCTCTCAATCTCACGAAAGAATTAAATGCAAATCTTACTACAAGATTTAAACCGGCTACAAACACTAATCTTTCTTGGATGTAATTCATGGACAAGAACGATAAAGAAAATCCCTCCCAAGCACTCGACGACAATACGGCGCTTCAAGAACACTTCTTCATGATCAACCCTCTTCCATCCACAGCCACAAGTATATATATAAGTGAGACATTTATTATTTTACCAATTTCTCATAGGATTCCATTTCCTATCTTGCCCGATTTTATCCAAAACATATCTTTGTATATTTTAAACAAAATCTAAGTCAAAGTCAAAGTTGAACTTTCCTATTTCAGTGGCCAAATTCTCCAACGTAGATTCAAACTTTGGGAAGTTGTTCTTCGGATCTTTTTAGCTCAATTTCGAACGTCCGCAACATATCCAATTTGGAATATTTAGAATTTCACATTGGACTCAAACTCGAAACATATTTTAACAATCTCCATCTTGGCTCAACGTTTAAGCCAAGTTGCAATCGTTTCGCAAAAATTCAAACTCTGCTGCTACTCTTCCATAGCTCTCGATAGGCTCAACCACCACAGATATTATCCAAGTCCAAGCCTTGCTTGAACTTCACCATAATCAACGACCTCATCAAAATACAAACTCCACATGCACTTTTAATTATTCCGCAAGGATTTTCCAACGCAACCTCCTTAACCCCAGATAAAACAAAACCATTGTTGCATCCATATCTGTCAGGAGATTGAATACGTACCTTGTTAATTTCAACAGTTATGGCAATCATTGGCTCTATATGCTCCACCTCGCAACAAGCACCATCTATGTTGATTACTTTGCTAGTACTCGTACTCGCTACCTTAGGAGTTTCTAGTTGCAACTGCACCTCAAGTTGAAAACCGTTTGGATCCGTTTGAACACTACTATAATCACTCCTAGTCAAAAGTACTAAAGACTCATCAAGGGTAACTTCTTTGTTGTTAATAGGTGAATTTATATTTGGGCACTACAACCGATCACCCCAATCACCTTGTGCATAGCCATGGAATATGCACATTGCCCTCCAATCGAGCTTATCAACACTCACTCGAAAATAACACGGGCAACCAAACATTCTAATAATAGAATAACCAGCCACGTTACTTGGCCACACTTCTTCGGGAGTCCCATATCCAATCGCAGTCGATGTGGATCCATTCACCAGGCAGCTTACCGTATTAAGCACATTGTTATGATTTTCCTAGCAATACCAGCACTAAAGATCATTTTATGGGCCATCTCTAGTAATGTTCTACTCATCAATTCTGTAAATTGTTGTGATTTACTAGCATTAGTGCGGTGTTTCACTATACCCTCTTTCATGCATAATTTATTTGCCAGCTCCAAGTAGAACTTGTTGGAGAAATCTTTCAAGAATATTTTGAAGCTGAAAAACGTTTCTATCAGTCTAGTCTGGATATCTGCAAATCGTCTAGTTTAAAGTCTGAAGACTCTCTGATCTACAGACTCAAGATTCAAGACTCAAGACTCAAGACTCAAGACTATTCTCATTGACAGTCTTTCTGATCTAGTGACGAAAGAAATCCAGAGCCGAAGTATATGGTTGATGATTTAATCCTATCCTCTGGAGAAGATCTTTTTGGTTGGATAAATATAACGGATTCTTTTGTTCGTATCTAGATCAATTGAAGATCCGATGGTCGACGAAGAATTCTTGGAAACCAAGATCCTGATTGTATGGGCGAACATGATTGATGGGCTATCGTCAGGTTCCTTTTATAGCTCGAATGATCTTCTTGATTGATTCCGTCCAACGGGTAGATTGGAGGAATTCCTTTGGAAAGTGCCAACGGGCATGATGGCATAAAAACCCTAAAAAGCATTCTCCTCCCAATCCGATTTCTACTTCGTGTTCATCTTCGAGAAAGTTGTCATCTTTTCTTGGGAAAGCAAGCAAAGGAATCTTTTAGCGACAAGGAAGGATGTCTTCTTCGAGGAAGTCTTCAAGAATCGCGAACAGGGGACCACAGAGAATGAAGGAGGGACCTACCCATTTCGATCTCACCGAAGAGGAAGAATTATCGAGTCAGCAACAGAGCCCGATTCACTCTCCACCACGTCACTCAACGCCATCTACCCCACAAGGTGCGGGTCAACATCCGGAGGAAGAGATAATCGAGGACGCAGACCTTGTAAGAGTCCAAAAACCCTATTATATTTACAAACTCTACCGTGCGTTGAAAAGTACTGGGACTCCGTTGAAATACGTGGATGATTTTCTCAAAGATAAGCATTATGGGAATGAGTATATCTTTCTGAAAAGAATGGAGGATTTGGGAATTGCTCCCAAAGGTAAAGCAGAGGAAGCACTTGCGAATATTCCCAGTGACCCTCGTATGTCGGGACCAAATCCGACTGATGGGAACGATGATGATAAAATGTTCAGTGATTTTCAACCTAGAATGGGTGTTGCTGCGAAGGTGAAGGGAAAGAGGATGGAGTTATTTAAATCGAAGGAACAGGAGAATTTGTTCTTCAGGCTGCTGAAACGAGGGGTGATAAACCCTAGGAGTGTCGATTTCGATTTCTTGGATGCTGTTAATGTGAACTTAAGGGAGAAGTTCAGTCTGCTTCAACTGGAACGTTTTTGCACCGATACCACGGACGGTTATGCACAATCGATCGTGTATTTCTATTCGAATCTCAGCTTTATAGATGCGAATAGAATATCATTCAGTGTTCGAGATCAGGATTATGTGGTAGAAGTGGACATGTTGGCGGACATAATTGGAGTTGAACGAGGACGTTATCAACCAGTCAAAGTCTCAGTTGCTCGTGCCTCAATGGACCTTGTTGAAGATAGAGATATTGAGGGAAAAATCATCTATTCAAGGATGCGTGCCATCAATATTGTGCTGCACAAAATTGTTATCAATTGCATCAGGCCCAAGTCTACATCAAAGACTGATGTTTCTAATTCCGAAGCAAAATTGATGTACGCAATCAACTCAGGGAAGAATTTCTCACTCCCTCACACTATTCTCTTTCACATGTACAAAGCAATGTCGAAGGACAAGGGACAATTGCCTTATCCAAGTCTAGTGACCAAGATCTTCAGACACATGAATATTGAACCGCCACACACACTTTGTGTTCGACCGTGCGATAAGATGGTGATAGGTTTAAAGATGTTGACGAAGATGCGTCTGAAAGAAATTTCCAAGGCAATGGAGAAATTCAAAGTGAAGACTCCAGTTCCGTCTGCTTCAAAGAGAAAAGGAAAGGAGGCCATTGGTGCCTCATCCAAAAAGAAGAGAACTCTCATCTTGGAGGATGAAGATGAGGAGGAAGATCTCACAATCACGCCTTGATAAGGACCGGACGTTGTTCCCCAATCAACGTAACATCGAAGAAACAGAGAGAAGAAGAGAAGCAAGATAAGAACAGAAGAAGAAGAAGAGCAGCGAGAGAAGGAGAAAGAAGCTGAAGAAGAAGGAGAAGAAGAGCAAGAAAAGTAACATCCCGGGTCTGCAGCTGAATTTGGAGATAACGGGGGAATCAAGGTCGGTCCCAGCCACGGCCCCTCAAGGCTTTGATCATCACTCTTCCCTCACAAGTTTAAGAGGGACCAAGCCTTATAAAGGGATACGAAGAGCATGATCATCACTCTTCCCCTTTTGATGTCCTAGAGACAGGGGGAGTTGGCGAGCAAGAAAGGTCCACTCCTCATGCTGCCAATAGTGAAGGTCTAAGACAATCTCCAGCAGACCCAGAAGAATTTTAGGCTTCTCAATTGCCTGAAGAAGGACACGATATGTCAGCACCTAGTCTGCAAGACTATATAGAAGCACCATCATCTGCATTCACTCCATCTGAGAAAGCAAATGCCAGTACACAGACGGACAATTCTGCAGATTTTCGTCGTATTATGGATATTCTTCTGGAAACGCGGGGCCAAATCTATGCTCTGGACTGTGAAATTCAAGCCATGAAGAATGCTGAACAAGCATCTTCAGTTACCCTAGAGGACAAAATGAAAGACCTCGCTCTACAACTTCAAGCCAATGCCAAAGAAGAGGAGGTAGCTCAACTAAGGGAAGACTTGAAGAGGCTAGAAGGCGTAGTCCAGTCCATGGGAGATTTCCGGATCGTGCGCATTCCCAAGCGGATTCGACTCATTTCTCACCTTTTTTAATGATGACAAAAATGGGGAGAAGCAATTTGAACCAACCAACCAACTTTCTTTGACTTTTAATTTATTTTTGTGGTTGAATATGTTTGTTTTTGAGTATGACTTGAGTGAACTTGAATTTGACTGAATTGGCTGTGGATTTTGATGCTTGACTGTTTGCATTTATATCAAGTGTTGTTATATGGTATTACTCATGAAAGACTAACCAATTTTCTGTGGATGCGAGTCTGGTTGTTTTGTTAATCTTTATGAGATAGCCATATTGCTTGAGAAATGTTTTTGCAGGTCAAAGTGGTTCAAATCTACAGGAAAGTTTTGTCACCATCAAAAAGGGGGAGATTGTTGGAGAAATCTTTCCAGAATATTTTGAAGCCGACAAAACGTTTCTATCGTCTAGTCTCGGATATCTCGCAGATCGTCTAGTTTAAAGTCCGAAGACTCTCGATCTCCGAGACTCAAGATTCAAGACTCAAGACTCAAGACTCAAGACTATTCTCACGAGTCTTTCGATCCAATGACGAAGGAAATCCAGAGCCGAAGTATATGGTTGATGATTTAATCCTATCCTCTGGAGAAGATCTTTTTGGTTGGATAAATATAACGGATTCTTTTGTTCGTATCTAGATCAATTGAAGGTCCGATGGTCGACGAAGTATTCTTGGAATGTTCTATTCTTGGAAACCAAGATCCCGATTGTATGGGCGAACAGATTGATGGGCTATCGTCAGTTCCTTTTATAGCTCGAATGATCTTCTTGATTGATTCCGTCCAACGGGTAGATTGGAGGAATTCCTTTGGAAAGTGCCAACGGGTATGATGGCATAAAGGAGTATAAAAAGGAAGACGTTCTAGTTGTTTGAGTACGTGATCGATAGAGAAATTCCGAGTCCGAAGCACCTTGATTATTAGTCGATACGAGTCGAGCGAAATTGTATACACAGAGAGTGTCTATACTTGGTGATACCTTGAGCGAGTGTGGTAGATCATCTACACCTAGAAATCAAGGAAGATTAACACTGTAACATCTCTTTGTTCATAGTGGAATCCAGCCAATTGGCTGTCAGTGCAGAAGAGTGGACGTAGGCTTGAATCAAGCCGAACCACTATAAACCACGTGTTCAATTCTCTCTTTCCTTTACTCAGTCTTACGTTGATTATCATTTGTTGCAAATCCTTCAACTATCTAAGTATTGTGCGATTATCAAGAAAAATCTTTTATATACCTATTCACCCCCCTCTAGGTACTTGTACTAGCTATATCAGAACTCCATGCTATTGTCAATCCGCATATACTTGATCAACTTACCAGTCTTCATCTCGATCAAAGCTCTCAACTGCGTGATCCTGGCACCAGCATCAAACTTGTGCATTGGCATAAACACACAGGTCTTCCTTGAGCAGTCAATAGACTCTCGAACAAATGCATCCGACGTCTCTGTAGTGAAATTTGTCACTGTCTCATCTTGAAGTTTATACAGGCCTCCATGCTTGATTCCTTTCATTATCACCAGAGCATCTCGAACAACTTTCAAAACTCCACCTTTTGAAGAAAACCTGCAACCAACTGAATCTAGGGCACCCAAGGAAATTAAGTTCTTTTTCAATTCTGGAACGTGTTTTACTCCAGTCAATGTCCTCACAATACCATCATACATTCTGATTTTAACATCACCAACACCCACAACATTGCACTAAGCATTGTTCCCTAACTGGACTTTACCACTACTCGTGCACTGATAAATGATAAACCAATTTCTATTTGGTGTGACATAAAAAGAACAACTAGAATTCATAATCCATTCATCAAATGATGAATAATCAGTGACGGACAAGATATAATTGGCATTATTTGCTACACCTACAACATTATCTGCAGAATCAACTATAATTTCCTTATCCTTCTCATTCTTCAACTTAAGGCAATTCCTTCTAAGATGCCCCCTCTTGCCATAGCTCCAATAGACAACATCAGTAGTCCTAGACTAACTACGCTTGTTCATATTAGTACTACTCTTATCCACATGTGTTCTAGATCTTCCTCTATTTTCATCTACTAAAGCAGCATATATAGGTTCACCAAATTCTCTTCTATGAATATCCTCACTCAGAATCAAATCTCGAACCCCATCAAACGTCAAACTTGTTGACCCAGAGGAATTACTAACATCAGTAACAGTAATATTCCAACTATTAGGCAATGAGGATAACATAATCAAAGCATGTACCTCATCTTCAAAGTCAATCTCAATTGAACTCAATTGACAGATTGACTAACAATCACATTGAATTCATTGATATGATCTGCAATTGATGCACCTTTGCTCATCTTCAAATTAAACAGACTTCGCATCAAATAGACCTTGTTGATCGCAGAGGGTTTCTCGTACATATCCGACAGGGCTTGCATCAAATTAGTAGTGATCTTCTCCTTCAGGATGTTAAACGTGACGTTATGAGCCAACGTCAGCCGAATAACACCCATAGCTTGTCTATCCAGCAAATCCTAATCAGCTTGCTTCATCGTCTCTGGTTTCTCCCAGAGAAGGGCAAGTGCAGTTTCATCTGGTAAAGATAATCTTCAATCCACATCTTCTAGAAACTAAAATCATTTCCATCAAATCTGTCGGTTCTCACTTTTACTTCTTCTATCACCATCGATTCGCTTCAACTTAGCCAAGCCTGCTCTGATACCACTTGTTGCAAAAAGGCGAGCGATCGAACAATAATATAGAAAAATAAAAAAATAAATCGAATATCAGATTTACATGGTTCGGTCGTAAAGACTTACGTCCACGGGGAGAGCAGCAGCGAATTTCACTATAGATCAAATGATACAAGGAGATTACACACTCAAATCACTCAAACACTCTTTCGGTGTTTCCCAAGGCCCAATTACACCCAACAACACATACAGTGTTTAGCCTCGAAATTTCTCAAGAAATAATCTCTTAATCTCATGAAGGAATTTCACGCAAATCTTATTACAAGATTTAAATTGGCTACAAACATTAATCTTTCTTGGATGTAATTCACGGACAAGAATGACAAAGAAAATCCCTCCTAAGCACTCGACGACAAGACGGCGCTTCAAGAACACTTCTTCATGATCAACCCTCTTCCATCCATGGCCACAAGTCTATATATATAAAAGTGAGACATTTATTCTTTTGCCAACTTCTCAAGAGATTCTGTTTCCTATCTTGCCCGATTTTATCCAAAACATATCTCTGTATATTTTAAACAAAATCCAAGTCCAAGTCAAAGTTGAACTTTCCTATTTTAGCGGCCAAATTCTCCAACGCAGATTCAAACTTAGGGAAGTTGATCTTCAGATCTTCTTTGCTCAATTTCGAACGTCTGCAACATATCCAATTTGGAATATTCGGAATTTCACATTGAACTCAATGCTCGTTTAAGAAAAGAGAGGGGGGAGGCACACTATAGAATACACGGCCACATTGAGGGGGAGCGCCACGGAGGAGTGAAAGAGAAAAAGCTTCCTCTTCCTCGGACTCCTAGTACCGCAAGGAGCGTTCATCGTCTCCGCCGTGCTTGGGATCATAAACCACACTCCTCAATCACAATCCTCAAAACACATCAAGGCATACACATGTGAGAGAAAAGGTTGGAGGAGCCTCCCCACAATCCATTGATCCCCCTTGCCGTCCGTCGATCGTGACTTCTACCATTGCTCCGGTGCTGCCTTGTTCGTTGCTATCCATCAACGACTTTGTTTGATAGTCAACACCTCCGTGCATCGCATCGTGAAGCGGAAGCATAGTGTCGATCCGCTGCACTTCACTAGCCGTGGCCACCAATTACTTCGAGCCAGCGACATCGACCACGAATTGTCCCTGCCCCGGGAGGAGTCCTAACTCGTCGCCCATTATTTAGAAATTCATCGACTTGCGCGGCGTCACCTTCCTGCAGCTATCTGCTCCAACGGGTCCAAGATCACTTGTCCCGAAACATTACTTTCACACACTAGAATTTTTCTCATTGCAGGGAGAAGGAAAGAAGCCATCAATTGGAGCCACGTGTGTGAGCTTGCATGGGAGGCAAAAAGAAACGTGGCGACTCCCATGGAAATTCTGATCTCCCCTCCGTGAGACGCCACTAGCATCCTCGAGCCCCCGCCATTGCCGGTACTGAGCCACTGTGAATGTTGCCGATCGCCGGTTATCCATCGCCACCACCACCACCTTGGCTAGTCAAGCACCCAATGATCCCTCGAGCATAATCCACAAGTCGTGATCCAGTCCGATTTCGATCCAGATTACGTCTGTTCGGATTTGGTAACAATCTCTATTCAATTCAAATGGAATATTTCATTCCTTAATTCGGATTAATTGTTATCTAATACGTGAAATTAAGCATATCCAATTAGGGCTTATTGATAAAGTTGATTTAATTATTAATTTGATCTGTAAAAATATTGGATCATCTTTTTAATTATTTCAACTTATTATTGGATAATTGCGCTATCTGAGATTGCGAAAATCTTTAATTTGACCTGTCAGACAATAGATCATTTTTTTGATCATGTTTGATTTTGAGCAAGTGCCTTGTCAAGATTATGATATCCATTAATCTAAGACGTGAGGCGGATTATCTTTTATTTGAATCTCGATGGATATCTTGAATGACTTTTGCTATATTTGAAATTTTGTTTAGGTAGAATTGCAAGGTTTAATGAATAAAAAATACAAAGAAAAGATTGCATGGCATATCATATCATTTAGAATTAGAATGCATGTTTAGATAATATATAGGCTAGATGCCAATTTGAATTAAATGGCATGTTAAGATAACTTTTTAAGTTAAGATAGGATTTAGATTAGTCTATTTCCTAACTTAAAATAGATAATATCTCACTTTAGGTAGATTTTTTTTAATAATTTTTAATTTCAAATTTTAATATAAAAATGAAAAAATCCCTTGTGCATGTCATATAGGTTTTAATTTAAATAAGAGAAAAATAAAAACAAAATCTTGCATTGGTGCGTTTAATACTTTTGGTTCAATTTATTTGATTAATTGATTGTTCAGTAATGGTTGTGCAATCACATGATCACCCCATTGCATGTTAGTGAATTAGCCTAAAATTAGTCATTAGAGAAATCTAGCGTAATCAAGTCCCCAAACTCACAATCTCTGGTTCACAGGAATAAAGTAAATCTTCCGTTACACTTAGTGTCTAATCTATTTACCAAAAATAGATTAGTGGCGACTCCTAATTGAAAAATCATTTACATGTAAAGAACTTGAACCTAAGTCATGTATTGGTAAGGGCTTGGGAGAGTTTGAGTTAAGTTTAGGCTTAGTAATCCATTAGCCAAACCCTAGGTGGTGTACTCGAGGTTAGGTTGCGACAGTGTTCTTAAAATACACTTTACCAAAAATTATTTATATATTTTGGAAAAGTTCTTTTCATCTAAATTTTTTTGCATTTCCTCAAAAAATTTTCCACAAAGTATTTTCAAACGCGCCCGGATGTAATTGCCTCAGCTTACTTTTGCAGGCTAAATTGCAAACAATGACGACACAGAAAAGACCATGTTTTCCATGAAACGACATGGACAAGCATCGGACATGACGCAAATGAAATGGATCCAGTCTTAGAGTCTAGAAACGGCCTTTCTCTCTCCCGTTTACGTCTTGAAGAAGGCATTGTAGTGTATGGCGAACTAAAACGTGCGCAATTCTCGGTCTTTTAATTTCTGCTTACGGTAGTTTCCTCGTAGCTGACTTGAGGCGCACGCGGTTTGACTTTGCTGCTGTCGAGAGTATTTACCGAGAGGTTGGGTGGGAGTGACTGGAGACGGCCTTTCTCTCCCCCGTTACGTCTTGAAGAAGGCATTGAATTGTATGGCGAACTAAAACGTGCTCATTTCTCGGTCTTTCAATTTCTGCTTACGGTAGTTTCCTCGTAGCTATCTTTAGGTGCATGCGATTTGACTTTGCTGGTGTTGAGAGAATTTATTATCCAGCACGAATATCACGTTTGATAATGAGCAGGAGCCTCGGAAACACACCGGCATCAATCGTTCTTATCCCATCGGGGCTAGATATACCGTCATTGGTGACGTTTTACACTTGGTGAGAAAGTCTAGAAAAGAAAGCGTCGATTTCTTGAGGTCGTGGACTGAACGGAAGGGCACCATGTTCTGAGAGTATCAATCAATCGATCGATCAATTTGCATGGTCCAAAGAGGAAGATTCAATCGTTCTGATTTTTTGGGTAGGTGAATCGGGAACATAACAGTCCTAAGCAACTAGGGCAAGTCTCCCAATCACTTTTGAGGTGCCAAGGGACTTCCATGATTTTGGAAATCTGCCAGGTTTTCAGAAGTGATGCTCAAAGCGCAATTTACTCCTAAATTTTTTAGATTTTGTGATTGTCAATTTTTAAAACTTATAAAATAATGACATAATAAAAAAATACCATCAGGACCAATTTCTTAAATGACGGAAAATTTTGATGTGGAATTATTGATTGGTACTCTTTATTTCTGGATCTTTTTGATTGATTTTCTCTTGTTGTCATTTTTTAGGTTGTCCCAAAAAACAAAAAAACAAAAAAACACTATGTTTCTCTCACTTCAATATAAAAAAAAATGCATATATTTTCTCTGGTTAATACATATGGGTTCACGAAATATGAGCAGTTTTAACTGAGCGTGAGCGTGAGCGTAGTTACCAACCTGTCTATTGAGTACGGTAAGTGGATGACCAATTCTTTTGTTTAGAAAATAATTTTCTAAAAATGATTACTTGCATCTTAAAAACAGAATGAATAAAAATATATTTTGGTCATACATGAAAATGTCTAAACATAGATTGTTATAAGTAATGATAACTTTTTCATTAACATATTAGCTTAATTGATACAAGCAATAATTTTTAGGAAAATAATTTCTAATCTTTCATTTTTAGTGAAACACAAGGAGCCTTAGATATTTTATTAATAGGGTTTTATTTGTTACATTTTGTGTGTAAACAACAAATAATTCCGCTAGTAGGGATCAAGGCACGTTACATACAAATACAATAACTTAACCTTAAAAAATTAATGTGGACTAGGGTGCATCTATTTAATCGTCTTTACAATCAAATCTAGTGGTCGTAGTATATAAGGGGACAAGCAATCAAGTAAAATGTTTGATTTTTAAAAGAATTAAGTTTTATCCTGTTAAATATTACCTTGACAATAGAAAAAAATGTCATGAAAAACATCTAACAAGTGCTTTTAGAAATTTGTTGAGATATCACTAATTAGATTTGATATGGCAAAATGTTGATTTGCTAAGGCGTTACCTAGGGGATTTGATCTTTGGGACTAAAGATTAGACCATCAATTAAATTTGTTTTTATTGAGTATGTCTTGCATTCTCTATGTGTTGGGGCCAATGTTAAGGCTTAACAACAGTATAAATATCTTCTATTTTTTTTTCAAGATATTAGGTTAAGAAATTGAGATTAAAAAAAAAAAAAAACTTAAGTTTTTGGGCCACGTTGTAGTTCTTGAATTTCCATGATGTATTTTGCTTCTCCTCTCCCTATGGTTCTTTACATAAATCTGTGTGTTCTTTATTCTTTATAGTTAACTTCATTGTAGTTTTTGCATTAGTCATAACAATACAAAATTAGAGGAGGTGCGGATACTCCAAGTTCCAAAACTTTCAATGCAAAATCAAAAAAGAAAATAACATTTAAATGCCAAAAGCGAGAATTTCCAGCCAAATTGCCAATGTGGCTTTTTCCGACAAGATTTTTTACTAACATGACAATTTTTTACCACGTACACACCAAGAGTACCCTAAACGACGTCGTTTTTGGCAAGCGATCAGTTTTTGCAAAACTTGGTAGTTAAGCGTTCACTTTTAATCACAAGTGGTACTTAAATGATCACTTGCCCCATAACTTGACATTTAAGTAATCATTTTTTAACAACAATTGGCACTTAAGTGAATATGGAGGACGACATCATTTTAGACAAGGATTGTTGAGTAGATATTCTGGCAAGCCACGTAGACCAGTTTTATTATTAAGGTAACACCACATAGAGTTGATTTTCTTCATTGCCTTAGAATGTTCGTCATAGTCGGCTATAATATTGCTCTTAGCAATTTCTGAAACAGTTTTTGCATCTCTATTTCTTTATACTTTTTGCCCTAATTGGCATAGATGTGTTGGGCACACATCCGATGCTTAGTTGCTAGCAACAACCTAGCCACAACTTGTATAAAACCCTACAAAAAATGACTTTGTATATAAAGCATACATTACATGTATAATCATTTAAGAGGAAGAACAATAAAGAAGAAATAATTTACATTTTGCTTGTCACTAATTATGACCCAACATCTTCCATATGTGTCTATAATTTTGAGATCCCATATCAAATTCGTCAAGAATCGAGTCTAAGTTTTTGTACTCTCAACTCTAACAAGTGCCCAAATAATTGGATATATCTTATCATCTACATCTCTTCCAACAATGTGCAAGATCTCCTCTTTACAAATTTCCTTAGAAACAATTGTTGACACTTGAATTTTTTATCGACGTTTTAAGTATCCATTTATTTTACAAAAATATAAAATTTAAAAATATATAAAAAGATTAAAAATGGGATAAAAATGAAATAAAAAATAAATAAAAAGGAGGAAATTGAACAGGCCGGCATGTTAGCTAAACTTTCGGCTCACCTCTCCCTTGGCCCATCTTCTTTTTGTTTCTTTTCGGTTAGCCCCTTCTTTCATCTGGCCCATCTTTTGGATTCTCTTTTTAGCCCACTTCTCTTATGTTCTTTGATCCCACTAGAGACCAAGAAAAGAAAGCAGAGGCCTAGCCCAACCTCCAGTCATGCTTCGGTGAGAACCAACGCGAGAGAGAGGAACGAGTGACAAAAACAGGGACTGTGACGCAAGGGAGCGTGAGCGTGCATCTATGAGGGAACCCTAAGCAACCCCGAGTGGTGAGAGGGAAGGTTCAAGCTTCTAGAACAGGTGAGCTGGTGCAACGGATAGAGGAAAATAACGAAAAATATTCCTCCTAGCTCAAGCGAGGAGTGCAAGAGGCGTGAGGGGGGCTTCTTCTTTGGCCCAAGGGAGAAAAAGCGAGGGGGCAATCGAGAGAGAGAGGGGAGCCAGAGAAGGAGCAAGAGAGAGTTAAGCGATTCTGTTCTCAATAGCTTCGGCGGTGGCAGCGTTCCAGTGGCGGAGAAGGTGACGTCGTGGCGGTCAAGGACTAGGGGCTTCTTGAGGGACAAGTCCAACGAGAGATGAGAGCTGAAAAAAAAAATCACAAAAATTGATCGACACCATAGTTCACTGTCCACCATCTTCGATCACCCGCGGTCGCTATTGAGCCATAGTTGACGACCGCATCAAGTTCATCAGCAATCGGACACACACACAAGAGAGATGCCATAACGAGAAAAAGAGGGAAATCGAGCGGGTATTGCTCCATAGAGAGGGGTAAAAGCAAAGGTTTTCCGAGAGTGAGTATGGATCTTTGTCTAAGAGAAAGCATCAAATGGAAAGGAGGATGTGGTGACGCGGCTCCTATTTGAGGTTCCATTGCCAGCGCCAATCTTCATGGCTGGTACATGAAGGCCGAAAGCTATAGAGCTACCGCTGTGCTTCCATCAATGTAGATTTTAACCACGGAAAGTGAAGCTTCCTTTGCTGATTCAACTAGTATTCACGGCTTCGATTCGCTTTGCGGATGCGGTAACTATTAGAGATATTAGGGATGTTAGCAATATTAAAATATCTTTTAGAGATATTTAGGATATTTCTCTTATTTTCTATATCTATGTCTATTATGCATATCTGATTTGATTTTCTTTATCTAAACCAATAAATAAACTCTATATGTACTCTTTCAATATATCAAAATATACTAAGATCTCTCAATTCTCTCTTCCACATTCTTATTTCTAACTTGGTATCAAAGCCTTCGAGCCTTCATTCATGTGGAAACCTAAGTGAACGTGTCCCATTGCACATCTAAAAAAATTCATCCCCACATCTCAACAGTGTTCACTTCATGCACACAAGTCTTATTTGAGGAAGCACTTAATTGAGTCATTCCACAATAGTCGGTGTTTTGATGATATTCACACCGATCACATAGTCGAACCTTTTTCATGGAGGAGGCTTTTTTTCAGTGCTAGCCACACAGCCACATTACTCGATAATTATCTTCCTAAGCTAGCTTTTTTTGGGTGCTAGCCGCATAGGCCACATCACTCAATAACTATCTTCCCAAGGCAGCCACATAGGCCACTTGATGCTACGATGCTAGTCATATAGGCTACTTCGCTTAATTACTATTGCACAAGCCAACCACATTGGTCGCTTGATGTTTCCACTCCAACACTCGACATTTCACCCATCGTTTTAAGAAACCAACACCACCACCAAACAACTCACCGCCCTCAAACGATTAAGATCTTGAAGACATTGCCTCACACACTACCCCACCACGGATTGACAAGCTTTTCCCGTAGTGTCGTTAGAAGAATAAGTTTTCTGTAGCATGGTTTGACATTAATTCAAACTCTAGTTGACAATGTCACTTTGAGTATTAGGAGGGATGTTAAAGATATTAGGAATGTTATTAATATTAAAATAAAATTATAGATATTTAGGATATTTTCTCTAATTTTCTATATCTAGTTTGATTAACCATATATGATTTAATTTCCTTTGATTTCTTCTATCTAAGCCTATAAACAGGTTTCTATGCACTCTTTTCAATATATCGAAATATACTAAACTCTCTCATTTCTCAATTCTGTCTTCTGCATTCTTATTTCTAATTGTAACATTTTTCCCCAGTTTTACTCTACTTCAAGTGAAAGTTGATGATGACTCATGTCGACACTACTTGTGTGTGTGAATAACTAAAATTAGAGCATTTCTTGGATGATTATGTAATGATGTTATTGTTCCGAAGCTGATTTTGGATAGAAAACTATTTATGATTCCCTAATTCAGTTCAGAACTGGCAGTACCAATAACCTACTCGAAAAAATGCTTTTGAAAGTCATAATGCAAGTTTGCTTTCATCTTGGTTCGGTAGCATTTTGAGCAGAGTGTTGAGACCTAGCTCTGGTACGAACAAAAATAAGAGCAAACCTAGTGTTAGACTAACGTTTCTTAAGAGGTTTGCACGTTGTTCTTAATCTGGGTGCTGATTTGTGGACCATTTTCAACATGCCAACACTCATGTGAAAGTACTCATTACAGGTTCGATAAAATGCTTGGGTCAAACCAGGCACACATATTATTGATTTCCATCTTTTCTTAAGCACGTATGGATAGGATTTGCATGGTTATAAACCCTTGTTACTTGTCGAGCGTTATTTTACGATCGCCCTAAATCCGAACAACCCTTTTCTTTATCTTGCATTGTGCTCCTCGTTTTACACATGTTCTGGTATTGCTCTTGCGATGCTTGTTGGAGATGAAATGGATAGAGTTTACAGCCAGAATGTGTATGGTGAATAGATACGATGGTCTATGACAGCTCCGTGGCAGGA
Source organism: Eucalyptus sideroxylon (assembly GCA_014182405.2). Classification (NCBI taxonomy): domain Eukaryota; kingdom Viridiplantae; phylum Streptophyta; class Magnoliopsida; order Myrtales; family Myrtaceae; genus Eucalyptus; species Eucalyptus sideroxylon. Next base: position 58,982,283 of record CM024552.2, read on the forward strand.
ACCTCCTCACCCACGCACGCCCCCCTTTGTCTCCGCCTTGTTCTATTTTGAAAGATAAGCCAGGCTCGGTTTCTCCAGTTTTTGAGCATTTCACGTCCAATTGAGTTGATTTCTTTGATGCCGTGGGTCTCGATCCGGCTCCGAGCCTTAGAACAGTCATTTGCTTCTCTCTAGCCTGCTACACACCCTATGTTTGACAAAATGTTTAAACCAAGTCGTACCCATTTTCTTCCGATTTTTAGTTACTTTGAATGTGTAGTAACAGGGCTTGCTTAATGGTGATCTTTCATCAACTTCAATGTACGTTTTTGTCACCGTAGTTCAACATGCTTTTTATTCCTTTCAAGTCTTGCTCGGTGTCTCTATAGTGTTTTCTTGTTAAACGTTGGCGAGGTCATAAGTGAGAATAGACAATGGTCAATGATGGCGGGGTGTTCCAGTGGCGTGAGGGTGGCAGACGATGGTGAAATTTCGTTTAATGCTGGAGATGGAGTTCATGAGCAACACCTTCTTTTATTGATTTTTAATTCTTAATATTGAAGGTTGACAAGTTCATATTCTGGGATGGGTGAAGAGAATTAAGGAAGTAGGGAGGTCTCCGTGTTTTGGGAAATGGGCCTAGAAAGGAAACAATGAAATGGGCTTGAGTTTAGTGTTGGTAAATCTGGGTTGGGTTTAGGATAATTGAATTTGGACTCGATTCAGGTCGTGGACAAATTGTGCTTGAGCCAATGAACTCACTTCTTTCATTAATGTAGTCGGTATCACTAGTCCAAATCCGAGAGCCCACATCTGACCTTACATGCGGATTGGGCCCAAGGACCTGGCCCAAGTTCCACTTTCCAGAAAATTAGAATAATTTTTTTACTGTATTTTATTAAAAATAAAAATTCAAAAAATTTCCAAAAAAAAAATAAGAATTTCCAGCAAAGCTTAAAAAATAAATATTCTCTTAAAAAGTGGAAGTCTTTTGATCTAAAATTGTGCTCAAAATTTGAACAAGTCCTTATGGCTTTACCGTAGGGTTTGATGATTCTTCGAGGCAAAGGCCCTTGATTGCACACTTTCAATATGATGATCATGGCCTCCCTTTAACCTAGTTAGAATTGACATTTATCTTTTTCTCAGTGTTATATTTTTACTATCTCATGCAATCTATTTAATGCTTTCATTGATTGCTGATTGTTATGTCAATGATTATGCATCTACATTATCATCTCACATGAGTAAATATAAAATCAATGTAGATTGCCTAACCAATATATATATTTTGTAATGAATAAGATTAGGTACCGAAATGGTATTAATTAGTTAATTAGTGTAATTAAATCTCCAACCTTAGATTCTCTAGTTGTGTAGGATGTGTAGTATGCTCCACACTTCACTTGATTTCTAGTCGACATAATAGGTTAATGGTGACTCCACTTTTAGAATATTCTTATAGCGTCAATTTAAGTATCTAATGTCACGCAACGTATGGGCTTAGAAGAGGTCACGTTTAAATCATGGGTCATAAGCCCCTTATTTAGGTGATACCCCTAAACTTATGCTTCTCTTTATACCGAAAGTATAAACGAATCCTAAATTTTTTTAAAAAAATGCAATTAAATCCTAAAACTTGTCAAATTAATCAAATCAAGTCTTTTTATTAATAGCATTTTTTGAAAATTTTAAAACTCAATTACATTTTTATGACAAGTTTTAGGATTTGATTACAATTTTTAAAAGTTTTGGGACTCCATTGCACTTTCATGACAAATTTTAAAATTTAATTGCATTTTTAAAAATTTTAAAAATTGCAATTTTATTATAAATTTTAAGACTTCTAGTGCACTTATCTTTTTCTGACAAAGTTTCGCTAGGAATCCTAGGAGAAAAGTTGCTCGGTAGTATTCCTGCTCGAAGCAAAATAAGTATGGTCAACCTTTTAGAAAAAGAGTGTTTTTAAGGGTTGGCGTGACAACTGGGCTTTTACTTGGAATGCGCCAGGTGCTAGTTTCCAATCTGGCTTTTCCAGGCCAGTGCGCGAGTGCCTGACCATGTGTCACCGCGTGTTCGGTTGGGGCTGGTGAGTCGACCGACGCATGCCTTATAGCTAAATGCTACGGGCTTGTTCAGCGGGCTCTCGGGGCTTAGTCGACCGATCCATGCCCAGTATCGTTTTAATGTTTTTCCAACTTGTCCAAGCATGTCATCGACTTATCTCTGGAATCCCTTACAAACTCTGATTTGGCAAGAAATTGAACCATAAAACAACAATACGTAATTGCGATTCCTAGGGACATAGGCCAGAAAAAAAAATGGCCTTAAAAAGTTTCCACATGTGTCGTGGTGTCTAAAATTATTTAATTTAGCTTTTGATCATATATCAATATTGACTATATTGGGTTTGCCAGGAAATGACTATTTTAGCTTTTGATTATAAATTAAGAATTGATCTCCTTTCTATGCTTCCAAACTAATGATTCCGCTCTCTATCAAATGCCCCATGATTTTTTTCAATGTCACGGTGAAAAATGGATGATGGACAACATCCAATGGTGCATAAGCTAGGCTATATAATATATGAAATCTCAAAAATTGGAATCTGAAATATGATTAGGCCACTACTGGAGGATGTGAATTGCGATTTACCTTAAAAGGTACTAACCCCTTCGCCAATCCAATAGAACATCGGCTTCTACATATCAAGACAGAGTTTACATATTTCTAGTACAATTACATCCATCAAGAGGTGACTTATCCAAGCACCACTCCATAACACGCCAACCCACAAACCATTTACACCCACCTCACAAAAGACCAATCGAACCCACACACAATGCTTTCAAGGGCCAACCCCATCTTCTCTCTCCTCCTCAGTCTGTTGTCCACTTCCCCCTCAGGGAAAGTGGCAATGGTGGGATGCTCTGTTCATGTCTGAAGAAGTTGTCCGGGTCGACCTTGGTCTTCACTTGGACCAACCTATCGAAGTTGTCCTTGAAGTACTTGGCGCCCCAGACAACGGCCTGTATGAAGCTCGTCCCGTTCTTGTTCATGCCCAAGTCGAGGTCCCTATAGTTCACATATGCCTCCCTCGGAAACATGGAAACATGCGGGGCCATGTAGCTGTAGAGCCTCCGGATCCAGTCCATGTGCCTGGTGACATCCTCGCTGGCATCGTTCCAGAGGCTCAGATACTGGATCATGAAGATGGTGCCCTTGCGGTGCGGGAACGGTGCCGAGGACTCTGAGACCTTGCTCATCATTCCGCCGTACGGTGTCCATATCATCAGCGGGTTGTCCTCCTGTACCAGCCTCGTCCACAGCCCCTCCAGGCCGGTCTCTGAGATGGTGTCTCGGACGAAGTCCGACTTCGCCTTGAAAAAGTTCTTGAATGTGGACTTCCCCTTGAGGAGGACCTCAGGCGGTGTCCCGCTTGGGTACCCAGCGATGTACAGGACTGATCTGATCCAACTCATTTCGAAGCAATCGCTCCTCATGAGTCCCAATTCTGGGAAGCTGTCTTCCATCACCTTAAGGAGTCGGTCAGCGGTCCCTAAAAAGAGGGCATTGTACGACGTGCTCACAGTTCGGTTGGCTTTGCCTCCGCCGGCGCTAGCCGCTTGGATGATTACCCTGATAAATAGGTCCTCGTCTAGCGTGTCCACAACTTGTTGCCACCGGTGCAGGAGCTTCGTCGCACCTTGTTCCAAAGTCTTTGTTACCGTGAAGACAGTCACCGTCGAGGGGACTGGTACCAACTTTATTTTCCACTCGAGGATTATGCCAAAGCTCGCTCCTCCCCCTCCTCTAATGGCCCAGAATAGATCCTCTCCCATGGCCGCCCGGTCCAGAATTCGGCCATTCACATCGACAATCCGAGCATCCAGCACATTATCCACCCCGAGGCCATACTTTCTCATCATAGAACCATATGCCCCGCCAGTGATGTGTCCCCCGACACCAAGACTTGTGCATAGACCTGCTGGGAAGCCGTGGATTCGACTCTTCTCGGAAATTCGGTAGTAAACCTCCCCTATCGTGGCCCCCGCCTGAGCCCATGCGGTGTTATCCGCCAGATCGACAGTCACGGCGCGGAGCCTGCTCAAATCCACAATGATGAACGGGGTTAGGGTCTCAGACACGTAGGACAGGCCCTCATAATCGTGCCCCCCGCTCCGGACCCTCAGGTGGATCCCAAGCTGCTTCGAGCAGATAACAGCAGCCTGGACATGGCCTTCGATCAGCGGGGTGAAGATGAATTCGGGCTTCGGCATGGAAGGCACAAGGTAACGGAGATTCTGCGCAGACGATTGAAGCACGGCGCTGAAATTGGAGCTCTTCTGGTTGTAGAAGGTGGAGGGCGGCACGGGAGCTCAGAGTTGAGGTTGAGGCACTGGACGAAATCATCTTGAATGGTGCTCGAAACTGAGATTAGGCACGAATGTGATATGAGAAGCAGTAGGATCAACGAGAGCGGGAATGAATTGAAGGGGACATTTTTCCTGGGAGGGCGTGTGTTATTCGGTGGAATGTGCTCAGCAGATGGAGCATCACAAATGGCTTTATACATGCTTATGAGGATTTCAGGCATTTTTATGTGGCGTGCTTATGATCGTAACGTGGGATTGAGTTAATGCAAACGTCACGCTAAGGTTCATTCGTGTACACTTGAATTTGGGCCCTACTTCGTCGTCGAAACAGAAATTTTTCTTTTATGGTGCCACCGTGGTTCCAACATACAAGGAATTGGCCGGTACCACAATCGGTCCCTTTACAGATTCTAGGAGTCCTACTTCGTAATGGGACAAGCAATCTTTTGAAAATCTTTCACTTTTCAGAGCATTACCTTTCCTCGCGGGAAGGAGAAATTATTGTGTTGGTAGTACATATGCTAACTCGAATTTAGATAGCTGAAAACTGTAAAAACCTATCCACCACGTCAACTGAATGACTTCCTGTCAAAATGAGTTCTTCAGCCTTTCACTTTCGAATTTTTACGTATTTTTTTGTGTTTTTCCAGTTCCGATGCTTTTCACTTTGATCATCGTCATGATTTTCATGGCAGGTGTAAAGTGCCGCTAATTGCGATGAGATTACTACAAAGATAAATCGATTTCGGCATAAGAGCTAAAAGCAGAAGAATAAAGGCGTTAGTAAGCAATAAGCGATAATGGGTCATTGTGTTCCCCACTAAAAGATGGCACCAATATTCTTTGCATAGAAAGCTGTGTCCTTTTCAAAATTAAATCGTGGACTCCATTTGTTTCAAAAAAAAAAAAAAAAATGATTTACAAAATATTTTCCTAAAAATAATTTTTTGTTTCTTGAAATAATTAGTTAATAAATTTTTAGGAATAAATATATTCAAAGTTGTAAAATTTGTCAACAAAATGTAATTTAATTATAAAAATTTCAAAAAATACAATTAAGTTTTAAAAGTTATCATGAAAGTGCATCAAATCTTAAAAATTTTAAAAAATGTAATCAAGTCCTAAAATTTATCAAATTAGTTAAATCTAGTCCTTTTATTGATAGTATTTTTTGAAAGTTTAAGGACTCGATTGCACTTTTGTGATAAATTTTAAGACTTAATTGCATTTTTAGAAAATTTTATGACTCAATTGTATTTTTGTAATAAATTTTAGGACTAATTTGTACTTTTTGGAAGTTTTAGGATTAGATTGCACTTTCGTGACAAGTTTTATGACTTATAGTGCACTTATTTCCAAATCATTGTTTGTCCCGGTCCAATTATTTATCACTCACGTTATGGATAATGACTTGCTTTTGCTTCGAGGTTTTGGAAAGATTGGTCCGAAAGCAATTTTTGACCCAGAATTGCCATTAAAAGTTTCTAATAGATTTGCCCATATGGTGACAATGCCACTACATCAGTTTTACGTCAACTAGGTTTGGACGGGCGACTTCTAAGATCGGCAACTAGGGTTTTCAAATCATGTGTTGGTTCCTGCTTGGCGTAAAAGTCTCATCCATGAACAAATAGAAAACGCCTCTTAACGGGCAAGTCTGGGAATGGTACCTTAGGCGTCAAACGTTTGGGGAGAAGCAGCTTAATTAAGAATTTTTTAAAATCAATTGTTGTTGTCTTTTGGCGAAAAATAATAAATCGAAAGCTATGATTCTTTTTTTTATTATGAGTGTTTTCTTTTTCCTTAGATTTCCTTTAGCTAGGAATTACCGTGTGCCCAAGGTCCACGAGAAGTAAATTTAGATCCTTTGTCACTATACCTATAGTAAAGAAAAATTCTTCAGCTGTTTAACTCCATGACATCGGCGGATTTATGAGTGTTTCTCGTTGGAGTATGATCTGATACAAGATAATGTAACAACTATATTTATATCACGTAAACGTGAGATAGGAGTATCTCTTCGACAATTACTTTGTACTTGTGTCCATATTTTTCAGGTAATTAGTGTCATATTTGTCGAATTAAGTTTATTAGAAAATTTTCATCCAAAAGGTTAAAAAAAATGGTCTGTTAAAGATAATAGTTTGTACCAAACGTTGCTCGTAATTCAACCTGGTTTAAAATCCTCTATCTTGGCTAGAGGATTTGAGAGTGTGTATCTTAATCCAAGAGTTAGATGAGAACCTTATATTGGGCATGTCTATTACATTAAGGCTCCATTTGGTCGTTTGGATTTTTAACCAAGATTGGAGGGATTTTGTTTATCCTTTCCATTGTTAAAATCGAGTATTTCAACATCCTATTATGTCCATTGTTTGTATGAATGGCATATTAGTGCAAATGAACAATAAAGTTGCACAAACGAAGATGATAGGAATCTCTCACGACAATCTTGCCAATTTCATTTTTATTTACTTAATTCTTTTTATTTTTCCCTCTCTTTTGTTCATTTCCTTTTTCCCTTGCCACCATTCTCTTATAAAATTGTATTAAGTATTAAACTATACTAATATACCTAAAATTTGTAATAAATATAAATGCTAAATTGATATTCGTATATATTGATGTTATATTATAAGATAGAAAGAAATTCAAATATATAAATATAAATATAAATAAAAAACGAAATTGTTGTTATTTTTTTGTTATTGAATTTTTATATAAGAACTCAAATATTATTTATATTCAAATTTATTTATTTTTTAATTCCAAAAAAATTAAAAAAGAATAACTTTTATATCATGAATATTAAAATCCTATTCATCTTCATCATACCTCCTCCATGGAATTGTTTTATCCTAATTATATCTCCCTTAAATTCAACTTTATTGTGTTTTGGGAAAGAACTAAATACAATTTTATCATATCCTAAATTTTATCATAGCTACCAAATGTATGCTAAGAGTTTGTATACTTAGCATATAAGAACAATTAAAACATTAATCAGTTGCACGAAAAATTAGATAGGGGGCCTTTGTGTCAAACCTAGGATGATGCTGTTATTCTTAGAAAAGCCCAAATCCAAGGACTTTCTTTCTTTGTCGGTTGCTGATTCAAGCTTTTCACGTCCACTTTCACCAAAAAATAAAAAAAAAATAAAAAATCATGCGCTCATAACTTTGTCAATTCCCCAACCAAAGAGGGCATTTTCTCTATAGGTTCCATATGGTTTTCAATTGTTCTTAGAATGACAATTTCACAATACCTTCTTTGGACAGTATACATCCATTTGTATGAGTTGTTCAAGTGGTAAGGGCTTAGATTTGAAAACTGTCCTAATCGCACAAATTTTTCTGGCCATGCTTTCGAGTGCAGATTTCGTGTTGTCTCCGATCACGGAATTGGGCGACTGCCACTTTTGACGGTGATTCATTAGATGCTCAAAGTGCCCTGAACATCCGCGGACATCTCGTTGATTTTTTTGACGGAAAGAACTATTTACTCATTAAGTAGGGAAATTAGTACAACCCGCAAGTAGGGCTTCATTACAAATCAAATCTAACATTGGAGGAACAGGTAACGAAGCCCAAGTTGGGGGAAGGAAACCTCGACCGTGGGCTTTCGCAGCCCAGTCGGCTAGGGCATTTGCTGATCTTCTGCAATGAGTCACCGTCGATTGGAAAAAGAGGGCAAGACGTCTACGCATTCGGCGAGAAGAGCACGGCAGTCCCACGGCGGGAGACGCTCACGATGCATCACTTCAACCAAAATTAGGCAGTCGGTTTCAATGATCAGGTGAGAATGATGCTTCCCTTGTTGAAGAAGGTCTTTCAGTGTATATAATAGAGCTTGAATCTCTGTTTCAAGGGCGGAGGATGCTGGAACGCTTTTGGTGAAACCACCGATCAATCTGCCTGTGTGATCCCGATGGATACTGGAAATCGCACCCAAGTTTTCTGCAATGGGAAAGGCACCATCTATATTGACCTTCACCATACCCTGTACCGGTGAGATCCAGGTAGGGTTAGGGTTCGGCAAAGACGTTCCTGTCTTCTGTGGTTGCTTTAAGTGGTGATTCTGAACTGTATTTTGCAGGTGAGTGAGCGCTAGAGCTGATTCCACGATCTGGTCCGGGTGCGTGAAATGGTGGCGAAATATGACATGGTTCCTGGCCTTCCAGATTTGCCATAAAAGAGCTGCTATAGTCTCAAACTTCGGTACGTTTCCTTGCTGTTGTAATAGATCTGCAAGCCAAGCATCAATGCGATGATTTGCAAAATCTGTGACTGTGATTTGTACTTTAGGATGATTCCAAATCTGTTGTGTCCAAGGGCACCGCAGAAATAAATGTTCGTTGATTCGGGGAGCGGGTAGAACAGAGAACACAAAATGGATCGGTGGTGATTCGGCGACGGAACAAATTGTGCTTTGTAGGAATTGCATTGTGGCTGATAGACCAAAGAAAGATGCGAATTTTAGGGGCCGTCTTGGTTTTCCAGATTTGTTTCCATAAGTGACTGGGGGTAGTATAAGATGAGGATGGGCGAGAATCTGTCTGTTGAGCCTCTAATTGCTGTAGGAAATGATACGCACTTTTCACTGAGTATTGTCCATCTAAAGTTGCTGTCCACACAATTTTATCTGCAGTAGATGCTGGCCATAATCGATTGCCGAACTTCTTTCACTATGTGCTCATCAAATGTTTGTTTGAGAAGTTGGATATTCCATTCATTTTGTACTGTGTTGATGTAGGCTGCGACTGTTCTTGGTTCATCCCTATTAGGAGGTCCACATAATGTTCCCATAGGTAGCCATTTATCGTGTCTCACGTTGATTCGCTGGCCATTGCCAACTGACCAACTCAGCTTAGGAATAATTGAATTTCGGCCCAGTAGAAGACTTCGCCAACCCCAAGAGGGTCGGGATCCCTGTTCTGCATGCCAAAAATCTGTATATGGAAAATATAAAGCTTTGAATAGATTGCACCACAAAGATTCAGGATTTTGAAAAAGTCTCCATGCCTGCTTTCCCAGAAGGGCTTTATTAAAAGATAATAAGTCTCGAAAGCCAATCCCCCCTGTACTTTTCCTGTCTTTTAAAGTATCCCAGCACTTCCAGTGAATGCCAGACTTAGTGCTAGAGTGTTGCCACCAAAACTTAGCCATCTTTTGTTCAACAGACTTGCATATAGAGACAGGAATCTTAAATATGGACATTGCGTACTGTGGTAGAGCTTGAATCACAGCCTTTAACAGAATCTCCTTCCCTCCTTTAGAAATCAACTGTTCTTTCCACCCAGCCAATTTAGCATTCACCCTTGTGTGAATCCAAGCAAACATATCTCTCTTTGAGGACCCCCAATCTGAGGGAATACCGAGATACTTTCCAGTTTTATCAAGGATAGGCACTCTTAGTACTCCAGCCATATTTAACTTTAGGGACATAGGACAGTTTTTGCTTGCAAATATGCCTGACTTATTTCTGTTTATCTGCTGTCCTGTTGCAATACAATACTGGTTTAAAATGCTCGCCAAATTTTGACATTCTATCGTTTTACCATCCAGAAAAAAGATTGCATCATCGGCAAAGAATAAATGTGATAAAACAGGACAGTTTCTGTTAAATTTCAGTCCTCTGAGATGACCCATGTTTATAGCATTCTGAATTAGAGTTGATAACATGTTAGCCACAAGTATAAAGAGGTAGGGTGAAAGAGGATCTCCCTGCCTAATTCCCCTGGTTGGTGTAAAGTAAGGTAGATCTTCGCCATTGACTTTGACACCGAGTGAAGTAGTTTTAACACATTGCATCAGCCAAACCACCCATCGATCATGAAACCCAATCGACGCATATAGTCCTCCAAGAAGTCCCACTCAACCCTATCATAAGCTTTTCGCATATCCAGTTTTAGGATTGCCTGGAATTTCTTCTTTTCTCGTCGAATTCTAAACCGATGTAAGACTTCTTGAACGATAAGAATGTTATCCCAGATCTGTCTCGCTCGACACAAAGGCACTCGTTCGTGGCAATCAAATCTGGTAGACAGCATTTTAATCGATTTGCTAGGACTTTGGAAATAATTTTGTATAGAAAATTACATAAACTGATGGGGCGAAATTGATCTAACCTCTCTGGATTCGGTACTTTGGGAATCAGACATATAGAAGTTCTGTTTATAGCAGCAGGCAACACTCCAGTAGTGAAAAAATTCTGCACTGTAGTGAACACATCATCCTGTAGAATGTCCCAATGACTATGGTAAAAGAGGCCATTAAAACCATCAGGTCCTGGAGCTTTCGTTGCTCCCAACTGGAAAGTTGCTAGCTGTACTTCCTCTCTTGTGACATCCGCTATTAAATGATTATTCATTTCATCTGTGATGATCTTTGGACATTGCAGTAAAGTAGGGCTATAATCTCTAGGACCAGCAGTAGAATAAAGGTTCTGAAAAAAACAGTTGGTCATGTTCTTCACCTGTGCTGGGTCCCGAATCCACTCCTCGTTGATATCTTTGAGCATGCTGATTCTGTTTCTCTTCCGTCGTTGAATCGTAGTAGCGTGAAAGAATTTTGTGTTTCGATCCCCCCCCTCAACCAGTTGATGCGAGATCGCATTGCCCAGTAATGTTCCTCCTGTATCCATATTTTCTGAATCTGGTCCTGCAGCGATTTAACCCGATTGTTATTATGACTGCTAGCAGGTTGATTGATATGATACTGGAGCTGCTGCTTTAAGAAATCTAGTTGATGATGAGCAGCAGTAAACTTCTTTCTACTCCAATTTGCCAAAGCTGTAGTTGTCAGCTGTAATTTTTTGGAGATGCTAAATGGATGATTTAAGGCTGTTGACCATACATCCGATACCACCCTGTGACATTCATCATCTTGAAGCCAAAAAGACTCGAAGGTAAACCTCGTTTGTCTCCTTTTTGATTTGACTTCTGTATTTAAAAGAAGTGGACAATGGTCAGAGCCTATAGCAGGTAAAGCATAAACTTCAGCTTCCGGATAGTTTAATCGCCATTCCATTATACACACAGCCCTATCTATGCGCTCCTTTACAGCTTCGTCACCATTTCTATTGTTCACCCATGTGTAGGTACATCCCTTGGTTTCAAGGTCCATCAAGGCACAGTAGTCTAATAAATCTCTAAAAGATTGCAACCGATATTGCTGAGGTAAGCGTTTTCCAACTTTCTCCCAGTGATTCAGAATTTCATTAAAATCGCCGATGCACATCCAAGGTAGGGTATGTAGATGGCGAGCGACGCAAAGTAGTCCATAGTTGTTGCCTCTGTTGAAATACGGCTGGAGCATGCAGAAAAGTTATACCCATGGTTTTCCTTTTAAGAACATCGAGCGAGATAGTGTCAATATGATGCTGGTCATGAGAGTGGATAGATAGATTGACCCGATCATTCCAAAAAGAACCAAACCACCAGCCAAACCTAGGGGATTGATCACAAAAAGGTTTTCATAATGAAGAGTTCGCTGCAAACGCTTGATGACTGGTTCCTGGTTTTTGGATTCCATCAAAAAAATAATATCGGGCCGTTCATGAACCACTAGGTCCTTAAGAGCTTGAATTGTCAGGGGGTTGCCCAGCCCCCGACAATTCCAACTTAAAATTTTCATTGTTCCGGCGGTGGCTGTTTTGGGCAAGCCACCACAGCCCTTGTGTCTACCCCTTCAGCAACAAAGATTGGGGTATCCATAAGGAGTGAATCATCCAGAGGTACTTGAGCATTAGAGAGAATCCCATATGGGTTGTAACGCTTTGATTTTTTATGGGGACTGGCCTTAACCACCATGCTGGGATTTTTAATTTTCTTGCTGTTCACCACAGGTTCTGTCAATATCGGTTCGGTAACAGAAGAAATCTGCAGGGTAGGTAAGGGACTGCAATGAGGGTTCTTGGTGGTATGAAGCTCCTCAGATGGAGTTTGAGCCTTTGTACTTGAAGGTGCTGCAGGAAGTAATAAAGGGGATTGCAATGGAGTTTCTGGTATAATTTCTTCAAACTCCTCCTGATCTGATTGTTTCTCATAGAAAACTTTCCATAATGGACTGTGCTCTTTGACCTCGGCCCTCAGCCAGGGGCCATAGGATAGCTTGTCTTTCCCTTCCGTCTTAGCCTCATCAAAGGGAATATTTTGACATTGTGTTGCATAATGGCCTAATATACCACATGAGTAGCAATAATTAGATAGGCGCTCATATTTGAAATCAATCCATATATTCTGTCCCTCCAATCTGAGTAGCTTGCCAGATTTCAATGGTTCATTAAGATTAATATTCACTCGTACCCGCCTGTTTTAATCGCTGGGTTTTCTTTTGTTGCTATGCTCACTTCTGAACCCGACCAAGATGTCTAGCAGCCTTGGCAAACATACTCGCTGTGCATCTCTCCAGAGGGAGTCCTAAAATATGCACCCAGAAGTCGCATGTGGTGAAATCATAGCAGTGCAGAGGCGTATTAGGAAGCCAAGGTTTTAGTATCAGAAGATGGTGCCCAAACAGCCAATGGCCACTATGTAAGATTCTTTGACGTTCAGTATCAGAATTAAATTTAAAGACATACCAACCTTCTTCGGGTTGAGAAATTTGCACACGGTCATTGCGCCAGACTCTTGTTAATGTACTCTGCAAAGCTTGAAAATTAACTGATGGGTCTGAGAGAATTTTACCCACTAAGGTTGCCTTGCACTCTTGCAGCGTTTCCGGCGGTATTTCATCATCCCAGACATCCACATCTTCTTCCGACCAGAGTCGGCCAAGTCGAGTACATAGGGCGGCAAGGCGAGCATCGTCCGAAGGGTGAGATGTAGTCATAACGGAAACTGTCTAGAGATGGCGAAGAAATCCACATGCAAAGCCCCGATGAAATGAAACAGAAGAAAACCCCATCACTTGACTGCTAGGGAAAGCGATAGAAAGAAGAAACATCTCAAACCGGAGAAGAGGAAAGTGAATTGTAAGAGAAAAGGAAAACGAGGTTAGGAAGAGGGTTTAGTCGAGAAGAAAGAAGATGAAACCGGGATAACCCAGAAAAGGACTCTGCATGTCGAGAGAGAGGACTCTGCATTTCGAGAGTAGTTTTTTGCTTGCCTGTATCTCGTTGATTTAAAAAGTAAGAAAAGACAATAAACATCAATTTTATTTCATGTTGGTCGAATGTCATTTTCGAATCAACAAGAGAATCCACCTGGCCCACCAAACAACAAGGTGTATCTCATATGTTTTCCGGGGATGCTGGCATTTAAACTTTTCAGACCGCAACATTTCGGAGAGTCTGTCTCGGTAAAGGCCTGCTCATCTGTAAGAGTTACCAGCTAGTCAGATAAGATCATTATATTGGATTTGCCTGATGCACCTGAAAATAATCTGCTTCCCATTGCCGGAGAAGGTTCGTTCATGGCCGCTTTGACCTGGCCTCCAAAATTCACCATGGACAAGCCATAGTTGAAATATTGAAACAGTTCTCTCAGCCGGTATCCAACGGGAGAACGCCCACCCCCAATAGTAAACCTTCAGTTTGCAATCTCGGACCCTGTCTGAAAATGTTGTTGGGAAAATTTGTTTGGTGAAGAAGATAGAGAAGTAATAGTAGATTATTGATACTTTGATGGATGATGACAGTCATTGTCCTTAATGTATTATTTGCCCCCACTATTGCTGTTACTGGGTTTAGAATAAATATACCTCTAGGATATACATCAAAATCACAAAAAAATGAGTTTAGCAATTACTCGATTTCTCTATTGGAATTTCACTTTGAATGTGTTAAGATTGCGTGTTTGAAAATAGAAGAGGAAAGCATTTATGAACAGTTGTAGTTATTATAAATTATATGTAAATTGATCTCCATTCATAAACAACCAATCAATACACCTCTTGGAAATATATACCTTATCACCAATCATCACCACTCTTCATATTAAGAAACTTTCTTTCATAACTACGGATAAAATCATTTTAGGATGGAGAGTCATCTTTTTCATAACCAAGAGTCACGTTTTATCTTAAATAAGAGTCACGTATTCTCTTAACCAATAAACACCTCTTTTATGATAACAAACTATTTCAACAACTATTGACTTAGTTAATTTGTTGCGAGAAGTGGTAAACCACATCAAGCGGTACATACGGTTACATAGCTTAGTTAACATGATTGGAGTTGAATAATTTTGCCAAATGATCTTATGAGGAAAGAAAATGCGACATGTCAATTCAGAAATGGTCAAATGCAGGGCTGTCGAGTGAAACACGGCCTTCAAAACCTTTTCCAATCTTAGGAGTCCATTTACCAATCTTAAATATATATCGGAAGCCAAAGCTGGTTTACGAAGAATGTATACCCTCAATAGCAAGCAACTATATTGGACAAATCAAGTAAACGTGAGAGTAAAAATATATTGTATATGAAATAGATGATGGCCCGTCAGTTATATTGGTACAAATACAAATATAGTCCTTGTTTCATAAGAATTAACAAGTGAGCATGTATTAAGCACGTGTCCCGAGTTTAACATCGTGTACCAAACTCAACAGGATTGAACTAACTCCAGAATGGGGCAACCTGCTTTAAGGAAGGTTCGAAACTTGGACTTTGAGTCAACGATCGGGTTGCAATTACCCTAATATTTTCCCTTTTATCTCTTTTGACTTGGTCAAAAGTGGGGTTGAATGGAAAAAGAAAAAGAGAGAGAGAGAAAGTGGACTTCAGCCGGTAAAAAGAGAAATGCACGCATGAACGGAAAAGGGAAAGAGAGAGGAGAGAGAAAGAAGGAGAAAAGAAAAGAGAAAAAGGAAGAGAGAGAGAAGGCTAAGAGGGTTTTGTGCACACTTGCCATGAGGATGCCACCAAACTAGATTTATTTCGATTCACAACGCTCAAATTGCAAGATTATTGGCTTGGACAATTATGTTGGTTGGTTTTAGGCATTTTTATGTGAGTAGTGCTAATCTCTTCTTTGATTTTGTAAAACTCATGCCTTGAAGTAATAGTGGTTCAAATATATATTACCTAAGCATAAATCTAGATGGTTTACAACTTTTTTTTTTTTTTATTGTTGTGAGATGCTTTGATAAACCTTTCTTGAAAGTTATCTATACTGCTTTGTGAATCTGATTTATGAGATAGATCTAAAATGATTTGAGAAATAATTTACAAAAAGAGATTCTAACCAATGAACTGAGTTGTGAAAGATTATGTATTTTGATTTATAAAACCAATTTATGATTTGGATTTTGGATATTTTTGTGGAAAAAATTGAGTTGTGAAAGACTTTATGTTGTGGGTTGTAAAACCAATTGTGATATGGACTGGTCAAGAACTAAATGTTACATGGCGACATAAGTCTTGTGGGAACCACTTCTAAAGTCTTGTACTATTGATGTGTGTTGGTCAAAGGCTAAGTGCTACATGGCAAACGCGAGTCTCGTGAGAGTCACTTATAGTTATAGGGTCTTGTACTATTGATATGTACCGATCAATGACAAAGTACTACATGGTAATGCGAGTCTTGTGGGAATCACCTCAAGGGCTAAGTGTTATACAACAACACAAGTCTCATGGGAGCCACCTCTATGGCCTAGTAGTGTTAATATGTGTTGGTCAAGGGCTAAGTGCTACATGATGTCACAAGTCTCGTGGGAGCCATCTCTAGAACCTTGGACTATTGATATATGTTGATCAAGAACAAGGTAAGTTTTATAGAAGCCACCTCTAGAATGTCAAATTGGATATTGAGCATGAAATTGATTATTTATGTGTGATTTGAGATTGGTCAATGGAATAGGCTATTAATGTATAATTTGATGAGATTGATTAATGGACTTGATCATTAATGTTTGAATTGTGGTGATGGATTAGATAAGTATTTTTTATTTGTATAAATCTTTGTTAAAATGATATAACTCATATTTGATTTGATATGTATATTATATATATGATTTGATTAAAAGAGATGTACTACTTATGAAGCTATGGTTGCTCATTTCTTTTCTCTTTAAACTTTTTAGGTTCCTCGATTAGTAGTCAATAGTATGAGAACACTACCATTTGGGACTTTTGGGAGTTGGATTTTGGGTATGATTGTATAGATGTTTGAGATGACATTTGTTGAGTTTAGTTGAGCGGGCAGTGTAAATATTTTTTTTTTTGAAGCCATGTCCTTTGAGAGGAAGGACAGCTGTGTCATTCCCCTATTCTTAATGGATTCGGTGTGTGACAACTTTAACGAGTCAACTTCAAAATTTTGCATCAATACCCGTAATAGATTTGGAGAGTAATATCAATTTAACGAGATAGGGTTTGGGAGTGTCCAAAACACATCTCACTTTTAGGCCAATGCCTTAGCATTTACAGTAAGTTTTCTGGTAACATTTCAAATTTAGTCATGTTTTTCATTTTTATTCTCATTTTAACGCTAGCAGTCTAAATAGGATGACCATTTCATCAACCCCACTTACATTATTACCTCTTACTTTTAGCACTGATAAATTCCACCCTAGAACTTGGAACCAGATTGGGCAGGGTTGATTCACGATCTCCATATAAACCTGGATTCACCTGCCCTGTCAATACTATTTTTGTCCATTGGATCAGAAGCAAATATATATAGGATATGGTCATTCTCTAATAAAATGAATAAAAAAAGATCACATGTGTAAAATGGGAAGATTAATCACTAAATATAATTTAATTAATGGATAGTGTTTTCTTAGGATGTTTAGCAAGGATGACACAACCCTGTTAATAATTCCAAAGATGGACAAGAAAATTTCTTTATATAAAAAATGAATGGTCGTCATTCTCTCACTTTATCGAGCCATTATATAGGAAAAAGAAGTTCTTTTTATATCAAATTGAGTGCTCGTGTATGATTTTAGGTCCACCAAAATAAATTTTAAAAAATACAGAACGTACCATCCACCCTACTGAAATTGAGTTAAACGCATCTTTAGGACCATCGAAGAGCCGGACTTCAGCTGTGCTGAACTGCGTTTCTCCACACTATGGATTATAGACATCGATGAAGGTTTATGCTCCATGCAGAGAATCATTTGGAGGACGTACCATGGTGAGATATGCAAACTAGAAAGTACAAAAAATCGAAGCATGCAATATCACTTAAAGTGCACATATTGTGTAGCTACAAGATATCTGTTAATTAATTTCTGGTGGGGTATATATCAGCATTAGTCAAATTTTTGAAAAGCTTATTATGGTAGCTTTGGACATAAATGACGTGCATATACTTTCTAGAACACAATTAAGCTGTAACTAGCCCTCCACTTCGCTCATGTTTGGATAGTTTATTTTTAGTTTCTAGTTTAATTTAACCTATAGAGAACAGAGATAATTAAGATTAAAAAATTTAAAACTCTTTTCATCTATTTAATAGAAATACTCCGGTAAGTTACTTAGAAAAAAAAAACTGAATTATTATTAGGAAGAAGATAATCCTTTGAAGAGATTGGTTGACATTTAAGAATGATTCCGGATTTTGGAAGCTATCAATAAATAGGGATCAAATATAAGATAAAGCATTTGATAAACTTCATACAACTCGAGTAACGTATTTTGTGTAGATATTGAATTGTTATAAAAACGTGGAAAAAGAAGTGCAATATACAATAAGGTTTCGGCTCATAATAGCAAACTTATAACACATGGCAAATTTAGTAAAATTGAGTAATCTAAAAATTATTTTACTACTGGAGAAAGGAATGAAACGAGAAGTAAATAAAGGAAGTAAAAAATTCGTGTCACTAAATAGTGACAGTAAAGGAAGTTTTCATCACCTTATCTTTTTATAGAAGCAAAGAGTCATGTTCATATATTCAGTTAAATTCATGAAATTTAAGTAATCTTGAAGTACTTAAATTCTTGTAAGCACAATATCATCTACTGATACGAGTTTCTCATGGACTTTGATTTTCCAAAGGGTGATTAACATAGCACGTCGATATTTGAAACGCACAAGAAATAGATTGTCAAAGTGCACGACTGAGTATAGTTATATCTCAATCTATAAACTTCAAAAAATTTATAGATTGAGTAATGCAATTGACTACAAAATTGTTATAATTAAAATGCTTACATGATTGCTCGGAGACCCATTTGGTACAAGATTATGATTCTGTAGATATGTCTTCTTAAGAGATGTTTCTCTTATCAGATCTTCTCTTGTCGTTCTACGAATGAGGACAGTTTCCCGGGACAACCATCCAAAACATGTAATGTCTCTTGTTGCATAACTTGCGACGTCGTTTCCCTCTTGGCTCCATCCGACAAAAAGATAGGGTTTCTCTATTCAAACATTTATAATTGCTTTCAACAAATACATTATATAACAAATTTCTACACAGATAAAATGCACAGTACTTCCTATATGATATGATTTGGAATTTCATTTGCATATAATGCAAATAAATTGACAATGCAATTGATCGATAGCTAAAGTGGATATTAGTATTTAGTTGCAAGCATATGTTTTTATAATTAAAAAATTTAGACTACCCGCTCACCAAGAACAATAGTTTTCGATTTGTCCGATTATTAGTTGGGGTACTTTTTAATTTTCAAGAAAAGTACAAGTGCAGTACACTAATCATTGAATACGATTCAATACTTGCAAAGTTCAAGGGGCAACAAAAGTTTATAATTATAAGTGATTATGTAATCGATAATCGAACCAGCTTTTACCAACTGATAGAGATTATGCAAATGCACAAATGCACAAATGCACAAATGCATGGAGACAAGTGACAAGCATCGAAGTTCTTATATGTCTCAAATATTTCCAATAAATTATCCAAAAGAAACTATCAGTACCTGAAGCTTGTGGTTCCTCAGTAAAGGATGATCGAAAGATGGCTGCTTGTATATATTAACACAATCGACGATATATCCATCATTTGTCTGAGCAAATAAAGAGCGAACAGGGTTGTTTTTGTTTAAATAGTAGAACGGTTGAAAAATCATGAAAGATATTGGGAGGAAAAAACGTGAAACCTTAATGGTCTTGACAGGAACTTTGTTGACAACCTGGAGTTGCCTTTTCGGCTCCAAGTCTCCTTCGTCGGTATGAAGTCCATTGGCTTCAAAGAAGAAAATAAAACACAAGTTTGCAAGCAAGGTCGCTTGTCTCCACTCTTTATATGTATAGGTTATGAACTTCTTTTGTCTTCTTCTGGGAATTAAAGTTCAGATGAGCAATACTGTCCAGTTTCGATCATTCAATTTTGAACCGCCAAAGCTTATGAGGGTTGACGAGACTATCTTTGGTAAAAGTACATTATAGTACCTTGAAGTTTTCAAAACTGATAGTTTTTCCGTTTGGGCAACTTAGGGCCCGTTTGTTAAAAAGTGTTTCTATTCCCCGAAACAAAATTTTTTGTTCTTTTTGTTCCAAGGAACTAAAAAAAGAACAGAAACATATTTGATAAAACTTTTGTTCCCGGTTTTGTTCCCGGAAATAGATTTAGAACAAAAATAACAAGTAAAAAAAAGAAAGTAATTTCTTATTCCCAAGAATAATTTCTAGAAACAATTTTTCTCCCTCCTCTTTTTTTCTTCTCTTTCTTTTCTCCCTCCTCCTCTTCTTCTTCTTCTTGGCCATGGCCGGCATCGGCGACTACCCAAACAAGGGTTGGCAACCTCACTAGAGCATCACCAGCCCTTCTTCTTCTTCCTTTCAGTCGGTTGCCAGCCTTGGCCATGGCTGGCATCGGCGACTAGCCAAAAAACAAGGGTTGGCAACCTCGCTAGAGCATCGCCAGCCCTTGGAGATGCCAAGCCACGATGAGGCTCGTTGGCCCAAGCTCACCGTGGCTAGGCGAGGCCAACCTTGCACTGCCTAGGTGAGGCTAAGCCTCACCGATGGCCTGGCGAGGCTCGGCCTCGCCTAAATCTAGCGAGGCCAAGCCTCGCGGTGCTCGCCAGATTTGGGAGGCTCCGCCTTGCTAGATGTGGCCGAGGTCGAGCCTTGCCGGTGGTCAAGTGAGGCTTCGCCGAGCTCACCAAACCTCGCCCAGCCGGTGACTAGCCACAAAGAGGAAGAATGAGATAAAAAAAAAAGAAAAAGAAAGAAGAAAAAGAAAAAAAGGAAAATATTAAAATATTAAAAAATTAAAAGAAACAATAAAATTATACAATTTTACTAAATACATTTCTTGCTTGGGAATAGAAATTTTGTGTAGTTACCAAGTGTTTTCTTATACTCAAAAATTGTTTCGAGAATAGAAAAAAAAAGAATTTATTTATGTTAAAAAATTATTCCCGGAATAGAAGTGTTACCAAACGCGCCATTACTAGCTAATTACTTAAATAATCAAGTCTAAATTCCCATGCATTTATTTCAAACTAATAAAAAAAAAAAAACCTAGGTATTAGAGACAAGTTATGTAATCAACTAACCCATTTGAATGCTGCTAATAAATTTGTAAGAAAAAGCAAAGCACTTGTTTTGATGGTTCAACTATATGTGCTAACATTTGGCACCCCACAAAACCCTTTCAATATCAGGATACATTGATTAGGTCTTGTATAAAATTATGTATGACATCCCAGATTTTCAATCATGTTTTCTATTGAATAAATCGGGCATTTCATCGATGCACCTATAGAGCTATTCTTAGAACTGATCACTCTCGAGATAACTAGACTATCTAGGGAAGCCATTAAGAAATTTTAATGCGATAGACCTGAGAATTTGACCAGGAATTGGCTTCTCGATCATGCTCATCTTTAGAGGCCATTACGGCACCATTAAAAATTGATTTGAGATTAAAAATAGGTCGGTTGGACTGAGATGTGTGGCTAATCGTGGGGGACGTCACTAAATTGGAAAATTCTCGTCAGCCGGCACTAAATTGATTTTTCTATCGTTTTGGTACCATGTGTCCGTATTTGAATCATCGAGATTTTTCACGACAACTGAGAGTCACCAATGTGTCGAGTGGGTATATTATGGCTCGAAGAAAATCGACCACAGGTCATTTGCACTGAAAATTTCTGAAAACTATTTGATAGCTTAGGTCACGTTAAAAATGCGCATGAGTGAAATTAATCACGAATTTGAATCCAATTTTAGAAATTGAAGGTTCTATCATGTCATAATAAATTCAAGGAGCATTGACTCAGTCTTAGAAGATTTTTTTGTAACTTGAGACTTTTTGGGAAAAAGTCGTTCTACGGTCGTTTTTGTCCAGAAAAAGCCAAGGACCGTTTTTTATCGCGCAATTGGGAAGCAAGTGAGACCAATTGGTGAGGAAAAATACCAATTTGATAATTGAGGTGTCAATTGAATTTGTAAGGGCCAAATGGGATTGAATTGAGAATGAGATCAAGTCCAATTGAAGCCAAAATTTGTGAAATTCGTAGCTCCCCCCTTGCCTAGCCAATTTGGACCAATTCAAGTGTCCTAAAGTGAGCATTGGTGGCCTAATGGAGGCCAAGGAAGAGCTGGTGGCTGTGGTTGGTCAAGGAGACCATGGAAGAGAAGAAGATGGCCAAGTAGGGCCTTTGTCCCCCTCTCTTCCTCACCAAGGCAACTGGCCAGCCTATCTTCTTCCTCATTGTGCATTTTAGACGCCAGTAACCTAGGGAGAGAAGTTGAAGTCACCGGAACAGCCAGCAAACCAAGGAGACACTCATCGCCGATCGCACCGCCGCCTGTTGCCGTCCTCGCCCTCACTTGCCCCACCGCTTGCACACGTGCTCCTCCACCTCCCTCACGCCATCGTTCCAGCCTGTCCGCCGGTCTAGCAGGCTGTTTGCAAGCCCACCAGGCCGCCATGAGCCCCTTTGACCCTTGTGAGCCCGTGTTGTTGGCCGCTCAGCCTTGCCGTTGCCTCCATCGATCTAGTTCACCTCAATCAACCTTGTTTCCTCTCTTTTGCAGCCCAAATCAAAAGCAAAATTTGTGGGTATCCAACCACCTTTAAGGCCCATTTTGAGGTGGTTATGGGCCTCGAAAGTTAGGCCCGCTTTGGAAAAAGCCGGTCCTCGTTGTGTTCCCGACATTTTGAACTGGATGAATCTCGAATCAAGTGAGTTGAACTCACTAATCATCGCTTAGTAGGTTAATGATGTTTATGGGTTGATTGGATTTAATTAAGTGTGATTAGATGGATAGATTAGAGTAGAGCAATTAATTTAGTGCTTTGCCGATGCATGTTAGGTGGTTAGATAGTGCCATTAGCGGGTAGACATGTGCTAGTATTTATTTAACGAACCTTGGAATTTTTCCAGATCCGTTTGTCTTCCAATTAGGTTATAACGCGCCTAAGTTGGATTTATTGAATTTATTTAATATTTTCCATAATTATTTATTTATTTATTTATTTTTCAGAAATTAGGTTGGGATAGTCGACGACCGGAATTTTATGGTAGTTATTGTGGTGCAATCTATTTATTTATTTGAGCTCTAAATTATGCTTAATTGAATTAACTGTGATTTTAGGATTTTATTCATAAATTAATTAATTTTGGTAATTAATGGAAAAATTACCGGGTGTCGGTTTACAACACCAAAAATATGTCATGAGTTGTTGAAACTGTGGAATATTCAAAAAATGAAATTATTATATTTTGACTAAGGTTGACCGTGTTCCAACATACGGTTATTTTATCGAGAATGATAAAAAGATGGAATTGGTTGTATGATTGGGATTGTATACTATATCGGCGTACGGGCGATATGCCGACTTAGTAGAGAGAAGTGTACCGATATACTATATCAGCCTACGGGCGATATATCAGCTTAGTATACCTTATCAGCTTAGATTAAGCATTGTCGGTATACTATATCAGCCTGAGGGCGATATGGCAGTTTAGCAGAGAGCAGTATACTCGATCATCTCATAGGCGAGTTATGCTATCTATTTATCAGCTTAATAGTGAGTAGTCCTGATATAAGCGAACTTTATAGATAGTATGAGATTGTAATCGACTAGGTCAGTTGATCAATGATTTGATCTTATGCTAGGAATTGATGTGATTTGCGATATTTGTAAAGGATATTAACTTGCAAGGTGGAACTGAGGCCAATGTAAATTCTCTGACTCGTGTTATGCTTAGACAACCCTTAAGACGTATTGGCTTTCTAATTGAGTATTAGGGGGTAGAACTTGATGAGACGTAGTCTCATGTCACGCCCCGACCCTCGGTCATGTGACCATCCTTCAACTTTGGCCAATTTTTAAATGCGATATCCCAGGACTACATATCGCAAACCCTTTCTTTTTTAATAGCACATGCGAAAGCAGTTATAAAAATCCCCATACAATAAAGTAATGAGATATACAAGTAGGACTAGAAATTTGAACTAGCAAACCAACACCCTTATGTACAAATACAAGCCAGTTTAAAAACAAGGTCTACAAACAGGAGTGGGGTTCAAGTCCACGTCCTCTTCTTCATCATCCTCCACACTCCCACTGGAGCCTTTAGCAGAATACCTCGAACTCCCGAGATCTTTAAAATCCAAGTCTACTGAATCTAGGGACTTGAAATGGTTATTCAATAACCAATGAAACTACGTTTTAGCAAGTTCTACTCCCTATGACTCGATTAGTAAACTAATACACCTTAGGGTTGCCTATGCACAACATGAGTCAGAGGACTTACATTGACCTCGGATTCCACCTGCATATTAGCATAGATCAAATAGGCACCCGAGCAATCACATCATTGATCGAAGCATCGATCAAATCGACCTACTCGATTACACGCCAACAAGACCACTTACGGTCATTTCAATTCAATCAATTAATTTACAACATTAGACTCAAACAATGATCAATCACATTAAATCACACTCAGATCGGATCATCGATCAGTCGAACCATCTCTTGGTCATTCATTCCCCCATATAACCTACAATAGTACACTTAGTCACAGAGCTCCATCAATGCTCTCGGGCATCAAGTTTGCCAAGGTGACGTATCCACTGGACAATTGTGTGCGTTCATTAAGGCGCGTTTTACCACCAGTCATATCCCAAATCACCGAACCACACATGCCTACAACGATTTGTTCAATAGACAATTGCATGTGTTCTTTAAGGCGCTATTTTCACCAGTGATATCCTTAATCACCGAACCACACATGCCTACGACAATATGAGTACTAGACCGATATGTGCGTTCTTTAAGGCACCGTTTTCGGCAGTGATATCCCAAATCACCAAACCACGTAGGTCCATAATGATGTATGTACTAGAACGATACATGCGTTCTTTAAGGCGGCGTTTTTGCTAGTGATGTCCTTAGTCACCAAACCACGTAGGCCCATATCACCGTACTTGATCGGTTACAGCCCAGAGTACTTCCAATTCACTCTCATGATTCTATTCACTTTACAACTCATCAAAGCATTATAAATGCTAAATAAACATACTCGTCCATCTACCAACCAATCATTTAATTTCACTCAATTTCCATCAATTTAGGGTAAATCCCTAAAATATCACAATTAATTTAATTCCATGGAACATAGAGCTCAAATAAATAAACAGACTACGTCACGACAATCAGCATAAAATTTCGGTTATTGGCCATCCCAATTGAATTTCTTGAAAATAAATAATTAAATAAATTAATTTCAAAAATTAAATAAATAATACAAGAAATTCAATTTGGCACAATATAAAACTCAATTAAATAAACAGACTACGCCACGATCATCAGCATAAAATCTTGACCACTAGCCATCTTAGTTGAATTTTCGAAAAATAAATAATTAAATAATTAATTTCGAAAATTAATATCTAATTCCTAAAAATTCCAATTAGGCCCGAATCGCCTAATTAGCACCCAATAAGGGTCGGGAAAAATCCCGAGATGTATTCAATAAATAACTGAACCTTTCCACTTACTAAAGTTAGGTCTAACCACCTAACATGCATCATTAAGTCACTAATTTAATTGTTCTAAACTAATCTAACCACCTAATTTCACTTAATTAAATCTAACCAACCCTTAAGTATAATTAGCAAACTAAGAAAGTATTAGTGAGCAAAACTCACTTGATTAAAGCAAGGACTGAAACACTGTGACGACGGCGCGATGGTAGCCCAATTCCGAAATTTTCGGCGACGTTGATGCACCCTCGGGCCAGGCCAAGAAACTTTGCAGGCTTGTAGAAATTATGGGCTTCAAAGGAACGTGATGGACTTCACTGGATTATAGGCTGAACTGGGCTGCTGAAATTGACAATTTGCTAGGCTGAATTCTGGTCTAACTTGCGGCCCAAAAAAATTCACTGGGCTGGAATTGGGCAACTGCTCGGCTTGAACATAACCGAAGGTGGGCTTGCAGATTTCGTGGGCCTAGTCTTCGATGGAGCTGGCGACGCTCAGACGTGAGAGGAAGCGGATGAAGACGCTGGATTTGCTGGCTACTTAAAGAAGGCTGATGGAACACGCGGCAGATGATCGAAGCTATAGGAACCGAGGGGAGACACGCGGCTTCACTGGCAGCAGGATTCGAAGATGGTAGAAGCAACTTCAAGCGTGGTCGTCTTCGAGCGTGTTGCTGGTGTCCACGGAGTCAACGGGAGAGAGAGATGAAGTCTGTTGCTAGCGGGGATGACGTTGCAGGGAGATGGGGCAGCAAGAGCATGAAAGAAAAGAAGACTCCTTCGATCATGATGAGGGGGGCAGCAAATGGAGCAGAAGCCGCATGAGACAAGGGGGTGCTCGTCCATGTAGCCAAGAGAGAGATATTTTTTTTTATTGGATAAGTGCAAGCTTTGTCAAAGATAAAAAGGTGAGGTTGAATTTCTGCAGGGGGAAAACCGTCGGTGGGCAGCTAAGAGAGAGAGAGAGAGAGAGAGAGAGAGAGAGAGAAAACTAAAAGAAGAACGTGCGGGTGGGGAAGTTCGCACACGGAGAGAGAGGAAAACAGATCCGTGTGGCTGAGGGAGAAATGGAGGCGTGCGTACGAGGGACGTGGGTTCAAGGAAAAATAAGGATAAAACAAAACAAAACCAAGTTATAGTTTTGTTCAACTTCCACACAACAATTTCAGTAGGTCAAGCTAAGCTAAGTTCTATACCCACTTGATCAAATTGAAGTTTCGTTGAAAGCCAAAATGTGACACCCCGAACCACCTAGGGTCGCCACAGGCACCTGGCGTTACACCTAATTACATCTCTTTTGCCGAAGCGTTGTAAAATCATAGACATATATATATATATATATTTTTTGAAAGAGGTCCCAGCGCGACTCATTAGCGGAAGCAAAATATAACATCGCCATCTCACCCTCCATCAACCATGATACAATTGCACACCACTAAACATCATAATAAAGACAAAGCCATGACACTTTATTTACATATTTTCAAGATGGGTTTCCATGGGTTGGTACACCAAAAGAAAGGCCGGGACATGAAGCCACACTCGGCCTAAGCCCCAAAAAGGAAACACTCGACCCACTATGACTAACGTGAAAGATCCCCCATCACTAGTGTCGGCTAACTATCCCAAAAAAGTTTCAGCTCCTACTTGTCACGCACGGGCCCTCACACCCATCCCAGTGCATCAGGCAATGGCGGCGGCAACATCCCACACATCACACTCCATCACGTCGAACATGGACGGATATGAACTCCTGGACAACAGGGCCCCCAGCCAGGCCCACATCGTACATAACTAAACAGCGCACTCAAATATACGTCAGCCCTGGGACAGAGGGACAGTCAAACTCCTCGCACTCGACCTCTACATCCGAAGGTATGCCGTAAAATACGCCCCGCGCGACAGCAGGGAGTGGCATGCTGCTAATCTGAAATGTTGGTCCCTAAAGGGGTGAGTACAACCACTCAGCAGGTAAAGGAATCCAATAACCACTCAATGCAGCATGCAATACAATCACAACATCATACATGCCATTCATGCATCCAAGCATACTTACCTTGAAGCCATACATATACCATTACACATCTTAATCACAATCATGTCATACATGCACATCATTATGCCATAGGTGATCATCATCACAACATACACATGTCATCATACCATAGGTGATCATCATCACATCATACACATGTCATCATGCCATAGGTGATCATCATCATATTGTATCATATATGCATATCATCATGCCATAGGTGATCATCATCATATCATATCATATCATATCATATACGCATGATTCAATTTCCACTTTTAACTTTCAATTCGATCACCGCATCATTCTTTCTCGAGATCATCAATTTCATCTCATACTTTACACTCGTGCCCCATCCTGGCATCATGAGAAAAACCTCTAGCATTCAGCCATTTAAGGCCACTGGGCATCCGGCATCCCTACATTCCGAGCATCTCGCATCCCAACTGGCATCACGAGGCATCCTCTCGGGCAAAGACCTTCGAGGCTTCCGGCATTTACACTCCCTGGCCGGGCATCTCGCACCCCAACTAGGGGTGAGCGGTTCCCGGTTCCTTACAGGTTCCGCTTGGAACCTGGAACCTACCCTCGGGTACAGGTTCCTCATTTTTTGGAACCGGGAACCTACCCGTCGAGCCGAGAACCCGGAACCTACCCCGTCACGGGTTCCGGGTCGGTTCCGAGGTTCCAACAGGTTCTTTTTCTAAAAATTTTAGTTAAAAAAAATGAAAATGAATGCAGTAATAATACACAAACTTGTCATTCATCGAAGATAATATAACATAAACAGCAAACAGCATTTTAGAATAATAAACAAACTGTTTTTACACTCATAAAACAAACTGTTTTTACACAAAAGAGCTCAATCACCTCAGTGTCAGCTTCTTGCTGCACATTTTTATCCTGGTATGCTTCATGAGTGGACTCATTTCCTTCATAAACTGTTAAATCGGGATTAGTAGGAAGAGCCGGCTGAAGAACGAAGCAGCTACACCCTCAAAGCAACATTTCGAAGATCTTGCTTGATGAGATCCTCTGCTGAACCTTCGAAGAGAAATTAAACAACCAAAAGAAGCCACTTGAAGTATCAATTTGGTAACGAGAAGATGCACATGATTCAGAATTAAGTAGAAGCACTCTCCCATATAAATATATTAGACAACACAAGCTCACCTTATGATACGCTGATCCTCTCTGTCAGACACCCAGTAGTTCAGGACAGCAGAAGTTAAATAGCGCCCATAGTAGTACAAGAGAGTATTGATGGCATCCTGGAAGGTATGGCTCTTAGCTGATCAAACTGTGCATTGACAGAATGAAGCTTCTCACTTAAGATCAATACCTACAGTAGTACAAGAGAGTAATTAACAGCAAATTAATCCACCAGAAAATGCATGTCCCATGCCACGAAACCCAAGTGTAAACCCGAGTATCCTAATCAAATCTAATAAGATAACGGGAAGCCAGAAGTCCTCTCTCTCTCTCTCACATGTGCACGCGTGCCCAGAAAGAACCTGAAAAAGCAAATCCCTCTCACCAGGCACAGGAAATTCATACCAAAACAGAGAAAGGTAAATCTCCAGCAACCTTATAGCATTAGACATGTTACAACATGAAAGAACAGAACTCCTTTATGCGCAGAATGATTCATCAAAATCAGCACCATACATGCGGATCTCAATTTTGTTCTAGTGCAATGCAAAAGTCCCTCCAATTGCTTCTTTAAAACAAGAAAATAAAAATGGTGAAATATATCTGTGCTAGGAGAAAATTCTTCTTAACTGCAATATCTTATTTAAACAGTAGTCTCAAGGCCCATACAAGAGGCTTAATCATGAAACATCTCAAATAACTCATAAAGCATTACAACAAACTTACATCCTTTCTAAGTTTCTATGGAATCTAAAGTCCTAAAGCATTACTTCTGTTTTTCTACCAAAAAAAAAAAGTCCTAAAGCATCTCCAGCCTCACCAAATTAATGTTATATGTTTCAATCTAAATAAAGAGTAACTGAACAATTAGTTTCCTTAAAAATCATAATAAGATGAACACACTTTTTTAACAATCATTTTCAAAGAAACAAGCAGAGCCAACAAAAAAACAAGCAAAATTTTCATGTTGTGCTTATAGATAGCCGCCAATGTGATCAATATCAAACAGCATGAAGAAACTACACTATCCCAAAGAAGCAGTCGAATCCTCATTCAAAAGTCCTCCCAAATATCAGCACAAAAGATTCTCTCCACAGCCCAACATCAGCCACAATAGAGAGAAGGTGCCCAACAATTCGTCAACAGTTGTGCAACACTTCCCATAAGTCAACCACAGCTCTCACTAAGCAGCACGAACAATATCAATCTCCACGCAACATAACCAATTTAGAGCCTAAAGCGGATTCCACATAAATCCCAATTCCCAAGGAGAAGCCGGAAGAACATAAAACTCACCCATCTTGCGAACATTAACCTTCCGCTTATTGGGCTGAGGCTGAGTAGGCGCATCATTCGCCTCGCGAGCCGCTCTCTTCGCCAAGTTGGTCTGATGCCTCTTCCCCTGCGTGTGCGCCAAGTAGTTCCCCTCGTTGTTGTGCAGCGTCAAGCAAAGCTTACACTTGTAACTGCAACCACTGAAACAAGCCAGTGTCGTCGTCAGCCCCGTAAAAACATCAAATTGACGCGAAAGCCCGCCTGGGGGATCGATTGCGAGGGGGAAAGGAAGGGGGAAGTCCGAACCTGCCGAGGTGGTTGTGCATGAAGTAGGGGTCCTTGGCGAGATCGATGGTCTCGAGGGCGCGGCGGCGGAGGCGCTCGCGGCGGTCAATGGCTTCGTTCTAGGCGGAGGCGGCGCCCCCGCTCCCGGGCTTCGAACCTCACTCCCGATCCATTCTCTCGCCGTTGTTGCGGCATCGCGGGCTTTGGGGCACGGCTTCGGGCGCGACTTCGAGTCACGGCGAAGGCAGAGCAGTGGCGTCGCGGGCTGCAGGCGAGGTGCGGCGAAGGCAGCAGTGGGCCGAGCAGGAGCGACGTCGGGGCATGGCGAAGGCACGGTAGAGCAGCGGCGTCGCGGGCTGCTGCGAGGCGCGCGAAGGCAGCAGCGGGCGGAGCAGAGCGACGTCGGTGCGGGCTGCGGGCGAGGCGCGGCGGGGATGCTATTTGGTGGCGTCGAGCATAGGGCGAAGAGAGAACAGGACTCGTGGGTGAAGCAAAGAACCGAAAGAAAGAGGAAGAAGAAGAAGAAGAAGAAGAAGAAGAAGAATGGGGGTTTCGGCCGAGAGAGGGGGTATGAGGAGAGAGAGAAGAAAAGAAAAAGTAGGGGTAGGGGGCGGGAAGTGACGTGTGAGAAGGAAAAAGAAGAGAAAAGAAAGAGAGAGAAAAAAAGAAAGGCGAAGGAGGGAAAATCGAGAGGGAAATCACGCGGGGAAAGGGGAAGGGGAGATTTAGGGTTTTTTTTTTTGAATTTGACCGGTTCGGTTCGGTTCCGGTTCTTGTTCCAGGAACCGGAACCGGAACCGAGAACCGCCGGTTCCTAGGAAAAAGGAACCGGGAACCGGAACCGGTCACTTCAGAACCGGGAACCGAACCGGACCCTCCTCCGGTTCGGTTCCGGTTCCCGGTTCTACCCGGAACCACGCTCACCCCTAACCCCAACCGGCATCAAGAGGCATCCCCTGGGCACAAACCTCCAGGGCTTTCGGCACCCCCAACTTTCTGGGTATCTCGAAACTCCCGAGGACATTCGGCCTTGTATCTCAATACAATCCGGGCCATCCGGCACCCTCCATCCTGGGCATCCTGACACTCCCAGGGCATTATCATCTGCCACAAATAGTCTCCTCATTCATCTCTTTTATTCATGGTTACCAATTTATGTCTAAACTCAGCAAGGCACATGATGCAATGGCAAGCATGATCACTTTCATCCTTTAGTTTATACATGCATACTCAGTCATCACATGCAGCAAGATGCAAAATAAAATTTATGGAATTCATACAATTTAGAATAATCCATTTATCATGCCCTTTTTGGAAATTATTTAAATTCCAGCTTGTACCATTTCGAAAATATTTAAATTAAATATCCATATGATTTTCAAAAAATCATGAAATTAAAGAATGTGATAACCAATACAATAAGAAAATGATTTCATGAAAAACACACGGCCAACAAAGTTCCACACAAAAGATATCATTCACACAATCACAGCATGCATTTTCGGATAAAAACAGAATGTGCAATTTTTGAAATAATTCGATTAAAATACCCGAACGACCTCCGAAAATTATGAAATTTTACCAGGTTATAGATAAGACACTAATGTAGATTTTTCATGAATACTTCTAAGCCATATTCATATTAGATAATTTCCTATAGTCGTACGAAGCTTCTGGTTCTCATACCGAAACGTACAGTGTAGTCATCTCCGAAATACCGGGTTTTTATCCACTCATTCTTCTTTGTTCCCTCTGATATTTGGATATGTTTTACTTCAAGAGATCCCCTACAACTTTCATTAGGGATCCAGGTCAAATTTCCAAAGAACAGTCACCATATGGGTCCATGAAGTCTCGGGTGTCCTGTACCGCATCTCCAGATCTACCATCTTCAAGAGTAAGTCAATTCACTAGGCTATACTTGTTCATTTTACTTCAAATTTGAGTATGTTAGTATTTAATATGTTCTCTACAAGTGTCATGAAGAAGTCAAAGAGATATACTTGATAAAAATCAACATGCAACCACAAATCCACCGAAAGGTCAGTGAAATCGTTCCAGATCTGGTGTCTCCGTAGGATGAGAGTTGGACCCATTAAATCTCCATCATTTTGCACCAAAGTTTAGTATGTTGTAGTTTAAGATGTTGGCTACAACTTTTATGAAGGAATAAAAGTCAAAACAGCAACATCACTCAAGAACAAGTCATTCTAGCTTCGGTTTCTCCTTCCTAATCACCCAAAATTCGACACTACTCCAAACATACATGCAACACACACATGCAAGAGCAACAAAAGGACCCTAACTTGCCTCTAAACCGAGGAGAACGACGGCACACGGCGGACGGACGAGCGGCGTGCGGCGGCGACGGGCGACTCCTCCTCCCTCTCGGCTTCTCTTCTCTCGGCCTCACTCTCCCTCTTTCTCGCATGGTTCTCTCTCTCACTTGGCCAGACAACACAACCGGCCACTCTCTCTCCTCTTCTTCCCTTTTATTTCCCCCAAACCTCATCATTTGCAATCATTAGCTTGCCTCTTCTAATGGCCAATGCATGAGCTCCTCCTTGCCACTTGGTAAAGCCCATGTAATGGGCCAGCCATCCTCTTCTTGGGCCTCCCTTGGGCCGGCGACAGCCCCATCCATGGGCTTCTATTGGGCCAGCCATTCGGCCCACCAAAGGCTCAAGCTATTGGGCCTAAGGACCAATCCTAATTTAAATCCTAAATTTCACCTTTAAACACTTTTAATTCTTTTCTTTTATAAATTTTAAATTTTAAATTTCACATGGCCAAAGTCTTGTAACATTTTATTTATATGAATTTAATTTATGAGGTGCATGGCCAAGCATAGATTATTCTTATTAATTTATCCTATAGTCCTAATTTTAAAAATTCATGAACACAAGCATATCACTTAGCCTTAAGAGAAAACTAATGGCTAAAGCATAAACCATAGGTAATTTCATTACCTAATTATGGGCTTTAACACACCTTAGAGCTTGACTTGAATTTTGGGATGCCACACAAAATAAGACGGTCCTTCAATCCCACAAATTTTCTTCGAATCCGACTTTTATTTCATTTTCTCGGCATCCACTTTTCTGAACAAACAAATCCGGTTGAAGTCCAATTTGAAATCAGAAAAAGCCCAAACGACTTCCATTCACCGATTCGCTTACACCATATGTCAAAAGTCTCTTCAAATCGGCCAATCCAAATTTCCGTTCATTTTCCGCATTGTCCGATCCGATTTTCCATAAAAATCCTAAACTCACCGAAAATTCTTCAAAAGGTGAGTCGACAATCCCAAAATTTATTGTGACATGACAGAATCTTCAATTTCTGAAATCGGACTCAGATTGGCGATTAATTTCACTCCGACGCGTTTTTAGCATGACCTAAACTATTGGGTAGTTTTTAGAACTTTTTAAGGCAAATAAACCATGGTTGATTTTCTTCGAGCCACTATAAACCCACTCGGCTCATTGGCGACTCTCAATTATCGTGAAAATCTCGATAATTCAAATACAAACATAGGGTACCAAAACGATAGTAAAATCAAATTAGTGCCGGTTGATGAGAATTTTCCAATTTAGTGAAGTTACCCATGATCGGTCATTTATCTAAGTCGAACCGACCTATTTCTGATTTCAAATCGATTTTATACTGTGTCGCAATGATCTCTAAAGATGAGCACGGTTGAGAAGTCGATTCCTGATCGAATTCTCAAGTCTATTTGCCTTAAAGTCCTTAATAACTCACCCAACTAGTCTAGTTATCTCATGAGTGACCAACTTAGAAAAGAACACTGTAATCACGTCGATGAAATGACCAATTTATCTAATTGAAATCAGAGCTCGAAATCTGGATGTCACAACTCTTCTCCTCTTATAAAATTTTCGTCTCGAAATTTAAACCTTTACCAATCCTTATACAAAAGGTGGGGGTATTGTTGTCTCATTGAGTCTCACTTTTCCATGCTAATCCTTCAGTCGCATGGTGTTGTCCGACCACTTTGACTAAGGAGACTATCTTGGTACACAAAATCTGTTTTTCCTTAACCAACAACTAAATCGAGTTTTCTCACATATGACACTTTGTCATTCACATCTGATCTCTTTTTCTCGACTCCATAATGAACCTTCGAAGCTCAACGATTCAAAATTTCTGACAGTTTTGTGTAGTCTTTACTCTGACACTGATCTGACCACTACAAACACTGATTACTGAGTTGACTCTAGCCTGTGATCTCTCTTCACTCCACTTTCTTTTCACCACTGAAATTCTGTACCCTCTGCTATGCACTGCTTAAGAAAGAACCCTCTAAAAACTCTGCCAAACTTGTAATCCTCTGATCTAGATTCGAAATATAATTCATCCTCGGCACTCCATGCCGGTGAACTATCCGATACACACACATTTCAATATACCCATTCAAAACAAGATTCGCTCGTATTGTACTGAAGTGAACTAGCTTCATCTATCAGTCTACCATTATCCTCAAATGGAATCAGTACTCCCCCGATTCCTTAGTAAGTCTGTCACAATGTTCCATTGTGATACATTTTCATTCCCACTAGGGACTCTCAAGTTATGGTAAAAGTCCTCCTGGTTTGCATTACTAAACTTCCACTTACTGACACCTCTGACCCTTGTAACCTGCCCGGCGGTATCTATCTTCATATCAGTCTACTAATCTAGCTGATGCCGATTCTGATCTACTTTGAATTGTCTTACCAAATATTGCAATACCACAATGAATTTCGGACAAGGTCTTTTCCCTGAGTGCTACAACGTCAAGTGCACTCAATCACTCTTGGAACCTGAACATTCCATCTTCAAAAATCTTAAAGTCAGTCTCTTTCTTATTAGTATTCTCTTATAGGATCTTTTGAACATCTTTTTCTGTCAATTTGGCATCGATTCAACTTTGAGGCCAGCTATAAAATTCAAAAGGTAGCCTACCTCAAATTTGAAAACCACATTTTGAACCCTTTTCAAGTAAAGTCTATATTTTAGTCAATCTATGCACAATTGAACACTCTCGGCTCAACACATTAATGACTCATTTCGTTCCTCCAAGGTGATACCCGATATCACCATTATAGTCCTGCCAAAATTCTAATTCACGATGCCGTTTCATATCCAACTTATTGGTCTTAACTGGCGGGACGGCTATACAACAATCTTCTCATTTTGTATCAATACGTACCCAGTTCTCTACAAGACACATCACTAAAGATTTCATACTTTCTAGAGCCAAATGAAAAGTTTAGCACAAGTGCGGTAGCCTGTTCTTACTTAAGCTCTAGCAATTATCTTTGCACTTGTCTATGCCTATGAATTTCTCTTCTTTCTTAAGAGTCAAGCCCGCGATGATATTGATGCTGAAAATTCTCTCACGAACATTATGTTATAATCTGTCCAATCCCCACGGCTTCTGATCTCTGAGATTGTTGTCGGTTTTGGTCCATTAACAACTTATTCGATCTTGGCTGGGTCTATGAAGATTCCTTTACCTGTAACTACACGACCATTCTTAGGGGCATCTTGTGATTCTCAACACTTAATGAACACCCTATAATGTCGCTACACCACATGATCACCATTGATCTAGTTATTCTTTGAACACTCGGTTTGTCAAATCTATGACAGTGGCTAGAGCGTTCGTCAAATCAAATGGCTTTACATTATTCTCTCAAGGGCTAAATCAAGAGTGAAATGTTGTCTTCAGTATAACCTCCTTCCTAGTTCTCAACTGACGATAACCTATCCTCATGTTGATCGTTGAAGACATCAACACTCTTTATAACAAATCACCCACTTCATCGATCTTTGACAATGAACACTTATCCTTGATTGTCACTTGATTGAGTCGACTACAGTTGATGCATAATTGCAACAAACCATCTTTCTTTCTTTCTCACTATGAGGCTGATGTTTCCCCTAGGTAACGCATCGATATGCACGAATTCCTCATTCATCAATCCTCACATCTGCACCATCGAATCTATCAATTCAAGCAACAACAACCGGTAAGACTCTTTAGAGAATGGTTCCATTCCGGATGCTAGCTCGTACGTAATTCTATCTCTTTCTCTGGCAACAATCTGACCACTTTTTTGGCAACACTTCCAAGAATTCTTGGACTACTGAGGAGTCCTCAATTTTCAATTCTTCAATCTGTTTTATCTTTGACAATCGCCAAGTAACCTAGGTGTCCTTCGTCTAACAAACGGATCGCCTCCAATGACAAGATTAAAGAAGTCAAGGACCCTTCTCGACTCTCAATAAAATTTGGCACTTCTACCTACTCCTGGAATAAACTGGGTTACTCCATTATAACAATTCATCACCATAATATGCTCCAGAGCCAATTCTTTCCACACTTGATGATAGAGTTGTACACCAAGAGCCAATCGAGTACAACTCTAGTCAGTGGTTCTTCTCCTACCACCTTAACACACATATTGAAATTCCACAACTTAATCCCTGAAACTCTGAGGCACCATTCTGATAAAATTAATTCAAGACATTGCTTCTCTGTTTGGTGCATGGTCAGTTTCATTCATGTCCCTTTTTGTCATCCTAGTGATATTCTATCGATAGTAGTAATGTTAGTGTTCATTCTGAACTTTAACTGATAGTCCTTCATTTGATGGCCGTGCTGATTACCATCATAGTACATCCTAGCCATACTCAGACATAGGATTAATCCATGCATTCCTTCTATACTTTTGGCACTCACCTAGTGAGTCCTCTATCTCATGTCAGGTGATAGCATACTCTCTCGGTTGCACTGGAGGCCAATTTCAAAAACTCCACTGTACACTATGTGGCTCACTCCTTTTAGCCTATCCCATCGGCCTTCTAAGACAGTCTCTTGCCAAGTGACCTTATCAGTCACAGTCAAAACAAGCACCCGTCTTAATAGGACACGGGGCCGATCCATGTCAGCTTCCATGACCCACAACGTTCTGATTCGATGTTGACCTGCCTATCCCGTCTTTCCTGAGGGGTGGAATAAAATACATTTTTCCAGTCATAGGCTCCTTTCCGACTTGATTTCCAACTCTACTGAACTTGAACCTCAACTCAGTTGCAACGGCTTGCTCCCAGATCACGTCTCCTTACTAAACCTCGCAGGTGTGGCAATAACTTCGACTTGATCCCGAACTTATTAGCTCGACAAGCTCCTTGGGAAAACTTGAGCCCGAACGATCCTACTGGACCTAGGATTGCTCGGTGCTACTACACTCTCAGTACCAACCCACGGCAGTACTCTTACACGCGCGCTGGCCTAAGCCAGCGCTCTGCCACAACCACCTCGGGCACCGATCCTTGTCGGCGTTCATTCCCGAGTCATAAAGCCTACTGTCCTCTTACTGGGAACCCCCAGCTCCTGATCACTCAAACTACAGGATCTTTATAGAAACCTGTTTTCTAATTCTAATACCACATCAGAATTCGAGTGATCCACAAACAAGCTACAAATTAGCTATCGCAGACATGCATCAGTGTGAATTTAAAGGTCTTTCCTACTACTATCCCATGATTCATCGCACCTTATCACTCAAATCCTTAACCCTTGCTTTGATACCACAAAAGGGGGATGTCACGCCCTGACCCTCGGTCACGTGACCATCCATCAACTATGGTCGATTTTTAAATGCGATATCCCAGGACTACATATCACCGACCCTTTCTTTTTTAATAGCACATACGGAAGCAATTATAAAAATTCCCAAACAATAAAGCAATGGGATATACAAGTAGGACTAGAAATTTGAACCAGCAAACCAACACATTTATGTACAAATACAAGCCAGTTTAAAAACAAGGTTTACAAACAGAAGTGGGGTTCAGGTCCACGTCCTTCTCTTCATCATCCTCCACACTCCCACTAGAGCCTTCAGCAGAATGCCCCGGACTCCCGAGATCTTTAAAATCCAAGCCTACTGAATCGAGGGACCTGAAATGGTTATTCAATAACCAATGAGACTACGTCTTAGCAAGTTCTAACCCCTAAGACTCGATTAGTAAACTAATACACCTTAGGGTTGCCTATGCACAACATGAATCAGAGGACTTACCTTAACCTTAGATCCACCTGCATATTAGCACAGATCAAATAGGCACCCAAGCAATCACATCATTGATCGAAGCATCGATCAAATTAACCTAGTTGATTACACGCCAACAAGACCACTCACGGTCATTTCAATTCAATCAATCAATTTACAACATCACACTCAAACAATGATCAATCACATTAAATTACACTCAGATCGGATCATCGATCAGTCAGACCATCTCTCGGTCATTCATTCCCCCATATAACCTCCAATAGTACACTTAGTCATAGAGCTCCATCAATGCTGGGCGTCAAGTTCGCCAAGGTGACGTATCCACTAGGCAATTGCGTGCGTTTTTTAAGGCGCCGTTTTCGCCAATGATATCCCAAATCACTGAACCACACATGCCTACAATGATTTGTTCAATAGACATTTGCGTGCGTTCTTTAAGGCGCCGTTTTCACCAGTGATATCCTGAATCACCGAACCACACATGCCTACGACAATATGAGTACTAGACCGATACGTGCGTTCTTTAAGGTGCCGTTTTCGCCAGTGATAGCCCAAATCACCGAACCACATAGGTCCACAATGATGTATGTACTAGACCGATACGTGCATTCTTTAAGGTACCGTTTTCGCTAGTGACGTCCTTAGTCACCGAACCACGTAGGCCCATAACACCGTACCTGTCGATTATAGCCCAGAGTACTTCCAATTCACTCTCATGATTCTATCCACTTTACAACTCATCAAAGCATTATAAATGCTAAATAAACATACTCGTCCATCTACCAATCAATCTTTCAATTTCACTCAATTTCCATCAATTTAGGGTAAATCCCTAAAATATCACAATTAATTTAATTCCATGCAACGTAGAGCTCAAATAATTAAATGGACTACGTCACGACAATTAGCACGAAATTTCGGTCATTGGTCATCCCAGTTGAATTTCCGAAAAATAAATAATTAAATTAATTAATTTCGAAAATTAAATAAATAAAAAAATAAATTCAATTTGGCACAATATGAAACTCAATTAAATAAACAAACTGCGTCACGACAATCAGCACGAAATTTCGGTCATTGGCCATCCCGGTTGAATTTCCGAAAAATAAATAAAACAATAAATTCAATTTGGCACAATATAAAACTCAATTAAATAAACAAACTACGCCATGATCATCGGCATAAAATCCCGATCACTGGCCATCCCAGTTGAATTTCCAGAAAATAAATAATTAAATAATTAATTTCGAAAATTAATATCTAATTCCTAAAAATTCCAATTAGGCCCGAATCGCCTAATTAGCACCCGATAAGGGTCGGGAAAAATCCTGAGATGTATTCAATAAATAACTAAACCTTTCCACTTACTAAAGTTAGGTCTAACCACCTAACATGCATCATTAAGTCACTAATTTAATTGTTCTAAATTAATCTAACCACCTAATTGCACTCAATTAAATCTAACCAACCCTTAAGCATAATAAGCAAACTAAGATAGCATTAGTGAACAAAACTCACTTGATTAAAGCGAGGACCGGAACACCGCGACGAAGGTGCGATGGCGGCCCAATTCCAAAATTTCGGCGATGTCAATGCTCCCTCGGGTTGGGCCAAGAAACTTTGCAAGCTCGCAGAAATTATGGGCTTCAAAGGAACGTGCTGGACTTCACTGGATTTTGGGCTGCTCAAATTGACAATTTGCTGGGTTGAATTCTAGTCTAACTTGCGGCCCAAAGAAATTCACTCGGTTGGAATTGGGCAACTACTAGGCTTGAACATAACCGAAGGTGGGCTTGCAGATTTTGTGGGCTTGGTCTTCGATGGAGCTGGTGACGCTCGGGCATGGGAGGAAGCGGACGAAGACACTGGATTTGCTGGCCACTTGAAGAAAGCTGATGGAACACGCGGCAGATGACCGAAGCTATAGGAATCGAGGGGAGACACATGCGGCTTCACTGGCAGAAGGATTCGAAGATGGCAGAAGCAACTTCGAGCGTGCACATCTTTGAGCATGTTGCTGGCATCCACAGAGTCAACGGGAGAGAGAGATGAAGTCTGTTGCTGGTGGGGATGACGTTGCAAGGAGATGGGGTAGCAAGAGCATGAAAGAAAAGAAGACTCTTTCGGTCTTGATGAGGGGGGCAACAAACGGAGCAGAAGCCGCATGAGACAAAGGGGTGCTCGTCCACATAGCCAAGAGAGAGAGAAAGATATTTTTTTATTGGATAAGTGCAAGCTTGGTCAAAGATACAAAGGTGAGGTTGAACTTCTGCAGGGGGGAAAACCGTCGGTGGGCAGTTAAGAGAGAG
Organism: Eucalyptus sideroxylon; assembly: GCA_014182405.2. NCBI lineage: Eukaryota > Viridiplantae > Streptophyta > Magnoliopsida > Myrtales > Myrtaceae > Eucalyptus > Eucalyptus sideroxylon. Next base: position 59,022,652 of record CM024552.2, read on the forward strand.
AGAGAGAGAGAATACTAAAAGAAGAACGTGCGGGTGGGGAAGTTTTGTTCAAGGAAAAATGGAGGCGTGCGTGCGAGGGGCGTGGGTTCAAGGAAAAATAAGGATAAAACAAAACAAAACCAAGTTATAGTTTTGTTCAACTTCCACACAACAATTTCAATAGGTCAAGCTAAGCTAAGTTCTATACTCACTTGATCAAATTGAAGTTTCGTTGAAAATTAAAATAAGACGGTCCTTCAATCCCACAAATTTTCTTCGAATCCGACTTTTATTTCATTTTCTCGCATTCACTTTTCGAACAAACAAACCGGTTGAGTCCCATTTGAAATCAGAAAAAGCCCAAACGACTTCCATTCACCTATTCGCTACACCATATGTCAAAAGTCTCTTCAAATCGGCCAATCCAAATTTCCGTTCATTTTCTGTATTGTTCGATCCGATTTTCCGTAAAACTCCCAAACTCACCGAAAATTCTTCAAAAGGTGAGTCAATAGTCCTAAAATTTATTCTGACATGACATAATCTTCAATTTCTGAAATCGGACTCAGATTGGCGGTTAATTTCACTCCGACGTGTTTTTAGCGTGACCTAAACTACCAGGTAGTTTTCAGAACTTTTTAGGGCAAATGATCCATGGTCGATTTTCTTCGAGCCACTATGAACCCACTCGACTCATTAGCAACTCTCGATTATCGTGAAAATCTCAATGATTCAAATATGGACACAGGTTACAAAAACGACAGTAAAATCAAATTAGTGCCGGTCAATGAGAATTTTCTAATTTTCTAATTTAGTAGGGTCACCCACGATCGGTCATTCATCTTAATCGAACCGACCTATTTTTAATTTCAAATCGATTTTATACTGTGTCGCAATGATCTCTAAAGATGAGCACGGTCGAAAAGTCGATTCCTAGTCAAATTCTCAAGTCTATTTGCCTTAAAGTCCTTAATAACTCACCTAGCTAGTCTAGTTATCTCGTGAGTGGTCAACTCAAAGAAGAACACTGTAATCACGTCGATGAAATGCCCAATTTATCTAATTGAAATCAGAGCCCGAAATCTATATGTCACATTTCACCCCATTGTGAAACAACATTTCAGTTTCCTAGATGGCAGCACCTCCCCCTCCTCCCATGCATTTTGGTATACCGAAAAGAGTCATAGAAGTAGATTATCATATTCTGATACATTCTCACCCTGAAGAATTGGAGAATGTAATGATAAAATCCACCATCTGGGTTGACGTGGGTGAACCCAAAAGGGTGCCTCATAGGTATCGGTCATAGTATCGTCATTATCATGACGGGCGAAGGGAGGATCCTGTGCTGGAGTCTGATGTACCTCGGTACGTTTTGGAGGTTGCGCTCGGAAAGGGCACATCAGATCCTAGGGGTGGATTAGTGATTGATGCGAAGGATCCCAAGTTGGGTGATGATCTCAACTCTCCAAAGCAATCAGCAATGGACTCCGGCTAGAGCATGTAAGAATGAGAGATCGTTGAGGAGGAGGAGCATCTAGAGGAGAACTAACAAGAGGAACTTGAAGAAGACCCTGAAAAAGAACTTGAAGAGGAGTCAGAGGAGGATCTGGAGGAGGATCCAGAGTAGGACCCCAACGAAGATTAAGACCCCACCCCTATTTTGCAAACCCTAAGTCCTAAACCTTTAGGTGATAGATTTGACTTTGTTAATAATAGTATTGTAATATATACTATGACGTTTGCTCTGTATAAAAGCGTGGTTGTGATTTTTCAAGTTCGAAAAATATAGCCCTGCTTTCCTATCCCATTGTTTTATTGTTTGAGGATTTTATTATGCTTCTGCATGTATATAAAATGAATGGGTCGGCGATGCATTCTTGGACATTGCTATTAATCGACCAAGGTGAGGGATGGGCACGTGCTTGAAGGATTGGGCCGTAACACTATGTGCATTATTTTATTGTCTAATCATAAATTATATGTTTGCTTGAAAACTAAAGCATAAATTATATGTGTGATGTTTGTTATTTATAATGAAATATTGTCGAAATCACTATCAGTGAAGTTGTTGCAAAAGAAGCGAATAATTATTCATCTGATGATGCAACACCATCGATGTGTGCATATACAATATTTACTCTTCGAAAAACGTAAATGCATGTAACTTATCGCATGATGTATGCAAGCAGATAATAGTTTTCTATGATCAATGTCATATATATTTGTCCCAAAGATGCAACCAAAATGGGAGGCGTCAAGTTGATTGTTTGATCTTCAACCCAAAAAAAGAAGGAAAAAATTGTTTGTTTGATAAATCTGCTACTATTTTCTAAAGAAATGCAACTTCTAAAATTTTAATTAGTACTTTGATCTATTAAATTGAATATAAAGGAGATTTAACCAATGTGAAATGCTAAATCAAGCCTCCAAGAAAGTATTTGAGAAAGGGAAAATTACTGGAACAGTCCTAAACTTGTTGCAATTTTTCCAATTATGTCCTAAATCCTTTTTTTTTTTGTCAATTAAGTCATAAATATTTTGTATTTATGTTAATTTAATCCATCTGACTAATTTTGGCTAGCGGGGCCACCGGCCAATGATAGCAGTCTAGCTACGCCGACATGTATTTTTTTTTTCAATTTTTTTCTCTTTTCTTTTTCCCTCTTTTCTTCTTTCCCTAGCCAGTCCATGATCGGCTAAAGCCAGGTCGACCTCGCTGGCCACTAGGTAGGCTTACCCTCATCGACATTGGCGAGGGTAAGCTTCAACCACCTTTGGCGAGAACTAACTATCGCAAGCAAGGTCATTGGGCTAGGGTGAGCAACGCTAGGCGAGACATGTGTGACATCCTGAATTTCAGGTTCTGATATCGATTGGATAAGATGGGCCTTTCGTCAACGTGACTATAGTGTTTTTCCGAGTTAGCTACTCACGAGATAACCGGCCTATCCGGTGAAGCCATTCGGGGATTTTAAACGCAATAGACTTGAGAATTCGACCAGGGAATCGACTTTCGACCGTCTTAGTCTCGCAAGGGTCATTACGGCATTGTCAAAATCAATCAGAGACCGGAGATAGGTCGATTCAATTGAGATGTGTGATCAAGTGTGGGTGATGCCACCTGATTGCAAAATTCTCATCGATCGACACTAAACCAATTTTCTATCGTTTTGGGTACCCTATGCCCGTATTTGAAACCTTGAGATTTTCACGATCATCGAGAGTCGCCAATGGGTCGGATGGGTTCATTGTGGTTCGAAGAAAATCGACCACGGGTCAATTGCGCCAAAAATTCCTAAAAGCTACCCAATAGGTAAAGTCACACTAAAAGTGCGTTTGATTGAAAATAACCGCGGATTTGAATTTGATTTTAAAAATTGGAAGTCCTGTGGTGTCGTGAGTCATTCTAGGAACGTCGACTCAACTTTCGAGGAAATTTCAGGGAGTTTGGGATCTTTCGGAAAACCGGATCGGACAATGCGGAAAATGAACGGAAATTCAGATTGGCTAATTTGAAGAGACTTTTGACATCTAGTGTGAGTGAATCAGTGGATGGAAGTTGTTTGGGCTTTTTCGATTTCAAATTGGACCTCCACCGAATTTATTTGTTCGAAATCGGATTCCGAGAAAATGAAATAAGAGTTGCATTTGAGAGAAATTCGAAGGTTTGAGGGACTACCCTATCTTGATCTTCAATGGGACGTCGAACTATGCAAGTTGATGAAGAAATTAACCCTGGGATGACCATTTGTCAAGGTTATTTGAAGTTGAGCTGAAATTTGAACTAATAGAACCTTGTTTAGAAATTTCCTTTTAATTTCAAAACTCCCCTTGGCTCCATTTGCGCACACCCCCTACGGCTGGTCTCCTCCTTGGTTCTCTTTATTGACTTTTGGTCAATACCTATCCATCTCTCTCTCTCTTGCTTTTTATATTCGCACGTGCTTTCTGTTCTTGGCCGACACTTCTTGCGGCCTTATCTTCTTTTCTCTCTCCCTTCAATTGTCCCACTCGGCCTTATCTTCTTTTCCCTTTGGTCTTCTTCGAGCGTCTGTCCCCACCGAACCTGCTATCTTTTTCTCTTTCATTTCCCTCTTCAGCTGCTATGAAACCGCCGCTCACTCCAGTGAATTTCCCTGCAACGTTCAGCGTTTCCTTTTCACCGAAAGCCAGCGGTTGACCGCCCAAAGAAACCCACTGACCGCCGATCCACGTTCTTCTCCTCCACTTCTTTGTCTCGTGAAGTGCTGCAGCCCCTTCGTGCGTCCAGCGAAGACCCCAGCTTTGACCAGCATGCCTGCCTCTCCAAGCGTCCACGGCTTGCTCCTTCACGGTCAACAGTAGCGGATTTTTTCCCACTTTGTTGACCACCGAGTGAAGCCAGTCGTCCGCTCCATCTCTCGGCAACGACGCCAGCTGCATCTCCACGGACGTCTTTGCCAGCAGCTGCTTTCGTTCATGCGTCATCAACCCGCGTGGTCTCAGCAGCAATGGCGTCCACATGTCTTCGGCCAGTTGAAGTCTCGAAGCCCAGCAGCTCCATCAACGACCTAGCAAAGCATTTTCTTCAGCCCACGATTCCACCAAGCAGTCCAGCAACCTTCTTTTCCAGCGCAAGCCAAGGCCTTTTGGGGCCTGTTAGTTCAGCCTGTTTGGGCCGTAAGTCAGGCTAGAATTGAGCCCAGCCCAGTTCACTGCCTCCATTTTCCAGTGAAGCCCACGGATCTAACAAGTTTGGCCCAGCTCGCAAGGTCAGCCCATCCGAAGACAAGCCCAGACTTTGAAGCCCAACTTGTAATTTACTCAGCCCATCTCTCTAGTAACTCCATTGGGCCCAAATCAACAAGTTCGGCCCAAGTCCGACCCGCGAAGAGAGCCCAATCGCAGCCAAGCCTAAGCCCAAGAGCGAGCTCAGTCCAATGCAAGAACAGATCTCAGTTGGGCTGAGATTTGTTGGGCCAAGTTTAGGCCCGGTCCAGTATCCGCCGACGCCGTCGAAAAGTTGAATTTCGGCCGCCGTCGCGTCGCCTTCGCGGTGATTCGGTCTCCACTTTTGCCAAGTGAGTTTTTCACTAATGCTTTATTAGTTTGCTAATTATGCTTAGGCTTGGTTAGATTTAATTAATTGCAATTAGGTGGTTAGATTAGATTAAAACAATTAAAGTAGTGATTTGTGGATGCATGTTAGGTGGTTAGCTATAGCCATTAGGGAGTAGAAATGCTCTATTATTTATTGAATGTATCTCGGGATTTTTCCCGACCCGTTTCGGGTTCCAATCAGGCAATACGGGCCTAAATTGGAATTTTATTATTTATTTATTTAATTTTCGAAATTAATTATTTAATTAATTATTTTTCCGGAAATTCAACCGGGATGGCCGATGACCGGAATTTCGTGCCGATTATCGTGGTGCAGTCCGTTTATTTAATTGAGCTTCAATTTTTATGGAATTGATTTAAATTGTGAAATTTGAGGAATTGTCCTAAATTGTTTGTTATTGAATATTTGATTGGTAATGGCCGAGCATGGGTATATAGCGCCGGTACGTTGATGGGCTATATAGTAGGGAGAATGGTGAGAGCTAACTGAGAACATTATTGGCTGAGACCAATCAGGTACGATGTTATTGGACATACGTGGTTTGGTGATTGGAAGTATCACTGGCGAAAACGGCGCCTTAAAGAACGCATGTAAATGACTTATAGACAAACGTGGTTCGGTGATTAAGGAAATATCATTTGGTGAAAACGATCGCTTAAAGAACTCACGATGTTGTCTATAGCCGATGTCACCTTGGCGAAAACGGCGCCTAGAAAGGACACGTGGTTCGGTGATCGAGGATATCACCTTTGGTGAAAACGGCGCCTTAAAGAATGCACGGTGTCGGTGATCGGTATGTCATTGGCGAAAACGACGCCCGAGAAACACATGTGATTTGGTGAATGAGTACACCATTGGAAAATTATGGTATGAGTGGGAATGACCTAGAGATGGTCCGATTGACATGTAATCGACTAAGTTGATTGATCAATGCTTAATCGTATGTCGTGAATTGTTTGAATATATGTGTTTAACCTTAAATTGCAGGTTGGAACTGAGGCCAAGGTAAGTTCTCTGACTTGTGCTGTGCATAGGCAACCTAGACGGTGTATTGGTTTACTAATCGGGTATTAGGGGGTAGAGCTTGCTGAGACGTGGCCTCATTGGTTATTGAATAACCATTTCAGGTCCTTGGATGCAGCAGACTTGGATTTTGAAGATCTCGAAAGTCCAGTGCAATATGTTAAAGGCTCCAGTTGAAGTGTAGAGGATGATGGAGAGGAGGACAGGGACCCGTAGTTTGTAGAACCCCACTCTTGTTTGTAGACCTTATTTTTACACTGGCTTAAGTTGAATTTGACTTAATAGTTCACCTTGTATATATAGGTGCACTGGTTTGCAATGTATATATGAGTGAACGTTTTAAAGATTTGAAATTTAATCCTACTATGTTATCCCAATGTTTTATTGTCTGGGGATAATTTATATGCTTCCGCATGTGCTTAATGAAATGAAAGGGTCGGCAATGCGTCCTGGGACGTCGCTATTAATCGACCAAGGTAAGGGATGTGTGCGTGCTTGAGGATTGGGGCGTGACAACGTGCCCAACCCAAATTCGGTGAAGGGCAAGGGTAAGGGCAAATCTTACCATCCGTGAGCCTCCCCATGGCTAGGTGAGGTCGAGCTCACCCACCCATGGCAAAGCTCGCCTTTGCCCAAATTTGGCGAGGGCGAGCCCCAGCCACTACAGTGAGGACTCGCCATCGCAACGAGGGTTGCTATGTGAGGTCAAGCTTGCCAAGGGCCACGACGGCGAGGGTGAGGGTGAGGGTGAGGGCAAGGTAAAAAAGAAATCACGACCTGGCTCTGATACTAATGTTGGAATTCAAGTCGGTGGAAGACAATTTATCGTTTTCCGATGCGCAAACAACAAATTACCCCGGAACAATCGTTGAATTGCGGATGAATCACAAGCAAAATTACCTCACATTGGTCTGAATGCAATCATGAAGAAAGCACCCGATTTCAATGGTGTAAATACCGATTGTTCTTGTAAAAAAGAAATGAAACGCCTTCTTTCTGTTGATGGAAAGGAGAGAATTTTCTGAGTGTATGTTATCCCAACTCATTCCAACGGTTGTCTTTTGGAGTCTTTTATTGGCTATCACGAAGAACCCAATCTTCGCCAATGCAGGAGACCCTGACAAGATAGGATAGGATCTTAACTTTGAAGAGGGAATGACATGCATGAATAGCGCATATGATAGGTTATTCCAAAATCAATGTGAAGAACTTTCTGGCCATGCAAAAATAAAAACGGTTTCGGATAGATGCTTCGCAGCTCAAACCTAGATTACCAACTTTGTGCAAAAATCTCTTCCTTCGCTTTATCTTCGCTGCCCTTTGTATATTGGCTAGTTCATATGTGATAGATGAGTTTATATCCATAAGTGTAAGCCTAAATTTGAATGTTTCGTTTGCAGATATTGTCTTATGTTCAGATGAGGAAGATATTGCAAGACATGCAAGTAGAAGTGCATGTCTCGCCATATACTGTGCATGGCGGGGACTACATGGCATTGATACTGTCGATTTTCGTGGGTGCAACCCTAATTGTTGCTCTGGGGTTCGTCTACTGCTGGTGGACAGGGAGACTCTGTCATCTACCAGTGGATCCAGATGAGGCATGCTGGTTGTGGAGCACACTATGGAGCTGGTTGAGGTGCCAGCTTATGAGATGGTGACGACATACCTGTAGTCCAACCCCACATTGTCGTCTTCTTCAGATTCTAGTTAGATTAGTTTTAGTAGTCCAAACTTTTTTTTATAACATAAAAAACCCTGAACTAAAGGACATTTTCATCTTTTACTTTCTTTTTTCTTTTACTAACAGCCGAGAGTAGATGAGGGGCGGTCGGTGGTGGCTAAAGGATTGCATGGCAGCAATGGTGGCACAAGGATGGCAACAACACAACGAACATGCGGTAAACGTGTAAACCACGGGCAGCGAGCGTACAAACGACGGGTGGCAAGCGTGCAAATGACCAGCAACGAGTGAGCCAAGGAGGAGGAAAAGGGAAGACACAAAGAGAGAGAGAGAGAGAGAGAGAGAGAGAGAGAGAGAGAGAGAGAGAGAGAGAGAGAGAGAGAGGAGATAAGAGGAGGGGAGAGAAAGAGAGAAAGAAAGAAAAAATTAAGGAAGAAGGAGAAGCAAGATTTCAAGAATTAATTTTTAAGAAGATGAAAGTGCATGAACAACAAAAGTTTAAATTAAAGTATGAATTAATAGATGAAAGTCACTCGGAGTTGATTCTTCTATCAGAGTTCATATGCTCAGGGAAGAGAGAAGAAGAAGGAAAAAGAAAGAAAAATAGAAAAAATAAGACGAAAATGCCATTGGTGGAGTAAATGTGTCACGGTCAATAAAGTTTGGGATTTTCTATATCACCAAAAAAAAAAAAAAGTTTGGGGTACATTTTTCACTTTGAGTAAATTTTCGGATAGATGCTCCGTAGCTCGAACCCGGATTACCAACTTTGTGCAAAAATCTCTTCCTTCACTTTATCTTGGCTACCCTTTGTATATTGGCTAGTTCAGATGTGATAGATGAGTTTATATCCATAAGTGTAGCCTAAATTTGAATGTTCGGTTTGCAAATATTGTCTTCTGTCCAGATGAGGAAGATATTGCAAGACATGCAAGTAGAAGTGCATGTCTCACCATATGTTGTGCATGGCAGGAACTACATGGCACTGATACTGTTGGTTTTCATGGGTGCAGCCCTGATTATCGCTTTGGGGTTCATCTACTGTTGGTGGACAGGGAGACTCTGTCATCTGCTAGTGGATCCAGATGAGGCATGCTGGTTGTGGAGCACGTTGTGGAGCTAGTTGAGGCGCCAGCAGATGAGATGGTGACGACAGACTTGCAATCCAACCCGACATGGTCGTCTTCTTAAGATTCTACTTAGATTAGTTTTAGCAGTCCAAACTTTTTTTTTGAAACATAAAAAACCCTGAACTAAAGGGCATTTTCGTCTTTTACTTTCTTTTTTTTTTCTTTTACTAACAACCAAGAGTAGATGAGGGGCGTCGGTGGTGGCTAGAGGATTGCATGGCAACAATGGTGGCACAAGGATGGCAGCAACACAATGAACATACGATAAGCGTGCAAACCGTGGGCGGCGAGCGTGCAAACGACGGGCGGCAGGCATGCAAACGATCAACAACGGGCAAGCCAAGGGGGACGGAAAAGGAAGAGACAAAGAGAGAGAGGAGATAAGAGGAGGGGAGAGAGAGAGAAAGAAAGAAAAACTTAAGGAAGAAAGAGAAGCAAGATTTCAAGAATTAATTTTTTGAAGAAGATGAGAGTGCATGAACAACAAAAGTTTAAATTAAAGTATGAATTAATCGATGAAAGTCACTCGGAGTTGATTCTTCTACCAGAGTTCATATGCTCAAGGAAGAGAGAAGAAGAAGGAAAAAGAAAGAAAAAAAGAAAAACAAATAAGACGAAAATGCCATTGGTGGGGGTAAATGTGTCATGGCTAATAAAGTTTGGGCTTTTTCATATCACAAAAAAAAAAAAAAAAAAAAAATTGGGACAAATTTGTCACTTTGAGTAAAGTTTTAGATAGATGCTCTCCGTAGCTGAAACCCAGGTTACCAACTTTGTGCAAAAATCTCTTCCTTCACTTTATCTTGGCTACCCTTTGTATATTGGCTAGTTCAGATGTGATGGATGAGTTTATATCCATAAGTGTAAGCCTAAATTTGAATGTTCGATTTGCAGATATTGTCTTCTGTCCAGATGAGGAAGATATTGCAAGACGCGCAAGTAGAAGTGCATGTCTCGCCATATGCTACGCATGGTGAGAACTACATGGCACTGATATTTTTGGTTTTCATGGGTGCAGCCCTGATTGCCGCTCTAAGGTTCGTCTACTACTTGTGGATAGGGAGACTCTATCATCTACTAGTGGATCTAGATGAGGCATGCTAGTTGTGGAGCATGCTGTGGAGCTAGTTGAGGCACCAGCAAATGAGATGGTGACGATAAACCTGCAGTCCAACCCCACATGGTCGTCTTCTTCAGATTCTAGTTAGATTAGTTTTAGTAATCCAAACTTTTTTTTTGAAACATAAAAAACCCTAAACTAAAGGGCATTTTTGTCTTTTAGTTTTTCTTTCTTTTTTTTTTTTTTTTACTAACAACCAAGAGTAGATGAGGGGCGGTCGGTGGTGGCTAAAGAATTGCATGGCAACAATGGTGGCACAAGGATGGCAACAACATGGCAAACATGCGGTAAACGTGCAAACCATGGGCAACGAGCGTGCAAACGACGAGTGGCAAGCGTGCAAATGACCAGCAACGAGCGAGCCAAGGAGGAGGAAAAGGAAGGGGAGAGAGAAGAGAGAGAGAGAGAGAAGAGAGAGAGAGGAGATAAGAGGAGGGGAGAGAAAGAGAGAAAGAAAGAAAAAATTAAGGAATAAGGAGAAGCAAGATTTCAAGAATTAATTTTTTAAGAAGATGAAAGTGCATGAACAACAAAAGTTTTAAATTAAAGTATGAATTAATAGATGAAAGTCACTTGGAGTTGATTCTTCTGTCAGAGTAAATATGCTCAGGGAAGAGAGAAAAAGAAGGAAAAAAAGAAAAAATTAAGAAAAAAAAAAGATGAAAATGCCATTAGTGGAGTAAATGTGTCATGGTTAATAAAGTTTGGGATTTTTCATATCACCAAAAAAAAAAGTTTGGGATAAATTTATCATTTTGAGTAAAGTTTCGGAAGATGCTCCATAGCTCGAACCCAGATTACCAACTTTGTGCAAAAATCTCTTCCTTCACTTTATCTTGGCTGCCCCTTGTATATTGGCTAGTTCAGATGTGATGGATGAGTTTATATCCATAAGTGTAAGCCTAAATTTGAATGTTCGGTTTGCATATATTGTCTTCTGTCTAAATGAGGAAGATATTGCAAGATGTGTAAGTAGAAGTGCATGTCTCGCCATATGTTGCGCATGGCGGGAACTACATGGCACTGATATTGTCGGTTTTCATGGGTGCAGCCCTGATTGTCGCTCTGGGGTTTGTCTACTGCTAGTGGACAGGGAGACTCTGTCTTTTGCTAATGGATCCAAATGAGGCATGCCGGTTGTGGAGCACGCTGTGGAGATGGTTGAGGCGCCAGCAGATGAGATGGTGACGACAGACCTGCAGTCCAACCCCACATTGTCGTCTTCTTCAAATTCTAGTTAGATTAGTCTTATTAGTCTAAACTTTTTTTTTTTGCAACATAAAAAACCCTAAACTAAAGGGCATTTTCGTCTTTTACTTTTTCTTTCTTTTTTTTCTTTTACTAACAACCAAGAGTAGATGAGGGGCGGTCGGTGGTGGCTAGAGGATTGCATGGCAGCAGTGGTGGCACAAGGATGGCAGCAACACGACAAACATGTGGTAAGCGTGCAAACCGTGGGCGGCAAGCGTGCGAACGACGGGCGGCAGGCGTGCAAATGACCAACAACGAACGAGCTAAGGGGAGGGAAAAGGAATAGACAAAGAGAGAGAGGAGATAAGAGGAGGGGAGAGAAAGAGAGAAAGAAAGAAAAACTTAAGGAAGAAGGAGAAGCAAGATTTCAAGAATTAATTTTTTAAGAAGATGAAAGTGCATGAACAACAAAAGTTTAAATTAAAGTATGAATTAATAGATGAAAGTCACTCAGAGTTGATTCTTCTGTCAGAGTTCATATGCTCAAGGAAGAGAGAAGAAGAAGGAAAAAAAATAGAAAAAGAGAAAAAAAAAATAGAAAAAATATGATGAAAATGCCATTGATGAGGTAAATGTGTCACGGTCAATAAAGTTTTGGATTTTTCATATCACAAAAAAAAAAATTGGAATAAATTTTTCACTTTGAGTAAAGTTTTGGATAGATGCTCCATAGCTCGAACCCGAATTACCAACTTTGTGCAAAAATCTCTTCCTTTGCTTCATCTTGGCTGCCCTTTGTATATTGGCTAGTTCAGATGTGATAGATGAGTTTATACCCATAATTGTAGCCTAAATTTGAATGTTCGATTTGCAGATATTGTTTTCTGTCAAGATGATGAAGATATTGCAAGACGTGCAAGTAGAAGTGCAAGTCTCGCCATATGTTGTGCATGGTGGGAACTACATGGCATTGATACTGTCGGTTTTCATGGGTGCAGCCCTGATTGCCACTCTGGGGTTCATCTACTACTGGTGGATAGGGAGGCTCTGTCATCTACCAGTGGATCCAAATGAGGCATGCCGGTTGTGGAGCACGCTATGGAGTTGGTTGAGGCGCTAGCAAATGAGATGGTGACGACAAACCTACAATCCAACCCCACATTGTTGTCTTATTCAGATTCTAGTTAGATTAGTTTTAGTAGTCTAAACTTTTTTTGTAACATAAAAAAGCCTAAACTAAAGGGCATTTTCGTCTTTCAATTTTTTTTTTCTTTTACTAACAACCGAGAGTAGATGAGGGGCGGTCGGTGGTGGCTAGAGGATTGTGTGGCAGCAATGGTGGCACAAGGATGACAGCAACATGACAAACACGCAGTAAGCGTGCAAATCGCGGGCGACGAGCATGCGAACGATGGTTGGCGAGCGTGCAAACGACCAGCAACGGGTGAGCCAAGGGGGAGGGAAAAGGAAGAGACAAAGAAAGAGAGGAGATAAGAGGAGGGGAGAGAAAGAGAGAAAGAATGAAAATGTTAAGGTAGAAGGAGAAGCAAGATTTCAAGAATTAACTTTTTAAGAAGATGAAAGTTCATGAACAACAAAATTTAAAATTAAAGTATGAATTAATAGATGAAAGTCACTCGAAGTTGATTCTTCTGTCAAAGTTCATATGCTCAACGAAGAGAGAAGAAGGGAAAAAAATAGAAAAAATAGAAAAAAATAAGACGGAAATGCCATTGATGGCGTAAATGTGTCACGGTCAATAAAGTTTGGCGTTTTTCATATCACAAAAATAAAAAAAATGAAGGTAAATTTGTTAGTTTAGGTAAAATCTGGGGATTTTGGTGATCTTTTCCCTTAAAAAAAAGGGAAATTGTCTCAATCTTAGGTTTGCACATGTCTTTTTCAATCCCTAAATCTATGAGAAGAAAATTGCATGGAAGCTCATGATGCCACATGATGGATATATTTTTGTTAACTTTTTCGTTAATTATCTAATGCATCAAATGAAATTTTGCACGTTGGGCGAAATTCATATGTTTTGTTTTTTTTTCCTTGAGATAGAGGATCAATTGGTCTTAGTAAATGGTTTAGAGGCAAAAGTGAATTATGAGACCATTGATTATCAAGAAATTAAAAACAAAAAAATCGAAGTGGATTGAATTATCCTAGTGAGCAATCCAAAAAATAGAATTATTCGAATTTGAGCTCACTTTGGTAGGATTAATATGTTTCAAGCCAACAACAAAAAAAGAAAAATGGAGGATTTTCATCACAACCCTTCAAATGGCGTCTTTCCATCGTAGCATATCAAGGTGAAACGGTGCATTCTCATCACACCCCATGATAGACGTACTAATTTAGTACAACACAATAAGTTTATGACTAATTAAACAATTTCCCCCAAAGAATCCACTAATTAATCAAAGAAGTACAGATTTACAATCGCTCACACCCCTTCAAATGGCGTCTTTCCGTCATATCATTGTACCTCATCATGGACATACTAATTCAGTACAACACAATAAGTTTATGACTAATTGAACGATTTCCCCCAAAGAATCCACTAATTAATCAAAGAAGTACAGATTTACAATCGCTCAATTAAATATTTCCTAGTCCTATATTATAATTAAACCCATAGTGTTTAACCTCAGATTTTGGATGTATTGCACAGATCACCGAGTAAAATCCACAAAGAACAGGCCCCGAATATTACGGTTTGTGGACTTCTGTTGTGCAGCTACAAAACAAATAAAGACAAAAACCACCCTTTGAACTATATGCATGCCATGAACCCATGTTGAAACCGAATTCACCAAGATATCCTGTACGTGAATAAGAGCCAATTTGGACTTGGAAACGACGGCAAATTCGAGCTTTCAAGAAATCCCCTTTTCACATGCTTTTATTCGGCTCGGGTTTCATGTTTCAGGCGAAAAAATGGAGACATATATCAAGAATATACTCACTTATATTAGGTGGAAGAACTGTTAGGATTATATCCCAAAATGTATGTGTACTACCACAAATGATTGAACTTGTCAAGATATTTTGCCAATTAGTCACTGAAAAGTTCTAAGTATGTCGAACACTTATTATATAGTTGATGTTGTTCCAACCCAGAACACGGGCTAATCCCTAATACTATTTATAGGCCTGCACTTATCGTCTTCCCGGAGACGACACAGGAAAGCTTTGCTCGTTCCAGAAAAAGTTAGCGGGATCGGACGCGGTCTTCACTTTCACCAATCTCTTAAAATTGCTTTTGAAATATTTCAAACCCCAGACACTTGCTTGAGCATAAGTAGTATTGATGACGTAGTTCCTCCCCAAGTCAAGATCCCTATAATTCATATAAGCTGCTCTTGGAAATCGTGAAACGTAAGGTGCCATATAATCATACAACTCTCTCATCCAATTAATTTTCTGATTGCTTTCCTCTTCACTTTCCCAAGTAACCATGTACTGAATTTGGTACATGTTCCCTCCCCGGTGTGGGAAAGGAGTCGCCGAGTCGGAGATCTGGCTCATTACCCCGCCATAAGGTGTTAAAATCAGGTAAGACGTCTCGTCTTCGATGAGCTTATTCCACAGGCCTTGCAAAGCGGTTTGCGAAATAGGCTCCATCACGTAGTCGGATTTCGCCTTGAAAAAGGATCTGGACGATTGAGTCCGGTTGAGCAAGACTTCGGGAGATCCGTCTTGGGAGAATCCTGCAAAATAAAGGACGGATTGAATCCAACTCATCTCCGTGCAGCTTTCACGCGTCAAACCCAACTCGGGAAAGCTTTCTTGAATTGAAGGCAGGAGTTTTTCAATCTTGCCGAGGTACAAGCCCCCGAATGAGATGCTGATTGTTTTGTTCGCCAAACTCGAAGATGGAGTGACAACTCCTGTCACAGCATGGAGGAAGAGGTCTTCATGAAGCTTGTGTGCAACATTCTGCCACTTGTACAAAAGCATAGTTGCATCTTCTTCAATGGTCTTTCCCACTTCAAAGACAGTGACGGTTGGAGGGACAGGAACCAGCACAAATTTCCAGGCAAATATCACACCAAAGCTTGCTCCTCCACCTCCTCTAATAGCCCAAAAAGATCTTCACCCATTGCTTTCCGATCCAAAACCTTTCCATTAACATCAACAATTTTGGCGTCGATCACGTTGTCGGCTGCTAGACCGTACTTTCGAAATATCGTGCCAAACCCACCCCCACTAACTTGTCCTCCAACTCCAACAGTAGGACAACTACCAGCTGGGAATCCCAAAACCTTGCTCTTTCGAGAAATTCCATAGTACAATTCTCCTAATGTTGCTCCAGTCTCCACCCATGCACTCTCTTTCTCGACGTCCACCTCGACCGACCTCATGTTCCTGAGATCGATTATGATGAAGGGCATTTGGGATACGTAGGAGAGGCCCTCATAGTCATGGCCCCCACTTCGCACCCGCACATGCACGCCGAACTTCTGGGAGCATACTATGGCTGCTTGTATCTGAGATGGATTGACCGGGGTAACAATGAGTTGTGGGCTTGGTGAGGAAGTGTTCAAGAATCTGAGGTTTTGAATGGAAGACTGCAAAAGAGAGATGTAAGTTGGATCTTTTCTTGTTGTGATGGTTTTGGAAGTGGAGTTGGATTGAAGTGAATGAAGGGAAAAGCATTGGAAAAAGGAGACTTGATCAACGCTGGAAGCTACATAGCAAAATGAAAGGAAGATTATGGAAATTAATGGAAGAGTAGCTGCCATTGAATCCCCCGTGTTCTACTTGCATTTGCTCATGTAAAATAAAGAGGGGTTGGCTTAATATATAAAGACAACCGATTTATAGCTGAGAGAAACCACCTCGACAAGTGACGTGGGAGCACAAGGTCCAAGAGGAGACGGCATCTTAGATGGAGTTTACTAATAAAACTCGTCCGGCTGAGTAAGGTTTTTCTAGTTTAATGTTTCCTAATTCAATGTTCCGTAGCTACGTAAATAAGAAGTGCTTCTCAATTGTAAGACTCGGATTTGTGAGTTAATATGTGAGAATTTATCTCAAGTGAGCAATTCTTTCAGTTCTTCATCCAATTCAGAGTGGTGGTGAACCTTAAAGTCCTTTGGTTCTTTATCTAATTCATTGATGATAAGCCTTAAATTTATTTATCCTTGATTGATGGATTACTCCTTTATGCTGTGGTGGTAAACTATTTTATCCCAAAGTTCTTTTTTTCCACAAACATGTCAAACAATTTCGTCCCGTCAAACAAGTTCATCAATCTCACCCATTCTCACCATGCATCAAGAAGGATAAACCATATTTTTTAATCCAACTGATATGAGGGATTCAACAAGAACCAGCTGAAACTCGAATATGATTGAGCCAAATCCGTGGTTAGTTGCACTTGGTGGTATGAAGAATCGAATCTTCTTATAAGCCTCATTCAGGGATGCATGCCCTTGTTCTTTCAACTGATTAGACTACCCCCATGTGGTTTTCATCGAAGTTACAAATCATCTCTAGCCCATATCCAATGAAGACAAATCCTAGGGTTGAAGATTCTTATTTTTTCGAGATTTGAATATGAAAGGAGAATATTGTTATAGCATTTATTAGGTGGATATTTTGGCCTTATTCTCTTGGAGGTGAGCATATTATTTGGAAGATCTCAATGGCTCATATGGACAGCTTGTAACCTCTTGTAGGTCGTCAAAGGAAAAAAGTTGGTCAAATCTGTTTTCTAATAACTTGTCATAGTTTGCACAAGGAATCCATCTTCCAGCTCGAGGAAAAGCTGAAGAAAATGAAATGGGTTTCATAGAGATCGCTAGTCTTTGGTCATCAGAGATTAGTTTTGACATCTTACTCATGTTTCATGAACCCAATCACAACGAACATGCATCTTTTAAAGCATGGATTTGCATTGTTACATTTATGCTTAAATGATAACCTTAAAATGGAAAACCTACCAACCAGAACTGGTTGAACGAATGTAATGTATAGAACAGGATCCGTTCTTTGTGGAGAAATTATCCAATCAGTTCTAATATTATTGTATGAATGCCTATTCATTCATAAACTTTTCAATTTTTTTCTAATTTAGTCTTAAACCTTTATATGGAATTTCAATATAATTCTTCTAGCCAATTTTCGCCGAAAATGACTAACATGTTGATGTGCCATGCAGGACAGCCAATGATGACTAAACCACCATACCAGCGATTTTCAACAAAAATTAACCGAAATAACTATATTAAAATTCCACACAATAATTTAGGACTCAATTGGTAAAATTAAAAAGTTTAAGACTAAATTTATATCTATACAATAAATTTTAAACTGATTGAATAATTTTCTCCTTACTTACAAGAATTAGTGGAACGAATGCAATGTGCAGAAACAGGATCCGATCTTCATGGATCCAACAAATGGGGTTGACCCTACTTTAATCAAAGGTTGGACGTCACGCGGTTGAAATTCAAGGGTGCTTGATATATTCAAGCCGTTTATTTGTACTTTCAAATTTCTTTGCGCACTCTTATTTTTTCTGGTCAATCTAGATTTGTGTGGTTGGAATCCAAAACCTTTGCTTCAAACCTTTCTCGATCAATCATTTGCCTAATACAAAATTGACACAACTTCCGGTTTTCGTATGCTTTGAGATTACGATAACTATCAATTTGGCCCACGTCAAGCTGTACTGATTTTCACGTCTTTCCACTCGAGACGATGAACACGACTAATGGAAATTTTGCGTCCTCCATTTTCTTTGTGGAAAGTAGTATCCATGTTGGCCACAGGATTTAGCAATGCCAATTGGCCAAAAAAATTCTGGTGCAAAATACTTTTCATGGTAAACTTTTTCCTCACAATTTTGAACCAATCACCTTTCAGCACTCGCACATGATGGGAAAATTATCCAATCAATTATTAATCTATTTTATGGATGTCAATTCAGCTATAAGTTTTTCAACTTTGCCAATTTAATTCCAAATATTTGCGTGAAATTCCAATATAATCATTCAGACTAATTTTCATTGGAATTGCTGAAGTGGCGATGTGCCACATAGGACATCGGCGATGACAGGACCGCCATGTCAATGCTTTCAGCGAAAATTGACCATAAAACTACATTGGAATTTTACACAAAGGTTTAGGATTAAAGTGGCAAAAAATTTAAGATTGAATTAATATCCTTCAATAGATTTAAGACTGATTGGGTAATTGTTTATAAAACTAATTTTTTTATTTATTTGAAAGCAAGAAACTAGTTTTTTTTTTTAATTGAATGGCTACATATAAATTGATTAGAGTAAACATAAAATCCAACATAATCCATTATCTTGAAAGAAAAAAGTTTTTGCTTTTCAAAAGCAGAGACTTTGATTGTCTCTAATGTTAGGTTATTGGACTGAAACTTAGGCTCCAAAATACTGCACATCTCTACTGTTAAGAACATGTATTTAAGATTTTTTTTATCACATGCTATCTTCGTAATAGTGGAAAAAAAACACCTCAAGTGTCATAACTTTTATATGGCGCTTACTTGAGTACTATAACATTTTTCAATCACTTGAGTGTCATAACTTTTCTATAGTGCTCACTTAAGTGCTGTAATTTTTTTTCCCAAACTCTTGAATGCCATATAACTTTTTAATTAATCACTTGAATGCCATAACTTTTTAAAAATTTTCATCACAAATCTCATGTCACGCTGAATTTTCGATACTTGAGGGAACGTTTCTAAAAGATATGGCAATCAAGTAACAATTTTTTAATAATCATGACACTCAAGTGATCAAAAAAAAAATTATGGTTCTCAAATGAGCATCATACAAAAATTATGACACTTGTAGTGTCATTATCCCTCGCAATAGTGATTCCACTCATATCATAGCGCCTTGGAAAATTTTGTTCGCAGTTGCATAATTAGAATTAATTTATGTTTGATAAACAGTAATGGTACTATTCTAGGTTTAAAAAAAAAAAAAGCTTTTTCTTCGAATGTTATCAAGATATAAATGTGGTGATACAATAAATCTAATATATAAACTTGGCTCCTCCTCATTGATGATGATGTTTAGTTACAACTCTGAAATCTGTCAAATTAACATTTAGTTTTAAATTTCTAATACTTAAATCTAAATCTAAATGACATCTGAAACTAAACTAAATGACACACACACACACACACGGCTCCTCTTCATTGAAGATGCAAATTGATTATGACTTTAAAACCTGTTAAATTTAACTCTTTACTTCTGGAATCAAAATCAATATATAAATTCATAGAGTTGTGCTAGCATCACCGTCTCACGGTGTGATAGTCAAAAAATGGCCACAAAATTTTACTTTGTCCAACACAAGTGCGTGGAAATTTTCAAGCAAAACATAAATCTCTCTCATGAAAAATGTGTGATTGAGGTTTGACCGTCCATTTTCCAAACTAATGATACGATTAGCCAAGCATTTCCCTATATTCATAGAGTTGTGCTATCATCACCATCGGATGGTGTGACAGTCGAAGGTTAGCCACAAGGTTTTCCTTTCTCCAACACAAGTGTGTGGAAATCTCCAAGCACAACACAAATCTCTCTTTCTCTCATGAAAAATGTCTAGCTGAGGGTTGACTGTCCGTTTTCCAAGCTAAAGGTACGGTTAGCCAAGCATTTTCCATGAACAATCTTACAATATAACCTATTTTCTATATTACTCAATTTTACATTTTGTTCACAATGTCATCAAATAAAAGTATCCACATTCTACAATATTTTACCTTCGGTGAATGGTGAAATGTCTAAAACTTGTGTACAAAAAAAAAAGGAAACTTATATCATTCACTTGGCTATGATAAAATGTAGCAATGATCGCCAATAAATTGACATTTAACTAAGTTTTGCACCAATGACGCCACTTTGTAAATCCTTTGTATTTAATGTAATTGTAACATAAAAAAGAGTTCATAGTTTCGAATAATTTATAGTATGTTGCACTCATTTATAATAAAAATGTCTTCAACTATGCAACATTTCAAATATTAAAACATATGCATTGTATGACATTCTGTGTACTTAATTACGATCGAACATTATAATTTTTTATAGACATCATAAGTTAGAGGAAAACATAAATTATTGATGTTTTCACTGAGTCACATCCTAACATTGTCAATAAGCTCTTGCGGCTTTACTATACAGATTTTGAATGCCATTTTCTTTTAAAGACAATGGTGGATCACAAAAGCTGGACGACTCCTCTAAAAGATGAGGTCTTCGTCCCTTAAGATGCAATTAGAGACACCCTTTAAGATTATATGCAATTCTATTTTAATAGAAAATTAGATAGCTCTAAACATTTTTTTGCACTGCCATTTGTCTTGTGTTCAAAGCAGTCGAATAAGCCTGTCCTCCATAGATTTTTGATGTCATTTGCTTGAAGATTGATGAGTTTGGGCACCATCTTTAGGATCGCCTCCATTCTGAATTGTTCTATCATTGCCTGTTCCACAAAGCAACGTTTGTTCTTCTTCTTGCAGCTAAAAAAGCTCAAAATGTCCATGCACTTGTTTATTGTGATTCCCAAAGATTTATTGTCAACCTTATCATATTGTGAGTTATAAACTAGTAGGACTGGACTCTCTATTTCCATCTATTTTTGACTGACTATTACATTGGATTTTCTAAGCTATCTTAGAATATCTTGACTTATTAAATCCTTACAAAAGTATAGTTTTAATCAAATATGAATTGTTAAGTCTCCAATGAATTTTTTATAATTAAATGAAAAAAATTGGGAATAGAAATTTTTAGGGTTGTACCAAACAAATTTATTTTCTTTTTCTATTCCGAGAATAGAAATTTTATAAAGTCACAAAATGCGTTCTTTTTCTTGGAAACTCGTCTAGGGAATAAAATATAAAAAACTATTTCTAAACAAAAATTGTTTCCGAAATAAAAATGTTACCATGCGCACTCTAATTTTTTTCCTCAAGTTGCCTACACAAAACTTGAGGTGGAGAAAAATAGCATTATTGATTTGAACCACTCTACAAGATTGTTACCATATGTACCCCACATTCAATTCCAATCTAGAGTTTTGATCATGATTTAAATTTAATTTTTCAAAGCATCGTTATGCTTTCGATCAGTGCTTTCCCACTTCCATGAATGCCGGCCTTCTTTTGTTTCACTAGAGAAAAGGCTAGTCTTTGTTACATAACAAAGGCCACCCCTTTATCAGATAAAATAAGTAATTCAATTTGCGTGATCGAAATTCACTAATCATTGTATCAACATTTTGAATAGATAATCGACTCAAATCGATAAATTTATATATAGGAAATTGTCCAATTAATCATAAACTTATTACACGAGATGTTTATTCAATTCTGAATTTTTCATTTTTTCTGATTTAGTCCTAAACCTTTACATGATTTCCAGCGAGTTCCTTCCGGTAAAATTTCATCAAAAATAGCTAACGTAACAGTCCAATCATTGTAGGCCTTCCTAAATGGCACATCACTACGTCAGCGATTTCCTATGAAATTTCACCTGAAAGATTATATTCGAGTTTCATATAAAGATTTCGGACTAAATCAATAAAATTAAAAAGTTAAAAAATGAATTGGTATAGTTACAATAAATATAGGATTAATCAGCTTTATTTATTTACTCACGATCAATTCCAACTTGGCGTGCCTTCATTTAATGAATCTCTCTCTCTCTCTCTCTCTCTCTCTCTCTCTCTCTTACCTGCAACGTTACATCCAAAGGACCCCCGTTGACCACTTATCTTATATCTGCATTTGCAGGTCGCAGGCTATCCGTGAAGAATGAGGACGGTGAGAAGGGGGCGCTCTGTACGAGAGATTTGGAGAGCATTGGAATTTACGGGTCATTGCGTTCGAACTCAAGCTCGCCCATCCACAAGACGAAGGTTAGATTCGAATGAAGGGAAGCATGATTAGATAATTCAACTTGTGAGGCTACCGTAGCCATTAATATGAAGATTTCATTTAACTTGCTGATTATTTTGTGTTTTGGTGAGATTCAAATTTTTTATATCGCACAAAATAGTAGAGGTTTGCTTTTAAAAGATGGAAAAAAGCTATAAAAAATCCCAAACTATATCCATTAAAATACATTTATCCTAAAAAAATTTATGATATCAAAAACCTTAAATTATGCTTATTATAACATGTTTGTTTAAACTTTTTCTTGTAATATAAAAAAACTCAAATTTGTATTCATGTGACACATTTACTTTCCGTCAAACGATTTTTCAGCAAAAGAATTTTTTTTTTTTTTTCACTTTAGTCATGTGGGTGCCACGTTAACACCATTTGCTTTCCGGAGTTTTTAACAACGCTCATTAATGGAACTTTGATGAGGAATGTATATATCACATGGATACAAGTTTGAGACTTTTAGTGACATAAGAAAAAAAATGAATAAATATATCGCAATGCGCATAATTTGAGATTTTTGGTGGCTTTTACCTTTAAAAAAAATTGTTACACATGCTGATTCGTTTGGGCATATCTGTAGTTATTCTTAAAAGTAGTATGTAGGTTCACAATAGTCATGCGAGTCAACAGTTTTTGAAGAAGCAAATATTAATGCATATTATTTGCTTGCAATCGCGGCAGCATATTTTTACGATGGCTAATTTTTGAAAGCTCCCCCTCGTTATTTATGTTAGCAGTCCATTGATTTTCATCGACTAATTATGCTAAACAATATTTTTCTTGAGAAATTGATTAAAAAAAAAAAGATAATGTAACAAGGAGGAATCATTCAGTAAAATAGGGGGTCTATTATGTCGATACATTGCCTCGTTGTTAGGAGCATTAAGTTTACAAATTCTTAAATCAAGAGGCATATTGCCCAGTAAAATTCGAGCGTACGGCTAAGTTAAAGAGAACACACTAATAGATGGAAGAACTATAGAAAATGTTATATAGTCCTCTTTAAGGACAAATCTTTGAGAGCTAATTGTCTGATTCAGTACCTCAACCATATCAATTTTCAAGTATTTTCTACTTCGTGTAGCGAATTTACAACCTATTGACATAGTTAATTAATTGAAACTTGTAATATATATATATATATATATAGATATAACTACTATTCGGACATGACAAGCGTTTTCTAAAGAACATGATGCCAAATAAACATTTATTATCTAGCATTTACCCAAAAATAACCCAATTAATAATGTAAGGATGTTAATTTAGTACTAAACTTTTCAATTTTGTTAATTTAATCTTTAACTTTTATGCGAAACCCTAATATAGTCTTTCCAACCAATTTTCACCAAAAATCGGTTACATCAGTCTATTCTTAGTCAGCCATTTTATCTGGAATTTCGTCACTTTAGCAATTTCCAACAAAAATAGTTAAAAAAAGGCTACAATAGAATTTTACACAAAAGTATAGAACTAAATTGGCAAAATTGAGAAATTTAAGACTAAATTAACATCCTAACTGATTCCACAATTTCCTCGTGAACAAGTTAATGAATTCTATTATTTATAAAAGAAAACAAAAATGAACTAATCCAAACGGCAACTTAGCCTTCACAAATTTTCTTTGAATTCTTCAATAAATGAAAATAGAAACAAATGAATCCCTGATAGCACATAAGGCTTTGTTTGTTTTACGGAAACGAATATTTTGGAAAATATCTTCTTCAAAATGATTGCTTATATTGCTTAAAATAATTAGTCAAAGAGATATATTCACACTATCAACAACAATTTATGTATGAATATTTTCATAGACGATGAAAACATTTTCATTCATTTATTTTTTGCAAGCAACACAAGCTACTATTTTTTATAGAATATTTTCTAAATCATTCATTTTTCGCGAAATAACAGAACAATTGGTCTTCACAAATTTTTGTTCAAATTCTTCATGTTAACTTTTGATTTACATCGCTCAAAAGTCATGGCGAGACTTGTCTGCATTTTTTTTTCAAACACCATTTTTTTCTTCTTCCTTTTTTTCAAAGTCGGACACCCATTAAAAGTCTAACTTAGCACATTTTTGTTCAAATTCTTCTAACTATAACCTCTTATATATACCTTCTCTCGAAAAGTAAAGCAATTGGTTAGTCCCCAAAGATCTCCGAACATTAAGAAGTTCGTTCAAGCCTCCAAGTTTTACTAGTAATTAGGACCTTTTGTTCTTCAAGCAAACATTCAATTTCATAAAGATAATCCACTTTTCAAAATCCTTTTCTTTCACTGCTCCCCTGAACTCGTACCTTTCAGTCTTCAAACCTCTCCTCCAATAAAATGCTTGAGCTCCCCAAGTTCCTTTATTTGGAAGGATATTGATAGATTTTCCTTTGTTCGTCAAATTTTCTATTGGTCATCTCTAGTGATGATAAGATCATCCACGTGCACATAAAGTCTAAGCTAGCACATTTTGTTCAAATTCTTCACGTTAACTTTTGATTTACGTCGCTCGAAAGTCGTGGCGAGACTTGTCTGCATGTTTTGGTCAAACGCCCTTTTTTTCCGAAGTCAAACGCCCGTTGAAAGTCCAACTTAGCAGCCTCGTTTCCTGGCTCTCTTCGCTTGTTCCGGAAGACAAGAACGTTTGACTTATAGATCGTATCTTCAATGGATGTCAAAGATCGAAAATATAAGAGGGTGAACTTGCGAAAAATCCTCGAGTACATGTCGTGCACGTCATTTCGGACATCAGCTTTGTAAATAGTTCGATTAAATTCCTCGGCAAGCAAAGAGGATAAGGTCAATCTAGTCTCACTATCGTTCGCCAGGATACTGCAGCCAGGCTTAGGTAAAATGAATGAAGTCTTGAAATCTATTGCAATCATCCGTCCTAACATTGACTCTAACCATTTCACAAACAAAGCTCCGGTCATATGTTTGTTACGTGATTAATTAGCTCCTTTCATCGAAGGCAACCCATTCAATAATTAAATTGAATTGAATTCCATTTTGTCCCTCATGTTTCGGCATTTGTTGTAAGTTGCCCTCTAACCTTTTAATATTTGCAATTCCCCACCATAGTCTTGAAACCAATTACAATATCCCCTTCAAAACCACTGAAGGTTTGCCTCAGTAGCCACCTTTGGGGGAATTCTTCATCTTCTTAGAAGGTTGGAAGTGCGAACGTTTAGTTTCAAGTATGGAATTTGATTCTTACGATCTATAAAGAGGCAAAGTATAAGACTAATAGTGAATTAAGAGTTAAAGTATAACAAACAAACAAAAAAAGCTTTGGCCAATTTTCAATAATGGTCTTCAACTTAATAGTTCCATAATCTAGCCCATACTTTCAAATTAATCGGTCAAATAACCAAATTTTATGTTTCCTTTTGATTATGGCCCTCAAACTTCTCTGAACTTTAGAAGCTATCATGAAATCGATAAAAAAAATTTATGTCATTTTCAAGAAATGACCGCTTTCGACTTGCAATGCAGTGTAAAACATAAAGCAAAGGAATAAATGCGGAGAAAAATCTTAACATTACAAGACAAAATACCATATACACTATTAATTAGCAACAGACAAATTAAATAGAATTGGGATGCTATGTACATTACATATATCAATACATATATAAAAAGGATACATATTGTAGATTAATCTATATTAAGATTATTTTTTTTATACAGTACAACTTGTTACGTTCCAATAAATTACAATAAGAATAATAGCTTGTATGGTAGAAAGAAATACATGAATCTTTCTACCATACTATCGGATCTCATAGAATACTATATTGCTAATTCAAGTCTGCTCATTTCATTTAAGACGCGAGATGAAAATCCTTTTGATTTCTTTTATTTCTTCAATCATGGACTAAGAAAAGAAGTTAAGTTTGATTCACATTAATCACTTTCACGGACTATTTTTATGTATATTATAAGTAAAAAAAGCAGTAGGAACTAGAATGAAGAGTGCAGTAGCAATAAATGGAGAATATTTACTTCCATAATCTCTCTCTTTTTTTTTTATTTGGCAATAACTCGGGATTTAATCCCATAGAGATGATAAATTTTTTGCTTGTAAATTCAATGGGATGAATTACACCTTGATGATATTAAATCGGATCAATATCATGAATAACAATATCTAAGCTATCAAATCAACTCATCGTCGAGAATTGAATAGTATAACATAGGAAGATCTTTTATCCATACCAAATCCAAAATTGGATTCCTCATCCAACCCCTTTACTTTTCTTTTTTATTTGAATTTATCCTTCTTTTTCATTCTTCATTCTTTTTTTTCTATAAACTACTGCCTTCCTTCTATAATCATCTGATGACATATCATTTGCCCTCTCTTACGTTTCCATTGGTTACAAACCACCCATGTCGATAGGAGCAACTCGTCCAAGTCAAGCCCCGGCCACCATCGATGCAAGAACATCACGGTCTTCCCTACCCGATATTGCCCCTTCTTCAAAACATTGTTCATGTCTTCTTAACATTAAAAATTAATCCAAATCAAACCTTTTCTTAGAGCAGCAAGAGAGATCTTACCAGTCAAGCTCCATCTCCTGGAGAGTAGGCCTCCTACCACGGAAACGTACTATCAAAGAAAATATGAATCTGCCGTTTGCTAGCAGCAGCCTCTCCTCCTCCCACTCAACAAAGGGAATACCATTTGAGTCTATTTGTGTGGAGGGCAGCTTCACAAACTCTTCTCTATCTCCAGTGGCCCTTGCCCATGCTCTATTAATTGCTGAATGCTCGAAAACAAGGGTAAAAACCTGAATGCAAAACCTCTTTCCCTTGGAGGAGCTTTGCCTTATCCCCCTTGGTGATGGGATACCTGTTCTCTTAAACCCCCATAAACCCTAAAATTTCCTTGTCCTCTTCCTCAAATTCCATTCACCATTACTCCCACCCAAGCAAATTATGTCTCAATTAGGGACTTTTTCTTGCCTCCTCAGAGCTTTTCAGTGGAAAAAGTCAAAAGTTTTCTCGCCGAAGACTCCTTTCATTTGGCTTGTCTCTCTTTGTCCTCTTGTGAAGGAAAAGGTATTTAGCTCTTTCACTCTTCATGTTTCAGGTCTCTAGCTGTTATGGTCTTCTTCAGCTTATGCCCTAAATCCGTATCTTTGAACCTAATATGGAAGAGCTCAAACCTTAACCCTCGGAGGTAGTTATCACCGCTTTGACCCTTTCATTCTCCATTTTCTCAAGTGGAGGTGCTTAGTCTAACCTCTCGCCCCTATTTTCCCTGTACTTTTGGTTTCTTCCTCATGTTGGGTTACAGTGGAGGAGGACGACGTTACAGAAGCTCGCTTAGCTTCCATCTGCAGCAAGCTGGGCAATTTATGGTCTAAAAGTGACTTAGCAATTATTGATGGAGCGGTTCCTAGGGAAAAAATACAAGATGGCTGATTGACTTTATGCGGGCAATTGTTCTCAACCCCTAATATCAATGTCTAGGCATTCCAAAGTACGATGAAGAGAGCTTGGAGAGTTGATTCAGTCAATATTACCCAGGTAGATCAAAAAAACCTTTGCATTTACCTTTAAATCCAAGAATGAGATGAAAAGGGTGAGGGATTCAGGGCCCTGGACTTTCTCCGGAAACTTAGTGGTGCTCTAGCCGTTCATCTTAGATATTCCATTGCAATGCCATGAATATACTCACCATGACTTTTGGGTCCAAGTGCATGATTTACCTACAAACTGGATCTCGGAGAAATCCATAAGGAGAATTGCAGCAGCTACGGGTCTTGTTTCTGAAGTGAAAATTGACCCAAAACCTCTTCCACCTTTTCAAGTGGAAAGGCTAAAGTCGATCTGAACTTAACTGCCCCTTTGAAGCGTGGTACGATTATTAGCCAAGAAAGAAGAAAATCATGGTTTCATTTTAGATATAAGAGGCTACCACACTTCTGCTACACTTGTGCTCAGATTGGGCACTCCACCAAGTTTAGTGAAGTAGAGCAATACGACGAGAGCTAGCTAGAGAAAGATAACCCAGGTTGTTTTGCCCTTAAGCTCTGTGCTGAAGCGAGAGAGTGGAGCCCCCTTTGGAAATGAGATAACACTAAACAAGTGGATGAAGTTACGAATGAGGAGATATTTCTCAATATTCCAACCCCCTCTCTCTTCAGATGGTGCCTTACGAGTCACAAGGAAAGAGTCCATTGATCCCATGCTGTGAGAATAAGACAGAAGCATGGGGAGGCGGTGATTGTTACTCTAAAGATGGTCCTTACCAAGTCAGCTGCTAAATGACCCCGTCCTCCACCTTGGGATTGAAGGGAGTTCTAGCAGCCCTCAAAAGAAAAACAACAAGGGAAAGAACTTGGCAAGCAAGAAGATCCAAAGCAAGTATAGTCCCTACTCCCCCCAAAAGTGTCTTTCCCCTGCCTTGGGTGAGACCCATCTTTTAGATACCCCAATCCAAGTTCTCATTGAGCCCGGGCTTTGGCGGTTTGCTCCAATAAGCCACTGGGTTTCTCATGAATATCTTAAGCTGGAATTATTAGGGATTGGACACACTCCTGACAAGTCGGGAACTGCAAGCTTTAGTGTCAACAGGTGTGATGGCATAAAGGAATATATAAGGAAGACGTTCCAATTGTTCAAGGGTGTGCGCGATAGAAAAATTCCAAAGTCTGAAACTCCTTGTTTTTTGTCAATTAAACTGTTGAACGAAATCTTGTATGCAAAATAGAGTTTATATCTTTGAGAGACCTTGAAGAAGTATAGTAGAGTCTCTACACTGTGAAATCAAGGAAGAGCTTTTCTGTAACAACTCTTTTGTTCATAGTGAAATCCAGCCGGTAGGCTGTCAGTGCGGAAGAGTGGACGTAGGCTTAGATTAAGCCAAACCACTATAATCTCTATGTTCATATTCTCTTCTCTACGCTCTTTTACTTTGATCATAACACGTTTTATTTACAAGAGATGAATTTCCTTTTTATTGTTGATTAGTGCTGCACACTTATCTCGAGAAATTATTTTTACACCTATTCACCCCCCTCTAGGTGCTCATACTAGCTTTCACAAAGTGGAATAGAAGTAACAAGGATGGAGAGCATGCATAGGAGGATTTACCTACGAGGTGGAGACCACCACAACCAAGGACACTAAAGATTAACATCAATGGATCGCATCTTTAAGGGTCTACAGAAGGGGCTTTTGCTTTCGTGTATCGCGATTCTGAAGGGAGATTGATCAAAGGAGCTACACAACCAATCGAAGTGTCCTTTGCCCTCCATTTCGAAACCCTTGCTTGTCTCCATGTCCTTCGTCAATTTGCTAGTTGATTTGGACAGAGATATGTGTTGGAAACAGATAGCTCCTCCTTGATAAGTTTCTTGCAAGATTCCTCTCTTTGCTCCTGGGACATTGAGCCACTTATCACAGAATGTTTAGGCTTCGTGGCCCTTTTTGGAAGTGTTGAGTTGGCTTATTGTCCTCGAGATTCAAATAGACTAACGGATTGGGTTGTGAAGGCCTCCAAATGTAAGGCCCTTCTACATTTTCGGATTTCTTACCCACCACCCGCTTTATGGGAGATTCTGTGTTTTGATGTCGTTTACTCTAGAGGGCTTGTTTATACATGAAATGATAATCCTCAGTTATGATTAAAAAAAATGAAATTATTAACAAATTTAGAATTGAATTAGTAAAAGTGACCAACCAAAAAAAAAAGAATTAATAAAAGTGCTATAAGTTTAGAGTTTTTTGGACAATTTTCCCTGATCAATTACCAAAACCAAATTCATGTGGACAAACATTTATTCATAACTAGCCAAAACAAACTATTAGCTTATGATTGGTACATTTCAATTTTACCGATTTAGTCCTAAATTTTTGCATGAAATTTTAAAGTGATAGTTCTAGTCAATTTTCATTGGTAATCACTAAGTAGTAGTCCAATCAGCACTCGCCATCCTATGCAATAGACCGTCACGTCTGATATAGCTAGTATAAGTACCTAGAGGGGGGTGAATAGGTATATAAAAGATTTTTCTCGATAATTGTACAATACTAGATAGTTGATATATTTGAGACAAACAATAATCAAAGTAAGACTGAGAGAAGGGAAGAGAAATTGAACACGCGGTTTATAGTGGTTCGGCTTATTTCAAGCCTACGTCCACTCTTCTACACTGACAGCCTATTGGTTGGATTCCACCATGAATAAAGAGATATTACAGCGTTGTTCTTCCTTCATTTCTCGGTGTAGATGATCTACCACACTCGCTCAAGGTCTCGCTAAGTATAGACACTCTTTGTATATACAATTTCGCTCAAAATGTATCGACTAATAATCAAGGTGCTTCAAACTCTGGAATTTCTCTATCGATCATGCACTAAAGCAACTAGAACGTCTTCCTTTTATACTCCTTTATGCCATCATACCCGTTGGCACTTACCAAAGGAATTCCTCCAATCTACCCGTTGGACGGAATCAATCAAGAAGATCATTCGAGCTATTAAAGGAACCTGACGATAGCCCATCAATCATGTTCGCCCATACAATCAGGATCTTGGTTTCCAAGAATAGAACCTTCCAAGAATATTTCGTCGACCATCGGATCTTCAAACGATCTTGATTACGAATAAAAGAATCCGTTATATTTATCCAGCCAAGAGATCTTCTCCAAAGGATAGGACTAAATCCTCAACCAAATACTTCGGCTCTGGATTGCCTTCGACATTGGATTAAAAATACTGTCAATGAGAATAGTCTTGAGTCTTGAGTCTTGAGTGCTGAGTCTCGGTGATCGAAAGTCTTCGGACTCTAAACAAAAGGTCTGCAAATATCCGACTAGACTAGATAGAAACGTTTTGTCAGCTTCAAAATATTCTGGAAAGATTTCTCCAACAATCTCCCCCTTTTTGATGGTGACAAAACTTTCCTGTAGATTTGAACAACTTTGACCTGCAAAATCATTACTCAAGCAATATGGCTATCTCATAAAGATTAATAAATCAACCAGACTCTACATCCACAGAAAATCGGTTAGTCTTTCATGAGTAAGACCATACAACAACACTTGATATAAATGCAAACAGTCAAGCATCAAAATTTACACCCAAGTCAGTCAAATTCAAGTTCACACCCAAGTCATACTCAAAAACAAACATTCAAACACACAAAAGAAATTTAAAGTCAAAGTTTAAAGAGTTCAAGAGTTCAAATTGCAATTCTCCCCTTTTTTGTCATCATTAAAAAGGTGAGAAAAGAGTCAAGTCTGCTTGGGAATGCGCACAATCTGGAAATCTCCCATCGATTGTACGATGCCTTCCAGCCTCTTCAAGTCTTCCCGTAGATGAGCCACCTCTTCTCCTTTGGCATTGGCTTGAATTTGAAGAGCAAGGTCTTTCATTTTATCCTCCAGGGTAACAGAAGATGCTTGTCCAGCATTCTTCATGACTTGAAGTTCAGTCCGAGCATAGATTTGACCCTGCATTTTAAGAACATCAAGGATACGACGAAAATCTGCTTATTGTCCGTCTGTGTGCTCGCATTTGCTCTCTCAGATGGAGTGAAGGCAAACGGTGGAACTTCTGTGTAATCTTGCAGATTTGGTGTTGACGTATCATGTCCTTCCTCGGGCATTTGAGAAGCCTGAAAATCTTCTCGGGATTTGCTGGTGAGCGACTCACACCTTCACCGTTGACAGCATGTGGTGTAGTCCTTCCTTGCTCGCCATCTCCCCGTCTCTAGGACCTCAAATGGGGAAGAGTGATGGTCATGCTCTTCAGCATCTTGATTCCCCTTCTCTCTGGCTTCATCTGCAGACTTTTCTTTCTCTACTTCTCCTTCTTCTTCAGCTTCTTTCTCTTTGTCTTCTTTCTCTTTCTCTTGTTGCTCCTCTGCTTCTCTGTTCTTTGCTTGCTCCTCTTCTTCTCTCTGTTCTTTTTCCTCTTCTTCTTTCCCTTTCTTCTGATGTTCCGTTGATTCAGGTACAGAACGTCTGGTCCTTATCAATGCAGAGATAGTGAGATCTTCCTCTTCATCTTCATCCTCCAAGATGAGAGTTCTTTTCTTTTTGGATGGGGCACCAATGGGCTCCTTCCCTTTTCTCTTTAATGCAGAAGATGCTGGAGTCTTCATTCTGAACTTCTCCATTGCCTTAGCAAGCTCTTTCAGACGCATTTTTGTCAGCATTTTCAAACCTACCACCATTTTGTCGCATGGTCGAACACAAAGAGTATGTGGAGGTTCAATATTCAAGTGTCTGAAGATCTTGGTCACAAGATCTGGGTAAGGCAATTGGCCATTGTCCTTCACCATTGCTCTGTACATGTGAAAGAGAATAGTGTGAGGGAGAGAGAACTTCTTCCCTGTATTGATCGCGTACATCAATTTCGCCTCGGAGTTAGACACGTCAGTCTTGGATGTAGACTTTGGCCTGATACAGTTGATCACAATTTTGTGGAGCAAGATGTTGATGGCACGCATTCTTGAATAGATAATTCTTCCCTCTGTATCCCTGTCTTTGACAAGCTCCAATGTAGCACGAGCAATCGAAACTTTGATCGGTTGATAGCGTCCTCTTTCAACTCCAATTATGTCAGCCAACATGTCCACATCTACCACATGGTCTTGGTCTCGAACACTGAATGATATTCTATTCGCATCTAAAAAGCTAAGATTCGAATAGAAGTATGCTGTCAATTGCGCATAACCGTCTGTGGTATCGGAGCAAAATTGCTCAAGTTGAAGCAGATTGAATTTCTTCCTTAAGTTCACATTAATGGCATCCAAGAAATCGAAATCAACACTTCTAGGGTTTATCACCCCTCATTTCAACAGTCTGAAGAACAGATTCTCATGTTCCTTCGATTTAAACAAATCCATCATTTTTCCCTTCACCTTCGCAGCAACACCCATTCTAGGTTGAAATTCACTGAACATTTTATCATCATCGTTCCCGTCAATCAGATTCTGACCCGATACACGAGGGTCACTTGGAATGTTCACAAGTGCTTCCTCAGCCTTTCCTTTGGGAGCAATTCCCAAATCCTCCATTTGTCGCAAAAATATATACTCATTCCCATAATTCTTATCTTTAAGGAAATCATCTACGTAGTTCAGCGGAGTCCCAGTGCTTTTCAACGCACAATAGAGCTTGTAAATAAAATAGGGTTTTTGGACTCTTACAAGGTCTGCATCCTCAATTATTTCTTCCTCTGGTTGTTGACCCGCACCTTGTGGGGTAGATGGTGTTGAGTGACGTGGTGAAGAGTGAATCGGGCTTTGTTGCTGACTCGATAAATCTTCTTCTTCGGTGAGATCGAAATGGGTAGGCCCCTCCCTCATTCTCTGTGGTCCCCTGTTCGCGATTCTTGAAGACTTCCTCGAAGAAGACATCCTTCTTTGTCGATGAAAGATTCCTTTACTCACTTTCCCAAGAAAAGATGACAACTTTCTCGAAGATGAACACGAAGTAGAGACAGGATTGGGAGAAGAATGCCTTTTAGGGTTTCGAAGTTTAAGCGAAAAAGAAAACTGTATATATAACTCAGTTTAAAAAAGGAAAGATCAATCGGCACAAAGGAAAGTGAACAGACACCTCTTTTTAAAATCAATAACTGCCAAATAGAAGTTAATCCTTTTGAAAAGACAAGATTCCGTTTTTCACGGAAATTATAAATTAACTGAACTAAAGATCGTACCTTTTCGAGTTTGAATATAATAACAACTTATAGTCTATAGCCATGAATGTCTGAGTCTGAGGGTTGGAGAGTCTCTAGACTTTAACTTCCTCAAGTTTCAAGATGTTGAGTCTGGAACGGATAAAATCGAATTGATTCTTCTTCAAAGGCTTTGTGAATATATCCGCTAGTTGATTTTTTGAATCAACAAATTGAATCGAGATTTCTCCATTTTGAACATGATCTCTAATGAAATGATGTCGAATCTCTATATGCTTTGCTCTTGAGTGAAGGATTGGATTTTTACTGAGATTGACTGTGCTGGTGTTGTCACATCTAATCTCTGTGCATGAGTCTTCAATTCCAAAGTCTTGTAACTGTTGTTTTATCCATAGAATTTGCGAACAACAACTTCCAAGAGCTACATACTCTGCTTCTGTTGTTGAGAGAGCCACAGTGCTTTGTTTCCTTGAAAACCAAGACATTGTCCTGCTTCCAAGCAACTGGCAAGTTCCCGAAGTACTCTTTCTATCGACTCTGCAGCCGGCCAGATCTGCGTTTGAATATCCCAGAAGATTAAAGTCTCCCTTCTTAGGATACCAAAGACCGATGCTTGAAGATGAAGCAACGTATTTGATAATACGTTTCGCAGCACTAAGATGGGATTCTCTAGGATCTGATTGAAACCTAGCACAGATGCAAACACTCAACAGAATGTCAGGTCTAGAAGCAGTAAGATAAAGAAGTGAACCAATGATGCTTCTGTACAGCTTTTGATCAACTTTCTTCCCTTCTTCATCTTTGTCTATCTTCAAAGAACTTGACATCGATATGTCGGTCTTTTTGCAATTTTCCAATCCAAACATTTTAACAAGATCATTAGCATATTTTTCTTGATAAATAAAGGTTCCTTCCTTCAATTGTTTTACTTGAAGATTAAGAAAGAATGTTAGCTCTCCCATCATACTCATTTCAAACTCATCCTGCATAGACTTAGAAAATTTCTTACACAGACTTTCATTAGAGGATCCAAAAATAATATCATCCACATATATTTGAACAAGTAAAAAGCTTTTGTTTTCCTTTTCGATAAATAAAGTAGTATCTACTTTACCTTTGACAAAATCATTATGTATTAAAAACTTACTTAGTCTGTCGTACCAAGCTCGAGGTACTTGCTTTAAATCATACAAGGCCTTTTTCACCAAGGCGAGTCGGCTTCTTTGGGTCTTCAAACCCTGGTGGTTGTTCCACATAAACTTCCTCATGGATAAATCCATTTAGGAAGGCACTTTTGACGTCCATTTGGAATAACCTGAAATTTTTATAACAAGCAAACGCAAGTAATAGTCAAATAGCTTCTAACCTTGCTACTGGTGCGTAAGCCTCATCATAGTCTATTCCTTATTCTTGCGTGTATCCTTTGGCCACGAGTCTTGCTTTGTTTCGTACGACTTTTCCTTTCTCATTCATCTTGTTCCTGAACACCCATTTAGCTCCAATAACAGTTTTACCTTTTGGTTTAGATGTCAATTCCCAGACATCATTAATGTTAAACTGTCTAAGCTCTTCTTGCATAGCTTCAATCCAGCTTTCATCAGATAAAGCTTCTTCTATGCTCTTTGGTTCAATTTCATAAATGAGAGCCACAGCACTAGACTCTTCACGCCTTTTAAATCTGGTGCGAATTCCTTCATTGATTTCGCCGATAATGAGATCTTTGGGATGACTGGACTTATGCTTCCAGTGACTGGTTGATTTTATCGGTTGATGATCTCTTTCTTTATTTGAATCTTCACGAACAGTTTGATGCTGGTCTTCCAAAGTCTCGAGATGCTTCTTGAGTTATAAGCTTTGGAGGGTGCGGAGCGAGTTCGGACTCTTCATGATGAGTCGATGGATTCATCTTGCGTAGAGTCTTGAAATTTGACATTCATTGACTCCTCCACAGACTGGCTCTTCTTGTTATAGACTCGTAGGCTTTGCTTGATGTAGAATATCCAAAGAAGATGCCTTCATCGATCTTTCTTCAAACTTACCAACTCGATCTTTTGCATTTTTCAAAATAAAGCATTTGTAACTGAACACATGAAAGTATGAAACAATTGGCTTCTTACCTTTGAATAACTCATAAGAGGTTTTCTCTAGAATAGGTCTTAAGAAGACTTTATTGATGATATAGCACGCTGTTGAAACATCTTCAGCCCAAAATCGTGAAGAAATTTTACTTTCAATTAAAAGAGTTCTAGCCATTTCTTGAAGAGATCTATTATTTCTTTCCACAACCCCATTTTGCTGAGGAGTATATGGAGAGGAGAACATATGCTTAAAGCCAGATTCATCACAAAATTTTGTAAAATCTTGATTTTCAAATTCACCTCCATGATCTGTTCTTATACTTGAGATAACACATCCTTGTTCATTTTGAACCTTTTTAGCAAATTTTTCAAAATATGATAAGGTTTCGGACTTACTTGCAAGGAAATATACCCAAGTAAAGTGGGAGTAATCGTCCACAATTACTAGGCACTATTTCTTACCTCCAATGCTCTAGGTTCTAGTTGGTCCGAAGAGATCCATATGCAGCAACTGTAGTACATGATTAGTAGAGACATGATTTATTGGCTTAAATGAATTTCTTACCTGCTTTCCCAGAATACATGGTGTGCATGGATCGGACTTTTGGTATGGTAATTTGGGTAGACCTCGAACAAGCTGCTTTGATGAGATTTTGGCTAATTGCTTCATGTTGACATGACCAAGCTTTTCGTGCCATAAGCTTGCTTCGTCTTGAATTGAGATTAGGCATTGCGATTCATTTGGTTTCACATCCGGAAGATAGATATTTCTATGTCTTCGACCCATGAAAGATCGAGTAGAGTCTTTACTTGGTTCCATAACATATTCCTTCTTGAAAGAAGATCTTAAAACCAAAGTATCACACAATTGGCTAATGCTGAGAAGATTGTAATTGAGTCCTTCTACTAGGGAAACATTACTTATTGTGAGATTTCCAATTTTCACAGTTCCAAATCCCACAATACTTCCTTTGCTGTTTCCTCCAAATGAAACTTTTCCACCATTTA